>CM067846.1:53597673-54197673 GCA_034509565.1 Triticum monococcum | reverse complement strand
CGGTCCGAGCTTTCAAACGGTTTGTGGGTGCCTATGACCTTGCGTGGCAATGCATCACAAATCACACAGCCAAAATAAATAAAATATGATTTATAACACTACAAGATGAGAACTGAGAGGAATTAGTAAAGGTATATTAACCTTGGTCAATTCGTTGGCTGCAGTCTTAAGAATTGGCGAGAGGATCAGCCTGCGTTGCCGTATGAACCGAATCGCGGGCAGGGATAGTAGAGGCGGCAGGCGGGTAGGCAGGACGGGCACACGACGGCAGCAGCGTATCACTAATCCACCCACGCACGCGCTAATGACGAGAGGGAATTTACAGCGCCAAGGAGACCTTAGCGGAGGCCATACGCCAAATCAGGCCTTGCAACGGACTTGCACACAAACAACTTTTACGTGGGCTTTCACATAGGCCTGGTTTCCTTTTCTTTTCTCATAATTCACGTCAAGATAGGAGGGGCCAAGTACTTTTGTACGTGAAACATGTCGCTAATTAACTAGTGTATACTAGAAAAACACCCGTGCGTTACAACGGGGCCATATTAACTTTAAAGGTTCAATATTAATATTCTCATATATATTAAATGACATTGACGACCTTTTTTTACCATCAATTCCTCACACACACACTCGGCCTCCCTCTTCCTCACTCTCTCCCCTTCTCCCTCTCTCTCTCTCTAACACACACACATATCCATCTTATTGGGTACGGGACCATAATCCATCTATTTCACACACACACGCTAGTACATAACAATATGAATTATGTGTATTATATTTGCCACCACAACTGAGGGAATTAATTTCATGTAAATCGGCCAGCCACAGCTCCAAGAATACGCGGAGGAGGTGGCCCGGATCGGCGTCGGCGCCGTCCGGCACGGGCCACGGGCCTGCTTCCAAGCGCGTCTGCGCGTCGGCCACCCACGCCGTGTCCTTCAAGTGCCACTTCCACCGCACCAACTCCTAGGGTCACGACCATGGCCAGGCCCAGGGAAGCCGCCCTTCTTTGGCCCCTTCACCGGTCGCGGCCAACGCGGTGCCGCGGCACCCGGCCTCGCCATCCTCGTCCTCCAGCACCGTCGCGACCCAGTGACGCAGCCCAAGCATCGGCCTCGAGAATCAAGAACGCTCGACAACGTAGAGGGAAGGAAAGGTCATATACATGTCATAAGAAAGGGAGTTTATTTACTGCTCCCTCGATGTATTGTTTCCTTTGTTTGGAGATTGATTACCATCCGTGAGTTAAGGTAAGGTTTACGTGATTGAGCGATTTTTTGAAAATCAATTATTTGTTTTCTAATTAATGTAATTGAGTGATTTAAGATAAGGTTAATTAATTTAGATTTGATCTTTAGAGATTGTTCGTGATTGATTCTATATTACTAAATAACTTGCGCCAGTATGGAAAGTTCTGATCTGTTTAGATTTCTTTCGTTGTGTGAGAGGGTGACGCGAAAATAAACCGATGAAGTGAGGGGAGGGGACGAAAAAAATCTACGAAAAAAACCCAGCAAAGGTGGGAGGAGGTACCAAAAAAACCATGGAAGGTGGGAGGAGACTACCAACTGCTTTATTAGGAGTAGAAATTATTAGAGATTAGAGATTATTTGTTTCCTGAAAATCTATTATTTGTTTCCTAAAGCAAATTGCATTAATGAGAGAGATTTCGTAGATTTGGCTAAGGTAGGAAAGAATCTATTATTTGTTTGCTAAAGCAAATTGCATTAATGGGAGAGATCCGTTGATTTGGCTAAGATAGGAAAGAATCTATTATTTGTTTGCTAAAGCAAATTGCATTAATAGAAGAGATCCGTTGATTTGGCTAAGGTAGGAAAGAATCTATTATTTGTTTCCTAAAGAAAATTGCATTAATGAGAGAGATTTGTTGATTTGGCTAAGATAGGCGATTTTTGCGGTTCGTGGCGGCTTAGTATGAGGTGGGACGAGGTACCAAAAAAACCATGAGAGGTGGGACAAAAAAACCTGGAAGGTGAGAGTTATCCCTGGTTAACCTACGAAATTTCGTAGATTTTTTTAGGACGAAAAAAAACCTGGAAGCGAGACTACCAACTGCTCCCTTAGGAGTAGAGACTCGATGATTACTCGATCGATAGGGGGGGGCCAGGCCCCTACTCGCCCCCCCTTGTCTCCGCCACTGCTGGCGGCGGCGGGATCTCGTTTGACCTCGCCTGGAACAGGGGCCGCGGGGGGCTGCTTCTTCGGGCGCGGAGGCGGAGCTCGGCGGCCGGCGTGTCGGGTGGCGCGCGCTGGTGGTCGGTGCGGGGCGGCGCGGCCTGCTGTCCGGTGGCGGCACGTCACGGTGGAGCGCGTGGGCCGATGGCGGCGCAGTGTTCTTCGCGGCTGTGCTTGTTCTGGTCAGATCCGCGCCGGCTGATCTGAGGCGGCGGTCTCGCTGGGGCGGACGGCGCTCCTCCGGCGGCGGGGAGTGCTCGTCGGTGAGGTAGACCGGATCTCCTCAGCTGCGCGGGCAGCGAGGTCCCGGTGGGCGCTGGTCATGGCGCGGGGAGGCCCCGGGCTCCCCTCGTCAGATCGGAGGCGATCTGGTCCACTCGTGTTGCATGACCTCCGTCCAGCCTGGATCTCTGGCGTGCAAGCGCCTGCTGATGTTGTGTCTGGTTCGGAGGTGGCGGCAGGGTTCTTGGCCGGGGGAAACCCTTGGCCGCCGGTGGCGGTCACGGCGTCGATGGCGTCCCGGACGCCATTCCCTCATTGGTGGCGGCGTCAAGGCTAAACCTCTCTTGCCTCTCCCCTTCCCCTGCGTCCGGGTGAAAACCCTAGCCCCGGTGGATAAGCGGCGGCGGCGCCACATCGTCGTCACCTTTTTGAAGGGGCTGACTTGGGCATGGGGATGCTGGGTGTGCATGGCGAGCTTATCTGGTTCCTGGTGGCGGCCTGTCTGATCTACCGCGTCGCTGCTCCGGGCATGTCTCGTGACTGCAATGCTTATCTTCCAGCCGTGTTTTCGATGGCGACCTCGTCCTTCCTCACCTTGTACTTGCCGTGGTGGAGCGGTTTTTCATCTCACTCATTGATGGCGGCGGAGATCGGCGGCATGGCGCTGTCGAGGCTCGGCGTCCGATGCACGGAGATGGACTCGCGCAAGAGGAGGTAGTTGTCTAGCGTCATGGTGACGTCAATGGCAGAAGTGGCCTTCACAAAGTAGAAGACTCAATATAATCTGAAGACGGACTTGTGAAAGATGGCGGCGACGACACAAGAGTGTGTCTGACCGGATTGTGCCCCAGACCCGGTATGTGGCTCGGCTGGGGTTTCCGGCTTGTGATGTTAGGTTTAGGTGAGTGGTTTGGGTAGTGGCCCAGCTAACATCCCTTCATCATATGGATAAGAGTAGCGGCATATGTTGCCAAGATGGTGGATTCAGGTATATTGTTTGTAATATTTTGTAAGATCCTTAAAAATAATTAATAAAGTGGCCGTATGCATCTTCCAGATGCAGAGGCCGAGGATCATCCTCCTTTTTTAAAAATCATCGATATCTCTATTGGTAGAGTAGCTATGCATGACTGGCAGATGTGGAGCACACTAGTTCGTAATACTTCACACATGCATGAACACATGATTCATATGCATGCTGAGTGTATAACTGTATATGAACTTCTTTCCTATTTCTACGGGTGCGGCTTGGGAGGCAGCGGAAATCGAAGACTCGCTAATCATTGAGAAGATGGAAAGAGTCACAAGTGGCAGAAAGCAACTTCGCATAGGCTTGATTTTCTCCATGCAGCATTCTAGATCAGCCTGTCGACTGGTCCTCAAGAACACGTTTTCCAACACAAATAATTAGTACGTGTGGAGATTCTGGCACTGCTTGCCAACTAGCATGGCAAGCCAGCCCGTGTGCCGCTTTGTTGCCCTCTCTTCGGACAAACTATCTCGGTATTAAAAGATAAGATGTTTTTTTAGTTTAAGTTGAACTGCAAAAACATCTTATATTTTGGTAAGGAGGGAGTACTAAACTTTCCACTCAATGAAGTAGGCGGGGATATTTCTTGGTTATTGATACTCAACGCACCATCTTGAATGATTTGTCGTCGTTGTCTCTAAAGCCCATGGAGTGAATTGCAAAAAACCACCACATTTTAAGTTCACGGCCGGATTTGCTATCACATTCCTTGTCCGTCCCAAAAATCTACCAGTATCCTTACTAATTTTCTCAATAAACCCTAATGACCAGTTTGAACCATTTAATCAGATTTCTGACCGGTTGGGCCCACTTGTGAGCGCTGACTTGGCATCGAAAGTCAAATCTGTTTGTTTGACCGTTATATTAGACGTGGGGTCACTCTGTCACAAAACACTTTTCTATGCGGCATTTTCTCAAACAGGCTGCGTGCATGCATGCTTCGGAGCTCGCGAATGCCGAGGGCATCGCCGCCGGATAGGTCGTCGTTGTTCCCGCTACTAGATGGACGGCGAACCCCATAGACACTCACCCTGCACCTCCCGCCGTTTCCCCGCACACGGCATCGTCCATTCCGGCCGGCCGCCATGGCCACGATCGTGCGCATGACCCCGCGGAGCTGGGCAGCTAGGAGGTGCGCATGACCAAGGTTGTCAGAATCGCGATTCTGTTATACGATTCTACGACTTTACGATCCAAACTTACCACTCTGATTCTACGATTTTAGTTCATGGAATCTACGTTTCTATGATCCTGATAGTGAAGATTCTACGATTTGCGATCCTGCCATCAGAGCTCCGATTCGATTCAAAATCACGATTCTGACAACCTTGCGCATGACCCCGCGGAGCTGGGCAGCTAGGAGGACGGAACAGAGACAGCGAGGAGGACGGAACGGAGCGGGAGGAGGGTCGGCGGTCTCTAGTGGCGCGGCGGGAGGTAGGTGCGTGGCGCCGGGCCGCCACGGCCGTGAGCACGCATGAGTTCGTGGCTGCTCAGGGCGTCGCAAGGGAGGCCGGGAAGGAGCGGGCGGAGGTGCGCAGGTACGGCGGTGCGGGCCCTCTGGTGGCTCAGTGGAAGCCGGCGGGATGCGGGTGCGCGAGGCCGGCGTGCCACGGCCGTGAGCACGCATGAGGTCGAGGCGGCTCAGGGCGTCTCGAGGGTGGACGGGAAGGAGCGGAAGGAGGTGTGGAGGTCCGGCGGAGCGGCACTCTCCGGTGGCGTTGCCGGAGGCCGGCGGGAGGCAGGGGCGCGGCGCCGTCGAGCGTGCATGCGTCTCTTGGTGGCCGCGCGATCCGGTGGGGAGAAAGGAGCGGCGTGGGAGAGATGGGCTGACGGTCAACAAACAGCGTTGACCGTTTTATGCCACATCAGCACTTACAGGTGGGACTTGTGTCAAAATCGGTTTAAATCTATCCAAACATGTCATTAGGGTTTATTAAGAAAATTAGCAAGGATACTGGTAGATTTTTGGGGCGGACAAAGAATGTGGTAGCAAATCCGGCCGTGAACATAAAATGTGATGGTTTTTTGCAATTCACTCAAGCCTATGCGACGGGTTCACAGTCAACCCCAGGGATTAGAGGGCCAGCACGGAGCAGGAGCCCCGCATCCACAGCAGCAATTGCAGCGTGATTCATCCCGTCGCATATATAGGGAAAGTTGCAGACCAGCCGAGATAGTGATCGCTCCTTCCTGGTTCCTCGCCACCATTCCTATGCTGCCATGCGCAGTCTGCTCAATAAACGAGTCAGTATTCAGTTTAACACACCCGGTGCCAGGCTTGCTCCATGTCTCTCTCCAGTGGCCTACTCTGGTGTTTCTTTTGCCAACGCGCAGCACCAGACATGTTCTGTTTTCCTTTCACATCCTGGCCACATCTTGCAGACATCGTCAACCCCCAAGTTCGTCTCACCCTATTGGCCTTTACACCATCCTTGCATCGGGTACTATTTGATAAGTAGTAACATGGCCAAGTACTTTGTAAGTAGGAGCTATATGTGCTAGGAACTACTCCCTCTGTCTCATAATGTAAGATGTTTTTTGATACTAGTCTAATGTCAAAAAAACGTTTTACATTATGAGACGGAGGGACTATTTTTTTTAAACACGATAGGGAACTTTCTTTTCAAGTCGCATGACACAGTAACCTGCCAAATATTCCCCTTTTAGGTTCACACCGCAGTGCTTCAAGTCTCTTTTTTTATTCATGAGCCAGGCTTGGGAGTCATCTGGAAATTATATGACCGAGACAAGTCAGAGAAAAGTGTGTGTGCTCTACTCCGACATAATGTGGGCCAGTGGATTGCATGTTCATCCAGAATCACGGTTGTACTTGTCATAGCTCCGACATCTGAGCCTAGCTTGGATGCTCTTTCAAATGGCTTTGGTCGCCCTTCTCTTGACAAAAACAAATACTGTACATGTTCATCTTTCAAGTTTTTGTGTATTGATGACGTAAGGGAATACCTACTAGGACCGGGCTGGCTGCGTACTAATCTATAATAAGACAGCTTGAATTGAGGTGAACAAGATTATTTTCTGCTCCCTCTGTTCTAAAATACTTGAAGTTTTAGGTTTTTTCTAGGTCCACATATTTAAGTTTGAGCAAGTCTACTGAAAAATATCTACAACACCAAATTAGTTTAATTAGACTCATCATAAAAAATATTTTTATAGTATATATATCTGATACCGTAGATATTAATGCATTTTTCTATATACATGGTCAAACTAAAAAAAGTGTGTCCTTACCTAGAACGGAAGAAGAGGCTGGAGAACTTTTTGTTACATAGTATGCACAGTTAAATTGAAAAAAAATAGCATTTTAATTCTCAGCATCATGAGTTGACACATCTTGGCTTAGAACGATGTTGGAATTTTACAGTTCAAGTCTTCAACTCAGTTTTCTTTCTAGAGATATCTGTAGCTCATTTGATTCCCTGAGTTTCTGCTCAACAGCTCAAGCCTCTCACTAGAAGAAAATAAAAGGAAGAAGCTTGTTTTAGGTCTAAATTTAGAGGCTTCTGGACTTAGCATGACCATGCCCCGTTTACATTTGAATGAGTAAGGTACATGCATGCAACGTTAGCTGAGGATGCCACATTCATTCTATCGTGCAACTCAATTGCTTCCAACTACTATACGATACTACTAGCTAGCTTGTAATTTATCGCATTGATGGTAATATCTCCATATATATATGGCTAGATGGAGAGAGAGCTTGGAATACAAATCGAACAGCCATATGTCATTCATACCTCGAATAGTTGATCAGAGTCATCAATCGAGTCGAGCAGTATTACTGGCTACTGACTATGCGGAGGTGGAGGCACACTAGTACTACACGATAATCCAAACATCATTGCGTGGTTCGTATGAACTCCTTGCATGTCCACGGGTGTGGCTTGGGAGGCAGCGGGAATCCAAGATGCGCAGGAATCCAACTTCAGTCTTGCAAATCAGAGAGACTCGGTGCCGGTACAAAACAATTTTGCATAGGCTTGATTCTCTTCATGTCGCATATCTAGATCACCATGTCGATTTCCTCGAGAAATGCGTGTGTCAACACAAATGAGCAGTGGAAGCCTGAACTCAAACCCTCCGGAGTAAGGCACGTCGCTCGCAACACAACAGACGTGAACTGTCGGGCATTGATCTGTCTCCACTCTGAAGTCTCAACTCAAAACCTGGAACACCTTTTATCTGCTTATAATTATTTAGGATGAGCTGGAAGGTGCCAGCTGTATTAAAATCTGAATGTTTGAGATGGCAGCTATCATGAACTAGTTGAACGCTTGTAAAAATTGAAACAGTATTAGTACAGTCATTACACACAAAGATGGTAGACACAAGAAGGAACACTCTCCAACAGGGAAGTATTCCCGTGAATATAATTGTAGCATTGCTTGCCAGCCCGTGTGCCACTTTTTTTGCTCTCTCTTTGTACGTACTGAATTTTCCACTCAGCAATTTAGGCAAGGAGATTTATTTGCTTCTTGATATTCGTCGTCCTTTCTGGTTCCTCGCTTCGGTACAACCTCCTACTAAACGTAATATTAAAAATTGGTATGGGTATTGAGATTCGATCACCATACACCTTTCTTTTGTTCCGACCACACTAACCATCTAGGACTGCACACTTATTATGCTAACTTCCACCGCTTTTAATTCTTGTTGTGCACCAAACGTGACGTTAAAAAAAGGCAGCGGCTTGTTTTCTTCCCAGGTTTTGTTTGGCCGGTTTTCTACTGTTTAATTTTCCTGCTATTTTTTTTTCATTTTTCCCCGTTTTTAAATCCGTGATTTTTCTAAATGGTGAACTTTTCTTAAATTCACAAAACTTTTTCCAGGTTTGTGAACTTTTTCTCACTATATTTTTTTCTTTCTAGTGTTTCTTTGTCATTTTTTCGTTTCTTTTTCAAAAGATGCTCGCACTTTAGAAATTTTTGTTCAATTTTTTTGCCTTTTTCAATTTTTTCTCAAAAATACAAATTTTCCAATTTTAAAAAATGGTACCGAAATTTCAAAATAATGTTTCCTGTCTTCCAAAATTGCTTAGCATACTACAATACGACCATTTATTTAAAAGTAAGAATAAAATATTTAATATGAACATTTTTTGAATTTTTCAATCATTTACTAAAAACCACTAACAAATATGGAATTCCACAATATTTAGAAAATTATGAAAAATTTGAAACCTATTTTTTTAGTTTCACTGAACATTACTTCTATTTCTCTAGAATTATTTTTCAAAACAAGAACAGTTTTGAAATTCCAAACAAATTTTGATAGTGTGAACATTATTTGAAACTCCCAAAAAATTGGAGCCATTTGATGTGTGTCGGAAAGAAAGCGGGCTCTCAAGCGGAGCCTTTTTGTCTACCCGGACAACCGATGTTGAACATGATGTTTTTTTTGGACATCATTCAAATGACCCCAACTTTTGCCACGAGGTGGGCATACCCATGGTAGGCATTCATGCCATGTTTGAACAATTTCCAACACTGTATGCATGTTGCGACATGTCCGATCATTTATCGGCCTTTTTTTCACTAAGAAAACTGCAGAAACTGTAAAATTTGTCGAACAACCAAACAACTTGGCATGATACCTTGAATTGGTCATACAAGACCATGAAAAAAAATCTTTCACCAATTCCAAAATAGGGAGTTTCAAATAATGGTCACACATTCAAAATTTGTTCATAAAAAATGACCATGTTTCTAAAAATATCCAAAAAAAAAAGTTTGAGGAAATTCAAAAAATAGTTTCAATATCTTTTTGTATTTTTATTTTTTATTAGGTTCCAAATTTTTTAATGTTTTCCTAAAATTCAAAAATGCGCGTGTTCAAAAATTTGTTCACTCCTTTTAAAAAATGTTTGTGTTCTGACATTCTGAGCAACTTTGAAAGACACAATTTTTTTTTGAAATTTTGTATAATTTTCTGAAAATCCAAATATTTGTATTTTATGATTTTTTTTGGAAAAGTGAATATTTTTGAATTTTTGAACAGGTTTTTAAAAGCGCGAGTATTTTTTTACAAAGGAAAAGGAAGCAAAAAAGGTAAAACGAAACAAATAAAAAAATCAACAAAAAAGCGTAAAAAAGAAAAATAAATAATAGGAAAAAGACTAATTCGAATATGGGCCGGCCCAGCGAAACCGGGGGCATCCGTGAACTAAAGAAGAAGAAAGGAAGAAAAAAGGAACATGCAGAAGTGTTAAGATGTCCTGATTGGTTAGTGCCGTTCTCTATGAATTAAGAGGTCATGAGCTCGATTAATGTCACTTGCACTTTTTTTTGAAGTTTAAAAAGAAAGAAAAAAAAGCTGAGGGCGCCGTCTACGGGCGGTATGTATGTAGGCCGCGTATCGCCGTGGGCGACGTATTTTTTAAAAGGACCATCCTACACTTTATTATGGAGGAGTATGAAGAGATCTCCTCCGTTGATGTGTTTAGGGGGGATTGTATCAAAGCGGAAGTGTTATATAGTTATGTGACTAGAGCGGTTATAGAGGCGTCGCCTTTTGCATGTATTACCTCTGTCCGGAAATAACTGTTATGGTTTTAGTTCAAAATAACGAACAAAGGGAGTATTGCATTATTCCTCAAGTGCCATCAGAGCTAAAGCATTCGCATGATTTTGCTTCTGATCTCAGGCCAGCAGTGAAGAAGAATCAGCAGCTAATCATGCCCATTATCTGATCTGATCTCACTCAGAATTGCTGGAAAAAATTAGATGTTTATAATTTGGGTGGGGCTACCCCCTTGTGGAACTTGTGGTGTTTACAAAATGAATTTTGCTTTCAAAGGAGAACTTGGATCAATCTACATTGCATCTCGGGCAAGCTGGGTGCATCAGTGAAAGTGTTGAGCAACGAATCACAATCGGTGCTGCCGATGTTGTGTACTCCCTCCGTCGTCCCATAATATAAGAGTGTTTTTTACACTACATTAGTGTCAAAAATGCTCGTATATTATGGGACGGAGGGAGTACCTTCTTGCTGGATCGCCAGCGTGGGGAGCTTCTGAGACATGCTTGGGATAGTGATTCCGATGAATGCATCCAATGAGGAACGTCGTGATCACGAAGGGCTTCTACATGGAGGTGATTCGCCATGATCTGGGAGCTTCGTGTGTATGCTTTTGTCTACTGCATTCCCCTGTGTTATTGTAATAAAAATCATGGTGTGGCCGTAGAACCTTGAAACGTTTAAACCTGGCTTGCCAATTGTGAATTTGTTTGTTTTCGGTTTCATCAATTAAATGGTTGAACCACGCGGAACCCCTTTCACTAAAAAAACAGGCCCGCTATTTTGCTCCCGGTGAGAACACATATGGTACTCTAGCCTTGACGGCTTCCGTGAGGAGCTCAAGTCTTTGATTGTAGTTGCAAGTTTTCTTGATAATTGCAAGATATGGTATATCTCATCTTTTTCTTGGAGGATCTCACCTTTTTGTTGGAGGAAATAAAATGAGAGAGTTAGCTAGGACTTAGGATTGCTGGCGAAAATTTACGAGGTTTTTGGCCGTCAAAACTGTAGGTTGTAAGGACTGTTGTACAACTTAAAGCCATGTTCAGCAATAAGTAGGAGTCTTTTGCCAAAAAAAGCAGAGGAGCTAGATACAAACATGTGTGCTAATTTTTGATTTCTTGTTCACATCACAATGCTATGTCTACTTTATGGCATGATTTGTGGCTTGGGAGTCACGTGTAATTTGTATGATCAACAATCTTGAGAACTTGTATGAGTTCTACTTGACATAGCCCGGCCCGGTGCATTGCATATTTATCGTATAAATGGTGTTGTACTTGAGATAGCTCCGAGCCTTCGATGTTGTTAATGCCTTGGTTGACCTTTTCTTGACCGTAACATATACCCCAAATGTTCATTTTTCACTTTTCTATGTTGTGATGTAAGGGAATGCCGAGTAGGACCAGTTAGCTACTGACTTGACTGAAACACAACTCGAGCCGCGCATGCTAGACAACCTCCTTTTAGGAGAAAAGAGCTAAGGAAATTTTGCAGTTGATCGAGTCTTCAATGCACTTTTCTTTACTAGAGTCATCATTACCATATTTGAATCCCGAGTTTTTGCTCAGGTCTCCCCCATGAAAAAGAAAAAATAACTTCTTTTAGGCTCGGAGGCTTCTAGACTGTTATGGAGAGGATCCTACATTCTGTCGAGCAGCTCAACTGTTCCCAACTACTATGTGGTACCATTAGATTTAGTAATTATTGCATTGATGGTGATATCACCATATATGTACCAAGATTGAGAGAGTTTTGAATCCGAATCGCATAACCATATATGACTGATATCTCAACAGGTCAGGTAGCATTACTCCTTCCAACTATGTAGGGTTGGAGCACATCAGTACACAATATACCACGCATAAATGCTGCTTCATACAAATGTTTGTTGTATATGATCTATTTACATTTAATGGATGCGACTTGGGAGGCAACGGGAACACAAGTTGTCCAAAGTCACATGATCATAGTTGCAAGATGCGAAATCGCGACAGGGATACAAGAGATATTGCATATGTGTGATTTTCTTTGTGTTGCATATCTAGATCATTTGTGACAAACAAGGGGTGACGCTAATCGGTTACCGCTCATGGGTCACACGACTACCACCAGTCAGAGGTGGATGGAGCACCAACATTTGGGCCATACATAGCCAATGCAAGATACACTATAGGCTAGATGGAGGACTATGAGTGGCTTTGCACCAAAAACTGAAGCTTTGGGTGAGCATATATAGCAATCCAGTAGTGGTGATACTTTATTTCAATTAGTGTATGTTATGGGTTGAATATTTTGATGATTAATGTATGTCTTGTATCATATATTTTAAAAAATAACTAGATGATTATCCATGCATTGCTGCGGAATTGGATATATAATTTCTAAATATTGTGTAGAAAACTGAACTATGTGAGAAATTTATGCATAAGAAAAAATAATCTTAACATAAAAATTTGTGCATGTCACAATCAAATGCAATCTGTGCTTTTTAAATGGAGGTGTAAGTTTTACACCATTCATTAATTAAGCAAACGAGAGTTACCCGGTTAATTCACAAAAAACCGCGTGAAAACCTTCACAAACTTGCTCACCCATGTGAACTCCCAAATAGTGGAGCCACATGACCACAAAGGCAGATTGACAAACACAATCGATACAAAACCACTTCGACCCCCAATACTTTGATCAAAACATCACCAGGGGAATCCCCATTGGCTCACTACAACTTAAGAAGAGTACAACGACAAAGAAAACATGGACGCATCTGAGCACACATTTGCTTCCTAGAAAGGTGTGAAAGAACATGAGGTGCCCCCATGTTTGGTTTTGGTAATTGATGACAATCTCTATGGACTAATGGTTGCCTTGAGTTATATTTGAAGGTTTTGTCCATAGGCTTTTCTTGGAGTACATGTGTTGGTTTCAAGGAGAGTTTGTGTTGACCAAGGTGCTATTAAGGAATTATACAAAGCTTGGTCATGTGAGAGTTGAGCTTATTGCAAGCATGTCTTGAAGAAGAAGATTGTGTGATCATTCATGTTTACCTTCAAGACATCATCCAAATGAAGAGAGTTGGAATGATTCAAGGTTGATCAAGACTAAGTCAAGAGTGAATCAAGTTGATCAACTCACAAAGCGTAGAAGATGTACCGAGAGGGATCAAGTGATCCCATGGTTTGGTAAGCATTGTCCATTGTGCTTTGTGTACTAACCCATGGTCTATGTGAGAGTTCTGCGTGGGGTTAGGTGCGTGTTCATGGGCTTGCGTCAAGAGGAAGATATCACTCAACCCATGGAGAGGATGACATCAAGTGGTGATCGTCATCAAGATTGCCGTGTGCAAGTTCAAGTGGATCGTCGCGAAGAGATCAAGTGCTTGAAGCTTGCCATCCATTGTGGTGACAATGGACTTGTGAAGATGTGCCGAAGAGTGTCTCACCCATAGTGGACTATGGGGGAGCAATCATCTTGTCTTCATCGAGCCAACGCAATCAAGAAAGGTGGTCCAACTTGAGGGAGTCAAGATCGTCATCATCTAGCTCAAGTGGACCATGTGCAAGGCAAAGGTTTGCCCTTGATAGGTTTTCTATTTTACCGGTCTCATGGTGGTAGTTTGGAGACCGGGTTATAGGATCGTTTGCCGTACTATCAAGGGGGGCTCTCAAGTTGGTAGCTTGATCGTATTGTTAGTAGAGAGCTCAAACCATTGCATCCTTACATCATCTTTCTTGGTTCTTGTTTGGTTCTCTTCGTGAGTCTTAGAGCTTATGGTCATCTTGATAACAAGCTTGAGTTCATCAAAAACGGAGTTCGCATGCATCTTCTATGATGTTTTCGGTGTTGGAGGTTTTACCGGTCTTTTCCGAGGAAGGGTTCTCACCATTTTCTTATGGGATTTTTCTCATTTGCTTCTTATTGATATTTCTTTGAATATTGTGTTAGCCCTTATCGCTAGCTTTCCAACAAACTTGGTTTCATCGAATTCGGAGTCCGTTTGCAAAAGTTGTGGCAGTTTTGGTGTTCTGAAAAGGCTGCAGCGGTACTACCGTGAATTGGAGCGGATGTAATTTTTTACTACCGCGGCTCCTACAGCGGTAGTACCGCTCCGGACCAAAAACTCGTCCCAAGTCTTGCGGTGGTAGGCCCGGATGTATTTTTTTAGTACCGCTCGCAAGCAGTAGTACCGCTACCATCTGCGGTAGTACCGTGAGGTCGAGCGGTAGTACTGCTCCGGTGGTTCTACTGGCCTTTTGCCTCCTCGCTGTTGTTTTTAAAAGGGGTATTACCGCCCTAGCGGTAGTACCGCTGCTTGGAGCGGTAGTACCGCTCTGTGCGGGCTGTGAGCATAACGGTTGGATTTTTCCCCACCTATAAAAGCAGGCCTTCTTCCCCAATGAACCTTATCCTTTGAGCTCGTGTTCTTCCCCCATTGTTGACCTTCTTCGAGCTTGCTAACTCTCAATCCCTCCATGGATTCTTGCTAGTTTTTGAGGGAAAAGAGAGAGGAGATCTAGATCCACATTTCCACCAATCACTTTCTCCTCTATGTGAGGGGAACCCCTTGGATCTAGATCTTGGAGTTCTTGGTGTTCTCCTTCTTGTTCTTCCTCTCATTTTCCTCCCTGGCATTAGTTGTTTCGGTGGGATTTGAGAGATAAGGAATTGGGCACTCTGTGTGCCCTTGCCATTGCATTTGGTGCATCGGTTTGAGTTCTCCACGGTGATACGTGGAAGTAAAGTTTGAGAAGCTTATTACTCTTGGGTGTTTGGGCACCCTAGAGCTTGTTCCTCTTGGGTGCCTTGGCACCCTAGACGGTTGGTGTTTTTCAGAGCTCAATCGTTGTGGTGTAAAGCTCCAGGCAAGCGTCGGGGTCTCCAATTAGGTTGTGGAGATCGCCCCGAGCAATTTGACGGGTACCGGTGACCGCCCCAAGGGTTGCCAAAGTGTACGGGTTCGGTGACCGCCCCCAAGGGTTGCCATTTGTACGGGTTCGGTGACCACCCTCAAGGGTCCCTTAGTGGAATCACAGCATCTTGCATTGTGCGAGGGCGTGAGGAGATTACGGTGGCCCTAGTGGCTTCTTGGGGAGCATTGTGCCTCCACACCGCTCCAAACGGAGATTAGCATCTGCAAGGGTGTGAACTTCGGGATACATCGTCGTCTCCGCGTGCCTCGGTTATCTCTTACCCGAGCCCTTTACTTATGCACTTTACTTTGTGATAGCCGTATTGTTTCTTGTCATACATCTTGCTATCACATAGTTGTTTATCTTGCTTAGTATAAGTTGTTGGTGCACATAGGTGAGCCTAGTTGTTGTAGATTTTGTGTTTGACAAATTAACCGCTTGGTTTATTCCGCATTTGTTCAAGCCTAAACCATAATTATTTTAAAGCGCCTATTCACCCCCCCTCTAGGCGACATCCACGATCTTTCAATTGGTATCAGAGCCTCGTCTCTCTTTGTTAGGCTTAACCACCTAGAGAGTAAAGATGTCGACTAGAGGATTAGGATTCTCTGACACTCTTAGTTTTGATGGCATAAATTTTGATGTTTGGGTAATTCGCATGCTTAATCTCTTTAGGGTCATGGACCCAAATTTAGAGCGAATTGTAGATATGGGTTTTTCTCCTCCAAAGGATCCCCAAAGATTATCTTTAGAGGATGAGAGAAACTCTTATCTCAATGCTCAAGCTTCTAATGTGCTTTTCGATGCTTTGAGCAATGTAGTTATATTTCAACTCATGTCGTTCCGGGATGCTCATGAGTTGTGGACAAAGCTTCAAGATAAATATGGTGTGTCCAAGTTTTGTGGGGATGATTGTTCTCCCTCCACATCCGGCCGTATAGTCTTCTCAACTTCTTCTACTTCACCTACATGTGGTTTGACACAAGGTAATGATATGGTGAGTAGTGTTGGTCATTGCAATGATGATAGTATGCTTATTGTGGATGATCCTCCGTCACTATCTTATTGCAATGCTTCTTCTTTGGACTTTAACACTTCGAGCACCATACATGTTTCACATGCTTGTGTTGATAGTCCGTGCATATATTGTAGAAATTTTTTGACTAAATCTCATGATGATATGCTTGCTATATCTTGTTGCCATGATAAAAATGCTTGTATTTCCTCGAGTTGTGGTGCTAACAATGTAGAGGAAACCCAACACTCCATGGAACAAGATGTGGTTTTAAATGGTGCTTCAAGGGATCCTACATCATCATCTATTGCTTTTTGCCTTATGGCTAAGGCTTCAAAGGTATCTCCTACTTTGAAACCCAATATGTCTCTTGATGATGATGTTGATGCTAATGATGATAAGGATAATGATGAAGAGAATGATAATGTTGCCTCCTTAAAAATTAAGGGGGAAATGGTTTTTAAAGCTCTTAATAAAAATAAAATTGCTCGTTCCAACTTCATGGAAATCATGTCCATTGCCATTGAGGGCAAGAAATATATTGATGAGTTGGAATCTCGTCTTGAGGAGCAAGAGGTCTCCATTGATAAAATGGAAGGTCATGAGCGTGATTACACTAATGAGATCGTAGACCTCTCCCAAGCTCTCGAACTTGAACAAACCACCAAGGAATCTCTTGAGGAAACTTTTGCTCTAGAAGTATCTAGAGTGAGGGAATCTCGTGATAGAGCTCTTGAGGTGGCCAATGATTTTGAAATTAAAAATGAGGAGCTTGAAGTTGCACATGCTAAATGAAGGAAATATTCCCTAGAGGCAATAATAAAGTTATTATTTATTTCCTTATTTCATGATAAATGTTTATTATTCATGCTAGAATTGTATTAACCGGAAACATAATACATGTGTGAATACATAGACAAACAGAGTGTCACTAGTATGCCTCTACTTGACTAGCTCGTTAATCAAAGATGGTTATGTTTCCTAACCATGGACAAATAGTTGTTATTTGATTAACGGGATCACATCATTAGGTGAATGATCTGATTGACATGACCCATTCCATTAGCTTAGCACCCGATCGTTTAGTATGTTGCTATTGCTTTCTTCATGACTTATACATGTTCCTATGACTATGATATTATGCAACTCCCGTTTCCCGGAGGAACACTTTGTGTGCCACCAAACGTCACAACGTAATTGGGTGATTATAAAGGAGCTCTACAGGTGTCTCCAAAGGTAGATGTTGGGTTGGCGTATTTCGAGATTAGGATTTGTCACTCCGATTGTCGGAGAGGTATCTCTGGGCCCTTTCAATAAATGCACATCACATAAGCCTTGCAAGCATTGCAACTAATGAGTTAGTTGCGGGATGATGTATTACAGAACGAGTAAAGAGACTTGCCAGTAACGAGATTGAACTAGGTATTGGATATCGACGATCGAATCTCGGGCAAGTAACATACCGATGACAAAGGGAACAACGTATGTTGTTATGCGGTCTGACCGATAAAGATCTTCGTAGAATATGTAGGAGCCAATATGGGCATCCAGGTCCCGCTATTGATTATTGACCGGAGATGTGTCTCAGTCATGTCTGCATTATTCTCGAACCGTAGGGTCCGCACGCTTAACGTTATGATGACAGTTATTACGAGTTTATGCATTTTGATGTACCGAAGTTAGTTCGGAGTCCCGGATGTGATCACGGACATGACGAGGAGTCTCGAAATGGTCGAGACATAAAGATTGATATATTGGAAGCCTATATTTGGACATCGGAAGTGTTCTGGGTGAAATCGGGATTTTACTGGAGTACCGGGAGGTTACCGGAACCCCCCGGGAGCCATATGGGCCTTAATGGGCTTTAGTGGAAAGGAGAAAGGGGCAGCCCAAGGTGGCCGCGGGCCTCCCCCCTCCCCTAGTCCTATTAGGACTAGGAGAGGTGGCCGGCCCCCCTCTCTCTCTTTCCCCCTCGGGGAATCCTAGTCCAACTAGGATTGGGGGGGGGGAGTCCTACTCCCGGTAGGAGTAGGACTCCTCCTGCGCCCTCCTCCTGGACGGCGGCCCCCTCCCCCTTGGCTCCTTTATATACGGAGGCAGGGGGCACCTCTAGACACAGAAGTTGATCATTGAGATCGTTCCTTAGCCGTGTGCGGTGCCCCTTGCCACCATATTCCACCTCGATCATATTGTAGCAGTGCTTAGGCGAAGCCCTGCGACGGTAGAACATCAAGATCGTCACCACGCCGTCGTGCTGAGGAACTCCTCCCCGACGCTTTGCTGGATCGGAGCCCGGGGATCGTCATCGAGCTGTACGTGTGCTAAGAACTCGGAGGTGCCGGAGTAACGGTGCTTGGATCGGTCGGATCGAGAAGACGTACGACTACTTCCTCTATGTTGCGTCAACGCTTCCGCTGTTGATCTACAAGGGTACGTAGATCACACTCTCCCCATGATGCATCACCATGATCTTGCGTGTGCGAAGGAATTTTTTTGAAATTACTACGTTTGCCAACAGTGGTATCAGAGCCTAGGTTTTATGGTTTGATGTTATATGCACGAGTAGAACACAAGTGAGTTGTGGGCGATACAAGTCATACTGCCTACCAGCATGTCATACTTTGGTTCGGCGGTATTGTTGGACGAGACGACCCGGACCAACATTACGCGTACGCTTACGCGAGACCGGTTTCCCCGACGTGCTTTGCACACAGGTGGCTTGCGGGCGACTGTCTCTCCAACTTTAGTTGAACCGAGTGTGGCTACGCCCGGTCCTTGCGAAGGTTAAAACGGAGTCTATTTGACAAACTATCATTGTGGTTTTGATGCGTAGGTGAGATTGGTTCTTGCTTAAGCCCGTAGCAGCCACGTAAAACTTGCAAAAAAAAAGTAGAGGACGTCTAACTTGTTTTTGCAGGGCATGTTGTGATGTGATATGGTCAAGACATGATGCTAAATTTTATTGTATGAGATGATCATGTTTTGTAACCGAGTTATCGGCAACTGGCAGGAGCCATATGGTTGTCGCTTTATTGTATGCAATGCAATCGCGATGTAATGCTTTACTTTATCACTAAGCGGTAGCGATAGTCATGGGAGCATAAGATTGGCGAGACGACAACGATGCTACGATGGAGATCAAGGTGTCGCGCCGGTGACGATGGTGATCATGACGGTGCTTCGGAGATGGAGATCACAAGCACAAGATGATGATGGCCATATCATATCACTTATATTGATTGCATGTGATGTTTATCTTTTTATGCATCTTATCTTGCTTTGATTGACGGTAGCATCATAAGATGATCTCTCACTAAATTATCAAGAAGTGTTCTCCCTGAGTATGCACCGTTGCCAAAGTTCGTCGTGCCCAGACACCACGTGATGATCGGGTGTGATAAGCTCTACGTCCATCTACAACGGGTGCAAGCCAGTTTTTGCACACGCAGAATACTCAGGTTAAACTTGACGAGCCTAGCATATGCAGATATGGCCTCGGAACACGGAGACCGAAAGGTCGAGCTTGAATCATATAGTAGATATTATCAACATAACGATGTTCACCATTGAAAACTACTCCATCTCACGTGATGATCGGTTATGGTTTAGTTGATTTGGATCACGTGATCACTTAGAGGATTAGAGGGATGTCTATCTAAGTGGGAGTTCTTAAGTAATATGATTAATTGAACTTAAATTTATCATGAACTTAGTCCTGGTAGTATTAGCATATCTATGTTGTAGATCAATAGCTCGCGTTGTTGTTTTCCTATGTTTGTTTTGATATGTTCCTAGAGAAAAACTATGTTGAAAGATGTTAGTAGCAATGATGCGGATTGGATCCGTGATCTGAGGTTTATCCTCATTGCTGCACAGAGGACTTATGTCCTTGATGCACCGCTAGGTGACAGACCTATTGCAGGAGCAGATGCTGACATTATGAACGTTTGGCTAGCTAAATATGATGACTACTTGATAGTTTAGTGCACCATGCTTAACGGCTTAGAATCGGTACTTCAAAGACGTTTTGAACGTCATGGACCATATGAGATGTTCCAGGAGTTGAAGTTAATATTTCAATCAAATACCCGAGTTGAGATATATGAAGTCTCCAACAAGTTCTATAGCTAAAAGATGGAGGAGAATCGCTCAACTAGTGAGCATGTGCTCAGATTGTCTGGGTACTACAATCGCTTGAATCAAGTGGGAGTTAATCTTTCAGATAAGATAGTGATTGACAGAATTCTCTAGTCACCATCACCAAGTTAATAGAACTTCATGATGAACTATAGTATGCAAGGGATGACGAAAACGACTCCCGAGCTTTTCATGATGATGAAATCGATGAAGGTAGAAATCAAGAAAGAGCATCAAGTGTTGATGGTTGACAAGATCACTAGTTTCAAGAAAAGGGCAAAAAGGAAAAAGGGGAACTTCAAGAAGAACAGCAAGCAAGTTGCTGCTCAAGTGAAGAAGCCCAAGTCTGGTCCTAAGCCTGAGACTAAGTGCTTCTACTGCAAAGGGACTGGTCACTGGAAGCGGAACCACCCCAAGTGATTGGCGGATAAGAAGGATGGCAAAGTGAACATAAGTATATTTGATATACATGTTATTTATGTGTACTTTACTAGTGTTTATAGCAACCCCTCAGTATTTGATGCTAGTTCAGTTGCTGATTAGTAACTCGAAACGGGAGTTGCAGGATAAACAGAGACTAGTTAAGGTTGAAGTGACGATGTGTGTTGCAAGTAGTTCCAAGATTGATATGATCATCATCGCACACTCCCTATAATTTCGGGATTAGTGTTGAACCTAAATAAGTGTTATTTGGTGTTTGCGTTGAGCATGAATATGATTTGATCATGTTTATTGTAATACGGTTATTCATTTAAGTAAGAGAATAAATTGTTGTTCTGCTTACATGAATAAAACCTTATATGGTTACACACCCAATGAAAATAGTTCGTTGGATCTCGATCGTAGTGATACACATAATCATAATATTGAAACCAAAAGATGCAAAGTTAATAATGATAGTGCAACTTATTTGTGGCACTGCCGTTTAGGTCATATCGGTATAAAGCGCATGAAGAAACTCCATACTGATGGACTTTTGGAACCACTTGATTACGAATCACTTGGTACTTGCGAACCGTGCCTCATGGGCAAGATGACTAAAACACCGTTCTCCGGTACTATGGAGAGAGCAACAGATTTGTTGGAAATCGTACATACCGATGTATGTGGTTCGATGAATATTGAGGCTCGTGGCGGATATCGTTATTTTCTCACTTTCACAGATGATTTAAGCAGATATGGGTATATCTACTTAATGAAACATAAGTCTGAAACATTTGAAAAGTTCAAAGAATTTCAGAGTGAAGTTGAAAATCATCGTAACAAGAAAATAAAGTTTCTACTATCTGATCGTGGAGGAGAATATTTGAGTTACGAGTTTGGTGTACATTTGAAAAATTGTGGAATAGTTTCGCAACTCACGCCACCCGGAACACCATAGCGTAATGGTGTGTCCGAACATCGTAATCGTACTTTACTAGATATGGTGCGATCTATGATGTCTCTTACTGATTTACCGCTATCGTTTTGGGGTTATGCTTTAGAGAGGGTCGCATTCACGTTAAATAGGGCACCATCAAAATCCGTTGAGACGATGCCTTATGAACTATGGTTTGGCAAGAAACCAAAGTTGTCGTTTCTTAAAGTTTGGGGCTGCGATGCTTATGTGAAAAAGCTTCAACCTGATAAGCTCGAACCCAAATCGGAGAAATGTGTCTTCATAGGATACCCAAAGGAGACTGTTGGGTACACCTTCTATCACAGATCCGAAGGCAAGACATTCATTGCTAAGAATGGATCATTTCTAGAGAAGGAGTTTCTCTCGAAAGAAGTGAGTGGGAGGAAAGTAGAACTTGACGAGGTAACTGTACCTGCTCCCTTATTGGAAAATAGTACATCACAGAAAACTGTTTCTGCGACACCTATACCAATTAGTGAGGAAGCTAATGATGATGATCATGAAACTTCAGGACAAGATACTACTGAACCTCATAGGTCAACCAGAGTGAGATCCGCACCAGAGTGGTACGGTAATCCTGTTCTGGAAATCATGCTGCTAGATCATGATGAACCTACGAACTATGAAGAAGCGATGGTGAGCCCTGATTCCGCAAAGTGGCTTGAAGCCATGAAATCTGAGATGGGATCCATGTATGAGAACAAAGTATGGACTTTGGTTGACTTGCCCGTTGATCGGCAAGCAATTGAGAATAAATGGATCTTCAAGAAGAAGACTGACGCTGATGGTAATGTTACTGTCTACAAAGCTCGACTTGTCGCAAAAGGTTTTCGACAAGTTGAAGGGGTTGACTACGATGAGACCTTCTCACCTATAGCGATGCTTAAGTCTGTCCGAATCATGTTAGCAATTGCCGCATTTTATGATTATGAAATTTGGCAGATGGATGTCAAAACTGCATTCCTGAATGGATTTCTGGAAGAAGAGTTGTATATGATACAACCGGAAGGTTTTGTCGATCCAAAGGGAGCTAACAAAGTGTGCAAGCTCCAGCGATCCATTTATGGACTGGTGCAAGCATCTCGGAGTTGGAATAAACGCTTTGATAGTGTGATCAAAGCATTTGGTTTTATACAGACTTTCGGTGAAGCCTGTATTTACAAGAAAGTGAGTGGGAGCTCTGTAGCATTTCTGATATTATATGTGGATGACATATTGCTGATTGGAAATGATATAGAATTTCTGGATAGCATAAAGGGATACTTGAATAAGAGTTTTTCAATGAAAGACCTCGGTGAAGCTGCTTACATATTAGGCATAAAGATCTATAGAGATAGATCAAGATGCTTAATTGGACTTTCACAAAGCACATACCTTGACAAGATTTTGAAGAAGTTCAAAATGGATCAAGCAAAGAAAGGGTTCTTGCCTGTGTTACAAGGTGTGAAGTTGAGTAAGACTCAAAGCCCGACCACGACAGAAGATAGAAAGAATGAAAGGCATTCCCTATGCCTCAGTCATAGGTTCTATAAAGTATGCCATGCTGTGTACCAGATCTATTGTATACCATACACTGTGTTAAGAGAGGGAGTACAATAATGATCTAGGAGTAGATCAATGGACAGCGGTCAAAATTATCCTTACTGGAATAAGGATATGTTTTTCGATTACGGAGGTGACAAAAGGTTCGTCGTAAAGGGTTACGTCGATGCAAGTTTTGACACTGATCCAGATGACTCTAAGTCTCAATCTGGATACATATTGAAAGTGGGAGCAATTAGCTAGAGTAGCTCCACGCAGAGCATTGTTGACATAGAAATTTGCAAAATACATGCGGATCTGAATGTGGCAGACCCATTGACTAAACTTCTCTCACGAGCAAAACATGATCACACCTTAGTACTCTTTGGATGTTAATCACATAAGCGATATGAACTAGATTATTGAATCTAGTAAACCCTTTGGGTGTTGGTCACATGGCGATGTGAACTATGGGTGTTAATCACATGATGATGTGAACTATCGATGTTAATCACATGGTGATGTGATCTAGATTACTGACTCTAGTGCAAGTGGGAGACTGAAGGAAATATGCCCTAGAGGCAATAATAAAGTTATTATTTATTTCCTTATTTCATGATAAATGTTTATTATTCATGCTAGAATTGTATTAACCGGAAACATAATACATGTGTGAATACATAGACAAACAGAGTGTCACTAGTATGCCTCTACTTAAATAGCTCGTTAATCAAAGATGGTTATGTTTCATAACCATGGACAAAGAGTTGTTATTTGATTAACGGGATCACATCATTAGGTGAATGATCTGATTGACATGACCCATTCCATTAGCTTAGCACCCGATCGTTTAGTATGTTGCTATTGCTTTCTTCATGACTTATACATGTTCCTATGACTATGAGATTATGCAACTCCCGTTTCCCGGAGGAACACTTTGTGTGCTACCAAACGTCACAACGTAACTGGGTGATTATAAAGGAGCTCTATAGGTGTCTCCAAAGGTAGATGTTGGGTTGGCGTATTTCGAGATTAGGATTTGTCACTCCAATTGTCGGAGAGGTATCTCTGGGCCCTCTCGGTAAATGCACATCACATAAGCCTTGCAAGCATTGTAACTAATGAGTTAGTTGCGGGATGATGTATTACAGAACGAGTAAAGAGACTTGCCAGTAACGAGATTGAACTAGGTATTGGATACCGACGATCGAATCTCGGGCAAGTAACATACCGATGACAAAGGGAACAACGTATGTTGTTATGCGGTCTGACCGATAAAGATCTTCGTAGAATACGTAGGAGCCAATATGGGCATCTAGGTCCCGCTATTGGTTATTGACCGGAGATGTGTCTCAGTCATGTCTGCATTATTCTCGAACCATAGGGTCCGCACGCTTAACGTTACGATGACAGTTATTATGAGTTTATGCATTTTGATGTACCGAAGTTAGTTCGGAGTCCTGGATGTGATCACGGACATGACGAGGAGTCTCGAAATGGTCGAGACATAAAGATTGATATATTGGAAGCCTATATTTGGACATCGAAAGTGTTCCGGGTGAAATCGGGATTTTACCGGAGTACCGGGAGGTTACCGGAACCCCCCGGGAGCCATATGGGCCTTAATGGGCTTTAGTGGAAAGGAGAAAGGGGCAGCCCAAGGTGGCCGCGCGCCTCCCCCCTCCCCTAGTCCTATTAGGACTAGGAGAGGTGGCCGGCCCCCCTCTCTCTCTTTCCCCCTCGGGGAATCCTAGTCCAACTAGGATTGGGGGGGGGGAGTCCTACTCCCGGTAGGAGTAGGACTCCTCCTGCGCCCTCCTCTTGGCCGGCGGCCCCCTCCCCCTTGGCTCCTTTATATACGGAGGCAGGGGACACCTCTAGACATAGAAGTTGATCATTGAGATCGTTCCTTAGCCGTGTGCGGTGCCCCCTGCCACCATATTCCACCTCGATCATATTGTAGCAGTGCTTAGGCGAAGCCCTGCGACGGTAGAACATCAAGATCGTCACCACACCGTCGTGCTGACGGAACTCCTCCCCGACGCTTTGCTGGATCGGAGCCCGGGGATCGTCATCGAGCTGTACGTGTGCTAAGAACTCGGAGGTGCCGGAGTAATGGTGCTTGGATCGGTCGAATCGGGAAGACGTACGACTACTTCCTCTACGTTGCGTCAACGCTTCCGCTGTTAAGTTTCAACTTTTGAAGCTTGGTACAAGCGACCGATAAAATCATGACTTTTGTGCCTACGATCGACAAAAAATATGGCTTAAAGTTTTACCTCTGATACTTGGTACGAGTGAGCGGGAAAATCACAAGTTTTAGATGCAAATTCGTAAGTTTCAAAGATCAAAACTTATAACTTACTATGTTCTCTTGCAGGGTCCAACTACTTAGTGAATAGCGAGGCAATCGGGCGGCCGAGCAGGGTTGCGCAGGTGTGTGCCCCCGCACCTGCGAATTTTCAGTAAAACCATGCCACAAGACAATGGTATGCGTAACCATGCAAAAGAGAAAAACAAAATGTATACTGCAGCGAAACCATACGATGGATGAAAATAGTACATGATGTATCTAATGGAAACTATGCCACGACGTAAAAGTGTATTGTAGTGAATTTTGTGTTGCAAGCTCATTCTCGGATTTTTATCTTCTCTGACTGTATGGTTTTTTTGATCGAAAGGGGTTTCCCCCTGCTTCATTTTATAAAACGAAGCAAAGCGAGTCATAGCAGACCGTTACAAGCATTCGGGTCCTGCCCGAGTGACATGACCAGAGACATCGGAATCAAAGGACCAAGTATAGCATTATGAGGAAGTGCAAAGACAGACAAACATCTACCACGACAGGGAAACTAATTGATCACTCTGCTACTTTTTTATCTCTTATTCATTCACTCTGGGTGAATCGTCAGCATCTCCTCTTCGATCTTTCTCTTGCAAGCTCTCAGGCCAACTCCCACGCAATCCTGAGTAGTTCGCCTCTTCGCCGATCTAGGAGTTGGATGCATCGTCTCAGTAGCACCGATTGGTCGCCCACACATAGCACCTTCCATTGATGTAGAGATGAGCTGATCCTTCCCAAGATTGCCCGCGTGCTTGTCCACTGTACGCCCTGAAAGCACATGTCATTACGCATTGTCCAAATGCTCCAAATGGTAGCAACACAAGCAATATTAGTAACAGACTTTTTGTTATTTAGATTCCAAAAGGAAGATAATTCATTCATGTCATTTGGAGTATTAAACTCAAAAGAGTCAGATATATCACTCCAAACTTGTTTAGCAACCACACATTCAAAGAACAGGTGACAGACAGTTTCATCCTCATTACAAAATAAGCATTTTAGATTTTTCACCTCTCTCCTCTTTTGTAAGTTATCCCTGGTAAGAATTTTATTATGAAAGGCTAGCCAGAGAA
The DNA here is from genome assembly GCA_034509565.1 of Triticum monococcum. NCBI lineage: Eukaryota > Viridiplantae > Streptophyta > Magnoliopsida > Poales > Poaceae > Triticum > Triticum monococcum. Next base: position 54,171,286 of record CM067846.1, on the reverse strand, counting down.
AGACTAAGTATCTGTGAGGTACAACAATCTTCCAAAAATTTCTCCAAATGGGGGTAGATACCCCCCCCCAATTAATCATGTTATAAAATGACTTAACTGAATAGACCCCCGACGACTCCAAACTCCAAATGGGTTGGTCCGTCTCGTCAGTTATTGGTATGTCAGAGATGATTCCGATCAAATCATGCCATCTATCCAAAAACCCAGGGTCCACACATCTGTTGAAGGTAAGTTTGAGAGTAGAACCATCCCATACCTCAGAAACTGCACAGCATTGCTGTTGGCAGATTTCATACACGTCCTAGAATTGGGTTTTAAGGGAAGAATCCCCCACCCAAACGTCATCCCAAAAGCTTATTTTATTACCATTCCCTAGTTTCCATTTATAGAAAGGTCTAAGCCCCTCCAAGGCCCAGGTGACACCTTTCCAGAAGGGAGAACCCACACCCTGCCTAGACCATAGTATATTTGGCTTAGCTGTTTTATATTTGTGGTCGATCAGCTTTACCCAGTTCTTGCTACTGTCCATAAAATACCTTTTAGCACAAGAGGCTAGTAAGGCCATGTTGAATTCTCTCAGGTTAGGTACCCCCAGACCACCAAAGTCTTTTTTCTGGGAGATTAAACCCCAGTTAGCAAGATGGTACTTATGTTCATCCCCCACATTCCCCTAGAAAAAGTGAGCCATCTAAGAAGTGATGGCTTTGATCGCCCACTTGGGGAACTTAATAACTGACATGAGGTACATGGGTATACTGGCAATGCATGCTTTAAGGAGGACTAGTTTTGCCTCATAGCTAAGTAATCTCCCCCTCCATCCACAAATCCTTTTGATGATCTTATCTATGATGTATTGGATGTCTTCTCTTCTCAATTTGAGGTAGTGAAGAGGGACTCCAAGATATTTTAGAGGGAAATCCCCCAATTTATAGCAGAAAATCTGAGATAGGAGTTTAGCATCATCCTCATTCATATTGATAGGTACTACTTCACATTTGTCATAATTGATTTTTAACCCAGAAAGGTTTTCAAAGCAGGCAAGTAGCCATTTCAAGTTCCTAACATATTCAGGCTTAGGGTTAAGAAAGAGAATTGTATCATCAGCATATTGCAGGCATATGAGACCTTGAGGGATGATATGGGGAACAATCCCAGAGATGATATTGTTACTGACAGCTTTAGCTAACATGCGAGAAAACACATCAGCCACCAAATTAAAAAGCATGGGGGAACTTGGATCCCCTTGTTTTAAACCTTTTCCACCCACAAAGTATGGACCAAGGGTATCATTGATCTTAACACAGAAAGAGCTCTGTTGCAAAATGGATAAGTTCCATCTAATCCACTTAGCCCCAAATCCCCTAGACGTAAGCATTTCTACTAGGAAATCCCAGTTCACTCTATCATAGGCTTTTTGATAATCTATTTTGAGAACAACCCCAGATTCTTTTGATTTATGAACCTCATGGATACCCTCATGGGCAGTAACCACACTTTCCAAAATGAACCTGCCTCTCACAAAGGCAGATTGACATGGGGATAGGAGCCTATGACCAACAGGGGCAACTCTGTTTGTCATAGCTTTACTGAATATCTTAACAGAACAATTGCTCAAACAGATGGGTCTGAATTTCCTCATATTCTTGGCATCTGGCTCTTTAGGGATTAAAGTAACAATAGAATAGTTTAGTCTCTGGACATCCAGAATCCCATTTTCAAAATCTCTAACCAGGGCCATAAAGTCATTTTTAATCACCTCCCAGAATTATTGATAAAAAAGAAAAGACAAACCATCAGGACCAGGGGCTCCATTAGCATATGATCCCATAATGGCCTCTTTAATTTCTTCTTCAGAAAAAGGTCTTTCCAGGGAAGTATTTTCTGCTTCTGTCACCATTTCTTCTTCAGACCAAAACTGGTCATCTAAGTGTATATTAGGTTTAGGTTCAAACCCAAAGAGGTTTTTATAAAAGTTAGTGGCCACCTCCAGCATTTCCTTAGTGGAGTATACAGGCCCATTAGGCCCCTCCAGGACAGTCAACTGATTCTTCCTTCTGCGTTGATTAGCAATAGCATGGAAGTAAGCTGTGTTTCTGTCTCCTTCTTTGATCTTCCTATCTCTAGACCTCTGCCACATGACAGTCTCTTCCTTCTTCCAGATCCCCTCAAGTTCCTCTTTAATTTGTTTCATTCTGAGGACATCCCCAGCATTTGTCCTGTTTTGTTCAGCAAAGATATCTAGGATATCAAACTCCAGAAGGAGCTCTTTCTTTTTCTTTTTCATAGCTGCTTCCAGATTAATGCTCCATCCTTTAACACTTTTCCTAAATAGTTTGGTTTTAAATTGCCAAGTCCCAATAGCAGTTGTACATGGTGATGGTGTGGCCCAAATTTTCTCCACTAAGGGTCTAAAATCTGGTTGGTCTAACCACCATTTCTCAAATCTAAAAGGTTTAGTAGGGTTATTGCTACTCATCCCAGAATCAAGAAGTATTGGGGCATGGTCACTCCCCACCCTAGGAAGGGCGCACAAGGTAGTGAGAGGGAAGTGACTATCCCAACTAGTGGCAGAGAAAACCCTGTCAATAGTGGCAAAGATAGGGTTGTCTTGGTTGTTGCTCCAAGTATATACCCTGTTAGCTAATCTATACTCCATAAGGCCCCATTTATTTATCCAGTCATTAAACAATAATGTCCAGGAAGCATTTATATTTCCTGAGGATTTATCCTTAGCTTCTCTAATCAGATTAAAGTCACCTCCAAGCAAAACAGGATGACATAAATCATCCATATTCTCATGCAATTCCGCAATAAAATCAACCTTGTCTACAGCATAAGCTGTGCCATAAACCACAATCAGATGCCAACAAAACCCATCAGTCTTATTTTTCAGGGTAATGATAATGAAGTATTTTTTACAGCTAACATTAAGGACCTCAAAAAGATTGGTTTTGGTACCCACAAGGATACCCCCAGCAGAGCCTATGGCAGGTAGAATGTGCCAGTCATACACACTAGAACCAGCTAAGGCATTAAGGTGTTGGGGAACGCAGTAATTTCGAAAATTTTCCTACGCACACGCAAGATCATGGTGATGCATAGCAACGAGAGGGGAGAGTGTTGTCTACGTACCGACGCAGACCGACTGCGGAAGTGATCACACAACATAGAGGAAGTAGTCGTACGTCTTCTTCCCGATCCGACCGATCCAAGCACCGTTACTCCGGCACCTCCGAGTTCTTAGCACACGTTCAGCTCGATGACGATCCTCGGGCTCCGATCCAGCAAAGCGTCGAGGAAGAGTTCCGTCAGCACGACGGCGTGGTGACGATCTTGATGTACTCCCGACGCAGGGCTTCGCCTAAGCACTACAACGGTATGATCGAGGTGGAATTTGGTGGCAGGGGGCACCGCACACGGCTAAGGAACGATCTCAAGGATCAACTTGTGTGTCTTGGGGTGTCCTCTGCCCCCGTATATAAAGGTTGGAGGAGGGGGGCCGGCCGGCCAGAGAGAGGGAGGCGCAGGGGGAGTCCTACTCCTACCGGGAGTAGGACTCCCCCCTCCAATCCTATTCCAATTAGGATTCTCAGGGGGGAAAGGAGAGAGAGGGGGGGCCGGCCCCTTCTCCTAGTCCTACTAGGACTTGGGGAAGGGGGGGGCGCCGGCCAGCTATGGGCTGCCCCTTTTCTCTTTTTCCACTAAGGCCCAATAGGCCCATTAGTCTCCCGGGGGGTTCCGGTAACCCTCCCGGTATTCCGGTAAAATCCCGATTTCACTCGGAACACTTCCTATGTCCAAACATAGGCTTCCAATATATCAATCTTTACGTCTCGACCATTTCGAGACTCCTCGTCATGTCCGTGATCTCATCCGGGACTCCGAACAACCTTCGGTACATCAAAATGCATAAACTCATAATAACTGTCATCGTAACGTTAAGCGTGCGGACCCTACGGTTCGAGAACAATGTAGACATGACCGAGACACGTCTCCGGTCAATAACCAATAGCGGGACCTGGATGCCCATATTGGCTCCTACATATTCTACGAAGATCTTTATCGGTCAGACCGCATAACAACATACGTTGTTCCCTTTGTCATCGGTATGTTACTTGCCCGAGATTCGATCGTCGGTATCCAATACCTAGTTCAATCTCGTTACTGGCAAGTCTCTTTACTCGTTCCGTAATACATCATCTTATAACTAACATCTTAGTTATTGTGCTTGCAAGGCTTATGTGATGTGTATTACCGAGAGGGCCCAGAGATACCTCTCCGACAATCGGAGTGACAAACCCTAATCTCGAAATACGCCAACCCAACATCTACCATTGGAGACACCTGTAGTACTCCTTTATAATCACCCAGTTACGTTGTGACGTTTGGTAGTACCCAAAGTGTTCCTCCGGTAAACGGGAGTTGCATAATCTCATAGTTATAGGAACATGTATAAGTCATGAAGAAAGCAATAGCAACATACTAAACGATCGGGTGCTAAGCTAATGGAATGGGTCATGTCAATCAGATCATTCTACTAATGATGTGACCTCGTTAATCAAATAACAACTCTTTGTTCATGGTTAGGAAACATAACCATCTTTGATTAACGAGCTAGTCAAGTAGAGGCATACTAGTGACACTCTGTTGGTCTATGTATTCACACATGTATTATGTTTCCGGTTAATACAATTCTAGCATGAATAATAAACATTTATCATGATATAAGGAAATAAATAATAACTTTATTATTGCCTCTAGGGCATATTTCCTTCAGTCTCCCACTTGCACTAGAGTCAATAATCTAGTTCACATCGCCATGTGATTTAACAGCAATAGTTCACATCACCATGTGATTAACACCCATAGTTCACATCGTCATGTGACCAACACTCAAAGGGTTTACTAGAGTCAGTAATCTAGTTCACATATCTATGTGATTAACACCCAAAGAGTACTAAGGTGTGATCATGTTTTGCTTGTGAGATAATTTTAGTCAACGGGTCTGTCACATTCAGATCCATAAGTATTTTGCAAGTTCTATGTCTACAATGCTCTACACAGAGCTACTCTAGCTAATTGCTCCCACTTTCAATATGTATCCAGATTGAGACTTAGAATCATCTGGATCAGTGTCAAAAACTTGCATCGACGTAACCCTTTACGACGAACCTTTTTGTCATGTCTATAATCGAGAAACATTTCCTTATTTCACTAAGGATAACCGCTGTCCAGTGATCTACTCCTAGATCACTATTGTACTCCCTTGCCAAATCAGTGCAGGGTATACAATAGATCTGGTACACAGCATGGCATACTTTATAGAACCTATGAATGAGGCATAGGGAATGACTTTCATTCTCTTTCTATCTTCTGCCGTGGTCGGGCTTTGAGTCTTTACTCAACTTCACACCTTGTAACACAGGTAAGAAACTTTTTCTTTGACTGTTCCATTTTGAACTACTTCAAAATCTTGTCAAGGTATGTACTTATTGAAAAACTTATCAAGCGTCTTGATCTATCTCTACAGATCTTGAAGCTCAATATGTAAGCAGCTTTACCGAAGTCTTTCTTTGAAAAACTCCTTTCAAACACTCCTTTTATGCTTTACAGAATAATTCTACATCATTTCCGATCAACAATATGTCATTCACATATACTTATCAGAAATGCTGTAGTGCTCCCACTCACTTTCTCGTAAATACATGCTTCACCGCAAGTCTGTATAAAACTATATGCTTTGATCAACTCATCAAAGCGTATATTCCAACTCCGAGATGCTTGCACCAGTCCACAGATGGATCGCTGGAGTTTGCACATTTTGTTAGTACCTTTCGGATTGACAAAACCTTCTGGTTGCATCATATACAACTCTTCTTTAATAAATCCATTAAGGAATGCAGTTTTGTTTATCCATTTGCCAGATTTCATAAAATGCGGCAATTACTAACATGATTCGGGCAGACTCAAGCATAGATACGAGTGAGAAACTCTCATCGTAGTCAACACCTTGAACTTGTCGAAAACCTTTTGCGACAATTCTAGCTTTGTAGATAGTAACACTACTATCAGCGTCCGTCTTCCTCTTGAAGATCCATTTATTCTCAATTGCTTGCCGATCATCGGGCAAGTCAACCAAAGTCCAAACTTTGTTCTCATACATGGATCATATCTCAGGTTTCATGGCTTCAAGCCACTTTGCGGAATCTGGGCTCACCATCGCTTCTTCATAGTTCGTAGGCTCGTCATGGTCAAGTAACATGACCTCCAGAACAGGATTACCGTACCACTCTGGTGCAGTTATCACTCTGGTTTACCTACGAGATTCGGTAGTAACTTGATCTGAAGTTACATGATCATCATCATTAGCTTCCTCACTAATTGGTGTAGGTGTCACAGAAACAGTTTTCTGTGATGTACTACTTTCCAATAAGGGAGCAGGTACAGTTACCTCGTCAAGTTCTACTTTCCTCCCACTCACTTCTTTCGAGAGAAACTCCTTCTCCAGAAAGTTTCCGAATTTTAGCAACAAAAGTCTTGCCTTCGGATCTGTGATAGAAGGTGTATCCAATAGTTTCCTTTGGATATCCTATGAAGACGCACTTCTCCGATTTGAGTTTGAGCTTATCAGGATGAAACTTTTTCATATAAGCATCGCAACCCCAAATTTTAAGAAACGACAACTTTGGTTTCTTGCCAAACCATAGTTCATAAGGCGTCGTCTCGACGGATTTAGATGGTGCCCTATTTAACGTGAATGCAGCTGTCTCTAATGCATAACCCCAAAACGATAGTGGTAGATCGGTAAGAGACATCATAGATCGTACCATATCTAGTAAAGTACGATTACTACGTTCGGACACACCATTACGCTGTGGTGTTCCGGGTGGCGTGAGTTGCGAAACTATTCCACAATTTTTAATTGAAGACCAAACTCGTAACTCAAATATTTTACCTCTGCGATCATATCGTAGAAACTTTTATTTTCTTGTCACGATGATTTTCCACTTCACTCTGAAATTCTTTGAACTTTTCAAATGTTTCAGACTTATGTTTCATCAAGTAGATATACTCATATCTGCTCAAATCATTTGTGAAGATCAGAAAATAATGATACCTGTCGCGAGCCTCAATATTCATCGGACCACATACATCAGTATGTATGATTTCCAACAAATCTTTTCTCGCTCCATTGTTCCAGAGAACGGCGTTTTAGTCATCTTGCCCAAAAGGCATGGTTCGCAAGCATCAAGTGATTCATAATCAAGTGATTCCGAAAGCCCATCAGCATGGAGTTTCTTCATGCGCTTTATATCAATATGACCTAAACAGCAGTGCCACAAATAAGTTGCACTATCATTATTAACTTTGCATCTTTTGGTTTCAATATTATGAATATGTGTATTATTAAGATCGAGATCCAATGAACTATTTTCATTGGGTGTGTAACCATATAATGTTTTATTCATGTAAACAGAACAACAATTTATTCTTTTACTTAAATGAATAACCGTATTACAATAAACATGATCAAATCATATTCATGCTCAACGCAAACACCAAATAACACTTATTTAGGTTCAACACTAATCCCGAAAGTATAGGGGAGTATGCGATGATGATCATATCAATCTTGGAACTACTTCCAACACACATCGTCACTTCACCCTTAACTAGTCTCTGTTTATTCTGCAACTCCCGTTTCGAGTTACTAATCTTAGCAACTGAACTAGTATCAAATACTGAGGGTTTGCTATAAACACTAGTAAAGTACACATCAATAACATGTATATCAAAAATACTTATGTTCACTTTGCCATCCTTCTTATCCGCCAATCACTTGGGGTAGTTCCGCTTCCAGTGACCAGTCCCTTTGCAGTAGAAGCACTTAGTCTCAGGCTTAGGACCAGACTTGGGCTTCTTCACTTGAGCAGCAACTTGCTTGCCGTTCTTCTTGAAGTTCCCCTTCTTCCCTTTTGCCCTTTTCTTCAAACTAGTGGTCTTGTCAACCATCAACACTTGATGTTTTCCTTGATTTCTACCTTCGTTGATTTCATCATCACGAAGAGCTTGGGAGTTGTATCCGTTATCCCTTGCATATTATAGTTCATCACGAAGTTCTACTAACTTCGTGATGGTGATTAGAGAATTCTGTCAATCACTATCTTATCTGGAAGATTAACTCCCACTTGATTCAAGCGATTGTAGTACCCAGACAATCTGAGCACATGCTCACTAGTTGAGCGATTCTCCTCCATCTTTCAGCTATAGAACTTGTTGGAGACTTCATATCTCTCAACTCGGGTATTTACTTGAAATATTAAATTCAACTCCTGGAACATCTCATATGGTCCATGACGTTCAAAACGTCTTTGAAGTCCCGATTCTAAGCCATTAAGCATGGTGCACTAAACTATCAAGTAGTCATCATATTGAGCTAGCCAAACGTTCATAACGTCTGCATCTGCTCCTGCAATAGGTCTGTCACCTAGCGGTGCATCAAGGACATAATTCTTCTGTGCAGCAATGAGGATAAACCTCAGATCACGGATCCAATCCGCATCATTGCTACTAACATCTTTCAACATAATTTTCTCTAGGAACATATCAAAATAAACACAGGGAAGCAACAACGCGAGCTATTGATCTATAACATAATTTGCAAAATACTACCAGGACTAAGTTCATGATAAATTTAAGTTCAATTAATCATATTACTTAAGAACTCCCACTTAGATAGATATCCCTCTAATCCTCTAAGTGATCACGTGATCCAAATCAACTAAACCATAACCGATCATCACGTGAGATGGAGTAGTTTTCAATGGTGAACATCGTTATGTTGATCATATCTACTATATGATTCACGCTCGACCTTTCGGTCTCCGTGTTCCGAGGCCATATCTGCATATGCTAGGCTCGTCAAGTTTAACCTGAGTATTCTGCGTGTGCAACTGTTTTGCACCCGTTGTATTTGAACGTAGAGCCTATCACACCCGATCATCACGTGGTGTCTCAGCACGAAGAACTTTCGCAACGGTGCATACTCAGGGAGAACACTTCTTGATAATTTAGTGAGAGATCATCTTATAATGCTACCGTCAATCAAAGCAAGATAAGATGCATAAAAGGATAAACATCACATGCAATCAATATAAGTGATATGATATGGCCATCATCATCTTGTGCTTGTGATCTCCATCTCCGAAGCACCTTCATGATCACCATCGTCACCGGCGCGACACCTTGATCTCCATCGTAGCATCGTTGTCGTCTCGCCAATCTTATGCTTCCACGACTATCACTACCGCTTAGTAATAAAGTAAAGCATTACATCGCGATTGCATTGCATACAATAAAGCGACAACCATATGGCTCCTGCCAGTTGCCGATAACTCGGTTACAAAACATGATCATCTCATACAATAAAATCAGCATCATGCCTTGACCATATCACATCACAACATGCCCTGCAAAAACAAGTTAGACGTCCTCTACTTTGTTGTTGCAAGTTTTACGTGGCTGCTACGGGCTTAAGTAAGAACTCATCTCACCTACGCATCAAAACCACAACGATAGTTCGTCAAATAGACTCCGTTTTAAACTTCTCAAGGACCGGGCGTAGTCACACTTGGTTCAACTAAAGTTGGAGAGACAGTCTTCCGCAAGCCATCCATGTGCAAAGCACGTCGAGGGAACCGGTCTCGCGTAAGAGTACGCGTAATGTTGGTCCGGATCGTCTCACCCAACAATACCGCCGAACCAAAGTATGACATGCTGGTAGGCAGTATGACTTGTATCGCCCACAACTCACTTGTGTTCTACTCGTGCAAATAACATCAAACCATAAAACCTAGGCTCGGATGCCACTGTTGGGGAACACAGTAATTTCGAAAATTTTCCTACGCACACGCAAGATCATGGTGATGCATAGCAACGAGAGGGGAGAGTGTTGTCTATGTACCGACGCAGACCGACTGCGGAAGCGATCACACAATGTAGAGGAAGTAGTCGTACGTCTTCTTCCCGATCCGACCGATCCAAGCACCGTTACTCTGGCACCTCCGAGTTCTTAGCACACGTTCAGCTCGATGACGATCCTCGGGCTCCGATCTAGCAAAGCGTCGAGGAAGAGTTCCGTCAGCACGACGGCGTGGTGACGATCTTGATGTACTCCCAACGCAGGGCTTCGCCTAAGCACTACAACGGTATGATCGAGGTGGAATTTGGTGGCAGGGGGCACCGCACACGGCTAAGGAACGATCTCAAGGATCAACTTGTGTGTCTTGGGGTGTCCTCTGCCCCCGTATATAAAGGTTGGAGGAGGGGGGCCGGCCGGCCAGAGAGAGGGGGGCGCAGGGGGAGTCCTACTCCTACCGGGAGTAGGACTCCCCCCTCCAATCCTATTCCAATTAGGACTCTCAGGGGGAAAGGAGAGAGAGGGGGGGCCGGCCCCTTCTCCTAGTCCTACTAGGACTTGGGGAAGGGGGGGGGGGGCGCCGGCCAGCTATGGGCTGCCCCTTTTCTCTTTTTCCACTAAGGCCCAATAGGCCCATTAGTCTCCCGGGGGGTTCCGGTAACCCTCCCGGTATTCCGGTAAAATCCCGGTTTCACCCGGAACACTTCCTATGTCCAAACATAGGCTTCCAATATATCAATCTTTACGTCTCGACCATTTCGAGACTCCTCGTCATGTCCGTGATCTCATCTAGGACTCCGAACAACCTTCGGTACATCAAAATGCATAAACTCATAATAACTGTCATCGTAACGTTAAGCGTGCGGACCCTACGGTTCGAGAACAATGTAGACATGACCGAGACACGTCTCCGGTCAATAACCAATAGCGGGACCTGGATGCCCATATTGGCTCCTACATATTCTACGAAGATCTTTATCGGTCAGACCGCATAACAACATACGTTGTTCCCTTTGTCATCGGTATGTTACTTGCCCGAGATTCGATCGTCGGTATCCAATACCTAGTTCAATCTCGTTACTGGCAAGTCTCTTTACTCGTTCCGTAATACATCATCTTATAACTAACATCTTAGTTATTGTGCTTGCAAGGCTTATGTGATGTGTATTACCGAGAGGGCCCAGAGATACCTCTCCGACAATCGGAGTGACAAACCCTAATCTCGAAATACGCCAACCCAACATCTACCATTGGAGACACCTGTAGTACTCCTTTATAATCACCCAGTTACGTTGTGACGTTTGGTAGTACCCAAAGTGTTCCTCCGGTAAACGGGAGTTGCATAATCTCATAGTTATAGGAACATGTATAAGTCATGAAGAAAGCAATAGCAACATACTAAACGATCGGGTGCTAAGCTAATGGAATGGGTCATGTCAATCAGATCATTCTACTAATGATGTGACCTCGTTAATCAAATAACAACTCTTTGTTCATGGTTAGGAAACATAACCATCTTTGATTAACGAGCTAGTCAAGTAGAGGCATACTAGTGACACTCTGTTGGTCTATGTATTCACACATGTATTATGTTTCCGGTTAATACAATTCTAGCATGAATAATAAACATTTATCATGATATAAGGAAATAAATAATAACTTTATTATTGCCTCTAGGGCATATTTCCTTCATAAGGAAGGAGTCAGACAAAGTTTCTCTTTTGATTTCTTGAAATCCTAAAAAATCAGGTTTATATTTACCAACCAAGTCAGACAGGCACTGTAGTTTCCCTTTTTGGCCCAAACCTCTAATATTCCAAAAGATACCAATCATGGAATTTTGAAAGGGTGTGTCAGACTAAAAAGTCCTCCTCTCACATTATTCCCACTTCCACCCACATCATCAGCAGTGCCCCCTGATGTGTGAGTGTTGGGAATGTATTTTTCTGGAGTACAAACTCCATTATCACAGTCTGGTCTAATATCTAAATTATCAGGCAAGGAAACTTCAGGATTTTGGGAAGCAAACACAAGACATTTTTCAGATTCATCTCTAATAATTTGTTTAATGATGTGGTTCTTGTCTCTCTCATCATCACCAATTTTGAGATTAACTGCAGAAGCATAAGCCTCTAAATTAGAAATAGCATCATCATTAAAGGACTTACTTTTAAAGGAAGGTGGGATCTCCAGGTTTTTCTTCATTTTGTAGGCTGCAGCTTTTTCCATGATGTTTTGCCTGTTGTGGACTCTGGAACTCAGCCTTGGAGCAATCACTGGTCCCCACTTGGTTTTCGATGTAGCCTTCCCTTTGGTTTTATCCATGAGCTCCATCATCTTCAGGCCACTAGCTATGTGTGTATTAACAGTAATCATTTCCTCCTCAGGTTCAGCAGATTCACTGTCAGTGTTAGAAGAAGAATCTTCCAGTTCTTTCAGCAGACCAGAGCAATACATCTTTTGGGCAGACACAGGGGAAGTGGTAGCAGCAATTCCACTTGGTGATGCAGTAACCTTGTTGTTTTCATCAGGTCTGTTGAGTGGGATGCTGAGAGATTTGATTGCCTCAGTAAAAGGTATGGAGGGTCTGCTTGGGCCCATATCATCTTGGTCAGGTTCCCTGTTGACTCTCACAGGAGAGAAGCATGCCTCCAGCAGAGCATAGGGATGGAATGAAGCACCATCATTAACTGTTTTCTTCCCAGTTGGAGTTTTTGTGGGGGCTCTGTTGGCAAGGTCTAAAGCATCAATGGGTTCCTCTTCATCATCTAGCAAGTCTTTATCCAGTTCCTCCTCCTCTGTTGTCTTGTTGTCCTCATCTATTGTTATATCAGTGGGGCCATCATCATCATTGGGGTCATCAGCACCCACCTGGTCAAAACCCTCCACAGTGAAGGATAGGATATACAGTTTTTCCTCATCTCCATAATTCTTTCAAAGGGGATTTTTGTTGGATCTCTGCAGGCAATTTTGATCCTCACTTTCTCATAGAAGCTCTTCATCAGGCCATTCCAGTCGACATCCACCAGGATTCCAAAGCATGAGGCTATTTGGGATAGCACTTTCCAAGTACACCATTTAGAGGACAGCCCCTCAACAATCACCCAAGCTTCAGTTAGTTCACTGAATGGGTCGATTGAGCCAGTCCATTTTTCCACTGACATAGAAACACCATCAATGGGTAGATCAAAAGCAGGGAACTCAATCAACTCCTCAACAACTTTCCAGGGGGGGAATCTAACCAGGAGCTTCTTATCTGACAGTGGCCTGATTTGCCACGTCCATTGTTTGTTTTTGCAGAAGATACCAGAATGGTTTTTCATCAGGTCTGACTTGTTGATCTCTCCTTTCATAACCCAGACTTCTCCACAGTTCTTAAAATTCAGCCAGCTTGCTTCTCTTCCCACAGGGGCGTCGATGTGATAAAACCCCAGACCCAGCGCAGAACTCCCAAAGAAGGTGGCAACTGGATGGGGCTGTGCCCAGGCTGCACAGTTGTTGACGTTGTGGCCTTCCAATCCACAGATGAAATAGGTTTTCTTCTGTATGCAGTTGCCAACGTGGTGGCCAGGGCCTCCGCAAGTGAAGCACACCATATCCTTGTATCGCTCGTCAAGAACTTGCACCAAAGGGGCCGGTGGGATCGGAGCCGGAGGCACAACGGCAGTGGTCTGAGTAGGGGGGCCGTACCTTTAACAGGCGGCGCAGCTACACGCGCACCTCCTGGAGGTTGACGACGTCCGGGGTTTTTCGGAGGGACCGGACCACGCTGCTTCTGTCCCATCGGCGGCGCATTCTTGTCCGCCATGACAACCTGAGCAAAGGATTTGGATCCTGCTCCAATTCCTTCCCGGATGATCTTGAGCTGCGTCGGTGGTGGATCAAACGGGCGAAGGTGTTTGATAGGAAAAATATCAGAGGGAGAGAAACATCCCGATCGGGCTAGATCTTTTCTGAGCCATCCCAAAGTGGAGGCTGATTTGGTTTTGCCAGGCAGAGGGTGAGGCTGGTGACGGCGGGGGGAGGGAATGACCCAAAGCTGTCCAAAAACCCTAGATATAGATTCATCCGCGCTGCCTTGTGGAGGAGACGTAATGGGTAAAGGCGTTTTCACTTTTTTGCAGCGGATCAGCGGGAGAGAGGTGATGATGGGGCCCGTAATATCCTGCCCAATGGTAGCCTCTCTCTGTTTTGGGGAAAAATCCCCAATCTCTACCAATTTGGATCCCTCCGTCAATGGTGATTTATAGTTTCCCGAGCACAAGCTCAATTCGTTCCCCACTGGGTCTAATGATGACATTGAGTCGGGAATCGGATGACTAACCTTCTCTTCTGGGATACAAATCCCCTTTTCAACACGAGATCGATTTCCAGGTGGAACCACGCCGCGGTCTCCAAACCACGGGGGTTCCATCGATCTATGGTGAGGTAGGAGAACCACCCCACCCGTAGCAAGCTTCAGTTGATTGACGGAATGACGCCGAGGATGCACTCCCATCGGAGGGCTCGTTGCGGTTCTGTCGATTTTGCCTCCGCCCTCGCCCAAATCACGAATTCGGCCGGCGGGGAGGATGGGAACGGGGGCATCCTCGCCCTTTCTTCCAGCGTGGCCTCCTCGAAGATCCTTCGTGCTAGTTTCCTTTGTTCCACATCCGCCCTTCTCCGTTGGACCTCGGCGATCTTCAGGGCCGCCGATCTCACCTCCGACGAGGTTGCCTCCGCCACCGCCCGGTCCGCCATCTTCCACTCCTGCACGCACCGGATCCACTCGAAGGTGGAGTCTCGGATCCTGGTTGCGCGCTCCGCCCACCCCGCAGCTCTGCTTATTTGTCTTGGGACACATATTTAGCGAGGAGCAATCGACAGGTTGATTCGGATATTTTACACGAAGAAAATCGAGCATATGCAAGATTGCCTTTCGCCTTAGCTTCATCTTTGTGTCGTGCAAGCCTCGACGCCACTACTCGTACAACCTGAATTCCTGCTGCCTCTCAGTCCTCACCGATGAACATACATACAAGAAAAACCGTGTCAACATGTGTATGCGCCAGAAGTTAATTCTTCCATGTGTGGAGTATCATCTACTAGCTAGTGTGTTCCACCTCTGCATAGTCTAGCAAGCTGTAGCAATGTTCGGCCGGATTGATGGCTAGTCAGTGGAGATATCGATGATACATGGTTGTGCGATTTGGATTCCGAACTTTCTCTCCGTCGGACCACTTATATGGAGATATTACCATCAGTTCAATTAATTACTAAGTCGCCAATAGTAGTACCATATTGTGGCTGGAAGCAATTGACCTACAAGATAGAACGTGGACATGTGGTGTCCTTTGCTAATGTTGCATGTATTTTTGAAGGGCTAAAATGCTCAGCTTTATTGCTCCTCCCAAAGGTCGGTTACTCTATTTATTGGACTGTCCCGAAGCCATGAACAACTGAAAGTTGAAGGTATTTGGACAGGGATGATCCCCTAGAGGTAGGGGTAGTCGAACAACATGATCTCCACCAAAACAGTAAAGTAGGACTCCAAAGTAACAACGGGTCACACCAACAAAAGGATCAGAAAACACTAACACATACTCCCTTTGTCCGGAAAAGTTTGTCTTTTTCCTTAAATAGATGTATCTAGCATCAAGTTAGTGTTAGATACATCCATTTGAGGGACGAGTTTGGGACAAATTTTTTCGAACGAAGGAAATACTCATTAGATCCATATAAACGAATCTGCGAGGATAAAAACTTTAAACCTATAAGGTTCGACACACCAAATTTGCAGACATAGAAACTCTTTGGCTCCTTGAAGCCACCCCGATAAGACGTTGCCTTTACTCTCGACAACATCACACCCTTTGCCAAAATGTTGTCGTTGAAGATGATAAACATGCTACTAATAGTTCTAAATATGCTCTAGGAAGATGCAAGTAGCCCCTCACCCCGCAACATGTCGGCTGGAGGTGAGGGCAACTGGCAAAGTCTATGGTGACTCCCCAACTTAGTCATTGAAATGCAAATGAGGCATTGTCATGCTAAAGCCCAGAGGTCTCTGCAGTCTAAAACAATTATTTCTTGTGGGAGGCCCGAGAGCAGAAACTCGAAGATCGAATATGTTATCTGTAAAAGGAAAAGTCACTTGAAGATTTCATCAAATGCAAGTATCAGTATACTACTCCCTCCATCCCATAATATAAGATATTATTACATTCAATATACTGTACTCACATATTAGATGTAATAACGTATTATATTATGGGACAGAGGGAGTAGTTTTTAAGCCAAGACACCCATGATAATGAAAATTTACATGCTATTTTTTCAGTTTGATTTAGTTGGAAATACTATTTTAACTAACATTTCCTTATCATTTTTTATCACCTTAAGTTGTCCTTTCGCTCAAATTAGTAGACATCCCAATTCTAGAAGTAGGTATTCTCTTACATCACTACCCAGAAAGGTGTAAAATGAATATGCATTCTCTTACATCATCTTAGTCGGTCACAAATTGGGAGCTTCAACTTGCACGGTTGATGATTGGAAGTGTGGCCACATGCTAGCTGGTTTGGGGTCGGGTAGGAGATTGGGATTGGGGGAGTGAGGGAGAATCAGAGAAGACCTACAATACTGATTTTGGGGATTTACCGCCTCGGGTACATGCATACAAGATAATGCCCACGAATAGATACAACTCCAGCTTACAAACCCATATCTTAGCAACTCACAAAGCAGCCCATAGGTCAGAGTATCAGCAGGACGGACTAGTCCAGGCAAATTAATAGTAGTATATTTATGTTTTGCAATTCCGAAAGACCGGGCCGTGCATGACCCAGTAAGTTCCCCATGTACCTCAGCCAATGAAGACACGTAACACGAAGAAAATCGAGCATATGCTGATTACTTTGCTATAATTGCTACCACTCATGTTTCTTTGCAATTTCCTAGCATAATCTAATACATTCGCACACCCTAGATCCCCTCTACCACCCAAGCCGCACCAACGAACATTTGAACATTTTAAGGAGAGGATCATTCATGGAACAAGTATATGAGCCGGGCATTATTAATGCATCGAGTGTCACATATTGGTGTGCTTTGGGGGGGGGGGTTCAATTTTCTTTAGAAAAAAGGTGTTCCTAGTCGTAATTAGTTATAGTTTAACACTACTCAGACCCGGTTGATGAATGTAACTAACCAGTAGAGATGTCGATGATATATGGTTGCGCGATTTGTATTGTGAGCTCGCTGTCGATCTGGCTACATATATGGAGATACCACCATCAATGCAATTAATTACTAGCTTGCTAGTAGTACCGTATAGTAATTGAGAGCAACTGAGTACTGTTCTGTCAGAACATTGCATGCATGTAACCTTGTCATTGAAATGTAAACGGAGCACGATCATGCTAAAGTCCAGAAACCTCTCAACCTAAAAACAAGTTTTTTCGTTCCTTTTTCTTGTTGGAAGCAAAAAAATTGGGAATCGAATATGTTAAATATATGTCTACAAAACGAAAAGTGAGTTGAAGACTTGATCAACTGTAAGATTAGTTACAAAGTGAAATTACATAGGAATGCTAGCGCTGTAGGAGAGAAAGGCTCGCCACAAGAAAGTGGCTTCCTTTTCAACATGATTACAAAGGCTATGAGACCAGAGTCTAAATCTGAAATCATAAGGCTAAGTGACGTTGCAAAGTGGGTATCAAAGTGACGTAAAGTCTTGGCATTTCTATCTAAAAATAAGTCTTGGCATTTCTGGCATTCCAGATCTTCCATAGGATGAGGAGTAGGATCTTTCGGCCTCCTTGGTGAAAACACGTCCAAGAAAAAAAAAACCTTGACGAGCTTTGACTTCCTCTTGCCCACCACTCATATGCCTACAGCCCATGAGTATGAGAATGCTAGTGGTATATGAGCACCCCCAACCTTCACCTTGGGTGCAAAACCACTAACATGGGCTTCATATAGCCCATCAGTGGAGTTCAACTACTCTCATGTGTGGCTGTCAGTTCTACCATACATTAGGCTATTCCGGTGGGGAGTATCTTATATCAGTATCATGCATATGATACTACTTACATAGTGCATAGTATCATTATCTTAGATTTGCTTATTTATTCTCACGCATGACACGGTGTAATGCAACATGTAGTATGACAATATCATGACAAATTGCTCATAATGGGAGTAATATAAGTGGTAACATGCATGCCACATAGGCAAAAAACATGATCTGACAAATAATTAATGAGGAGAGATGCAAATGGAGTAAGATAATATGTTATCATCAAATAGCGATTCCCATTGTAAAATGAGTCCACAAACTAATAAATGAAACTCTATATGTTACCACAACTATGACACTACCCACTATGGGGGTAGTAACATATGCATGTTATTAGTCTAAGTACTCTCCACTATGAGACTAGCCCGATACAAAATCATGTCTTTCTTCATATTAATGGCATGCCACCTCACCCAAATTGCCTACGGGAGGACTTCGCTTAAAATATTTATGACCTAAAGGAGGTTATTGATTAGCTTCGTCGTTTGTATCTCATAACTGATGCCTTGCTAATAGGTTGTTAGGGCATCTTCAACGGCGACCCGCAAATTTCCTCCTGCATCCGCCTATGGACCCGAGGGGGGGGGGGGGGCAGTCCGTGGACACGGATGGGGGGGAGCCATCCAACGCTAGCGGCATATAACCTCCTCCTTCGGAGCCACGGGAAGCGAAGCTGTACGCCTCCTCGTCGCCGCCAAGCGGCTAATCGGCCGACGATGTTTAGCTCGCCAAGCTTGGCTTCAACGGGAGGGGAAGAGCGGTGGCCTTCCTGGGACCAGAGCGGCGGCGACCTACCATGCACTACTCTTCCTTGCTGCCGGCGGCGCCCGTGGACGTGCCAGCTTCGTAGTCGTCGCGGCGGGGCACGGCCTCGGGGGTGTCCTCCTCGTTGCCGGTCTCACCGAACACCGGCTCGTCCGCCTCGTCGTCGCACTCCTTGCCGGTGGCTGCCACCTCTGCTACCCACTGGTGGTACCGCCAAGGGGCGAGACGAATCTCGCGGGTGGAGGGGTATGACTTGAGCAACGCCTCTTGCTCTGGCATGTCAGCTTCTGGCGTGACCACCCTACCAGCGAGCTGCTCCTTTGACTACAGATTCTGCTGGAGAAGGTGGTGGTTGTAGGCCGCATCGGCTTGCCCCCCCCGAAACTGCTCCTCACGCACCATGTCCAGGTAATGGGCACGGTCCTCGCTGATGATCAAGGCACAGTGCACCGACGAGGGTGGCGTGAAGGAGGAGGAGGGTCCTGCCGAGAAGGAAGGAGGATGGTGGCGCCGGCTCATCGCCATTGGCCGCGTCCTCCATTGGGACGTTGTCGTCCTCCAGCTGCCTGCCGGACAGCCAGCCGGCAGGAATGTCAGCCATCTCCTTCTTTTGTTTCAGTGTCAGCCCGTCCATAGAGCTTTGGCGGGGGAGGAATCCATGGTGGGAGTGGTGTGGAGAGGGATTGGAGGCGAATGACTACGACTATGGCCAGGGCAGCGGTTTATATAGCAATGGCGGGTGACAGAGGGATGAACGGGTGGCGCTGGACGAGACGCCTGGCAACCGCGTGCCATCAATGTGGGTGGCAGACGGACGGACGAGCGGTCGTTGTGTCGTTTGAACGCATGATAGCTGCCTGCACCAGGAAGCGGCACAGGCGGCCCTCTCTAGGCCGGCGTGCCGCTTCAATGCTGGCGCCAGTGAGCGATCACGTCTGCTCTGGCCGGGCATGAATTCCGTCACTGACGCTTTGGAGCGGCGCTGACCGAAAACGCACATGAGGGGGGAGGGGTTTTTTGGTGGGCCATGGTGACACTAGTAGAAAAAGGGTCAAACGTGAAGCACATTAGTGTCGGTTTGAATTTGAGCCGGCACTAATGTGTACATTAGTGCCGGTTCCAACGGCTAGCCGGACCGCTCTCATTAGTACCGGTTCGTGGCGAACCTTTAGCACCGGTTCATGCCACGAACCGATACTAAAGTGAGTGGTGGCAGGATGTAGCGACCCGACCCGAATGGATCAAGTCTCTGTGCTTAAGTGTCATCCCTGGATCGGTATGCTGACACACACAGTACTTGAAGGATTTATAACAGAGGTAAATCACATGTAGAAAGTAACGTAAATAATATTACCTCAATCCATATAGCGGAAGCAACAAGATTGTGGATTCCCATCAACACCAACGGCAAAGTTGAGTGTAGAAATCATAACCCTAACGTATCACTTACTCGTCGTAAGAAACCTGCAACATTAGACGTTGCAACCCGAAACGGGTCAATACATTGAATGTACTGGCAAATTCACACCATAGAGAATAATGATGAACAATGGCTATCACTACATGCATATATGGCTGGTGGAAAAGCTCTATGGTTACAGTTTTTGCGAAAAGCCAATTTTTCCCTACTGCAAAGGAATAAATTTATTTAACTATCATGGTGGTTGTTAAACATTGAGAATGGTTGACGGCATTCTCAATCCCAATTAAATAACATCATTAAAACCCAACAAATTAATTAAAGTAACGTGATGAGATCATCAGGATAATCCAAGAACTAGATACTCAAGATGTCCATAACCGGAGACACGGCTAACCATAATTAGTTTATTACACTCTGCAGAGGTTTGCGCACTTTTCCCCACAAGACTCGATCGCCTCCGTTGGATTTCTCGCACTACATGGTGTTTGAGAAACGGATGACCGAGACACAGTCTTTCTGAAGCGCTAGCACCTTACGATGGATAGACCGGTACACCTACTTTCCCCTACATCTGCTAGTCTACCCTGTAAGAGTTCGCACGACTTAATCAACTACCCTGTTTAGGTTGCCACCTTAGATAAACCATTAATTAACAATCTCACATCTGTCATGGATATCACTCACCCAATCCACGTCTACTAGCATAGCATGGCATAATAAGCAAACATAGAAATAACTCCCAAAGGTTTGATAATAAACAGGTAATAGGTACTACCTCATCTACTTCCCATCCCATAATTTAATTAGATCCTAATCATGCAATATGTGAGGATTGATCTAATGCAATAAAACTGGGTTGTAGAAAAGGTATGATCAAAGTGTGAACTTGCCTGCAATGTTGATGAAGATGATTCACACTCAAAAAATCTTGATAGCTCTACTCGTCACACTCCGGTCAATCTATCGTAATTCAAGCAATAGTAACCACACATAAGCAATCACTCAAAAGACCAGAAAGATCGAAGAAGTCGATTCGGAAAACATCAAAACTAAGCAAATAACTCTTGCAACATAAAACAATTTCTAACAGTATCAAAATTATATGAATTTGGCCTTATCAGAAAATTTAGGTCAAGAGCTTCGATTTGCAAAAAGAATCAACTAAATCGGAGTTACGAAACTCAAGTTATGATCAAACGAAGTTTGAATTCAAATCTGATCTAATTCAAATTTTAAACTTTTCAAAAACATATTTGAGTTGGATTACTGGATAGAGGAGATCATAACGAAGAAGTGGGCGTTGGTTTCGTTGGATTTGGATAAACGAGTAAAAAGTTATGGCTATTTGAAAAATCAGGGCCAAACTGTTTTACGGAAGAAAAAATAGCTACGAGCTAGGGTCTAATGTATAAATACATAGACTAATTGATAATCTAATTATTTTATCATATTAGTCTAAAAATAATAAACTACGGAGGTATAAGAAGAAAAAAAAACAAAGAAAGATACCTTTATAAGGCAGAGAAAAGACGACTTTGGAGAGAAGAGACGATAATTTCCAAAAGTCGCGCCGAAGAGGAGAAATATTTTTTTTAAATGAATCTAGTCAAACCAAAATATTGATTTAACCCGAATCGGATGATTTTTTTAAGGCTCTATGGGTCTATATTTATTGGTGGAAAAGAGGCTTAAGGGTCAAAGGCTAAGCAATGTGGGACTAAACGTAGACGAAAATATACGAAACAAGAAGAAAAGAGACGATGGGCCTAAAGGCCTTCGGCCGGCCGCGCGGTGCACTTTTTTTACAGAATGTGATAAACTGAAAAACGGAAATAAAATAAAACTTTATATAGGCATATTATATATCAAAATTTTCAGAAAAAGATTTTCTACGAGATGAACATTTTTCTAGAATTAAATAAAATACACACAAATTCTAATAATTCAAAGAGTGCTACTGGTCTAATAAAATCCAACAAAAATCATTTTAAAAATACCAAAATGATTTCAAATTTATTTTTCTCCAATTTTCTGTTGTAGGGAATCATGTTACCCTAATTTCCATATATTTTATTTTTGGGGAAAAATAATTTGAATAAAACTCAAGTAACTCCAAAAAAAATTCAAAAGAACTTTGAATTTAATTCTTTGAAACTCCCAACTCATATTTCATATAATTTGAAGAAGTCATTTTATCTTCTCTCGTGAAAATCATTGAGTTGCATAAAGTTTCAGAATTGGAAATACTTTCAAATGAATTTCAAATATTTTCAACACCCCTTGTCATTTAAATAAATGGAAGAAGTCATGTCATCTTCTCTCCATGGTTTTGTGTTTGAAAAGAATTTGAATTCGCGGAGAGCATAAAAATGAAAGTTTGGGAAAGTCCTTTTATTCCCTCTCATTTAACTTTCAAAAAGTTTCAAATTCAGTCACTTTCAGACAATCAATCAAACAATTAGTCAAAACTATCTATTTATTATAACATTCCAAATTTTAGAATTTTGGGATGTTACACAGGATGTTGTCAGTCCGGGGCCCCTCCAGCACCTTTAGTACCGGGTCGTATCACGAACCGGTACTAAAGGTCGTCCTACATAGACCCTTCAACCACCCGAGCTCGCTCTGTTCTTCCCCTTTCCCCTCTCCTCTCTGTTCTTTTCCCTCTTCCTCTCAAGCTCATCACATATTTTGCCCAAGATTTGAAGGCCCTCATCCATTCAAATGATCACAAAGGTTAGCAACTCTTTCCTTCCATCTCTCATTGCTAGATTAGCTCGTGCAATGCTTTATATAGTGATTGATTTTTGAGTTTAGTAATTTGGGAGGAATTATATATATGTGCTAGTATTTGATTTATATGCAATTTGAGGTCAAAAACAACACTTAGTTTTGCATATGTAGGTGTGGTTTACTTAGTACCTTCTAAATCTCTGTCGTAACCACCGTCGATCGCTCGCAACGTCCCGTCGCCGGCACCACCTTGTGGTGAGCCTCTTGTTCATGAAGTTTTATATAAAAAATTGATGTTTGTGTGATTTGGATATATAGTTACTAGTATAATTATCTTACACATACGTTGTTTGTTATGCATAGTGCCATGGTTTTGATATCCTTCCCCGTCGGCCCTCGTCCGGGTTATGATTCGGATGTGGTATATTCTCTTTTAAAACTATTCATTGCATTTCGTGTTTATGACAAATTATGCCCATCAAGTTGACATAGATATTTCTATGTAGGAGGTAGTTGAACCCGAAATTCCAACCGACCCTATTGTCGAGAGGTTAAATTTAGTTGAAAGAGAAAACGAGGATTTGAAGAAAAAATTGAAAATAATTGAGGGGGAGAAGATGGAATTGGAGTTGCATGTTACCGATGTTGTCGCTGATCACAAGATTAAGATGGAGAAAATGCGCTTGAAGTTTAGAAAGATTAGAAAATATGCCATTCATAATGAGGCTTGGTATCATTATGCTGTTGGATCAATAGTTACCTTAGTTGCGATCTTGATCACATTTGTTGTTGCATTTAAATTCTTTAGCTAGAGAGTTATTTGTTTGTTGCATTGAAGTGTTGTATGCTCTTTATGTATGAACTTTATGTATTGTATTAATTTGATGTTTTCGGTGTTGTGTATTAAAGATGAGCCGGCAATGGATGTACGATGACCGATGCTCTCCCGAGTTCATTAATGGCAATCGACGTGATGCACGTGACGAAGAATCTTTGTGTGACCCTGCTTGGCTTCTTGGGCGTGTATGGGAAGACAAAAGATACATCTGAGGCACGGGAGGACCAGCAACGTATGCATGGAAAAGACGGCATACATCAGGGTCATGCAAGCTACGCTCTTACCAAAGAAGAGAAGGAAATCTTCTTTGAATGCCTGCTTAGTATTAAGGTACCGTCTGGCTTCTCGTCGAATATAAAGGGAATAATAAACATGGCAGAGAAAAAGTTCCAGAACCTAAAGTCTCATGACTGCCACGTGATTATGACGCAACTGCTTCCGGTTGCATTGAGGGGGCTTCTACCGAAAAACGTTCGATTAGCCATTGTGAAGCTATGTGCATTTCTCAATGCAATCTCTCAGAAGGTAATCGATCCAGAAATCATACCAAGGTTAGAGAATGATTTGGTGCAATGTCTTGTCAGTTTCGAGTTAGTGTTCCCACCATCCTTCTTCAACATCATGACACACGTCCTAGTTCACCTATGCGAAGAGATTAACGTTCTGGGTCCTGTATTTCTACACAATATGTTCCCCTTTGAGAGGTTCATGGGAGTCTTAAAGAAATATGTTCATAACCGTGCTAGGCCAGAAGGAAGCATCTCTAAGGGCCATGAAAATGAGGAGGTCATTGAGTTTCGTATTGACTTTATTCCTAACCTTAAGCCGATTGGTGTTCCTGAATCGCGGCATAAGGGCAGACTGGATGGAAAAGGCACGCTAGGAGGGGAACAAATAATATGTATGGACGGACATTCTCTCACTGAAGCACACTACACAGTTCTACAGAATTCCGCCTTGGTGGCTCCGTATATGGATGAACACAAGAATTTGCTACACTCCAAACACCCGGAGCGGTCTCTGTAATAGTTTCACACCCAAAGATCTGGGATGTGATCGGCTTCACTATAATCACTTTCTTCTGGGTTTCACACCCAGGAGGGAATCTCTGTAATAGTTAGGGTAGTTATGTGTTTTGGCATTTGAAACGCGAAGAAATTTTATGTGCAAACAAATTCTTCCATGCCTTTACTGATTTTTTAAGCTAAATGACCCTGAAATTGAAAAGCATTTCAAATGAACTCAGAAAAGGTTGAAAGTTGGCATGGTATCATAATTTCACCCACATAGCATGTGCAAAAAAGTAGAGAGGGTTATCGCAAAAAACTGGATGCACTTCGTGTACTAAATAGACAATCTCTTTCGAAGTATCAGGGTTTCAGACGAAAACTCATCCGTTACAAAAGGAATTTCATTTTTTTAAATAA
Organism: Triticum monococcum; assembly: GCA_034509565.1. NCBI lineage: Eukaryota > Viridiplantae > Streptophyta > Magnoliopsida > Poales > Poaceae > Triticum > Triticum monococcum. The sequence continues at coordinate 54,146,122 of CM067846.1, read as the reverse complement.
CCTAAGCATTACCAAATTGAATATAATGATAAAACACACTAATATTAAACACTAGAAAAAAGAATCACTGAAAAATCTATTCTCAAAGTTAAGTTATTCATAAACTAGTGATTCACACAAATTTCAAATAAATCAAAATTTAAACTATTCAAATTTGTAAACTACCGGTACTAACAGAAAGTTTGTAATTTTTTGTACCTAAAGCAAAAATATTCAAAAGAAACTCTAACTAAGGCAAAAAAACAACTCAAACAAAAATAAATAAAGAAAAAAATAAGAAAAAAAGCCCACCTACTGCACCACAGCGGCCTGCATACGACTTGAAACCCAACCTGTTGTTGGGCCAGGATGCAGGCCCGCAAAGGCCCAGTAGGCCCACAGGGCAGCACAGAACATTTAGGCCCAGTAGGCCTGCTTTGGAGAGGAGCTCGAGGGAGCTACCGCACAGGGGCTTATAAACTAGTGCGGACGCCCCTCGGCTAGCGAGGTGGGACTAAACATTTCGCACCGCACCTGCGCCAGCGCACCCCCTTTAGTGCCGGGTGGTAGCACCAACCGGTACTAAAGGGGGGGCCTTTAGTACCGGTTGGAGCCACCACCCGGCACTAAAGGGGGTGCGGTTCCCGCCGCTTGGCCTGGCCAAAACAGGCCTTTAGTACCGGTTGGTGGCTCCAACCGGTACTAAAGGTCCATCCTATATAACTAAACACTTCAAAAATTTCAGTTTCTCCTCTGCTTCTTCTCCTCTACCCCGTCGCCCGCCGCCCCCGTCTCCATAACCCTCGTCGTCGCCCCGTCGTCCCCGTCCCCGTCGTCCCCGTCGTCACCGCCGCGCCGTCCCGGCCCATCCCGCGTCGTCCCCGTCCACGTCATCGCCGCCCTGTCCCCGTCGCCGCCGCCCCGGCACGTCCCCGTCATCGCCGCCCCGTCCCTGTCCCCGTCGTCGCCATCCCCGTCGTCGCCGCACCCGTCGCCGTCCCCGTCGCCGCCCCCCGTCACCTCTCGCCTCGCCGGTGAGTACACACACACACATAGTTAGTTATAGAAATGTTAGAAATGTTAGAATTGTTAGAAATTTTTCTGTTTTTTAGTTATAGAAATAGTTATAAAATAGTTAGAATTGTTATAAATTATTCTGTTTTTAGTTATAGAAATAGTTATAAAATAGTTAGAATTGTTAGAAATTTTTCTGTTTTTTAGTTATAGAAATAGTTAGAAAAAGTTAGAAATTTTTCTGTTTTTTAGTTATAGAAATATTAGAAATGTTATACAAATGTTAGTTATATATATAGAAATGTTATAATTTTTTTCTTCTGTTTTTTAGTTATAGAAATATTAGAAATATTATAGAAATGTTAGTTATATAGCATTGTTAGAAATGTTATAGGAATGTTAGTTATATAGAAATATTAGAAATTTTAGTTATCAAAATCCAATCATTAAAAAAATGTTACTTTTTGCGGGCATATAGCTAGTAATTGTTCTGGACGATGCCCGGCCCGCATCCTCGCCGTCGACCCGTCCGCGACGACGTCCGGCTGACCCATGTCCGGGACTGGGCTCCGCCGGGCTGGCACTGGGAGGTGCTGCCTAGAGGGGCGCGCCTCTTGATGAGGAACTAGGCCTCGGGTCCCGTCGTCGACCCTGATCTCGTTTGGTGGCGTTCGCGTGGGCCAGTTTCGGTGCGGAGGGAGCCGACCCCGACGGAGGAGGTACGTCGCCGTGTCAGGGAGGAGGACGAGCACGTCCATCGCTACATGGTTGCGTTAGAGGGCGGCAGGTTCTCTAATACCTGGCAGTTTCTTCAGGGATCTCACTTCAGCTATGATCCTGTGAGGGTTCCTTCTCTTTGGGTGTCCACCGCCCGCGCCGAAGGGACCGCGAGTGTCCTAGATTCTTCTGTAGTATTCGATCTTTATTAGCTACCTAGCCAGTGATGTACTCGATATATAATATTCGAGACGATGTATTCGAGATTATATATTATTCGAGACAATGTATTCGAGATTATATATTATTCGAGACGACGTATTCGAGATTATATCTATTATTCGAGACGATGTATTCGAGATTATATCTATTATTCGAGACGACGTATTCGAGATTATATTCGATGATGCTTATTATGTACTATGATTGATTAAGTTTTTCCTTATTAATTGATTGCATCCATGCATTGTAATTTGAATATATTTCGTTTGGATTAGTTAAACAAAACCTATGGCGGACAAAAGCGGCAGAGAGGGAGAAGAGGCCATGTTCAATATCATACGCAATCCTCGCGGGCCAGATGATGATCAGAATGAAGAAGATTATGACGGCTCCGAATATCTAAACAACACCGGGGAGGGTGATATGATATTCGATCGCGACGACCGAATTGATGAAGTCGTGAACTATGAATATGACGGAGAAAATGTTGATCTTGAAACAACAAAGACCGGCGAGGTATATATATTTATATAAGCAGGCATCTGGTGATCATCACATGTTTTAAATGACTTGAAGATATATTAACGAATCGATCTTTCTTCTTTCAGCCATCTGGATCGAGCAAATCTTCAGGCAACAGGACGAAACGAGGCCCGAACAAAAAGTTGAAGGAGGGCGTAAAGTACAATGTCGAGGCAATCAAACCTAATGGCGAACCATTCATGCCTAAGCAGATTGCGGACAAGTTCGTTCGTCAGTGCGGAGTTCTTGTGAAGGACCTACTCCCGATCTCCCTTCAAGAATGGAGAGAGCCATCAAAGCCATGTACAGGAGTTACTTTTGTCGAAGACAGACAAAAACGTTTGCTTTGGGAAACGCTCATGGAACATTTCACCCTACCAGATTATTTCACAAAAGTAGATGTGGACAAAGTCAAGGACCATGCTCTTAGGAAGATGGCGGTTGCATTCAAGAACCACAAGATTCGTGAATGGGCCAAGTACGTCAATGGAGGAAGGAAGACTCCAGTATTCGAGGGAGTACTAGAGAAGCAAAGTGCTCATTGGGACGATTTCATGAAATTCAAGGATTCGGAATTATCTAAGGAACGGTCGAGAATAAACAAGGCCAATGCCGCAAAAAAGGATAAGTTCCATAAGCTAGGGCCAGGTGGCTATGCGGTGGGATTGCCTAAGTGGGATAAGTCTGAGAAAGAGATGATGGATGCAGGTGTCACTCCAGAAACATTGAGCTGGCCCTCCAGGTGCAGGACTTGGTTCTATGCGCATGGGGGGGGGGGGTTGGACCCAAAGACAGGCAAAGTTTCCAAGAAGGCATGTCTGGACGGAGCCGAAGATAAGCTACTTGTTGCAATAGAAGAGGCTCGATCCGGGTTGTTCGAGCCCAACAGAGAGAACGACGAGCTTACGCGTGCCCTGGGAAATCCTGAACACCCGGGAAGAACACAAGGCATGAGCGCTATTCCGTGGTATGAGGGGTTTTCGGACTGGAACGCCGACTACAGAACCCGTGCGAGCAAGAGATTGCGGAGGAGAAGAAGAGGAAGATGGAGGAGGAGCAGAGGAAGCTAGACTATGAACGCCTTCAAGGCCTAGAGTCAGCGCACGCGGACTTGGCAATCAAATTCCAGCGGCAGCAAGAGTAGATCGACTCACTTAGCCAGCAAAGGGGGTCTCAGCAGCTAGCGGATGATCCACCAATGGATAGCACCGTCCCATCCACGCCGAGAAGCAGCGTGGGTTCCGCCCCGGGCGACGCATTGCTGGATAACTACCCAGTGGATGACATCATGGAGAACACTAACTGCGAGCTACACTTCAAAATGAAGAACATATCCATGAAGGTGGCGGACGCCCTTGCTTTTACAAATCCCCCCGAGGAAACCTTCATTGCAACCCGATTCCAGTGGGCTATGCTCGTGTCTTGGTTGATGATGTGGTGGACCAATATTCGGGGCTAGAGCTTGACATTCCTGGAGGTGATGATGAGCACACACTAGGAGAGGCCAACCATCGTATCATCCTATGGAGAAAGGATTGCATCATCTTTCCAAGGCCACCGACACCGCGTCATCCGAGTCCTTGTTGCAGTCCGCCATCGAGTCAGCATACTCCCGCTCCTCCAAGTCCACCAACGCGTCAGGCCACTCCTCCTCCAAGTCCGGCACAGCTTCAGGCCACTCCTCCTCCAAGTCCGGCAAAGAGTCAGGCCACTCCTCCTCCAAGTCCGGCACAGCTTCAGGCAACTCCTCCTCCAAGTCCGACACAGCTTCAGGCCACTCCTCCTCCTCCAACTCAGCCACGTTAGCCGTCTTCGCCACCTCAGCAATCATGGAAGAGAGACGCCTCAGCTATGGTGCATAGCGGTAAAAGTCGAGGTAGTACTGCAGGTACAGGCGGAGGCAAGCGATTTCAATATGGTCCAATAAGCCTCGCGCCTCTTCCGCAGAGGCTTTACGACAAGTCCGAGGAGGAAAACATAGCCATATCGAAGGCCGAGGTGGAAGCCCATTTTGCACCGAAACCGCCACCGCCGCCAAGGGAGAAAGTGCCTGTGGAAAAGATTGACCACTTCATTCGTATGGCTAGACCACCAGCTCCCAAGCCTATTGACTCAGACTATGAGCGCCACATCAAGAAGTTAAATCGAGCACGTCTACAGAAAGAGGCGAGCTCGAGCTCGAGCAAATTAGCTGGCAAAAGGAGCGATAAAATCGTTCCCCGGCTGGGAGAACAGGCGGCGCAATCAATCCCCCCGCTTGTTGTGCCAACAACACATGAGAGTAGGCGCGCCCAATATTATTGTGGGCAAACCGTTAACGTTCCTGGGCTGGGCGATGTCGTAATAATCGAGGAGCATATTGCGCAGGCTGAATCGATCGGGATCACTGTTGGACAACTCCTCGATATCGAGCCCATGTCTCCGACTAGAGAGGAGGAAATAAAATGGAAATATGCCCGGGGCCAACCTTTGGTCGAGCTAGAGGAGGTCAATAAGCTCCCAACGAGAATGTATGCATTGCATCAATGGTACATGGATATTACCAAGATTTCCAATCGAGAGTCCCTCATGGTGAATGTCAATGAGGAGCATTACTACCATAAGAAAGCTGTGACCGTTGAGTATTCAGAACTTTTTCAGCTATACAATAAAGACGCACTCGACAAATCTATCGTCAGTTGCTATTGTCTGTAAGTGATTTCTTTCTGTAATTTAAGTCTCAAGCTAGCTGATCATTTTGATCAATCATTACCTGTAATTATCCTCACTATATTCTTTTCTGTGGTATTATGTAGGATGAAGATTTATGAAATGAAAAAAGGTGGACGCTATGGCATTGGGTTCGTTGATCCAAATACCATTAATGAATACACATGGAAAATAGATCCATATCACGCAAAATGTGTAGAGGAAAGCATGCTACAGTTCTTCAAGGAACTCAAATACAATGAAGATATACTACTTTGTTACAACTTCCAGTGAGTCACACTGTCTTGTACTACAAATTCTGTTTTTCCCTACTAGCTATAGCTACATGTTTTTGCTTACATATGCCCGCTTAATTAAGACATGCAAACATGTGTGCATGCAGATTTCACTGGATCTTGTTAATCATTAAAGTTGATCAAGGAACAGTTGAAGTACTAGACTCGCTACTTAAGAAAGCAAGTGACTACGGCATCGTGAAGGGGATAGTCAACAGGTAATTTCAATCATTATTAACTATATCTCGGCCTATTTTATTAGTTCGTCATTTCCTGATAACAACTATTTAATAACCCATTTATTCATTTTATTTGTCGGCGGGCAGGGCTTGGGAAAAGTTCATCAGGGTCACTCCAGGCCCATAGAAACAAAGTCTGAAATGGTATCGACCCAAGGTAAGTAATTAAGTAGTACTATCTAGCTGCCATCTCTTTAATAGTCATGCTTAATTAATTATTATCTGATCAAAATTCCATTCTCGTAAAGGCCCTGAAGCATGCGCCGGGAAATGATCTATGTGCATACTACGTTTGCGAGAACATTCGCATGATGGCGTCCGAAAGGAGCAAATCTCAAAGACAGGAGTGGGTACGATATCGATTGTCAGAACACTATTCACAACTTTTACACCATTATCGATATCTAGTCACACAACTAATACACATGCATATTGATCTCCTTCTTAACAGTTCAAAGAGGTGCGGGACAAGCTCCTAGCACAGGACCACATAGAAGCAATTCAAGAGAAAATAGCGGGATTTTTGCTCGACCAGGCCATAGATCCCAAAGGAGAATACTATTAGCCGCTACCGCCCCCATGAACCACTTCCAATTGTTATTGTGCTCCGAAGGCACCAATTAGCTAGGCTAATGCCATTGGCTCCGAAGGCACCAATTAGGAGAAATTATATATATATATATATATATATATATATATATATATATATATAATGATCGGTCGTTCTACTAGAAATTCTATTTATATATATGCATAACGTGTATAATATGTAGTATCGTAAAATACCAGCAAACGAAAAAGAATTAAATGGAAAACACAAAATTAAATGAAAAAGAAATCATAAACCCAACCCCCCCCCCCTCCCAAACATTTTAATACCGGTTGGTGACACCAACCGGTACTAAAGGGCTCCCTGCCCCCGAAGCTGGCTCGTGCCACGTGGTTGCCCTTTAGCACCGGTTCATGCTGAACCGGTACTAAAGGGGGGGGGGGGCTTTAGTGCCTACATTTTAGCGCCGGTTACCAAACCGGCACTAAAGGGCCTTACGAACCGGTGCTATTGCCCGGTTTTGCACTAGTGTGATAAGAAGCGGGTATGGGATCGGTCTGGACTCCCGCAAAGCTTCCTTACTTTTGTCTCCGGTTTAAGGGAGAAAACGCGTCCGACCATGCCACAGACAGATAGAATACCACATTGGATGGCTTCGGCGCTCTGGACAGCATGGTCCGGACGGTTGCGGGAGGTTTAAGGGTCGGTGTTGAAGATGCCCTTAGCCATGGTATACACCAGTAACTTGTTTACCACAACCAGTAAGTAGTGAATTGCTAGATATATGTTTTTTTTGTATTAGTAAGATATATCCTAGTTTGGACCAGAGGAGATCAAAGAAAGAGGATGGATGGAAGTCACAACAATGAGCTAGTCTCATTTGGTCCAGTACTATGCCATGCATCGCTTCAAGATCGAAATTGTATATTCGAAACTTGTGGATTGCAATTTTTAGTTCAAGCTAGTTCTTTTGGCTAGAAAACTTGAGCTAGTTTTAACTTGTAAGCAGGATAAGTCATGTAACATTCGCCATATGTAGATAACAAACTAAGAGGACATTCTAAATCTAGAAATGCCAAGCATCAGCAATACATCACTAGGTCGGCATTACACTCAAAATTCATTATATATGTAGTTTCTTTGTTACGAAAAAACATGAACGTACTTGGCATATTAATAATCAAGCACCTGATGCAAGGATTATGACAACAAAGCAATTTATTAATCTACGGAAGAAGTCACTAGCATAAGACATGATTGACTGTATGGATCAGTTGCCATTTGAAAAGCTGAATTTAACATTCCTGGCTCCTTTCAGTTTATCAATTAAGCATGTGAACGCCCTCCCGGTTTATTAGCTCAGATAGTTTTGACCTGGCAGTTATCACTTAGCAGTGCATCCTGTTATGTTACAACTTCCTTTCCGTACTCTTCGGGGATATCCACAGGCGGTGCTTCTTTGGGATGGGGAACATATCCCATGTGGACAAACTGATAGGATAGTCCTGGTATGCAACAGGAAGTAAGCCGGGCATGCGCATTTTGTGCATCCATCACAGTCGATTCTTTGCATTTTGTAAGAATGATCTTGGAAGTCCGCACATCCTGGATTCCGGCTGCCTCCCAAGCCGCACCCATGGACATGCAAGGAGATCATGTACGTTGGCCATGTACTCCATATGCATTAGCCAATGCGTTCATGCGTGCATCGAGTATCACATACACTAGTTTGCTTCATCGTTGCCTAGTCGTAGCTAGTAACACTACTCGACCCAATTGATGAATGTAATTAGCTAGTAGAGGCTTCGATGTGTATATGGCTACCCTGTTCGGATTCCAAAGCTCTATCTCGATCTGGCCACATATATGGAGATACCACCATCAATGCAATTAATTACTAACTCACCAGTAGTACCGTACCGTATAGTACTAGTTGTGAGCAATTGAGTTGCATGATGGCATATAGCACCCTCTGAGAGGCACATACTCCCTCCATTTTTATTTACTCCGCATATTAGCTTTGACTTAAGTCAAACTTTATAAAGTTTGGCCAAATTTAGCAAAAATAATCTAAATTTTCACAATAAAAAATATATATGGTGTGATAATATATTGAATGCCGATTTTAATGGTACTGATTCGGTATTGTGGATGTTAATTATTTTTGTGTATAAACTTGGTCAAAGTTTAGAAAGTTTGACCTGAGACAAATATATGTGAAGTAAATAAAAACAAAGGGAGTACTTGCTTGCATGTAGCTTGGTCATACCAAAGTCCAAAGGCCTCTAAACCTAAACTAATTTTTCCCTTCTTGCGGAGGCCTAATCAGAAACTTCGGGATTAAATATGTTAAACATATCTCTATAAAAAGAAATGTGACTTGAAGATTTGTTCAACTACAAGATCCTTGTATAGTTTTAAGTGAAGACACATCACTGAACAACCACTAGGAATATATGACCGTTGACGAGGACGCTCTCGTCCGTGCTCCCCCTCTCCCCTCCACGCTTCTTGCCACAGTGCCCAGCGCGGCACCGGCGGATCTTGGTAGGAAGAACTTGAGGCCGACATGAGACAGGCCAGGGCGGTGGGCGGTGGCGCGGGGACATGCTCGGTGGTTGTAGTAGGGCGGTTTTGGGTCTTGGCGGAGGCAAGCGGGGAGGCGCCCGTCAATGGCGATTCCGGCGACTCCGAGGAAAAGGACGCGTCTCATCATTGTGGCCAGTGTGTGATGCGGTCTCGGCTTGCCCGTCGGTGGGATGGCGCGCGAATGCGCCGCGGGTGGAGACAACGAGCGCCCTAATGGAGCTGGCGTCACACTTGGTGGGGGAGATTATGTGCTGGGCGGCAAATATCTTGGGGGACTGGGCGGTTGACGGGAGATCTATGTGCGCAACCCCGTGAACATGGAGAGGTTTGGGGATGGGTAGGTTCACCAACACCAGCACAAATCGTCTCGGGAAAATTGGTTGAAGGCTGCAGCAGCCGCCGGAAGACAACATATTGGTCCATAGTACTCAAATTTAAGCCACTACGAAACCCAATGCATGATAATTTCTTTTGCATAATCCCATCACCAGACAACAAAATTTTCAACAAGCAATGATGAGACACCCATGGGTGTGTTAGTGAGTTACTGTAGAATTATGTTGTCTTTGCATACCTTTCACTCACTAATTTAGGTTTTCATTGCTCAAGAAAAAAAATTATCTTCCCTGCGTCCCAGCAAGCAAGTGTTAACTAGTGTAAAGTGAATAGAAGCTACTTTATTATTTTGTCTAGTTAAGAAAGATATTTGTGTTGATTATTTTTGCTTCACTAACACTCGCATAATAACCATGTCACCGTTACAACTATACTAAGTTTTCACATCAAGAAGCATACTAGGGATACCACCGATCATAAGTGAACCAAAACATTCTCATTATTTCGGTTTAGACAAGTGAGTTCTTTATGGTTTGTATTTCTATCTATGTTGCTCGAGGATGATTAAGTTTAAGTATGGAAGAGTTGACGAGTGCTATTTTTACGCTCATCGTACATGAGGTTAAACTAGTTTATTTTATAAAAACCGCGATATCCGCTCCGATATTCATACTAATGACTAATAAATGCAAAGGATTTCAAAATCCTCTCTTAATGTTGTTTCCATAGGAAATTAGCTATATATGGAATTTTTTTGACAAAGGGTGAATTTTATTGACTTAATATAGAGCATCAAGAGGATACAAACACATATATGGACTAAATCAAGCACATGTATGGAAAGAAGCGAACAGGAGATAAGATAGATCAAATGGGAGGTGCAGGAACATTCCAGAGCACAAGGCGGTGTCTGATATGAGCACACGTGCTCATACCATCGCTCGTACTAGGTGCCCATGGCACCGTGGCGTCCAATCCTCCAACTTTTGTTAAAGGGCCAACACTTGAATTGGACCAGGGCAATTTGGCAGACCTCCATCTTCCTCACCAGTAGCATCCACAAACCCTAGCCGCCATTTCTCCATCTCCATCTCCATAGCTACCACCATCTCCATCACCAAATCATTCATCCCAATTTATCCATACCTTGTAATTTGTATCCCATCCGGCAACCATTGTAATACATATTAACAATAAAGCATTTGTCTCGACATGTCCTTTAATGATTTCTTCCTGCGATCTGAGAGCCGTGTGTGAGTAATTCGTTAAAGTCATCGGTTGAGGCAGACCCTTGCAACCCTATGTACTTGTTGGAGATATCGATGGAATGACTTTGAAGTAACATCTCGTATGTGTGAAATAAAACTGCTTCATAGTTTTCTCTTGTCTCTCCCGCGCTCTTCATCCCTGCAGGTACCCAGGATCACGGAGTTCGAGCCACAAGGATGCTCAAGACAGAGAGACCGACAAATACTATTGTGAACACCAGTGATAGAAAGGTTTAGTATGGTAGCGTGAATCCTATCTCTGGGGATACAAGAGGTGTAGTCATTAAACACCCAATGCCCTTTTCTGATTCTATCTTAATTATCGAGGCAACTCCATGTGATGGATAGGGCCTTCGGTTGGACAACAGACTCTTGATGCAGGACACACTCCAATCAAGACGTAATTTGGACACATCCCCCATTCGATATGTTGCAAGCACATCTTAACGGGTGTCTTCCAGGGCACTAATTAATATCACAATGATCTCGTGCACAAGTATATGGTTGTAAGAATTAAGTCCTCATACCCATGCCTATTTTTATTATAAGTGTTCTCTATTGCAACTTGATTATGATCCGGTCTGAATAGGAATTTAATCCTCTTGCAAAAGCTTCTTAGAAGCCCTTGTCTTCAAGGTGCACGTCCTCAAGGTCACCTCTTGGGAAAAAGGCCAAAATCATTTTTGCTATGTATTTACCATATCACTAAAGGGATTCATCGGGATCTATTTGGTGTTTATTCTTCCACACATGCAATTGAATTTCCTACGAACCTCATAATCAATAATCAATGCAATTATAGCACATAAATATAAACTTGATTTTAACATGGAAATATAATAATACATTTCCAACATCACCCCTTCTATTCACGCCATCATCTTTCTGGACTGCCCTGGCGCCCCGTCTATCCATGCCATCATCACATGATACAACCAATTTTGGTTAAAAACAAATAGAAAAAAGTAATCAAATCATTTTCCCATTAATTCCATCAATAGTTTATGTTGTAATGGAAAATAAATCCATTCCATCCACACACACATAGAAATAATGATCCTCTTCAAATCTTGCCCCATCTAGCCCTTCATCCGCTTCACCACGATGGCAATAACCATTAGCAAGAGAGGCATGCTAGAGAATCGATCATCTCACCTCTTCACACCATTTCCATTTAGAACTCGACAACTATCCTTGACAGCTTGACGTCCCTACGCACGCCCTTCCAATTTAACCGCTCTTTTTATTTCTCTCCACCAACCACTCGCATTGCCCTCTCTATCTCTTGTACAAATCCCCCAAGTCATCGCATAAAAGGGCCACATCCTTACCTCCCGACCTCCCTACTCTCATCTTCTACCTCCCTAGCACTCCCCATCTTCGCCAACCTCACCTGTAGAACATCTATCTACACCAACAACTTCTTTGATCTCCCGTACACCCCTATATATCCACACCACCATCTTCATTGATCTCCTCGTCACCCCCACCTTCCCGGTGCCACCATCCTGCTCGATCTCCTTGGTGGTCCCATATATCCCCCACTACCTCCCTTGATCTCCCCGCCACCCCCGGTCACCTTATCTATCCATGCCACCATCTTCCTTAGCGTCCTAAGTGGCACCATCTATCCATGCTACCATCTTCCTCGATCTCCCTAAGGCCCCCATCTACTCACACCACCATCTTCTTTGATCTCCCCATGCCCACACTATCCATACCACCATCTTCATTAACCCCCTCGCCCCTGTCTATGCTCCCCACTATCTTCCTATACCTCCAGTGCCCTCGTCTATTCATGCCACCATTTTCCTTGACCTTCTGGTGACCCCCATGTATTCACGCCACTATCTGCCTCAACCTTCCTAGTGCCCCATCTATCCATGCCACATCACATGATACAACCCGTTTTCAGAAGAAACAGAACAAAAAAGGGAATCAAAACATTCATCCATTAATTCCATTGGCAGGTGATAACCCACAAGTATAGGGGATCGCAACAGTTTTCGAGGGTAGAGTATTCAACCCAAATTTATTGATTCGGCACAAGGGGAGCCAAAGAATATTCTCAAGTATTAGCAGCTGAGTTGTCAATTCAACCACACCTAAAAGACTTAATATCTGCAGCAAAATATTTAGTAGCAAAATAGTATGGAAGTAACGATAACGATGGCAAAAGTAATAGTGGCAGTTTTGTAGCAATTGTAACAGGGGCAATGACAAAGTAACGTAGCAAAGATCAATATGTGAAAAGCTCGCAGGCAATGTATCAATGATGGATAATTATGTCGGATGGCATTCATCATGCAACAATTATAACCTAGGGTGACAACGAACTAGCTCCAATTCATCAATATAATGTAGGCATGTATTCCGAATATAGTCATATGTGCTTATGGAAAAGAACTTGAATGTCATCTTTTGACCTACCCTCCCATGGCAGCGGGGTCCTAATGAAACTAAGGGATATTAAGGTTTCCTTTTAATAGAGAACCAGACCAAAGCATTAGCACTTAGTGAATACATGAAATCCTCAAACTACGGCAATCACCGAAAAGAATCCCAATTATTTCCACCTTGGGGTATGCAGATCATAACTTGTAATAGGTGTCTACAACTTGCAAGATAGGATCAAGAACACAAATATATTCATGAAAACATAATAGGTTCAGATCTGAAATCATGGCACTCAGGCTCTAGTGACAAGCATTAAGCATAGCAAAGTCATAGCAACATCAACTTCACAACATAATGGATACTAGGGATCAAACCCTAACGAAACTAACTCGATTACATGATAAATATCATCCAACCCATCACCGTCCAGCAAGCTGATACGTCCATTTTGCATCATGATTTTATATCGATATTTATTGCATTATGGGCTTTTATTACACATTATGTCACAATACTTATGCCTATTCTCTCTTATTTTACAAGGTTTACACGAAGAGGGAGAATGCCGACAGCTGGAATTCTGGGCTGGAAAAGGAGCAAATATTAGAGACCTATTTTGCACAACTCAAAAAGTCCTGAAACTCCACGGAAGTCAGTTTTGGATTATATAAAAAATATTAGGCAAAGAAAGCATCGGAGGGGGGCCACCCACCATCCACGAGGGTGGGGGCGCGCCCTACCCCCTGGGCGTGCCCCCTTGTCTCGTGGGCCCCCTGGCAGGCCTCTGATGCCCATCTTTGGCTATATGAAGTCTTTCGCCCTGGAAAAAATCATAAGCAAGCTCACAGGACGAAAGTCCGCTACCACAAGGTGGAACCAATCTAGGGCTCTGGCGGAGCTGTTCTGTCGGGGAAACATCCCTTCGGGAGGGGGATATCATCACCATCATCATCACCACCGATCCTCTCATCGGGAGGGGGTCAATCTCCATCAACATCTTCACCAGCACCATCTCATCTCAAATCCTAGTTCATCACTTGTATCCAATCTTTGTCTCAAAACCTCATATTGGTACCTGTGGGTTGCTAGTAGTGTTGATTACTCCTTGTAGTTGATGCTAGTTGGTTTACTTGGTGGAAGATCATATGTTTAGATCCTTTATGCATATTAATACCCCTCTGATTATGAACATGAATATGATTTGTGAGTAGTTACGTTTGTTCCTGAGGACATGGGAGAATTCTTCCTATAAGTGGTCATGTGAATTTGGTATTCGTTCGATATTTTGATGAGATGTATGTTGTCTCTCCTCTAGTGGTGTCATGTGAGCATCGACTACATGACACTTCACCATTGTTTGGGCCTAGAGGAAGGTATTGGGGAGTAATAAGTAGATGATAGGTTGCTAGAGTGATAGAAGCTTAAACCCTAGTCTATGAGTTGCTTCGTAAGGGGCTGATTTGGATCCATATGTTTCATGTTATGGTTAGGTTTACCTTAATACTTCTTTTGTAGTTGCGGACGCTTGCAAGAGGGGTTAATCATAAGTGGGATGCTTGTCCAAGGAAGGGCAGTACCCAAGCACCGGTCCACCCACGTATCAAATTATCAAATTACCGAACGTGAATCATATGAACGTGATGAAAACTAGCTTGACGATAATTCCCATGTGTCCTCGGGAGCACTTTCCTTTATATAAGAGTTTGTCCAGGCTTGTCCTTTGCTACAAAAAGGATTGGGACATCTTGCTGCACCTTATTTACTTCCATTACTTGTTACCCGTTCCAAATTACCTTATCACAAAACTATATGTTACCGATAATTTCAGTGCTGGCAGAGAATACCTTACTGAAAACCTCTTGTCAGTTCCTTCTGCTCCTCGTTGGGTTCGACACTCTTACTTATCGAAAGTACTACGATAGATCCCTTATACTTGTGGGTCATCACAAGCCTATGAGGGAATTACTCACGCACGGCAGTGAGCATCATGAAATTGGTGATGGAGGAAGGTTGGTGATGATGATGGCGACGAATCCCCCTCTTCGGAGCCCCGAACGGACTCTAGATCAGCCTTCCCGATGGAGAATGGGAGGCGGCGGAGGATCCGTATCATAAAACGCGATGAATCCTTCTCTATGATTTTTTTCCTCCCCGAACGTGAATATATATAGAGTTGGAGTTAGGGTCAGAGGAGGTCCAGGGGACCCACAAGGTAGGGGGGCGTGCCCAGGGGGGTAGGGCGCGCCCTCCATCCTTGTGGATAGAATGTGGGCCCCCTCTGGCAGATTCTTTCGCCAATATTTTTTATTTATTCCAAAAATATTCTCCGTAAATTTTGAGGTCATTCCGAGAACTTCTATTTCTGCACAAAAATAACACCAAGGCAATTCTGCTGAAAACAGCGCCAGTCCGGGTTAGTTCCATTCAAATCATGCCAATTAGAGTCCAAAACAAGGGCAAAATAGTTTGGAAAAGTAGATACGATGGAGACGTATCAACTCCCTGATAACCGACAAGTATAGGGGATCGCAACAGTTTTTGAGGGTAGTGTATTCAATCCAAATTTATAGATTTGACACAAGGGGAGCCAAAGAATATTTGAAGGTATTAGCAGTTGAGTTGTCAATACAACCACACATGGAGATTAATTATCTGCAGCAACGTGATCAGTAGCAAAGTAATATGATAGTTTTGATAATAGTGATATCAGCAATGGTAACGGTAACAGTGATAGCAGTAGGTTTGTAGCAAGTGCAACAGTAATGATAGCAATAGTAACTTAGCAAGAACAATATAAGATAAATTCGTAGGCATTGGATCGGTAATTTATTGGATGATATTCATCATGTGACAGTCATAACCTAGGGCCATACGGCACTAGCTCCAGTTCATAAATATAATGTAGGCATTATTCCATATATAGTCATACGTGCTTATGGAAAGAACTTGCATGACATCTTTGTCCTAACCCCCCCCCCCCCCCCCGGTGGCAGCGGGGTCCAATTGGAAACTAAGGGATATTAAGGCCTCCTTTTAATAGAGAACCAGAACAAAGCATTAACACACGGTGGATACATGAACTCCTCAAATTATGTTCATCACCGGGAGTGGTCCCGACTATTGTCACTCCGGGGTTGCCGGATCATAATGTTGGGGAACGTAGCAGAAATTCAAAATTTTCCTACGTGTCACCAAGATCTATCTATGGAGAGACCAGCAACGAGGGGAAGGAGAGTGCATCTACATACCCTTGTAGATCGCTAAGCGGAAGCGTTCAAGAGAACGGGGTTGATGGAGTCGTACTCGTCGTGATCCAAATCACCGATGATCCTAGTGCCGAACGGACGGCACCTCCGCGTTCAACACACGTATAGCCCGATGACGTCTCCCATGCCTTGATCCAGCAAGGAGAGAGGGAGAGGTTGAGGAAGACTCCATCCAGCAGCAGCACAACGGCGTGGTGGTGATGGAGGAGCATGGCAATCCTGCAGGGCTTCGCCAAGCACCGCGGGAGAGGAGGAGGGAGAGAAGCAGGGCTGCGCCAACAAGAGGAGAGATCAAATCGCGTGTATTGGGCAGCCCCTAGGCCAAGTATATATAGGGGAAGGGGAGGGGCTGCGCCCCCTTTAGGGTTTCCACCCCTAGGGGTGGCGGCCAGCCTAGATCCCATCTAAGGGAGGCGGCCAAGGGGGAGGGGGAGAGGGAGGCGCACCAGGATGGGCCTTAGGGCCCATCTGCCCTAGGGTTTGCCCCCTCTCCTCTTCCCTTGCGCCTTGGGCCTTGTGGGAGGGCGCACCAGCCCACCTGGGGCTGGTCCCCTTCCACACTTGGCCCATGAAGCCCTCCGGGGCTGGTGGGCTCACTTGGTGGACCCCCGGGACCCTCCCGGTGGTCCCGGTACGTTACGGATAAACCCCGAAACTTTTCCGGTGACCAAAACAGGACTTCCCATATATAAATCTTTACCTCCGAACCATTCCGGAACTCCTCGTGACGTCCGGGATCTCATCTGGGACTCCGAACAACATTCGGTAACCACATACAAACTTCCTTTATAACCCTAGCGTCATCGAACCTTAAGTGTGTAGACCCTATGGGTTCGGGAACCATGCAGACATGACCGAGACGTTCTCCGGTCAATAACCAACAGCGGGATCTGGATACCCATGTTGGCTCCCACATGTTCCACGATGATCTCATCGGATGAACCACGATGTCAAGGACTTAATCAATCCCGTATACAATTCCCTTTGTCTATCGGTACGATACTTGCCCGAGATTCGATCGTCGGTATCCCGATACCTTGTTCAATCTCGTTACCGGCAAGTCTCTTTACTCGTTTCGTAACACATCATCTCGTGATCAACTCCTTGATCACATTGTGCACATTATGATGATGTCCTACCGAGTGGACCCAGAGATACCTCTCCGCTTACACGGAGTGACAAATCCCAGTCTCGATTCGTGCCAACCCAACAGACACTTTCGGAGATACCTGTAGTGTACCTTTATAGCCACCCAATTACGTTGTGACATTTGGCACACCCAAAGTATTCCTACGGTATCCGGGAGTTGCACAATCTCATGGTCTAAGGAAATGATACTTGACATTAGAAAAGCTTTAGCATACGAACTACACGATCTTGTGCTATGCTTAGGATTGGGTCTTGTCCATCACATCATTCTCCTAATGATGTGATCCCGTTATCAACGACATCCAATGTCCATGGTCAGGAAACCGTAACCATCTATTGATCAACGAGCTAGTCAACTAGAGGCTTACTAGCGACATGGTGTTGTCTATGTATCCACACATGTATCTGAGTTTCCTATCAATACAATTATAGCATGGATAATAAACGATTATCATGAACAAGGAAATATAATAATAACTTATTTATTATTGCCTCTAGGGCATATTTCCAACAGTCTCCCACTTGCACTAGAGTCAATAATCTAGTTCACATCGCCATGTGATTAACACTCACAGATCACATCGCCATGTAACCAACATCCAAAGAGTTTACTAGAATCAATAATCTAGTTCACATCACTATGTGATTAGCACTCAATGAGTTCTGGGTTTGATCATGTTGCTTGTGAGAGAGGTTTTAGTCAACGGGTCTGAACCTTTCAGATTCGTGTGTGCTTTACAAATCTCTATGTCATCTCCTAGATGCAGCTACCATGCTCTATTTGGAGCTATTCCAAATAACTGTTCTACTTGGAGCTATTCCAAATCGTTGCTCCATTATACGTATCCGGTATCTCTACTCAGAGCTATCTGGATAGGTGTTAAGCTTGCATCGACGTAACTCTTTACGTCGAACTCTTTATCACCTCCATAACCAAGAAACATATCCTTATTCCTCTAAGGATAATTTTGACCGCTATCTGGTGATCTACTCCTAGATCACCTTCGTACCCTCTAGCCAGACATGTGGCAAGGCACACATCAGGTGCGGTACACAGCATAGCATACTATGGAGCCTATGTCTAAGCATAGGGGACGACCTTCGTCCTTTCTCTCTGTTCTGCCGTGGTCGAGCTTTAAGTCTTAACTTCGTACCTTACAACTCAGGCAAGAACTCCTTCTTTGACTGATCCATCTTGAACACCTTCAAGATCATGTCAAGGTATGTGCTCATTTGAAAGTACTATTAAGCATTTTGATCTATCCTTATAGATCTTAATGCTCAATACTCAAGTAGCCTAATCCAGGTTTTCCATTGAAAAACACTTTTCAAATAACCCTATATGCTTTCCAGAAATTCTATGTCATTTCTGATCAATAATATGTCAACAACATATATTCATCAGAAATTCTATAGTGCTCCCACTCACTTCTTTGGAAATACAAGTTTCTCATAAACTTTGTATACACCCAAAATCTTTGATCATCTCATCAAAGCATACATTCCAACTCCGACATGCTTACTCCAGTCCTCAGAAGGATTGCTGGAGCTTTGCATACTTATTAGCATCTTTTAGGACTGACAAAACCTTCCGGTTGTATCACATACAACTTTCCTCAAGAAAATCGTCGAGGAAACAATGTTTTGACATCCTATCTACAAGATTTCATAAATAATGTAGTAAACGCTAATATAATTCCAACAGACTCTTAGCATCGCTACGAGTGAGAAAGTCTCACCGTAGTCAACTCCTTGAACTTGTCGGAAAACATCTTAACGACAACTCGAGCTTTCTTAATGGTGACATTTACCATCATTGTCCGTCTTCCTTTTAAAATCCATCTGTACTCAACAGCCTTACGACCATCGAGCTATTCTGCCAAAGTCTACACTTTGTTTTCATACATGGATCCTCTCTCGGATTTTATGGCCTCGAGCCATTTATCGGAATCCGGGCCCACCATCGCTTCTCCATAGCTCGTAGGTTCATTGTTGTCTAGCAACATGACTTCCACGACAGGATTACGTACCACTCTGAAGTAGTACACATCCTTGTCGTCCTACGAGGTTTGGGAGTGACTTGGTCTGAAGTTTCATGATCACTATCATAAGCTTCCACTTCAATTGGTGTAGGTGCCACAGGAACAACTCCCTGTGCCCTGCCACAAACTAGTTGAAGAGACGGTTCAATAACCTCATCAAGTCTCCACCATCCTCCCACTCAATTCTTTCGAGAGAAACTTTTCCTCGAGAAAGGACCCGATTCTAGAAACAATCCCTTATTGTTTTCGGATCTGAGACAGGAGGTATACCCAACTGTTTTGGGTGTCCTATGAAAATGCATTTATCCACTTTGGTTCGAGCTTATCAGCCTGAAACTTTTTCACATAAGCGTCGCAGCCCCAAACCTTTTAAGAAATGACATCTTAGGTTTCTCTAAACCATAGTTCATACGGTGTCATCTCATCGGAATTACGTGGTGCCCTATTTAAAGTGAATGTGGTTGTCTCTAATGCCTAACCCATAAATTATTGTGGTAATTCGATAAGAGACATCATGGTATGCATTATATCCAATAGGGTGCAGTTATGATGTTCGGACACACCATCACACTATGGTGTTCCAGGCTGTATTAGTTGTGAAACAATTTCCACAATGTCTTAATTCTGTGCCAAACTCGTAATTCAGATATTCATCTCTATGATCATATCATAGATATTTTATCCTCTTGTCACGACAATCTTTCAACTTCACCCTGAAATTACTTGAACCTTTCAATAATTCAGACTCGTGATTCATCAAGTAAATATACTCAATATCTACTCAAATCATCTGTGAAGTAAGAACATAACGATATCCACTACACGCCTCAGCACTCATTGGACTGCACACATCAAAATGTATTACTTCCAACAAGTTGCTTTCTAGTTCCATTTTACTGAAACCGAGACTTTCAGTCATCTTGCCCATGTGGTATGTTTTGCATGTCTCAAGTGATTCAAAATCAAGTGAGTCCAAACGATCCATCTATATAGAGTTTCTTCATGCATATCTACCAACAAACATGGTTCACATGTCTCAATCCTTTCAAAAATGAGTGAGTCCAAAGATCCATCAACATGGAGCTTCTTCATGCGTTTTATACCGATATGACTTAAGTGGCAGTGCCACAAGTAGGTGGTACTATCATTACTATCCTATATCTTTTGGCATGAACATGTGTATCACTACGATCGAGATTCAGTAAACCATTCATTTTAGGCATAAGACCATTGAAGGTATTATTCAAATAAACAGAGTAACCATTGTTCTACTTAAATGAATAACCGTATTGCAATAGACGTAATCCAATCATGTCTATGCTCAACGCAAACACCAAATAACAATTATTTAGGTTTTAATACCAATCTCGATGGTAGAAGGAGCGTACGATATTTGATCATATCAACATTTGGAACCACTTCCAACACATATCGTCAGCTCACCTTTAGCTAGTCTCCGTTTATTCCGTAGCTTTTTATTTCGAGTTACTAACACTTAGCAACCGAACCGGTATCTAATACCCTGGTGCTATTGGGAGTACTAGTAAAGTACACATCAACACAATGTATATCCAATATAGTTCTATCGACCTTACAAGCCTTCTCATCTACCAAGTATCTAGGGTAATTCTGCTCCAGTGGCTGTTCCCCTTATTATAGAAGCACTTAGTCTCGGGTTTGGGTTCAACCTTGGGTTTCTTCACTAGAGCAGCAGCTGAAATTGCCGTTTCATGAAGTATCCCTTCTTGCCCTTGCCCTTCTTGAAACTAGTGGTTTCACCAACCATCAACAATTGATGCTCCTTCTTGATTTCTACTTTTGCGGTGTCAAACATCGCGAATAACTCAAGGATCATCATATATGTCCCTGATATATTTATAGTTCATCACAAAGCTCTAGTAGCTTGGTGGTAATTACTTCGGAGAAACATCACTATCTCATCTGGAAGATCAACTTCCACTCGATTCAAATGATTGTTGTACTCAGACAATCTAAGCACAAGCTCAATAATTGAGCTTTTCTCCCTTAGTTTGCAGGCTAAGAAAATCGTCGGAGGTCTTATACCTCTTGACGTGGGCACGAGCCTGAAATCCCAATTTCAGCCCTCGAAACATCTCATATGTTTTGCGACGTTTCAAAACCGTCTTCGGTGCCTCAACTCTAAACCATTTAACTGAACTATCACGTAGTTATCAAAATGTGTATGTTAGATGTTCGCAACATCCACAGACGACATTTGAGGTTCAGCACACTAAGCGGTGCATTAAGGACATAAGCCTTCTACGAAGCAACGAGGACAATCTTCGGTTTACGGACCTAGTCCGCATAATTTCTACTATTAACTTTCAACTAAATTTTCTCTAGGAACATAACTAAATAGTAGAACTGAAGCGCGAGCTACGACATAATTTGCGAAGACCTTTTGACTATGTTCAGGATAATTAAGTTCATCTTATGAACTCCCACTCAGATAGACATCCCTCTAGTCATATAAGTGATTACATGATCCGAGTCAACTAGGCCGTGTCCGATCATCACGTGAGACGGACTAGTCAACGTCGGTGAACATCTTCATGTTGATCGTATCTTCTATATGACTCATGCTCGACCTTTCGGTCTTTTGTGTTCCGAGGCCATGTCTGTACACATGCTAGGCTCGTCAAGTCAACCTAAGTGTTTCGCGTGTGTAAATCTGTCTTACACCCGTTGTATGTGAACGTTAGAATCTATCACACCCGATCATCACGTGGTGCTTCGAAACAACGAACTGTCGCAACGGTGCATAGTTAGGGGGAACACTTTCTTGAAATTTTAATGAGGGATCATCTTATTTACTACCGTCGTTCTAAGTAAACAAGATGTATAAACATGATAAACATCACATGCAATCAAATAGTGACATGATATGGCCAATATCATATTGCTCCTTTTGATCTCCATCTTCGGGGCTCTATGATCATCTTGTCACCGGCATGACACCATGATCTCCATCATCATGATCTCCATCATCGCGTCTTCATGAAGTTGTCTCGCCAATGATTACTTCTACTACTACAGCTAACGGTTAGCAATAAAGTAAAGTAATTACATGACGTTTATGTTGACACGCAGGTCATAAATAAATTAAGACAACTCCTATGGCTCCTACCGGTTGTCATACTCATCGACATGCAAGTCGTGATTCCTATTACAAGAACATGATCAATCTCATACATCACATATATCATTCATCACATCCTTTTGGCCATATCACATCACATAGCATACCCTGCAAAAACAAGTTAGACGTCCTCTAATTGTTGTTTGCATGTTTTACGTGGCTGCTATGGGTTTCTAGCAAGAACGTTTCTTACCTACGCAAAACCACAACGTGATATGCCAATTGCTATTTACCCTTCATAAGGACCCTTTTCATCGAATCCGTTCCGACTAAAGTGGGAGAGACAGACACCCGCCAGCCACCTTATGCAACTAGTGCATGTCAGTCGGTGGAACCGGTCTCACGTAAGCGTACGTGTAAGGTTGGTCCGGGCCGCTTCATCCCACGATGCCGTCGAAACAAGATTGGACTAGTAACGGTAAGCATATTGAACAATATCAACGCCCACAACTACTTTGTGTTCTACTCGTGCATAGAATCTACGCAATAGACCTAGCTCATGATGCCACTGTTGGGGAACGTAGCAGAAATTCAAAATTTTCCTACGTGTCACCAAGATCTATCTATGGAGAGACCAGCAACGAGGGGAAGGAGAGTGCATCTACATACCCTTGTAGATCGCTAAGCGGAAGCGTTCAAGAGAACGGGGTTGATGGAGTCGTACTCGTCGTGATCCAAATCATCGATGATCCTAGTGCCAAACGGACGGTACCTCCGCGTTCAACACACATACAGCCCGATGACGTATCCCATGCCTTGATCCAGCAAGGAGAGAGGGAGAGGTTGAGGAAGACTCCATCTAGCAGCAGCACAACGGCGTGGTGGTGATGGAGGAGCGTGGCAATCCTGCAGGGCTTCGCCAAGCACCGCGGGAGAGGAGGAGGGAGAGAAGCAGGGCTGCGCCAACAAGAGGAGAGATCAAATCGCGTGTATTGGGCAGCCCCTAGGCTAAGTATATATAGGGGAAGGGGAGGGGCTGCGCCCCCTTCAGGGTTTCCACCCCTAGGGGTGGCGGCCAGCCTAGATCCCATCTATGGGAGGCGGCCAAGGGGGAGGGGGAGAGGGAGGCGCACCAGGATGGGCCTTAGGGCCCATCTGCCCTAGGGTTTGCCCCCTCTCCTCTTCCCTTGCGCCTTGGGCCTTGTGGGAGGGCGCACCAGCCCACCTGGGGCTGTTCCCCTTCCACACTTGGCCCATGAAGCCGTCCGGGGCTGGTGGCCCCACTTGGTGGACCCCCGGGACCCTCCCGGTGGTCCCGGTACGTTATCGATAAACCCCGAAACTTTTCC
The DNA here is from genome assembly GCA_034509565.1 of Triticum monococcum. Classification (NCBI taxonomy): domain Eukaryota; kingdom Viridiplantae; phylum Streptophyta; class Magnoliopsida; order Poales; family Poaceae; genus Triticum; species Triticum monococcum. Next base: position 54,122,399 of record CM067846.1, on the reverse strand, counting down.
GGTGACCAAAACAGGACTTCCCATATATAAATCTTTACCTCCGAACCATTCCGGAAATCCTCGTGACGTCCGGGATCTCATCCGGGACTCCGAACAACATTCGGTAACCACATACAAACTTCCTTTATAACCCTAGCGTCATCGAACCTTAAGTGTGTAGACCCTACGGGTTCGGGAACCATGCAGACATGACCGAGACATTCTCCGGTCAATAACCAATAGTGGGATCTGGATACCCATGTTGGCTCCCACATGTTCCACGATGATCTCATCGGATGAACCACGATGTCAAGGACTTAATCAATCCCGTATACAATTCCCTTTGTCTATCGGTACGATACTTGCCCGAGATTCGATCGTTGGTATCCCGATACCTTGTTCAATCTCGTTACCGGCAAGTCTCTTTACTCGTTTCGTAACACATCATCTCGTGATCAACTCCTTGATCACATTGTGCACATTATGATGATGTCCTACCGAGTGGGCCCAGAGATACCTCTCCGCTTACACGGAGTGACAAATCCCAGTCTCGATTCGTGCCAACCCAACAGACACTTTCGAAGATACCTGTAGTATACCTTTATAGCCACCCAGTTACGTTGTGACGTTTGGCACACCCAAAGTATTCCTACGGTATCCGGGAGTTGCACAATCTCATGGTCTAAGGAAATGATACTTGACATTAGAAAAGCTTTAGCATACGAACTACACGATCTTGTGCTATGCTTAGTATTGGGTCTTGTCCATCACATCATTCTCCTAATGATGTGATCCCGTTATCAACGACATCCAATGTCCATGGTCAGGAAACCGTAACCATCTATTGATCAACGAGCTAGTCAACTAGAGGCTTACTAGGGACATGGTGTTGTCTATGTATCCACACATGTATCTGAGTTTCCTATCAATACAATTATAGCATGGATAATAAACGATTATCATGAACAAGGAAATATAATAATAACTTATTTATTATTGCCTCTAGGGCATATTTCCAACACATAACACATAGTAGGTGACTATAACTTGCAAGATCGGATCTAGAACATGGATATAATGGTGATAACATAAACAGTACAGATCTGAAATCATGGCACCCTGGCCCAAAGTGACAAGCATTAAGCATGGCAAAGTCATAGCAACATCAATCTCAGAAGATAGTGGATACTAGGGATCAAGCCCTAACAAAACTAACTAGATTACATGATGAATCCCATCCAACTCCTCACCCACGACCAGCGAACCTACGAAGGAATTACTCACTCCCGGTGGGGAGCATCATGAATTGGCGATGGAGAAGGGTTGGTGACGATGAAGAACGAAGACCCCCCTCTCCGGAGCCTCCAGATGAAGAACATGAGGTGACAGCGGCTCCGTCTCGTGGATCGCAATAATTCTTTTTCCCTGGTTTTTTCTCCAAATATGTGATTTTATAGTATCAGGGTTGAGGTCTACGGGGCCACCAGGTGAGGACAACACACCTGGGTGCACCAGGAGGGGGGGCGCCCTGGTGGGTTGTGCCCACCCAGGTGCCCCCCTCTAGTGGGTCTTGGCTCCAGAAATTCTCTTTATTGATATAAAAATTCCTCGCAAAGTTTCGTTCCATTCCGAGAACCTTCATTTCTGCACAAAAACAACACCATGGTAGTTGTGCTAAAAACAACGTCAGTCCGGGGTTAGGTTCATTCAAATCATGCAAATTAGAGTCAAAAACAAGAAAAACATTAGGAAAAGTAGATACATTGGAAATGTATCAACTCCCCCAAGCTTAAACCTTTGCTTCTCCTCAAGCAATTCAGTTGATAAACTGAAAGTGAAAAAGAAAAAAAAATTACGAACTCTTTTGCTCTTGTTGTTGTAAATATATATAGCCAACATTCAGGTTTTTAGCAAAGATTATGGACTAACCATATTCACAATAACATTTAGGTCTCACATTTACTCATATCAGTGGCATAATTAACTTGCGAGTAATAATAATTATCTTGGATGACAACACTTTTTTCAAAACAATCATGATATGATATAACAAAATGGTATCACTAGCCCTTTCCGAGACCGCAAAACATAAATGCAGAGCACCCCTGAAGATCAAGGACTGACTAGACATTGTAATTCATGGTAAAAGATATCCAGTGACAGTCATACTCAATATCAATTAATAGCAAAGCATACAAATGAAAGTGGCGCTCTCTAACTGGTGCTTTTTATAAGAGGATGATGACTCAGCAATAAAAGTAAATAGATAGGCCCATCATAGAGGGACGCAGAGATTTGTAGAGGTGCTAGAGCTCGAGCTTTTTAAAATAGAGATGAATTTAATTTTGAGCGGTATGCTTTCATTGTCAACATAACAACCAAGAGATCTCGGTATCTTCCATGCTATATACATTAGAGGTGGTTCCCAAACAGAATGGTATAGTTTTTACTCCCCTCCACCAAAAAGCACACTCCACGGCGGGTCCAAAACAACGGGTACCGTCCATACAAACAACAGTCCCGAGGGAGTTTTGTTTGAATTTATATTTTTATTTGATTTGAGCATGGAACTGGGCATCCCGAATACCAGCCACTTTCTCGTGAATGACAAGTGAATCAACACTCATCGTGAGAATAACCCACCTAGCATGGAAGATATTGACAACCCCCAGTCGCTACATGAGCGATTCGGGCGTACAAAACAGATTATTATTTGAAGGTTTAGAGTTTGGCACATCCAAATTTACTTGGAACGGCAGGTAAATACCGCATATAGGTAGGTATGCTGAACTCATATGGAACAACTTTGAGTTTATGGAAGTGGATGCACAAGCAGTATTCCCGCTTAGTACAAGTGAAGGCTAGCAAAAGATTAAGGAGCGACCAACTAGAGAGCGACAACACTCATAAACATGCATTGAGATTAACCAACATCGAGTTCAAGCATGAGTAGGATATAAATCACCATGAACATAAATATTGTGGAGGCTATGTTGATTTTGTTTCAACTACATGTGTGAACATGTCCCAAGTCAAGCCACTCGAATCATTCAAAGGAGGATACCATCCTATCATACTACATCACAATCATTTTAAAGGCATGTTGGCACGCAAGGTAAACCATTATAAACTCCTAGATAATTAAGCATGGCATAAGTAACTATAATATCTAATTGTCATTACAAACATGTTTCATACATAATAGGCCGAATCAAGAACGATGAACTAATCATATTTACAAAAACAAAATAGGTCGAGTTCATACCAGCTTTTCCTCATCTCAATTATTTCATCAAATATCATCATTATTGCCTTTCACTTGCACGACCAAATGATGTGTCTAATAATAATAGTGCATATGCATTGGACTAAGCTGGAATCTGCAAACATTTATTCAAACGAGAAGACAAGGTAATATGGTCCCTTCGTTAGATCAACAATAATGCATATGAGAGCCACTCAACATTTTCATCGTGGTCTTCTCCTCTCGACCCAAATAAAGGAAAACGAATTTGAAAGACACTGAAATGTTTTTGGAGTTTTTGTTTTTCTGAAGAAAGTGAAACAAGAACGAGAAAAACTATTTACACGATAAAGCTCCCAACAAGCAAAAGAAGAATGAGAAATCTTTTTGGGTTTTGTTTTAATAGTACTACTAAATAAACATGGAAAGGAAACTAAAAAAGCTACAACTATATTTTTTGGATTTTCTCGAAGTTATTCAAACACACAAGAAGAAAGCGAGAAAAAGAAAATAAACTAGCATGGACAATACAATGAAAAAGTATGAACACCGATAACTGGAATGAGTGTGTGAACATGAATGTAATGTCGGTGAGAAATACATACTTTCCCAAGCTTAGGCTTTTGGCCTAAGTTGGTCTATGGCCACGGCTGGCCTGGCGGATATCCAAATTTGTAGTCGGGGTTGTAATGGGATGCGACAGCTACTGCCCGAAGGGCTGCGGCATGGAGGCAAGTGGCCTCCACCTCTCTCTCGTACTCGTTCACCTCCTCTCTAGTTATTAAGTATCTCCGGTTTTCTTGAAATTTAATGAAGGTATAAGTGGGAAGCGTAATATGGAGAACACGCTGCCTATCAAAGATCAATCGATATAGGAGGGATTGTTTGTTTCTCACAAGAACTGGTAGCGTACCAGAGCATTATAATCAAGGAAAGCAGGTGGTAACTCAATGTCATTCCCCCTTATGGGTACCCTGAGATAATTAGCTAAATGGGTGGCATAAATCCCTCCAAAGAAATCTCCATCTTTAGCATTAAGATGTAACCTCCTTGCAATAATAGCCCCCAAGTTATACCGTTTATCACCCGTTACCACACACTTGAGGACACTAAGATCCAATGCACAGAGGTGGCTATGATCATGTTTACCATTAATGCATCTACCTATAAAGAGAGCAAAATAATGTATGGCAGGAAAGTGAATGCTCCCTATGGTAGCTTGTGTGATATTTCTAGTTTCTCCCACGGTGATGGTAGGAAGGAAATCATTGTAGTCAGTTTTGCCAGGCTCACTATGAATGCCCCATTGTGGGATTTTGCATGCATCATTAAAATCTTCAAGGTCCATGGTATATGATTTATCATAAAGATCAAATAAAACAGTGCGAGTATTGCGCTGGGATGTGAACTTAAATCTTCGCACAAATGAATCAGTGAGGTGGTAGTACTGCCGGCACTTATCTGACACGAAGTCCCCAAGATCAGCATTTTGTATGTACGCTTCAAATTCCTCCTTGTAACCTACATGAATCATGAATTGTTCCAACGACCATTCGCAAGGCCGTACTTGAGCTTCCCTTGGTGGTTCAAGGTCCGGCTCACGTATCACGAGGAACCACCTTGCTCGAGGAACCACCTTGGTATATTCTCCTAAACATTTTTCTTCCTCTGAAAAATTTCTGAAATATTTAGTGACTCGAAATAAAAGTGAACCAAACACAACAAGATTGATAGTAACTACTCCCACAAGTGCCTAGAGGCCATATCATGCATCAAAAGTTCAAAACTACTTTAGACCATATAAATTTGACATGCAAGCTCAAGAACAAGGTCACCACAGCAGGAAAAATTTGCAATATACTCCCTCCATTCCTTTATCTAAGGTGTATTATTGTCAGCACGGTGACCAAGGCACATAATTATGCACTAGATAGGACAAAATTTCCCTTCTCTAATTTGTAGATTAGTGACAAGTAAATCATTTAGGCTAGGAAAGGAAGAGATACACACAATCGGGAGAGAGATAGTTTCCTTTTCTTTCTCTACAAGGAGAGATACATGCACTAAGGTGAGAGATACTTTCCTTTTTTCGGAGGGCCAAGATTGGAATTACAAGAAATTAGAACAAATGCACCTTACATTGTGAAATTTTATCAAAAAACAAATACACCTTATATAAAGGAACGAAGGGAGTATAAAGGACTAGAACAAAAACTAATTGAACCATTGCAGGAGTCACATACCGAAGATTGTCAATTTCTTCTTTTTTTCAAATATCCTCAACCACATGGCCAGAGAAGGTGTGACGCCCGGATATTTAAGCTACAGTAATTCCCTACTAATGATGCCACATCACCACGATTGCAATCGTTAATCTCACGTTGATTCTAAACCGATTCAAAATTCAAATTTGAAATAAAGTCAAACAATAAATGTTTTCAAATGTCAAAACTAAAATGTGCTAAATGTGACCACTAATTCATAGGTAATATTTCTGGAGAAGCGACATTTCTATAAGATGTTTGAATGCTTTAAAATAAATAAAACAGCAGCAAAAGCAATTATTCAAGTACATTTTATAGTTAATAAAATATTAAACTAAATTATTTGGGGATTCAATTTTTTTTGTGGTAGTGGTTTGATTAGAAGCATTAATTCAAGTGCCAATAATATATTCTACAAAACTAAAACAAAAATGGAAACAAAAAAAAGTAGAAGGAAACTTAATTTACTAGGCACTGTGGCCCATTAGGCAAAATGACCCAGCCCAGCCGAGCCTCTCCTTCCTCCTGTTCACGGGAGAGCGTGGCGCTCATCCACCGGCGCCATAGCCGGCGATGTGCACGCGTCGGATCGAGGCTGGGAGGCCACCACATCGACCGGATCGACACCATCTTGTTCCTCGGTCGTCGCCGCTGCTCTTCACCGATCCGTCGCCTCTACAACTCCTAAGCCACCAACGGGCCTCCGTGTGCCTCCGTGGTGAGCTCCCGGTCGAAACCCCTCTCCTGTAGGCTTCGTTCGTTGTTTCCCGCTGCTACTACCCTCGCCACTGTAGCTCGTTGCCGCCGTTGCACTTGCTACCGCCACGCTCGTGACCGGCCGCCGACACGGTCGAAGCTCCGGCCACGCCCGCTAGGGCTGCTGCTTGGCCGTGCTGCGCTCTCACACCCGCGCTCGCCGTCCGCGCCCTTCCCTGCGCCTGCTCGCCTCCCGCCCGCCGTACGCTGCTAGGCCGAACCGCGGCGCCGCTCCTCTCGACGCCGGCGTAACCGCAGACCGCCTCCACACTTGCCACGCAGCCCCGCTCTCGCCCCCTCCCCCGCTTGCCTGCGCGGCGGCTGTGCCCCGTGCGTGTGCGCGCGCCCACCCGCGATGCTGCCTGCTACCGCGCGCTGCTGACGCTGCTCCCTTGCTGCTTCTGCTGATCCATGCTGCGGCCACCGTAGCTGGCGCCGCCCCCTACCGCTGGTCCTCGCCTGCGGCAGTTGCGCCCTTGTGCCCGCACACCACCTCGCCCCGCTGTGCCCAACCACCGTGGCCTCCCTTGCCCGTCTGCGCGCGCTCGGCCGCGCGTGCCCGCGCCCGCAGCTGCTCGCCGCGCTTGCGGCCACTCCTACCGCCGCGATTCGCTGCCCTGCTGTCGCTGCTACAGTAACTGAATGTTACTGTAGCGCTGGCTAGCTTCTGTTACTTCTACTCTATCAACCCTCTGGATGGCAACAAAACTGTGGTCAAACAAAGTTTAACTTAGCTGAAATTAATTTGTATAGGTAGTACACTTGACAAGGCTCAAATGTTTCCATTGGACCAAATTCAAAAGTTACCCGGATTAATTCCTATGAAAATGGCAAATATCTATGTTCTGTTAACCAGAAGAACTAAAAAACAGATTCTGGAATTGACATCTAATAGCACTTTTCAAACAAATATTTGAGCAAGCAAATGAACACTGATGTAGATGAACCTGAGACTGTCATGTAGATCACATCAGAGTGCCCAGAATTGATATAAGGCACTAATTCAAATGATGTACAGAATGCTAGTTATAGCCTCTTCAAAACAACTAAGTGATGTTTAAAACTGAGGACTTAGCCAATTTTGAGGGATTTCAGAAAATGTTCAAAAACTTCGGAAAATTGTAGAAATTCACCCGTAGGTCGGATCGAAAAACTTTGTACATGAAAGTTGCTCAGAACAACGAGACAAGTCTGAATACGTAGCCTGTTTGTCCGCCACATGTCCCTGGCATAGCAAAGACGCAACTTTCCCCCTCTAGTTCATCTGTCCAAAAACGCGAAACACCGGGGATACTTTTCCTGTTGTTTTCCCCCTTCATTGGTATCACCTAGTACCGCGTTAGGGCACACCTAGCAGCGCGTATTACCCTATTATGCTTTGATTGCTCTGTTATTTATTATGTTTCCCCTTCATTACTTCTTTCCGGTAGACCTCGAGACTGCTGCCGATACCCCCAAGATCGACTACATCGACGACCACCCCTCCTTCTTGCCAGAGCAACCAGGCAAGCCCCCCTTCATCACCTGATATCGCCTATTCTCTCTCTACTGCTTGCATTAGAGTAGTGTAGCATGTTACTGCTTTCGGTTAACCCTATTCTGCTGCGTAGCCTGTCATTGTTGCTACAATTGTTGATATCTTTACCTGCTATCCTAATGCTTAGTATAGGATGCTAGCATTCCATCAGTGGCCCTGCATTCTTGTCCGTCTGCTATGCTATATTATCGGGCCGTGGTCATTTCGGGAGGTGATCATGGGTATATACATACTATACATTTTACACGTGATACATGTTGTGACTAAAGTCGGGTCGGCTCGTTGAGTACTTGCAAGTGATTCGGATATGGGGGCTGAAGGGGCGGGTGGTTCCATCCAGGTAGTGGTGGGCCTGGGTTCTCGACGGCCCCCGACTATTACACTGTGGCGGAGCGACACGGCAGGTTGAGACCACCTAGGAGAGAGGTGGGCCTGACCCTAGTCGGCGTCCGCGGTTATGTCAAAATAACATGCTTAACGAGATCTTGGTATTTGATCTGAGTCTGGACACTGGTCTATACGCACTAACCAACTATGCAGGAACAGTTATGGGCACTCGACGTCGTGGTATCAGCCGAAGCCTTCGTGACGTCAGCGACCGAGCGGCGCGCGCCAGGTTGGACCGCGTAATGCAACTTCCTTTGTAATGGAGGTTGCTAGGTTTGCTCTCCGGCCGCCCTCGCAACGTGCAGGTGTGCAATGGGCGATGGGCCCAGAGCCCTGGGCCATAGGATTTAGACCGGCATGCTGACTTCTCTGTTGTGCCTAGGTAGGGTTGCGACGTGTTGATCTTTCGAGGCCGGGCATGACCCAGGAAAGTGTGTCCGGACAAAGGGGATCGAGCGTGTTGGGAAATGTGGTGCACCCCCCCCCCCCCAGGGAAGTTAATCTATTCGAATAGCCGTGATCTTCGGTAACATGACGACTTGGAGTTGTACCTTGACCTTATGACAACTAGAACCGGATACTTAATAAAACACACCCTTCCAAGTGCCAGATACAACCGATGATCGCTCTCTCACAGGGTGACGAGGGGAGGATCATCGGTTAGGATTATTGCTATGCGATGTTACTTGGTGAACTTACCATCTACTCTCTTCTACATGCTGCAAGATCGAGGTTGCCAGAAGCATAGTCTTCGATAGGACTAGCTATACCCCCCTTATTTCGGCATTCTGCAGTTCAGTCCACATATGAAACCCTTATTCCATTTGATACCAATGCATACATATGTAGTGTAGCTCCTTGCTTGCGAGTACTTTGGATGAGTACTCACGGTTGCTTTGCTCCCCCTTTTCCCCCTTCCTGTACCCGATTGCTGCGACGAGACGATGGAGCCCAGGAGCCAGACGCCACCGTCGACGACGACTCCTACTACACTGGAGGTTCCTACTACTACGTGCAGCCCGCTGACGACGACCATGAGTAGTTTAGGAGGATCCCAGGCAGCAGGCCAGCGCCTCTTTTGATCTGTATCCCAGTTTGTGCTAGCCTTCTTAAGGCAAACTTGTTTACTTATGTCTGTACTCAGATATTGTTGCTTCTGCTGACTCATCTATGATCGAGCTCTTGAATTCGAGCCCTCGAGGCCCCTGGCTTGTAATATGATGCTTGTATGACTTATTTTATTTGTAGAGTTGTGTTGTGATATCTTCCCGTGAGTCCCTGATCTTGATCGTACACGTTTGTGTGTATGATTAGTGTACGATTGAATCGGGGGCATCACAGAAGGGAACCCTGATACGTCTCCAATGTATCTATAATTTTTGATTGTTCCATGCTGTTTTATTATCAACCTTGGATGTTTTATAATCTTTTTATAGTCATTTTATATCACTTTTGGTACTAACCTATTGACATACTGCCAAGTTCCAGTTGCTGTTTTTTTCCATGTTTTTTACATCACAGAAAATCAATATCAAACGGAGTCCAAATGCCACGAAACTTTACGGAGAATTTTTATGGACTAGAAGGAAGATGTGGGGCCCTGGTTGCACCAGGGGGTAGTCCCAAGGAGGGGACAACCCACCAGGGCGCGCCAGGAGGCCCAGGCGCGCCCTGGTGGGTTCTGCCCACCTCGGGTGCCCCCGGACCGCATCTTTGCTCTATAAATACCCCAATATTCCCCAAATCCTAGGGGAGTCGACGAAATAGTCATCCAGCCGCCGCAGAGTCTAGAACCACCAGATCCAATTTAGACACCATCACGGAGGGGTTCACCACTTTCATTGGTGCCTCTCCGATAATGCATGAATAGTTCTTTGTAGACCTTTGGGTCCGTAGTTAGTAGCTAGATGGCTTCATCTCTCTCTCTCTCTTGATTCTTGATACAATGGTCTCTTGGAGATCCATATGATGTAACTCTTTTGCTGTGTGTTTGTTGGGATCGATGATCTTTGAGTTTATGATTAGATCTATCTTTTTATATCCATGAAAGTATTTGAGTTTCTTTGATATCTTTTATGCATGATCTCTTATAGCCTCGTATTTCTTCTCTGATATTTGGGTTTTGTTTGGCCAACTTGATCTATTTATCTTGCAATGGGAAGAGGTGCCCGGTAGTGGGTTCGATCTTATGGTGCTTGATCCCAGTGACAGAAAGGGAACCGACACATATGTATCGTTGCTACTAAGGATAAAAACATGGGATCTATATCTACCGCCATAGATAAACGGATCTCGTCTACATCATGTCATCGTTCTTATTGCATTACTCCGTTTTCCATGAACTAAATACACTAGATGCATGCTGGATAGCGGTCGATGTGTGGAGTAATAGTAGTAGATGCAGGCAGGAGTCGGTCTACTAATCTTGGACGCGATGCCTATGTAATGATCATTGCCTGGATATCATCATAATTATTTGAGGTTCTATCAATTGCCCAACAGTAATTTGTTTACCTACCATTTGCTATTTTTCTCGAGAGAAGCCACTAGTGAAACCTACGGCCCCCGGGTCTTCTTTCTCATATATTTGCCTTTGCGATCTACTTTTTCTCTCTTGCATTTATTTTCAGATCTATTAATCCAAAAACACAAAAAATACTTTGCTGCACTTTATTTTATTTGCGACCTATTTATCTAAATCTATCACAAATTTATTACCCATCCACACACCGTTTCTGGCGCCGTTACCCGAAAGGGATTTACAACCCCTTTAACACGTCGGGTTGCGAGGTGTTGTTATTTGTGTGCAGGGGTTGTTTACGTTGTGTTGCTTGGTTCTCCTGCTGGTTCGATAACCTTGGTTTCATATCTGAGGGAAATACCTACCGTCGCTGTGCTGCATCATCCCTTCCTCTTTGGGGAAATACCGACGTAGCTTCAAGTGACATCAAAAGGAATTTTTGGCGCCGTTGCCGGGGAGGATCTTCATCATAACCAGGTTCCTAATCACAAATCTCATCTCCTCGCAATTTACATTATTCTCCGGTTGCCTCTCATTTTCCTCTCCCCCAATTCACAAAAATTTGCCGTTTTATTCGCCTCTCTTTTTTCATTCGCCGTTTTCCTGCGGGATCTGTTTTTGTGTGTGAGATCTTGTTTGCCATTATGGATAATTCCTCCTCTATTGTTTGCACTCCCTAGAACGAGGTTCTCAACTTTAAACAAAGGGGAGGGGAATGTTTAAAAGATGCTTGGTATAGAATTTGCAATGCTCATAATAGATCTATCTGTAAGCAATCTACCATTGTGCTTCTGCGTTGTTTTTATATTGGCATCACCACTTGGTATAGATTCATCCTTGATACGATTACCGGTGGAAATTTCTTAATGAGTCCTCCTTTTGATGCTCTTAATGCTATGGGAAACTTAGTGGGCTCACCACCTCTTATGGTTAATGAAACAATTTTGACTCTCGAGCATGTTATGGAAAGACTAGATGCCATTGAAAAGAAAATGCTCACCGAAGTTCATATGGAAATTATAGATAAAAAGATTCATAATTTTTCTACCAATATTGGGTCAAAAGTGGGAGATATTCTTAAGTTGTTAAAAGAGAAGGGTACCTTAATCCATGAAAGAATAGAAGAAAGTCCGTCTCGGATTGATAAATTAGAAGAAATCTTTAGTAATCTAAGCACGGCTTTTGCTTCCGCTAAAACTATCGAGAAACTCCCGTAAGGAGGGGTAGATGCAAGAACAAGGGTGCAACTTCTAGTAATAGTAATAATGGCGATCTTAAGATGATTAGTGTTCACTCGGATTTTGTTGAAGTAATAAGAGATCCTTTTTGCAAGAATGAGATCTTTGAATTTATTCCCAGAAGTATGCTATTGAAAATCTTTATGCTAATCTTTGAAGGATTCTAAGTGTTTGATTGAAGAGTTGGACAAGGATGACAAAACTTAGATCCTTGCTTTATGCCTAGCTAAGGGCGTAAAACTATAGCGCTTGTTGGGAGACAACCCAATGAATAAATTTTATTTTTGTTTTTTGCTTCCTATTTTTGTGTGTTAGCACAATTATGCTACCTTTATGATTGTGTTTTCTGTGTTTTAATTAGTGTTTGTGACAAATAAAGCCTTTAGGATCTTCTTGGGAAATAGTTGTTTGATCTTGCTGAAAAAACAGAAACTTTTACGCTCAAGGAAATAATTTTCATTTATTACCAGAGAGCGATAAAATACCCATGCCAATTGCATTAGATCAATATACAAATTTCTCAGGTCATTGTAATTTTTCAGAGTTTTTGGAGTTACAGAAGTATTCGAAATAGTTAGATTGCTACAGACTATTCTGTTTTGACATATTCTGTTTTTTTATGTGTTGTGTGCTTATTTTGATGGCTCTATGGTTTTATTTGATGAGTTTTTGCCATAGAAAAGTTCGAATACAGTAGATATAATAAAAAAACAAAATATGAATTGGTTTGATACAACACCTATAGTAGTGATTTATTATTCTTATACTAACGGATCTCACGAAGGCTTTGTTGAGTTTTTTGTGATTGAAGTTTTCAAGTTTTGGGTTATCTTACGATGGATGAAGGAAGGATGTAAGAGACTAAGCTTGGGGATGCCCCGACATCCCAAGCTATTATCCAAGAATGAGCAACCAACTAAGCTTGGGGATGCCCCCGAGTGGCATCCCTGCTTTCTTCCAAGAACTATCGGGATTTTACTCGAGACTATATTTTTATTCGTCACATGATATGTGTTTTGCTTGGAGCATCTTGTATGATATGTGTCTTTGCTTGTTTTATTTTGTGTTTTAAGTCATCAATCCTTGATGGACACACCATTTGAGAGAAACAAAATTATATCTTGACTTGTTAGAATTGCTCTCTATGCTTCACTTAAATTTTATGAGCAATGGACTTGCTTTAGTGCTTCACTTATATCTTTTTGTGCATGGTGTGCTTTGTTATTTTTGAAGAAATTCTCTCTTGCTTCACTTAGATTTATTTGAGAGTTAGTAAAAAAATTAATAAATTTTCTCTTGCTTCACTTAAATTATTTTGAGAGAAAGAAAATTTGTTATGCTCATAATCTTCACTTATATTTGTTTGAGCTTATGAAAAGCAACACATGAAAATTAGTCCCATAGTGATAGATATCCAAGAAGGATAAAGAAAAAAAAGAAAAAATATATCATGAAGATCATTAGCAAAAATAAACTTGATTCTTAGTAATAGTTTTGAGATATGATTATGTGATATGTGAGTCATCTTGATGAGTAATTATGCTTTAGTAAGAATATTTGTGTTAAGGTTTGTGATTCCCTATGCATGCATGGAAGTTAGTAATCATGCAATGAAAATTATATCCTACTTGTGGTGGATTATTCGGTGTTAATTATGCTTAATGCTTGCTTATGAGATTATTCGTTTCTTGGTTGGTCGCTTCCCAATCTTTTGCTAGCCTTCATTTTGCACTAATTATGACATCTACTTGTGCATCCAAAATCCTTTAAACCAGTTCTGCCACATGAGTCCACTATATCTACCTATATGCGGTATTCTTTTGTCGTTCTAAGCAAATTTGCATGTGCCATCTCTAATTTTCAAAATAAACTTCTCTTTTGTGTGTTTGTTTCGCTTGCGGAGCGGTGAGGGGTTGGCTAATATTTTGCATGCTAGATGTGTTATTCTCAAGATGTGTGTTTATTCACTTGTCATTGCACGAGAGTAAGGCAAAGGTATTAGGGATGCCCAGTCCCGAAATGCAAAAATAAATGAATTTACTTTATGTTGTCAAATAATAAATTCCTTGGAAAGTGTTGGTATGGAGGGCACCCATGGATACGGTTAGCTATGGAAAGTGAAAGTTATGGTGGAAAAAGGAGTAAACTTTATTTTGTGTTTGGGAACCTCCTATGATATATCTATGCATGGAATGTATTAGGAACTCTAAGTCGTTTTTATTGGTGGGATGGATACACCTCCCAAAATCTTTTTATCTCAAATTTTTCGCTTTGAGCTCTGGCACCTCTACAAATCCCTACTTCCCTCTGCGAAGGGCCTATCTTTTTAATTTATGCAATTTTTTTGAGTGTCCATCTTCTCTTATAAAAGCACCAACTAGGAGGCAATATGATCGTACTTAAGCATTGGGTGTAGTTAATATTCGAGTGCGTTTCATCAATGGATCAATGTTTGAGCATGATGGGCTAGGGATAACTTATTTTAGCATTGATATTTTGAAAGATATGTTGCTTGTTGATATGCTTGAGTATCTAAATTATTATGTCAAAACTAGACTATTGCTTTGAATCACATAAAAGTCCAAATTTCCATGCTATAAAGAAAAGAATATGATATGACATGACGAATAGCACTCCACATCAAAAATTCTGTTTTTATCACTTACCTACACGAGGACGAGTAGGAGTTAAACTTGGGGATGCTAATACGTCTCCAACGTATCTATATTTTTTGATTGTTCCATGCTATTTTATTATCAATCTTGGATGTTTTATAATCGTTTTATAGTCATTTTATATCATTTTTTGGTACTAACCTATTGACATAGTGCCAGTTGCCAGTTGCTGTTTTTCCATGTTTTTTACATCTGAAAGGAATATTCTAGAATAGCAGAGGTCTAGCGGACTTGGCTAAAAGGAGATTCCTTAGTGACACATTTGTAGAACAAAAATTGGATTTTATAGCCTTATTGGAGACGGGTAGAGACAACTTCACGCCACAGTTTCTCAATACCATCTTAGGGGGGTTGATTTTGATTGGCACTGTCTACCTCCAAGGGGGCGATCCAGAGGGGTCCTACTTGGAGTGAAGTGCAAAACCTGAGAAGTGCTCAATGTGGTCCACGGTGATTTTGCTGTCAAATTTCGAGTAAGATCGAAAATTGATGGCTTCAGATGGGCTTTGGTGGTTGTATATGGTCCGGCGCAGCCAGAGCTTAAACCCGACTTCCTCGCAGATTTGGTGAGAATTTGCGGGGATGAAAGGTTGCCCATTCTAGTGGGAGGTGATTTAAATATCATTAGAAGACAAGAGGAAAAAATAATGATAACTTTGATGGAAGATGTTCCTTCATGTTTAATATGATAATTGAAAGTCTCGATTTGAGGGAGATCGACCTCACTGGTAGACAATTCACGTGGGCTAATACCTTGCCTATTCCTACTTACGAGAAACTGGATAGGGTTCTCGCTAGTGTGGAATGGGAACAAAAGTTTCCACTTGTAACGGTGCAGGTTTTACAAAGGGGCATTTTGGACCATACACCACTCCTAGCTGATTCAGGGGAAGCAACTCATGTGGGAAATAGAAATACTTTCTCTTTCGAACTAGGATGGTTTGAGAGGGAGGGCTTCATGGAGCTCATTGCGACTAAATGGGCCAGGGACCGTGGTGGGTCCTCTAATATGGAGAGATGGCAAAACAAAATTAGACAGTTGCGCCAGTTTCTGAGAGGCTGGGCCAAACATCAAAGTGGTATTTATAAAGTTGAAAAGGAGAGATTGACACAAATTATTAATGAACTCGATGTGAAAGCGGAATCCACTCTTCTTAATATTTCTGAGAGAGATATCAAGATTGAGGCAGAGAAGAAGTTACAGGCCCTTATGAGAGAGGAACAGATGAAATGGGCGCTTAGAGCAAAGATTTCTAAAATCGTCCAAGGTGATGATAATACACAGTTCTTCCACATGATAGCTAATGGGAAACATAGAAAGAAAAAGATAATCCGGTTAGAACAAGATGAGGGTACAATTGTAGGTCATGAGAATCTAAAATTGTACATCTCCGAGTATTATAAGAAACTTTTCGGAGCGCCCGAAGAAAGTTTCGTATCTCTAGACGAGAGTGCGATCAGAGACATACCTCAACTCAATTCAGATGAGAATGAGGTGTTGGTTGCCCCTTTTCTGAGAAAGAGGTGTTTGAGGCAATAATGCAAATGAAGCATAATAAGGCGCCAGGGCCGAATGGGTTCCCGACGGAGTTTTATCAAAAATATTGGCACATCATCAAGCGAGATCTTATGCCTATGTTCCATGATTTATTCAATGGTCACTTGGATCTGTTTCACCTTAATTTCAGAACAATAACGTTGTTGCCTAAGAAGGTGGAAGTTGTTCGCATTGAGCAGTTCAGGCCGATCTGTCTTCTCAATGTTAGCTTTAAGATTTTTACAAAGGTTCGCATGAATAGGATGACTTGGATAACTCATTCAGTTGTACAACCAACTCAAACTGCCTTCATGCTAGGAAGACAAATCCTAGAAGGGGTTGTAGTCCTACATGAAATGTTGCACGGAAATCTATATGAAGAAACTAGATGATATTCTTCAAAGTGGACTTTGAAAAAGCATACAATAAGGTCGTATGAAGGGATTCAATGAATCTTGGAGATCTTAGGTGGATTCCTTCATACAGAAAGGCAGTGTCAGAATAAAAGTCAATGATGATACAGGTCATTATTTCCAGACACGTAAGGGGTTACGACAAGGGGACTCTATGTCTCTTGTGCTGTTTAACATTGTAGCGGATATGTTGGCAGCACTTATTGGTCGGGCTAAAGAGAGTAGCCAAGTAGGAGGACTCATCCCACATCTTGTAGACGGGGGTGTATCCGTTCTACAATATGCGGATGATACTATTATATTCATGGAACTCAATCTCGCAAAAGCTAGGAATATGAAGCTTGTTCTATGCCTTTTTGAGCAACTGTCTGGGCTCAAAATCAACTTTAATAAGAGCGAATTGTTCTGCTTTGCGAGAGCTAAAGAAGAACAAGATGATTATAAAAACTTGTTCGGTTGTGAAATGGGATCTTTACCATTTAGTTATCTAGGGATCCCAATTCATCATCATCGGCTAACGAACCAGGAATGGAAATGTATTGAAGATAGATTTGAAAAAAAAGCTAAGCTGCTGGAAGGGCAAGCTAATGTCTTATGGAGGTCGGCTAGTTTTAATAAATTCGGTTTTGACAAGTCTGCGGATGTTCCTCTTATCTTTCTTCGAAATACCGGTAGGGGTACGCAAAAGACTCAACTTCTATAGATCCCGTTTCTTTTGGAAAAGTGATGAGGCCAAGAAGAAATACAGACTGGCTAGATGGGATATATTGCGTAGACCAAAAGACCAGGTTGGGCTAGGGATCGAAAATTTAGAGGTCAAGAATAGATGTCTGCTTAGTATACCTGGCCATGGGCAGCCCGGCCCGGTCGGCCCGACCCGACCCGGCCCGAAAAAGCCCGACCCGGCCCGGCCCGACCTTGTCCATGGGTCGGGCTTGGGCCTAGGTTTTGAGCCCGAAGCCCATCCCGTGGACCGAGGCCTGACGGGCTTTTAGTGTGATGGGCCGGGCTCAGGCCCGATTTTTAGGCCCGACAGCCGGGCCGGGCCGGGCTCGGGCCTGGGTTTTTTGTGACGGGCTTTGGTTGGCCCGGCCCAAAGCCCGGCCCGAGGAATGGCCAGGTATACTGCTTAGCAAATGGTTATACAGACTATCTACCGAGACTGGGGGCATGTGGATACAAATCTTGTGGAATAAATACCTACAGTCTAAGACCTTGGCCCAAGTTAGTGCAAGGCCAACGGACTCACCCTTTTGGAAGGATTAATGAGGACAAATGTATCTTTTTTCCAACAGGTAAAGTTTTCCGTTGGTAATGGTACCACAACTAGATTCTGGGAGGATACCTGGCTAGGGGAGACGCCCTTGACTCTACAATACCCTTCCTTATATAATATTGTGCAACGTAAGGAGGATTATGTCGCTACAATATTAAGCTCGGTACCACTTAATATCCAGTTTAGGAGATCCCTCGTAGGGGATCGCTGGAATGCTTGGCTTCACCTGGTCCATAGGTTGATGGATATTCAACTTTCAGACCAGGTAGATACTATCAGTTGGAAGTTAACCTCGAATGGAATTTTCTTTGTGAAATCCATATATTTGGACTTAATTGATTCTGGTCCATTGTCGAGGTCATTACACATATGGAAGATTAAAGTTCCGCTTCGCATCAAAATCTTTATGTGGTTCATGCACAAGGGAGCTATTTTGATCAAAGATAATTTGCTAAAAAGGAATTGGATTGGTAACTCCAGATGTTGTTTTTGTGACCAAAATGAATCGATCAAACACTTCTTTCTCTGATGTCCGCTTGCATAATTGTTATGGCAATCAATACATATAGCTTTTAACATTCGTCCTCCAACGAGCATAAACACGTTATTTGGGACGTGACTTAATGGAGTGGACAAATATATAGCTAAACATATTCGGATAGGGATATGTGCATTCTTATGGGCTATATGAAACACGAGAAATGATATGATTTTTAATGGGACAAACTTCACTAACTTTTTGCGGGTCATCTACAGAGCTACAGCTTGGATCCGTATGTGGTCGTTACTCGCTCATGCGGATTTCAGGGAGTTTTGGGATATTGGATGCAACCGCTGAGAGACGGTAGCACGGGCTATCTTCAGCCGATTTGGATGGCGACTTAATAATAGACTAGATGTGTAGGCATCGTAGTCTATTCTTGATTGCCGGATGTGCACGTTGCAGACTTTTTTTTTCTATTTGCTCGGATTATGAGCAGCATTGGAACTTAAGACTTTTTTGTGCTTTTAAATAATATGACCATATGCATCTATCAGTGCAGAGGCCGAAGGTTTTCCTTCTTTTCAAAAAAAAAGAAGTTGCCCTCACCTCCAGCCAACATGTTGCGGGGTGAGGGGCTACTTGCATCTTCCTAGAGCATATTTAGAACTATTAGTAGCATGTTTATCATCTTCAACGACAACATTTTGGCAAAGGGTGTGATGTTGTCGAGAGTAAAGGCAGCGTCTTATCGGGGTGGCTCCAAGGAGCCAAAGAGTTTGTATGTCTGCAAATTTGGTGTGTCGAACCTTGTAGGTTTAAAGTTTTTATCCTCGCAGATTCGTTCATATGGATCTAATGAGTATTTCCTCCGTTCGAAAAAACTTGTCCCAAACTCGTCCCTTAAATGGATATATCTAGCACTAACTTGATGCTAGATACATCCATTTGAGGAACAAACTTTTTCGGACGGAGGGAGTATGTGTTAGTGTTTTCTGATCCTTTTGTTGGTTGACCCGTTGTTACTTTGGAGTCCTACTTTACCGTTTTGGTGGAGATCATGTTGTTCGACGACCCCTACCTCTAGGGGATCATCCCTGTCCAAATACGTTCAACTTTCAGTTGTTCATGGCTTCGGGACAGTCCAATAAATAGAGTAACCGACCTTTGGGAGGAGCAATAAAGCTGAGCATTTTAGCCCTTCAAAAATACATGCAACATTAGCAAAGGACACCACATGTCCACGTTCTATCTTGCAGGTCAATTGCTTCCAGCCACAATATGGTACTACTATTGGCGACTTAGTAATTAATTGAACTGATGGTAATATCTCCATATAAGTGGTCCGACGGAGAGAAAGTTCGGAATCCAAATCGCACAACCATGTATCATCGATATCTCCACTGACTAGCCATCAATCCGGCCGAACATTGCTACAGCTTGCTAGACTATGCAGAGGTGGAACACACTAGCTAGTAGATGATACTCCACACATGGAAGAATTAACTTCTGGCTTGCACGACACAAAGATGAAGCTAAGGCGAAAGGCAATCTTGCATATGCTCGATTTTCTTCGTGTAAAATATCCGAATCAACCTGTCGATTGCTCCTCGCCAAATATGTGTCCCAAGACAAATAAGCAGAGCCGGTTGAGAACCATGCAGTCAGAGAAGATAAAAATCCGAGAATGAGCTTGCAACACAAAATTCGCTGCAATACACTTTTACGTCGTGGCATAGTTTCCATTCGATACATCATGTACTATTTTCACCCATCGTATGGTTTCGCTGCAGTATACATTTTGTTTTTCTCTTTTGCATGGTTACGTATGCCATTGTCTTGTGGCATGGTTTTACTGAAAATTCGCAGGTGCGGGGGCACACACCTGCGCAGCCCTGCTCGGCCGCCCGATTGCCTCGCTATTCACTAAGTAGTTGGACCCTGCAAGAGAACATAGTAAGTTATAAGTTTTGATCTTTGAAACTTACGAATTTGCATCTAAAACTTGTGATTTTCCCGCTCACTCGTACCAAGTATCAGAGATAAAACTTTAAGCCATATTTTTTGTCGATCATAGGCACAAAAGTCATGATTTTATCGGTCGCTCGTACCAAGCTTCAAAAGTTGAAACTTAACATATGTTTTAAAAATTCATCAAAATGTATTCAGAATGGGTCTTATTTGAAAGTGCTCGTCATGAGAAACATGAATGTGAAAATAGAAATTAATTTGGACTTTTCGTTCTAAAGATATAAAAATTTGAATATCGAAAGACAAAATAAAAGCACAGCGAGGGACTCGGTGCCGACCTGTGTGCCACAAGTTCTCTTCCTTGTTTTGCTACAAAATATCATTGTTTTGTGGCATAGCTTCGATGTAATACAGATTACCTTTTATTTCGTGACATGGTACCGTCGCAAAGTAAATATACACCCATGGCATCATGCCACCTTGTTCAAACTTCTTCGACTATGTTTACATTTTTTTATTGAACATAGTACAAACATAGACGTTCATACAAACACACATACACTCACGCGTGTTACATCTATCAAAGCAAGGCCGCATGCATGCAGTTGATACTTATGCATCAACTGAAATTCATCAATTATAGTCTTCTCTACTTCACCTACATACTGAACTTGGTGGGTCACATTTGTTCGGCAAGATTTTGTCACCCTTTCAATGTTTCCTGGGAAATAAAAATAATAATGCAAGAAAATACTTCTGCCATACTTTTATCTAAAGTAGCATGCAACAATAAGAAAAATCTCTACTATTCGGCCGGTGTTTGTTTGCAGTGATCTGTTTAGGTTAGGTCTTTGTTCGTCTATGTTCATGTGTCTATAGGTTGGATTCTTCTGATGTACGTTTCTTTCATTGACGACTGTTGATATTCTGCTGTGCGGGTTCTTTAGGGCCTTAGCATGACGACTTCTTAACTATCTACTAAAATAAGGTTTGTCTGACTCCGATGAGGAAGGGGCAAAAACGATGGCGCACCATTGGCTCGCTCTAATGCTTGTAATTATCCACTCGTCGCTAGGTGGTCTATAAATATGGATATAATAATAATAATAATTTTTTTATTATTGTGACGATGTTTAATGAATAGATCGGAGTTTTCTCAATAAAAAAAAGTGTACATGCACGTGCATTAGGTTCGCTCAGTGTTCTACCTATATCTTGTTTCCTAGTGATTTTTTTGTATTGTTTGAGCGTGTTCTTCAAAACTTCTCTCTAACTTGTCCGCCAACAGATCTGAACGTGTTCGTGGATATTTCTCTACTTGTCCATGGGAAAATGATACCCAACGGCCGCCCCTTATTTGTTCACACACACTAATATTTTGTCAAAATTCATCATAATTCAAGCATCCAAAAATATTACATGCATGATATTGCAAATAAACTTATTCGTTGTCAACGTAAACTACCACCAGCGCTTCTCCTTCCACATTAAGTTGGGGAACATGTTCAGAAAGGGTTGAAAATAATGACATGTTCAAAAAGTTAAGCCAGAGATTAATTACTACAGATGTACAGTACTAAATGCAGTACCACAGGCACAGGGGTCAAGCAACGAGTCACAATGTAATCACCTCACAACTTATGCATATTTTTCCTCCTGGAAGATGGCACCCACAGTATCGCATTTTTAATGCAATATAGACTGCATCAAGATGAAGTGAACACATCTATATATTCCAATAAAGCAAACATTAGGCAACAGTAAAAGCTTCAGTTTTAGGGAAAGAAAGAGTACAGACTTGGTACCTACAGAGTTATGAAGTTTACTAACTCCTTCCAACTAAAAGATGACAGGACAGATGATTTGCAAAGTGCATATCATAGACATTTCATGCAAATCATTTTTCAATTAGGACCGGAAGTGAATCACAGCACGTGAAGGCAAACCCAAATCTTCAGTTGTCCATTTCCTCTCCTCGGAAGTCTTTGGATATCTAGATGGACAAACCTTGTCCTTGATCTCGGGATCCAAATCACCACAGCACCCACACACCTTCCTGTCATACAGAGATATCTCACCCACATTAACCGCAGCTTCCACGACATGCCTGATGTATAGCACAAAGTTGTCATCAGGCTGGAAGCCATAGATGGTGAGCTTAACCAAATTCTTGTGCTTGAAATCAGGGGCATATGGCTTCCACTTCACGTCTGACTTATCGCACAAACCATGTAGCTTCCAGAACTCTTTGTCTGTGATAATTATGCACTAATGATCCCATACTGTGATACACAGCTCTTTTAGGGAGGGCGCAGCTTCAAGAATAAACATTGTCCAAGCAAAATCACATCCTTCAGGAAGATGGTCCAGATTCACATGTTGTAGTTTGTTGAGCACAGGCACGAGCAGTTTCGGGCATTCTGGGATAACCCAAATCTGGGACAGAAAAAAAAATTAAAACTCAGTGCAAGTTGCATATAACTTACATTCTCAACTACCAGGGAAGACCCACTCAAGTTACTATTCAGTGGCGGAGACAAGGGGGGGGGGGGGGGGGGGGGGGGCGAGCAGGGGCCTGGCCCCCCTATCGATCGAGTAATCATCGAGTATACACTAGTTAATTAGCGACATGTTTCACGTGCAAAAGCACTTGCCCCCCCCCCCCCTATCTTGACGTGAATTATGAAAAAAGAAAAGGAAACCAGGCCTATGTGAAAGCCCACGTAAAAGTTGTTTGTGTGCCAGTACATTGCAAGGCCTGATTTGCTGTATGGCCTCCGCTAAAGACATGTACAATGGTTGATAAGATAGACTTATCTTAAGTTTTGCATTTAATTTAGAGATGACAAAAAAAATGTCTACAATGAATTATCTCTTAGCCTTATCTTCAATAACTAGCAATTCCTAAAAATGTGGTGAGACATATTGTGCTAAGAGATCATCTCTTGTCTTATCTTAAATAAGAGAAGACAAGCCTTCTCTTATGAGTTCTCTCTCCTCCACCACATCTTTTATCCTACGTGGCACTCCTAAGATAGCACCATTGTACATGCCCTAAGGTCTCCTAGGCGCTGGAAATTCCCTCTCGTCATTAGAGCGTGCGTGGGTGGATTAGTGATACGCCGCTGCCGTCGTGTGCCCGTCCCGCCTACCCGCCCGCCGCCTCTACTATCCTTGCCCGCGATTCGGTTCATACGGCAACGCAGGCTGATCCTCTCGCCAATTCTTAAGACTGCAGCCAACGAATTGACCAAGGTTAATATACCTTTACTAATCCCTCTCAGTTCTCATCTTGTAGTGTTATAAATCATATTTTATTTATTTTGGCTGTGTGATTTGTGATGCATTGCCACGCTAGGTCATAGGCACCCACAAACCGTTTGAAAGCTCGGACCGATCAATGCTTCCTCGAGCACGGCTGCATTGGTAAGCAGTGATGGTTATTACGCGTCTGCCAACGACATCCAGCCGATCTACTTTGACCTAGCGGCAGAGGGGACGGTGAGGGTCTAGGTTTTGTTCTCTAGGTATGTATTTTGACAACAGAGATCATTTTTTCCTAATACATATGACGCCCGGATAATTAAACTACAGTAATACCATGCTAATGGTGACATGTCTTCATTTTTACTGTTGCTAGTCCCAGGTTGGTTATTACCGATTCAAATTTTAACTTTAAAATAAATTCAAACAATAAGGATTTTCAAATGTCAAAACTAAAATGTGAAAATGTGAGAAATAATTCATAGATAATTAGAGTGTTGAACCAATATTTTTACAAAGTGAATAAATGCCCTTAAATGAATAAAACAGGGGCTAAAAACCCTTTCATTACATGTTTGTAGAGTTGTGTTGTGATATCTTCCCGTGAGTCTCTGATCTTGATCGTACACGTTTGCGTGTATGATTAGTGTACGGTCAAATCGGGGGCGTCACAAGTTGGTATCAGAGCCGACTGCCTGTAGGAATCCCCCTTCCACACTCCTTGGCCGAAGTTGAGTCTA
The DNA here is from genome assembly GCA_034509565.1 of Triticum monococcum. Lineage (NCBI taxonomy): Eukaryota > Viridiplantae > Streptophyta > Magnoliopsida > Poales > Poaceae > Triticum > Triticum monococcum. Next base: position 54,098,116 of record CM067846.1, on the reverse strand, counting down.
GTCGATAAAAAATGTTTTACTAACTTGGCTGTGCGGCCCACGTCGCCATTGGGTGTTATTAGGATCTTTTATTCCTCGATGTATACTCTGGGACTCTGATCTCTCTTCTATTCGGGATAAATGATTTTGCTAAAATCTAACTCTAGGTTCTCGTTACCACTTCCTGCCGGAGAACCCTTTCATTACGGATGATCGACTGCTTCAACAGAAGATTCTGACAATACTCTCCGATATTTTCTCGAGACCGTGTGCCTGTTGCTTTTGCAATTCCCTACCATCGAAAATTCCCGATGGATAAATACTTACACCTGTCGAACTTACTTTTATTCTCAGTTGGTCTTGTTATTACAAGATACCCTGAAATACTCGTCGTTGTTTCGATAATCCTTTGAGCTTACTGCCTTGGTGTTCTTTGTCACCTGAATACCCCTACGGATAATTCTCGCACTTATCGAGTATCCGCTCATCCCCCAGTTGTTCATGTGTTTCACGATGGTCATCGAAATACTATTCGATCCTCCAAAAATCCTTAGTAGCTTATTGCTCTGCAATACTTGTCTGCTTGCATGATGTTTGCTTTCCATATGTCTGGCAATATTCGTTAGTATCTTTAGGCACCGTCATTTTGATCCCTTTGATTCAACATGAGTGCGAATGCACGCAATCATCAGTTGATCCTTTTAAATTATCTTTCCGGCTCAGACATCATTTTAAACATGAGCTGGTTCTCAACAAATCCAATTGCCGTCGATTGTACCCCTAAGGCTATTCAACTTATCCATCCCTAATCAGAACATTGCTTCTCATCCCTTGATTTGAAAATCATAATTCCTTTGCATTTGAGCTCTGGATTAGTCAGTTATTTCCATAATCCAATACCTTTGCATTGTTACTTCCTCTGGTTGTGTGTCGATGCTCACATCAGCTCTGTTATCGACTGGCAGATCCTTTAATGAATTTTATTTGACAGTGTCCTTCATATTCAATAACCTTGTAAGCCTTCCCTCGGATACATAATGCCTTTGGTAAATTGTATCATCTACTTTCTCAACCTTGCTCTACTTTTGAGCTGGTGATATTTACTCTTGAAACTTGTGGTATATGTTTCTAAGAAGCCCCTATGGGTTGAACATACGCCTTCTCTATTCCGTGTGAACTCGAAAGTTTTCACTGTTGGGGAACGTAGTAATTTCGAAAAAATTTCCTACACACACGCAAGATCATGGTGATGCATAGCAACGAGAGGGGAGAGTGTTTTCTACGTACCCTCATAGACTGGAAGCGGAAGCAATAGCACAACGCGGTTGATGTAGTCGTACGTCTTCACGGCCCGACCGATCAAGCACCGAAACTACGACACCTCCGAGTTCTAGCACACGTTTAGCTCGATGACGATCCCCGGACTCCGATCCAGCAAAGTGTTGGGGATGAGTTCCGTCAGCACGACGGCGTGGTGACGATCTTGATGTTTTACCGTCGCAGAGCTTCGCCTAAGCACCGCTACAATATTATCGAGGACTATGGTGGAGGGGGGCACCGCACACGGCTAAGAAATCAATGATCAACTGTTGTGTCTATGGGGTGCCCCCTGCCCCCGTATATAAAGGAGTGGAGGAGGGGGGCGGCCAAGGAGGGTGGCGCGCCCTAGGGGGGAGTCCAACTCCCACCGGGAGTAGGACTCCCCTTTTTCCTATTAGGAGTAGGAGAGGGAAGGAAGAGGAAGGAGGGAGGAAGGATAGGGGGGCTGCCCCCCTCCCAATTCGGATTGGGCTTGGGGGGCGCACCCCCTCCCTTGCTCCTTTCCCCTCCTTTCCACTAAGGCCCAATAAGGCCCATATACCTTCCGGGGGGGTTCCGATAACCTCCCGGTGATCCGGTATTGTCCTAATCTCACCCGGAACCTTTCCGGTGTCCAAATATAGTCATCCAATATATCGATCTTTATGTCTCGACCATTTCGAGACTCCTCGTCAAGTCCGTGATCACATCCGGGACTCCGAACAACCTTCGGTACATCAAAATATATATACTCATAATGAAACTGTCATCGTAACGTTAAGCGTGCGGACCCTACGGGTTCGAGAACAATGTAGACATGATCGAGACACGTCTCCGGTCAATAACCAATAGCAGAACCTGGATGCTCATATTGGCTCCTACATATTCTACGAAGATCTTTATCGGTCATACCGCATAACAACATACGTTTGTTCCCTTTGTCATCAGTATGTTACTTGCCCGAGATTCGATCGTCGGTATCTCAATACCTAGTTCAATCTCGTTACCGGCAAGTCCCTTTACTCGTTCTGTAATACATCATCTTGCAACTAACTTATTAGTTGCATTGCTTGCAAGGATTAAGTGATGTGCATTACCGAGAGGGCCCAGAAATACCTCTCCGACAATCGGAGCGACAAATCCTAATCTCGAAATACGCCAACCCAACATGTACCTTTGGAGACACCTGTAGAGCACCTTTATAATCACCCAGTTACGTTGTGACGTTTGGTAGCACACAAAGTGTTCCTCCGGTAAACGGGAGTTGCATAATCTCATAGTCATAGGAACATGTATAAGTCATGAAGAAAGCAATAGCAACATACTAAACGATTGGGTGCTAAGCTAATGGAATGGGTCATGTCAATCACATCATTCTCCTAATGATGTGATCCCGTTAATAAAATGACAACTCATGTCTATGGTTAGGAAACATAACCATCTTTGATTAACGAGCTAGTCAAGTAGAGGCATACTAGTGACACTTTGTTTGTCTATGTATTCACACAAGTATTATGTTTCCGGTTAATACAATTCTAGCATGAATAATAAACATTTATCATCATATAAGGAAATAAATAATAACTTTATTATTGCCTCTAGGGCATATTTCCTTCAGTCTCCCACTTGCACTAGAGTCAATAATCTAGATTACACAGTAATGATTCTAACACCCATGGAGCCTTGGTGATGATCATGTTTTGCTCGTGGAAGAGGCTTAGTCAATGGGTCTGCTACATTCAGATCCGTATGTATCTTGCAAATCTCTATGTCTCCCACCTAGACTAGATCCTGGATGGAATTGAAGCGTCTCTTGATGTGCTTGGTTCTCTTGTGAAATCTGGATTCCTTTGCCAAGGCAATTGCACCAGTATTGTCACAAAAGATTTTCATTGGACCCGATGCACTAGGTATGACACCTAGATCGGATATGAACTCCTTCATCCAGACTCCTTCGTTTGCTGCTTTCGAAGCAGCTATGTACTCCGCTTCACATGTAGATCCCGCCACGACGCTTTGTTTAGAACTGCACCAACTGACAGCTCCACCATTTAATGTAAATATGTATCCGGTTTGCGATTAGAATCTTCCGGATCAGTGTCAAAGCTTGCATCAACGTAACCATTTACGATGAGCTCTTTGTCACCTCCATATACGAGAAACATATCCTTAGTCCTTTTCAGGTATTTCAGGATGTTCTTGGCCGCTGTCCAGTGATCCACTCCTGGATTACTTTGGTACCTCCCTGCTAGACTTATAGCAAGGCACATATCATGTCTGGTACACAGCATTGCATACATGATAGAGCCTATGGCTGAATCATAGGGAACATCTTTCATTTTCTCTCTATCTTATGCAGTGGTCGGGCATTGAGTCTTACTCAACTTCACACCTTGTAACATAGGCAAGAATCCTTTCTTTGCTTGATCCATTTTGAACTTCTTCAAAACTTTGTCAAGGTATGTGCTTTGTGAAAGTCCAATTAAGCGTCTTGATCTATCTCTATAGATCTTAATGCCCAATATGTAAGCAGCTTCACTGAGGTCTTCCATTGAAAAACTTTTATTCAAGTATCCCTTTATGCTATCCAGAAATTCTATATCATTTCCGATTAGCAATATGTCATCCACATATAACATCAGAAATGCTACAGAGCTCCCACTCACTTTCTTGTAAATGCAGGCTTCTCCAAAAGTCTGTATAAAACCAAATGCTTTGGTCACACTATCAAAGCGTTTATTCCAACTCCGAGATGCTTGCACCAGTCCATAAATGGATCGCCGGAGCTTGCACACTTTGTTAGCTCCCTTTGGATCGACAAAACCTTCCGGCTGCATCATATACAACTCTTCTTCCAGAAATCCATTCAGGAATGCAGTTTTGACATCCATTTGCCAAATTTCATAATCATAAAATGCGGCAATTGCTAACATGATTCGGACAGACTTAAGCATCACTACGGGTGAGAAGGTATCATCGTAGTCAATTCCTTGAACTTGTCAAAAACCTTTTGCGACAAGTCGAGCTTTGTAGACAGTAACATTACCGTCAGAGTCAGTCTTCTTCTTGAAGATCCATTTATTCTCAATTGCTTGCCGATCATTGGGCAAGTCAACCAAAGTCCACACATTGTTCTCATACATGGATCCCATCTCAGATTTCATGGCTTCAAGCCATTTTGCGGAATCTGGGCTCACCATCGCTTCTTCATAGTTCGTAGGTTCATCATGATCTAGTAGCATGACTTCTAGAATAGGATTACCGTACCACTCTGGTGCGGATCTTACTCTGGTTGATCTACGAGGTTTAGTAGTAACTTGTTCTGAAGTTTCATGATCATCATCATTAGCTTCCTCACTAATTGGTGTAGGTGTCACAGAAACCGGTTTCTGTGATGTACTACTTTCCAATAAGGGAGCAGGTACAGTTACCTCATCAAGTTCTACTTTCCTCCCACTCACTTCTTTCGAGAGAAACTCCTTCTCTAGAAAGGATCCATTCTTAGCAACAAATGTCTTGCCTTCGAATCTGTGATAGAAGGCAAGGTTGTCAGAATCGTGATTTTGAATCGGATCGGAGCTCCGATGGTAGGATCGCAAATCATAGAATCTTCACTATCAGGATCGTAGAAACATAGATTCTATGAACTAAAATCATAGAATCATAGGGGTTGAAAGAACATGCGGTGCCCCCATGTTTGGTTTGGTTTCAGGGAGAGTTTGTGTCGATCAAGGTGCTATTCAAGGAATTACCTAAAGATTGGTCTTGTGAGAGGTTGATCAAGACTAAGTTAAAGAGTGAATCAAGATGATCAACCCACAAAGCATAGAAGATGTACCGAGAGGGATCAAGTGATCCCATGGTACTACCACCCCAAGGTTCATGTTTTGTTGCTCCTTTTCCCTGTTTCTTCCGCCTGAGCGGTAGTACCGCTCATGGAGCGGTAGTACCGCTTGTGTGCTGGCTGAGCACATAACGGTTGGATTTTCCCCCTCCTATAAAAGGGGGTCTTCTTCCCCAATGAACCTTATCTCTTGAGCTCGTGTTCTTCCCCCATTGTTGACCTTCTTCGAGCTTGCTAACTCTCAATCCCTCCATGGATTCTTGCTAGTTTTTGAGGGAAAAGAGAGGGGAGATCTAGATCCACATTTCCACCAATCACTTTCTCCTCTATGTGAGGGGAACCCCTTGGATCTAGATCTTGGAGTTCTTGGTGTTCTCTTTCTTGTTCTTCCTCTCATTTTCCTTCCTAGCATTAGTTGCTTCGGTGGGATTTGAGAGAGAAGGACTTGGGCACTCCGTGTGCCCTTGCCATTGCATTTGGTGCATCGGTTTGAGTTCTCCACGGTGATACGTGGAAGTTACAAGTTGAGAAGCTTATTACTCTTGGGTGCTTGGTATACTTGAGCTTGTTCCTCTTGGGTGCTTGGGCGCCCTAGACGGTTGTTGGTGTTCGGAGCTCAATCATTGTGGTGTAAAGCTCCGGGCAAGCGTCGGGGTCTCCAATTAGGTTGTGTAGATCGCCCCGAGCAATTTGACGGGTTTCGGTGACCGCCCCCAAGGGTTGCCAAAGTGTACGGGTTCGGTGACCGCCCCCAAGGGTTGCCATTTGTACGGGTTCGGTGACCGCCCTCAAGGGTCCCTTAGTGGAATCACGGCATCTCGCATTGTGCGAGGGCGTGAGGAGATTACGGTGGCCCTAGTGGCTTCTTGGGGAGCATTGTGCCTCCATACCGCTCCAAATGGAGATTAGCATCCGCAAGGGTGTGAACTTCGGGATACATCATCGTCTCCGCGCTCCTCGGTTATCTCTTACCCGAGCCCGTTACTTATGCACTTTACTTTGTGATAGCCATATTGTCCTTTGTCATATATCTTGCTATCTCATAGTTGCTTATCTTGCTTAGCATAAGTTGTTGGTGCACATAGGTGAGCCTAGTTGTTGTTGGTTTTGTGCTTGACAAATTAACCGCTAGGTTTATTCCGCATTTGTTCAAGCCTAAACCGTAATTATTTTAAAAGCGCCTATCCACCCCCCCCCTCTAGGCGACATCCACGATCTTTCAGGGGTTAGTTTGGATCGTAAAGTCGTAGAATTATATAACAGAATCCGATTCTAACAACCTTGATAGAAGGTGTACCCAACATTTTTCTTCGGGTATCCTATGAAGACACATTTCTCCGATTTGGGTTCAAGATTATCAGGTTGAAGCTTTTTCACATAAGCATCGCAGCCCCAAATTTTCAGAAACGACAACTTTGGTTTCTTGCCAAACCATAGTTCATAAGGCGTCGTCTCAACGGATTTTGATGGTGCCCTATTTAACGTGAATGCGGCCGTCTCTAAAGCATAACCCCAAAATGATAGCGGTAAATCTGTAAGAGACATCATAGATCGCACTATATCAAGTAAAGTACGATTAGGACGTTCGGACACACCATTATGCTGTGGTGTTCCGGGTGGCGTGCGTTGTGAAACTATTCCGCATTGTTTCAAATGTAAACCAAACTCGTAACTCAAATATTCTCCTCCACGATCAGATCGTAGAAACTTTATTTTCTTGTTACGATGATTTTCAACTTCACTCTAAAATTCTTTGAACTTTTCAAATGTTTTAGACTTATGTTTCATTAAGTAGATATACCCATATCTGCTTAAATCATCTGTGAAGGTGAGAAAATAACGATATCCGCCACGAGCTTCAACATTCATTGGACCACATACATCTGTATGTATGATTTCCAACAAATCTGTTGCTCTCTTCATAGTACCGGAGAACGACGTTTTAGTCATCTTGCCCATGAGGCACGATTCGCAAGTACCAAGTGATTCATAATCAAGTGGTTCCAAAAGTCCATCAGTATGGAGTTTCTTCATGCGCTTTACACCGATATGACCTAAACGGCAGTGCCACAAATAAGTTGCACTTTCATTATCAATTCTGCATCTTTTGGTTTCAACATTATGAATATGTGTATCATTACTATCGAGATTCATCAAAAATAGACCACTCTTCAAGGGGGCATGACCATAAAAAATATTACTCATATAAATAGAACAACCATTATTCTCTGATTTAAATGAATAACCATCTCGCATCAAACAAGATCCAGATATAATGTTCATGCTCAACGCTGGCACCAAATAACAATTATTTAGGTCTAATACTAATCCGATGGTAGATGTAGAGGTAGCGTGCCGACCGCGATCACATCGACTTTGGAACCATTTCTCACGCGCATCGTCACCTCGTCCTTCGCCAGTGTTCACTTAATCCGTAGTCCCTGTTTCGAGTTGCAAATATTAGCAACAGAACCAGTATCAAATACCCAGGTGCTACTGCGAGCTCTAGTAAGGTACACATCAATAACATGTATATCACATATACCTTTGTTCACCTTGCCATCCTTCTTATCCGCCAAATACTTGGGGCAGTTCCGCTTCCAGTGACCAGTCTTCTTGCAGTAGAAGCACTCAGTTTTAGGCTTAGGTCCAGACTTGGGTTTCTTCTCTTGAGCAGCAACTTGCTTGCTGTTCTTCTTGAAGTTCCCCTTCTTCTTCCCCTTTCCCTTTTTCTTGAAACTAGTGGTCTTGTTGACCATCAACACATGATGCTCCTTCTTAATTTCTACCTCCGCAGCTTTTAGCATTGCGAAGAGCTCGGGAATTGTCTTATCCATCCCTTGCATATTATAGTTCATCACGAAGCTCTTGTAGCTAGGTGGAAGTGATTGGAGAATTCTGGCAATGACGCAATCATCCAGAAGATTAACTCCCAGTTGAATTAAGTGATTATTATACCCAGACATTTTGAGTATATGATCATTGACAGAACTGTTCTCCTCCATCTTGCAGCTATATAACTTATTGGAGACTTCATATCTCTCAATCCGGGCATTTGCTTGAAATATTAGCTTCAACTCCTGGAACATCTCATATGCTCCATGACGTTCAAAATGTCGTTGAAGTCCCGATTCTAAGCCGTAAAGCATGGCACACTGAACTATCGAGTAGTCATCAGCTTTGCTCTGCCAGACGTTCATAACATCAAGTGTTGCTCCAGCAGCAGGCCTGGCACCCAGCGGTGCTTCCAGGATGTAATTCTTGTGTGCAGCAATGAGGATAATCCTCAAGTTACGGACCCAGTCCGTATAATTGCTACCATCATCTTTCAACTTTGCTTTCTCAAGGAACGCATTAAAATTTAACGGAACAACAGCACAGGCCATCTATCTACAATCAAACATAAACAAGCAAGATACTATCAGGTACTAAGTTCATGATAAATTTAAGTTCAATTAATCATATTACTTAAGAACTTCCACTTAGAAAGACATCCCTCTAATCTTCTAAGTGATCATGTGATCCAAATCAACTAAACCATAACCGATCATCACGTGAAATGGAGTAGTTTTCAATGGTGAACATCACTATGTTGATCATATCTACTATATGATTCACGCTCGACCTTTCGGTCTCATTGTTCCGAGGCCATATCTGCATATGCTAGGCTCGTCAAGTTTAACCTGAGTATTCTGCGTGTGCAAAACTAGCTTGCACCCATTGTAGATGGACATAGAGCTTATCACACCCGATCATCACGTGGTGTCTGGGCACGATGAACTTTGGCAATGGTGCATACTCAGGGAGAACACTTTTATCTTGAAATTTAGTGAGAGATCATCTTATAATGCTACCGTCAATCAAAGCAAGATAAGATGCATAAAAGATAAACATCACATGCAATCAATATAAGTGATATGATATGGCCATCATCTTGTGCTTGTGATCTCCATCTCCGAAGCATCGTCATGATCACCATCATTACCGGCGCGACACCTTGATCCCCATCGTAGCATCGTTGTCGTCTCGCCAATCTTATGCTTCCACATCTATCGCTACCGCTTAGTGATAAAGTAAAGCATTACAGCGCGATTGCATTGCATACAATAAAGCGACAACCATATGGCTCCTGCCAGTTGCCGATAACTCGGTTACAAAACATGATCATCTCATACAATAAAATTTAGCATCATGTCTTGACCATATCACATCACAACATGCCCTGCAAAAACAAGTTAGACGTCCTCTACTTTGTTGTTGCAAGTTTTACGTGGCTGCTACGGGCTCGGCAAGAACCGTTCTTACCTACGCATCAAAACCACAAAGATAGTTTGTCAAGTTGGTGCTGTTTTAACCTTCGCAAGGACCGGGCATAGCCACACTCGGTTCAACTAAAGTTGGAGAAACTGACACCCGCCAGCCACCTGTGTGCAAAGCACGTCAGTAGAACTAGTCTCGCATAAGCGTACGCGTAATGTCGGTCCAGGCCGCTTCATCCAACAATACCGCCAAACCAAAGTATGACATGCTGGTAAGCAGTATGACTTATATCTCAATACCTAGTTCAATCTCGTTACCGGCAAGTCTCTTTACTCGTTCCGTAATATATCATCCTGCAACTAACTCATTAGTTGCAATGCTTGCAAGGCTGAAGTGATGTGCATTACCGAGAGGGCCCAGAGATACCTCTCTGACAATCGGAGTGACAAATCCTAATCTCGAAATGCGCCAACCCAACATGTACCTTTGGAGACACCTGTAGAGCACCTTTATAATCACCCAGTTACGTTGAGACATTTGGTAGCACACAAAGTGTTCCTCCGGTAAACGGGAGTTGCATAATCTCATAGTCATAGGAACATGTATAAGTCATGAAGAAAGCAATAGCAACATACTAAACGATCGGGTGCTAAGCTAATGGAATGGGTCATGTCAATCACATCATTCTCCTAATGATGTGATCCCGTTAATCAAATGACAACTCATGTCTATGGTTAGGAAACATAACCATCTTCGATTAACGAGCTAGTCAAGTAGAGGCATACTAGTGACACTTTGTTTGTCTATGTATTCACACAAGTATTATGTTTCCGGTTAATACAATTCTAGCATGAATAATAAACATTTATCATGATATAAGGAAATAAATAATAACTTTATTATTGCCTCTAGGGCATATTTCCTTCATTCACAAGTCATACACTTCTGGTATTTTGCCAGATAAAATTTCAACACTACAACTTCTTCGAAAGTGAGAAGTGAATGAAAGGTTATGCATTGGAGAAGTGGGAGTCGACCTTGAACTTTGTGTTCATGCCCATGGACACGATGTAGATCTTATCATTAAAGCTTCTCTTAAATTAATTATTCCTTTGGTATAAGTTCATCTTATATCTGGGATCTGGCCTTTTGCAATCGTGGTTCCGACCATGTTCTCCTTTAAATACCATTTCGCGTGCAAGTTTAAGCGCTTGTCTTCTATAGAGCAATACCCCAATCCGACCTCTACTCTGATCTGTCATCGAGTATTACCCCCTCTGGTATCTCGAGATTATCACGGAACTGCATAACTTCTTATGAGTTCTTCTTCAAATATTACTTGACTTTCGCTGCATCATCATTTGACTTGATGTCATCGCCGAGCGATTACATCTTCATGAAATCTCTTGACAAATGTGTCGTGGTCATCATCAACATCCTGAGCTCTTCCAAGATATATATCGAATTCTTGATGAGTAATACCATCCTCGCCCCTCAATGGTTTGTGTTATCACCGACCACTTTATTGCCTTCCGTTCAACACAAACTTATTCGTGTTTTGTGTTATACCTTGAGGTCCTTGCTATCCAGCATTTGTTCTTCTTTACCTTGGAATATTACCACCTTTTATGTCAAGAATGTCGTGGTAATTTTACCACCTCTTGAGAATTCTTGATATAGTAATATCTCTCGCCTTTTGCGTTCATTTCTTGGTCTCTGTGTTGTTTCTAACCGGAATACCAACAAATGGTCTGTGATGTGTAAATTCTAAACTTCTAGCAACCCTATTGCTTTGAAGTTATTGGTCTACAGTTTCATTCTAAGTCTATTGCTTATTGAATCATCATTCGAACATTAATCGTGCAACATAGTCCAGATTCCTGGGTGCATGAAACGCCCTCGATGCGGCTATGTCTCCCACGTGTCGAGGCACGACTTAGAGACATAGGCGCATGGAAAGCAATGTCGCAAGTCGGGAATCATTACACAACCCATGTACATATATAAGATAAAGGGGAATAATAGCATAGTTGGTTTACACTCGCCACGTCACATCAAAGTACATAAATAACATCCATCATACAATCACTCATGGCCCGACTACGGCGCCAAAATAGAAAAGACCCCCAACAAGCGACTAGGCCCTGAATCTAACCCCGAATAGGCATCCCTACTGATCATCGGGAAAAGACACATAGTATCGCTGAGAGTCCTCGTCGTACTCCCACTTCAGCTCGAGCGCGCCATCCGGAGAGGTATCATCGGTCCCTGCATCTGGTGTAATAGTAAGCTGTGAGCCACAAAGGACTCAGCAATCTCGCACCCTCGCGATCAAGACTATTTAAGCTTAATAGGTAGGAAAGGGGTAATGTAAGTGGAGCTGCGGCAAGCGACTAGCATATATGGTGGCTAACTTATTCGCAAAGTAGAGCGAGAAGAGGAGGCAAAGCACGAGCGGAAACTATATAGAGCAGCCTACGCAAACATAACTCCAACGTCGTGTCCACTTCCCGGACTCTGCCGAGAAGAGGCCATCACGGCAACACACGCAGTTGATTCATTTTAATTATTTAAGGTTCAAGTTATCTACAACCGGACATTAACAAACTCCCATCTGCCCATAACCGCGGGCATGGCTTTCGAAAGATCAATCCCTGCAGGGGGTCCCAACTTAGCCCATAACAAGCTCTCACGGTCAACGAAGGAATAGACCTCCACCCAGGACCCACCGATCAGACTCGGTATCCCGGTACAACAAGATGACTCGACAGGTCAAAACTAGTCCAGCAACACCACCCAGATGTGCCGACAAATCCCGATAGGAGCTGCACATATCTTGTTCTCAGGGCACACCGGATGAGCAAGACGTCGGGTAGGCCAGCCCAGAGTTGCCCCTGGTAGCCCCGGACATCGCTCGGGGGGACCAACACTCAGAGGAGCACTGGCCCGTGGGGGCTAACATAAAGATGACCCTCGGGCTCCAGAAACCCAAGGGAAAGAAAAGGGGTAGGTGGAAAATGGTAAAACCAATGTTGGGCATTGCTGGAAAAGCTTTAATCAAGGTGAACTATCAAGGGGTTCCCATTATAGCCCAACCGCGTAAGGGACGCAACAATCCGGGAACATAACACCGATATGACGGAAACTGGGGCGGCAAGAGTGGAACAAAACACTAGGCGAGAGGCCGAGCCTTCCACCCTTTACCAAGTATATAGATGAATAAAGATAACATAGCAATATAGTGATATCCCAACAAGTAAATAAAGGTTCCAACAAGGAACGGCTCCAATCTTCACCTGCAACTAGAAACGCCATAAGAAGGCTGAGCAAAGCGGTAACATAGCCAATCAATGGTTTGCTAGGACAAAGGTGGGTTAGAGGCTCAATCATGGCAATTGGGAGGCTGACAAGCAAGTGGTAGTCATCGTAGCATTGGCAAAGCAAAAGAGCGAGCAATCTAGCATAGCAAAGATAGTAGTGATTTCAAGGGTGGGATCATCTTGCCTGCACAGTTGTCAGAATTGACTGGATCCTCAAAAGCAAACTCAACGGGCTCCTCATTAGTGAACTCGTCTCCTGGCTCTACCCAACAACACAAACAAGCAACAAGGACACAATCAACCACGTGCAAAGGCAACCAATAACATGCAAAGATGATATGCTATGCGGGATGCAAAATGCAAGATGTGACAGGAAATGCATGAACCTGGCCTCAACTTGGAAAACCAAGTGTGCCACTGGATATAGGGGAAGAAATCCCCTGAAAACGATATAAAGATCATGGCAATCGGAGCTACGGTTTGGAAATGGCAAGCGATTTACGAAACGAACCGATCTGCGAGTTACAGCAAGTAGGCTCCTAAATGCAATGAAATGAACAAGCTACAGCCACCCAACATGAAAACAAATTGCATGGCAGTGATGTACTCAAGAAGCTTAACAAATCACCAGGACTGAGGCATAGGCAAATTCATCCACTAAGGGCTTCAAACAAGCATGGCAAAACTGAATAAGCAAAACAGATTTCAGACTTAGCGAAATTAACGCTAGTCTGGAATTTCAGACCACGATGCTCTCTTCGGAGCAGCAAAACAACATGAAGAAAAACTTTAACATGGCAAGTAATAGCATGGCATGGAGCTACTCAACAAGCTTAACAAAACACCCAAAATGACCTGGGGCCAAAAGGGTTCACAAAATACTCTACTGAGCACACGAACATCGATGAAACACAATCAGTTTTCAGACTTAGTGAAAACTGGGACATGCTGAAATTATAACTCACGGAGGCATGTAAACGAGCTCGATGCTCTCACTACGGTGCAAGTCATGGCAAGGCAAGCATATATCCATTAAGAAGGCACAAAATTCTAGCTAGACATGGCAAGAACAATGGCATAGCATGCATGGATCACTAGCAATAACTCCGGCAAAATCGCAAAAGAGTTCACGATCTGCCCAAAACAACAACTATACAAAAGTTGAGCTCGATTGAGTCAACCTAGGGTGCTCCAATATAACAAGTAAAGACATGGATGGATTAAGCACAACAAGCATAACAAATCACTCTTACTGATCATCCTCAAAAGAGGCACGGATCACTAGGAAACAAGCCGGACATATAGCATCGTGAACTAAAACATCCCAGACTTAGTGATTTTCACTAAGTCCCTGAAATCAGTAAACTCAGGTAGCCCTCTTCGCAAGCTTGCACAAGACAACACACCCATCCTAAAAATGCATGGGAGGCACCTCTGGAAAGAAGACAACATGCTTAACAATTCATCCCAAAGGGGCACAGGCATATCATGCACGGATTAAACATGGCAAAAATGACAAAAGTGCATGTTGAACTAACGGATCTGCAATTTAACTCATGATGCCTCCTTCCAACAGCATTTTGGGCACCAAGATGAACTCAAATGCAAATGATGCAATGGAATGAAATGATGTACTCGTCGAGACGAAGATTTTGACATATCATATGCCCAAATCGGAGCTACGGATGCAAAGATATGGCAGGTCAAAGTAGCAAGAAAAATCTAGGGTTTCTGGACAAAAGTCAACGGGGGGAGTTTGGATCTGAGATCTGAATCACACGGAACCTGAGGCGGCACTGTGGCAGCTCGCCGGAGCCGGTGGAGGAGAGGTGGCCGGCGAGGCGGGGCGTGGCCGGGGCGGCGGCGGACGGCGGCACCGGCGGGGCGGCGTCCCGCGGCGGGAGGCGGCGGGGCCGGCGGTGCGGGGGCGGCGGCGGCCGCCGGCGGAGGAGGCGGCGTGCGGCGGCGGTGGTGGCGGCGTGAGGCGGTGGTGGCGGCGTGAGGCGGCGTGCGGCGTCGGTGGTGGCGGCGTGAGGCGGCGCCGGCGGCGGGGAACGGCGACGGGGCGGCGGGGGTCGGCGCGGGCGGCGGCCTCGGGCCCCGCGCCGTGCTGTCGGTGGCGGCGGCGCGTCCACGTGGCGGCTGCGGGTAGGCGGGGGCGGCGCGGCGGACGGTGTCCAGTCGGATCCGGACACGTCCGTCGGTGGGGGGGGGTTCTGTTTTTTTCCGGAGGAGGACGGGGAGAAATCTGAGATCCGGAATGGGGGGTGTTTAAATAGGCATAAGTGGAGCTAGGAGAGTCCAAATGAGGTGCGGTTTTCGCCCACACGATCGTGATCGAACGACCGAGGCGTTGGAGTAGAGTTTGATGGGTTTTGGGCCAAAATGGAGGGGTGTTGGGCTGCAACACACACGAGGCCTTTTCGGTCCCTCGGTTAACCGTTGGAGTATCAAACGAAGTCCAAATGACCCGAAACTTGACAGGCGGTCTACCGGTAGTAAACCAAGGCCGCATGGCAAGTCTCGGCCCAATCCGGAAATGTTTAATCCCCACACACGAAAGAAAGCTAGAAATGGCCACCGGAGGAGAACGAAGCGCCGGAATGCAAAACGGACAACGGGGAAAATGCTCGAATGCATGAGATGAACATGTATGCAAATGCAATGCACGTGATGACATGATATGAGATGCACGAAAACAAAAACAACACACGGAGACAAGGACCCGAACCCGAGAATTAAATATAACTTAATGCCAGAAACGGCAAGAGTTGGAGTACAATTCGGGAAGGTTACATATGGGGCGTTACAGTGCACCCTTCTATCATTGTTCAGTTGTGTATGTTTCCCTCGAGCATACATCATTATATCATTTGATCCGAAAAATGATATTTCCTTGTTCACATAATTGTGGAAATCAATCCTTTGGAAATCTCGATGATTTGTTGCTGAGCCTATCAGCCACCTCCTCATCCTCTCCTTGGTTTACTGATGAACTCTTGTTTCAGAGCTCACTTCCATAGTGCATTTCCCGAGAATCTTACAATGTCATCTCGACAATTTGTGTTGCACCTTTCTTCTCAGGCATCCTGAGTCTGAGTTATCCTGACACCAATCAAATCTGAATCTCGGTCAAATATGATGGTTGGAACATATTTCCAAGAGTTACAACAATGGTTATTATGTGACCCGGTAAGGTGATGTCGTGCCTAGCACACTTGGCCGAAGGCCCTATTGGTATAACTTCCTTTTTAGCAAGGTTATCCATGCTTCCATGAGGAAATTGTGAGACTTATTCTATAAGTTTTTCCTGATGGATCCTTTGTGTATCCAAGGTCTGACCTTAGCTTGAAGATCTTGTCAATGCTATCTCGAAACATGTATGTGGTACTCCGAACTTCAAAAGGAACATTTGAAGCACCTTGCTGCATTTTCTTCATCAATTATCCTAACACCGTTGTATGGGTAATATCATGAAAGTTCTCCCCCCCCCCCTTTCCTAAAGGGTTTTCTACATTTTATCCCGTCATGGATATCATGCCCTATTTGCCCTTGGGAAGGATATACCCCTAAAATATGTGTTTAAACACATTTTCCTTTCCATTGTTCTGTTTAATCTGATAATCACATTTTCCTTTCCATTGTTTGGTTTAACCTTTCTTGTGATCTATATGATCCAAGCAAAAATATTCTCCTACTTATGTAAACACCTTGGTGTACAATTCTGTTAGCATGACCCTGTTACTATTGTTGATGACATTCCGGTAGCCACCGATGGACGAGAACTTTGCCTATTGGTCCGCCTCGTCCAACGAGCAGGAAAATGGTTCTCTTCATCCCTCGCCCTTGGTACCAACGTTGTTGCCAACATAACCGACAGGCTACCCTCTGACATGTCTTTCTATCATGACCGTGTAAGATGTCAACGGCCTTTCTACTTTTAACCCACATGGTGGGCCCATAACCCACAGTTCCATAGGATCGAAACCTGACTCTCCCGTACACCCTCTGTTTCCAAAGTTATTCCTCACGCTTGGCTTCATAAGTAATTCACAAGCCACCTTCCGAGAGATCATCAATTCTGGTATTAGACACCATACTTATTCCCGTTGCTCTGAATCCCTTTCACCCTCTGTTACAGGCAACGGACGGCTGCCTACCCGCTTGGAGCTTCTTGTTGCCCATCCTTACCTTGCTATCGATAACTTTCTTGAATTTCAACTCGAGAGATGCCTCTATGCCATGTTCATTGAGATAGCCCCTAGGTACCTAACGTATGTTGAGCTCCGTCCTTCCTGAGTTTTCCCCCTTAGCTTTCCGTAAGTACGATGGAGATCCTGAAGGAGGAATGACGACTTCACCATGGTGACCTAAAGCAGAGGAAGGAAGACATCAACATAATGGATCGACCTCTTCGAGAAGAACAACCATGATCGCGAAGACCCGTTAGAATTTCGTAACCAAACCTTTTCCCTTACTCCACCTCGTAAATCTTAGGACGAGATTTCTTGTAGTGGAGGAGAATTGTGACGCCCAGATAATTAAGCTACAGTAATACCATGCTAATGGTGACATTTCTTCATTTTTACTGTTGCTAGTCCCAGGTTGGTTATTACTAATTCAGATTTTAACTTTAAAATAAAGTCAAACAATAAGGGTTTTCAAATGTCAAAACTAAAATGTGAAAAATGTGAGAAATAATTCATAGATAATTACAGTGGTAAACCAATATTTTTACAAAGTGAATAAATGCCCTGAAATGAATAAAACAGGGGATGCTTTTAAATAATAAAAAAATACAAACCTATTTTATTATTGTACCAAACTAATTGTTGCTCTGGCCTGAATTGCAATAGTAATTAAGGTACAAGTTTCATATTTTATAACACTATTTTACTATTGAAAATGAAAATGAAAATAGAAATAAATAAAAAGAAAGTAAACAGAAACTAACCTACTATGCACCGGCCTTGATGTGAACAGGCAAGGCCCAGCCCACCTGGAGCTCGTCCCCAACCTCTCTGTTCATCAGAGGCTGGGTGGACGCCGCGCCATCGTCCGTGGCCATGGATGGCCACGTGCCGAACATCCAGCCCCACCCTGGCGTCTATAAGGCCCTCCTCGACCCCGTACGCGAACCCTATCCCCCCTCATCTCACCCTCTTGCGCCGCCATCATCGTTTTTGTTCGTGCCCGAGCGGCTGCCCGCCATGGCCATCATCGTAGCCGCGGCCAGCACGCTCGCTGTCGCCTGAGAAGATGTGCAGGAGGACGGACGTACTCCTCTACTTCGTCTAGACCACCAGATTGACGTTGTAGAACTCCAACGCCGCCGCCCGCTTCATCTTCTTCCTCGGACGCCGCCGGACATCCTTGTCAAATTCGCCACCGTCTGCCGCTCCTAACCTTCCACCGGCCTTTCTTGTGCCCCGCTCTCGGTGTCAAAACCGGCGGATCTCGGGTAGGGGGTCCCGAACTGTGCGTCTAGGCCGGATGTAATAGGAGGCAGGGGACACAAAGTTTTACCCAGGTTCGGGCCCTCTCGATGGAGGTAAAACCCTACGTCCTGCTTGATTAATATTGATGATATGGGTATTACAAGAGTTGATCTACCACGAGATCAGAGAGGCTAAACCCTAGAAGCTAGCCTATGGTATGATTGTCGATGTGTATGTTGTCCTACGGACTAAAACCCTCCAGTTTATATAGACACCGGATAGGGTTAGGGTTACATAGAGTCAGCTACAATGGTAGGAGATCTGAACATCCGTATCGCCAAGCTTGCCTTCCACGCCAAGGAAAATCCCTTCCGGACATGGGACGGAGTCTTCAATCTTGTATCTTCATAGTCCAGGAGTCTGGCTGAAGGTATAATTCGGCTATCCGAACACCCCCCTAATCCAGGACTCCCTTAGTAGCCACTGAACCAGGCTTCAATGACGACGAGTCTGGCGTGCAAATTGTCTTCGGCATTGCAAGGCGGGTTCCTCCTCCAAGTACTTCATAGAAGATTTTGAACACAAAGATAGTGTCCAGCTCTGCAAAATAAGTTTCCACATATTGCCATAGAGAGAATAATAATATTAACACAAATCTAATCTGCTGACGTATTCCGTGGTGCGACACGCCACGGCCAAGCCTTTATCCAAATCGTTTCATTATCCCACCTCAACGCGTTATGCGAGGCGGTTTCCTTGGCACGTCTTGTCAAAGCAGAGATCGTGTTCCTTTATTCCGGGATTCTCATCAATACGGGCGTGGGTAACCCAATCGCGCCTTTGATTACGGTGCTCGGAGATAAGCAAGTTTTACCAGGCTCGTGGGGACATGTAGTCGCGCCCACCCATATAAGGGGATAAGGATCCACCTTTTGACCCATGCCTTCTTCCTCCCTTGCCTATCCATTCTTGCGCACTCGAGCTCCAGTGCCCAAGTCCGCACTACCACCTCAACCTTCTCCAGTCATGTCCGGAGCGGGAGGCAAGTGGATGGTCTCCTCCGTCACGGAGGGACACATCAAAAAGCTGAGGAAGGCCGGATATCTGGCCAGCGACATCGCGCACCAGCTTCCCGAGAAGGGGCAGCTCATCCCCACTCCTAGGCCCCATGAGAGGGTGGTATTTCTCCCCCATTTCCTCCGCGGACTGGGCTACCCTCTGCATCCATTTGTCCGGGGGCTCATGTTCTACTACGGCCTGGATTTCCACGATTGGCCCCGAACTTCGTCCTCAACATCTCGGCGTTTATCATCGTGTGCAAGGCTTTCCTTCGCATCCACCCTCATTTCGGCTTATGGCTAAAGACCTTCAACGTCAAGCCGAAGGTGGTGCGCGGCAGCCAGGTGGAGTGCGGCGGTGCCATGGTTGGCAAGATGGCCAACGTCCTGTGGCTCGAGGGCTCCTTTATGGAGACCCTGAAGGGGTGGCAATCAGGGTGGTTTTACATCACCGAGCCGTGCGACCCCGAATGGGTCGCAGCCCCCGAGTTTCGGTCTGGACCCCCTACGCGGCTCACCTCCTAGAAGGAGACCGGCCTGTCGTGGGGCAAAAAGGAGAGTTGGCCGGACTCCAAACATGCATCCAAACCCTGGTGAACAAGAAGCTCAAACTTGTCAACGTAGTCCAGGTTATGCTCATCCGCCTGATTCTCCCGTGTCAACGACGGGCCTTCAATCTGTGGGAATTTGACCCGGCGCAGCATCAAACTCTAAACAGGCTCTTCGACATGACGTACGAAGATGCCTGGAGGATGCTTTTCAAGGGCGCCGAGGCTCCCGCATCCGCTGCCAAGGATCGCAGATTCAGTACTCAGCATCACGCTCATGCGGTAAGCTGCTTTTGTCCTTTTGCAGGGTATCAGTTTTTCATAGTTTGACTCTATGCGGGGTCTGAGTTCCCTTATCTTTGATAGGATTGGGTGGTGATGTCCGGACAGGTCAAATGTCCGGCTCCTCTGCCCGAAGGCCCAGCGGACACTCGCTTGGCGGAGCTGCTGGTTCCGGCGCCCTATGTGGTGCCGGAGAAGAAGGCCACGAAAAGGGCCACGGGGACTCGAAAGAGTGCCCGGCGCCAGGAGGTGTCGGATTCGTCATCCGACGGTCCCGAAGCGCCTTCCTCTTGTGAAGACGAGGAGGAAGGAGAAGAGACCTCTCCTCCTCTGGTGGGAGGAGAGAAGAAAAGGAAGGCCGCCCTCTTTGAGGAGGCCGGAGGGTCCAAGAAGGGGAAAACCCTTCCTCCGGACTGCTCCACCGATGCTGACGATGACGAAGAGGAGTGGCAGCCCAGGGCCAAGCCCCTGGTGAAATCATAAGTGTCCGGATACTGGAGTAATTCATAGTATTCGTTTTTTGCACAGCTTTCCCTTATGTCGAATATGTTTATGCAGCCCACCCAAAGACCGGCTCGACGCATCGTCGAGCGGCTCACTGGACCCGTCGGAGGTGAACTCGCTTCCGACGGCTTCATCCCCCCGCCCTACGGACGACACCGAAGTGTTGTCCCAACAGGTTCCAAACCGGGAGGAGGTGGTCCTGGAGGCGCCGCAAGGCGACCTCCCGGACTCCAGGAGTAAAGGGGATGAAACCCCCCCAGGGCTCTAAGTCCGGCTTAAGGCCGGACACAGCTTCGGAATCTTCAAGGGTTCCAGAGTCCAGCGGGCGACCTCCTTCCAAGAGGAGCAAGCCTACCGTGCCGGTGACCTCCGTCCAACCGGAGGCGCCGGACAATATGTTGGAGAAGCTCCAAGGTGCCTCCATCGACAAGGGGCACCGCACTATTATGAGTGCGGTGATCCAGAAGGTTCAGTCCGCCAAAAGCGGACTAACTGAAGCTTGTACAAGCCTTTTAACAGGCTTTGAGGTAAGTAAAGAATGTTCAAATAATGTTACCGCATAGACAGTAGCCCCTGATGCTCTGTTGGGCGTTCGGGAAGAAAAGCCGAATAGAGGATCAAAGAATTTGCAGGAGTCTAACAAAAGGAGTCAATATGCGTATGCAGGCTTCTCTGCTAGCGTCCGCCGCACTGACTGCGGAAGTGGACGTGCTGAAGCAGAGTCTCGAGAAGTCCGAGCAAGAGCTCGGGCGTGCCTAGAAGCAGCTCGAGGAGAAGGAAGGTAAGAAATACCCTGTTTGAATATGTATATAAAAAGGTGCAATTGCAAAAAATGACAGGATTGACATGGCTATTGTAGGGGCCACGTATGAGGTGGCGACCCTTAAGCAAGCGCTGCTCGAGGCTGAGAAGAGTGCGGCCATGGAGCGCACCGAGCGGAAGAGGTATGAGGCTGAGGTTGGCAAGGTGCGGCAAGAGCTCCAGGTTCTCATGAAGAAACATGAGAGTTTGGACCTTGACTCGAAGACGCGAGCGTCCGAGCTCGCGGCAGCTATAGAAAATGCCAAGTCTGCCAAGGCCGAGTCCCAGAAGACCCTCCAGGAGTTGGATGAGGTGAAGAAGATTGCGGCGGGTAAGGCATTCTTTATGCAAAGCAAACACATAAACGTGAGTTACCTGTTACTTACCCGAATCCGGAGCTCTCCAGGAGCGTTCGCAGATCTTCCCCGGAGTGTATCCGATGCCGGCGCATTCTATCAAGCCAAGGAGGGCAGCTCGATGGAGAAGGTGTTCTGGTCTCAGTACGCTGAGGTCGGACACCCCGTGCCCCTGAGCGACTAGCTGAAGTAACTGGTCGAGCTCCACAAGGCGGCCGAATAGGCCATGAAGGGCCTCCTAGTTCGGCTGTGGCCTGGAGAGGCTCTGCCTGGGAGCTATTTCGGGCTGGTGCGGCGGCTGGTGGAGGCATGTCTGAGGCTTGAAGACATCACGAGCTCCGTCTGCATTGAAGGTGCCCATAGGGCCCTTGCCCGTGCTAAGGTGCACTGGGGCAAGCTGGATGCGGAGAAGCTTGTGAAGGACAGGCCACCACCGGGGAAAGAGCATCGCAAGCCCGAGAATTATTATAAGGATGTTCTGAAGGGTGCCCGCCTTGTTGCGGACGAATGTACCAAGGATGTATTTTTTGAGTAAAACCCGCTCGTGTTATCCTGTGCACTGAAAACTTGTTCATATGCGCTAAGCAATGCTGCTTGAATTTAAAATATTACCTTCTGTGCGGCTGTTTATCAATACTGAGAGATGGCGAGTCGTCGGCTTCTGCCCCCGTGCCGCTAGTGCTGGGGTGTTCGGGGATAAACCTGGGCGCTCTTTTTCCCATATTTGGGTCCTTCGAGGGAGGCGCTCAGCCCAACGAACGAGGCAATCGGACTATAATGCGTGAACACTCTCACTTAGCCATAGAATTTTATAATTTTAAATTTTGGCGAAGCCCCTAGTATTCGAAAGACCGATTTCGGGGCGCTATCCACGCCTTGGCCGGACAGAGCCGACTCCTCGCCCGAAGCGGCATAAGTCTTTAGGGACTCGAAAAAACCTCTCGAACAGCGACCAGCTCTCGCTTCATCATGACAGTCAGTTTTAGCTTTCTCCACTGAGGTGCTCGGCCCAGCTCAACTGGGGCACAATCGCAGTGGTTCTCCTAGTGCTACCTTAGCTGATATAGCGGAACGTAAGGCACCAAAACATAGGAGCCAGGCAAACCCAACTATTGACCCAAGACGTGATTCGGAGCCGATGCATATAATGCTATAAGTTCGGGGTGTCGCACTTGTTAAAGTGTTCGGACTTCTCACACCATGTTGAGGGGTACTAAAGCCCCTGGCGTATTTTGGCCGTACCAAAGTTTACAGGTGCAACATGTCATTAAGGAACATATATATATATATTAAAAAAAGGGTAATGCAAAAAATAGACAAAAGCTATGCATTGTTCATTAAAATAGCTGCGATCAAAGCAGAACGATACAAGTGATGCGATAGACGAAAAGTTGGACTATTTAACATGTCTGCTTCAGGGGCAAGCTGCGGGATAGTATGCGAAACAGGTATACTACTCGTGATAGAGACCACCTGGGATTTCCGTAATGCGGCATGGCTTGTATGCTTCCCTGGTCCTTCCATCGTTTGTGCGGCAATTGAACTGCCGAACAAGCCTTCCGAAGAGTAGAGTCCTGGAAGTAAGAGAAAAGTATAAAAAAAGTTGGCAGCCCCTGGTGCGGTTTAAGCCGTGTTTTGGGCGTGCCGTGATGGTGCACCTCCCCCTATGCCCATGGTATTTCAAGAGCGTAGTTATGTACGCGAAGTACTGGTGTCGCCTTTTTGCGGGGGTTGGGGTTGGGGCCGCATTGCTACGCCTTCTCGGAACGTGCCAGGCGGTCTTGTTGTAGGTTACTCCAGGCGCGCTTGACTGTGTTCGGACGTTTAATGGCCGGACTAGAGAACTGCCTGGAGAGGCTGCTTTGTACTTCCGCTGCAAGGGCCGCCGTGTGCTCCTCCGTTCGGAGGAAGCATTTGGTGTTTCCATTGACCGTAATTACTCCTTGAGGGCCTGACATCTTGAGCTTAAGGTATGCGTAGTGCGGGACCGCATTGAACTTGGCGAATGCGGTTCGCCCAAGCAGTGCATGGTAGCCACTGCGGAACGGGACTATGTCGAAGATCTCCTCGCTTTGGAAATTATCCGGAGATCCGAAGAACACTTCAAGTGTGACTAAGCCTGTACAACTGGCCTCTACACCTGGTATTATGCCTTTAAAGGTCGTTTTGGTGGGCTTAATCCTTGAGGGATCTATGCCCATTTTCCGCACTGTATCCTGGTAAAGCAGGTTCGGGCTACTGCCGCCGTCCATAAGGACTCTAGTGAGATGAAATCCATCAATAATTGGGTCGAGAACCAATGCGGCGAATCCGCCATGACAGATGCTAGTGGGATGGTCTCTTCGATCAAAGGTGATCGGGGAGGAGGACCATGGGTTGAACTTTGGGGCGACTGGATCTACCGCGTATACGTCCCTTAACGCGTGCTTCCGCTCCCTCTTGGGGACGTGGGTGGCGTATATCATGTTCATCGTCCGCACTTGTGGGGGAAAACCCTTCTGTCCATTGTTGTTCGGTGGCCGGGGCTCGTCGTCGTCATCGCTATGCAGCCCCTTGTCCTCATTGTCGGCGCTTAATCTGCCTGCCTGCTTGAACACCCAACAGTCCCTGTTGGTGTGATTGGCTGGTTTTTCGGGGGTGCCATGTATTTGGCACAAGCGGTCGAGTATTCGGTCCAAGCTGGACGAGCCCCTAGGATTCCTTTTGAATGACTTTTTTCGCTGACCGGATTTAGAGCCTCTGAATCCGGCATTAACTGCCGTATCCTTAGCATTGTCGCCGTTGATGCGGCGCTTCTGCTGGTTGCGACGCGACCTGCCACTAATGTCCCTGGTGTCCGAACGACCAGGGTTCTTGGTCATATTGTTGCTACGAGCAAGCCAGCTGTCTTCTCCCGTGCAAAAGCGGGTCATGAGTGCCGTGAGTGCTGCCATAGATTTCGGCTTCTCCTGTCCTAGGTGCCGGGCAAGCCACTCGTCACGGATATTATGCTTGAAGGCTGCTAAGGCCTCTGCGTCCGGACAGTCAAGTATTTGATTTTTCTTTGTTAGGAACCGTGTCCAGAATTTCCTGGCCGATTCATCTGGCTGCTGAATTACGTGGCTTAGGTTGTCAGCGTCTGGGGGTCGCACATAAGTGCCCTGGAAATTGTCAAGGAATGCGGCTTCCAGGTCCTCCCAACAGTTGATTGACCCTATTGGCAGGCTGTTAAGCCACTGCCGGGCTGGTCCTTTAAGCTTGAGTGAGAGGTATTTGATGGCGTGGAAATCATCGCCGCGGCCCATGTGGATATGAAGGAGATAATCCTCGATCCATACCACGAGATCTGTTGAGCCATCATATGATTCGATGTTTACGGGTTTGAAACCCTCGGGGATTTGATGATCCATTATTTCGTCTGTGAAGCACAATGGTTGTGTGGCGCCTCTGTATTGGGCGACATCATGACGTAGCTCCAATGAGCTTTGTCTACTGTGTTCGGCGCTGCCGAATTTGTGGCCGGCGCGACGGTTATCGTCTCGAGCCATGGGGCGCCTACGCGATCCGTAGATCGATCTTATTTGCCTTGCCTTGTCCTCCAACATGTCTCGTAAGTCCGGCGCATATTCCCGTGCCTTGGTACGGGGTGCGGCTTGGGTGGAGGGCCATGAGGCCTCTCTGTCGTGGCCACGAGGTGGCCTGTCGGCCGCGTCGAGTGCTTCCTCCTCTAATCGGGGTAGCAACCTGCGCTTCGGGTAGCACTTGGAGGGGCGTTCGGGTTTATGCTCTTCGGCCGCAAGGACTTCAGTCCATCTATCGACTAGCCGATCTTGATCAGCTTTAAGCTATTGCTGTTTTTTCTTGAGGCTTCTTGCCGTGGCCATAAGCCTGCGTTGAAAACGCTCTGGTTCGACGGGATCCTCTGGCACGGCGAATTCGTCGTCGTCGAGGCTTGCCTCATCTTCAGAGGGAGGCATACAATTATCGTCCTCGACCTCTCTATCGGTCGCTCTCTCATGAGGGCTGGTTTCTCCATCCTCCTGTGCTAAATCTTGCTCGGGGGGATGCTCTTCGGCGCTTTCCGAGGTATTATTATCTCCCGTGCTGGAATCGTCATTTTTGTGTTGGCGGGATTTTGAGCGGCGCTGCTGACGCCGGCGCTTTTGCTGTTTCTTGGAGGGGTCATCCTCCGCTGTTCCATCGCCCTCTCCCTCTTTTGGGGTGTCCACCATGTATATTTCATATGACGAGGTGGCTTTCCAGGGCCTAGTAGGCGCTGGTTCTTCATCATCTCCTTCATCGGCGTCCATACCGTCGATGTCTTCGGAGTCGAAGTCGAGCATGTCGGTTAAGTTGTCGACGGTGGCTACAAAGTGGGTGGTGGGTGGGTTTTGAATTTCTTCATCGTCCGTACCCCAACCTTGATGACCGTAGTCCGGCCAGGGCTCTCCTGACAAAGAGAGAGACTTCAGTGATTTCAGGATATCGCCGAAAGGCGAGTGCTGAAAGACGTCCGCGGTCGTGAACTCCATGATCGGCTCCCAATCGGATTCGCTTGGCTGGGGCGCGGAGGGTTCGGAGTCTGGAGAAGAATCCGGCTCCATGGAGTCACGAGTCTTGCAGAATACGGGGCTGGTGTTCGGCTCAGCCGCCATTGGGATCGCAGCCCCCGAGGTGGCGTCCAACCGCCCATCCTCAATCGGCGCGGTCGGCTCCAAACTAGGGGTTGGAGCCGATGCGGGTGCGGCCTCCAGGGCACTGTTCGGCGGCAGAGCTAGATCATGCTCATCGTGACAGTGCGGCGCGCTCGGCAGTGGTTCGAATCCGTCGAAGATCAAGTCCCCGCGGATGTCGGCCGTGTAGTTTAAACTTCCGAATCTGACCTGACGGCCAGGGGCGTAGCTTTCGACCTGCTCCAGATGGCCGAGTGAATTGGCCCACAGTGCGAAGCTGCCAAAGACGAAGATCTGTCCGGGAAGGAAGGTCTCACCCTGGACTGCATCGCCATTGATGATCGTAGGAGCCATCGGGCCTCACGGCGACGGCACAGAGGAACTCTCAATGAAAGCACCAATTTCGGTGTCAAAACCGGCGGAACTCGGGTAGGGGGTCCCGAACTGTGCGTCTAGGCCGGATTGTAACAAGAGGCAGGGGACACGAAGTTTTACCCAGGTTCGGGCCCTCTCGATGGAGGTAAAACCCTACGTCCTGCTTGATTAATATTGATGATATGGGTATTACAAGAGTTGATCTACCACGAGATCAGAGAGGCTAAACCCTAGAAGCTAGCCTATGGTATGATTGTTGATGTGTATGTTGTCCTACGGACTAAAACCCTCCAGTTTATATAGACACCGGATAGGGTTAGGGTTACATAGAGTCGGTTACAATGGTAGGAGATCTGAACATCCACATCGCCAAGCTTGCCTTCCACGCCAAGGAAAATCCCTTCCGGACACGAGACGGAGTCTTCAATCTTGTATCTTCATAGTCCAGGAGTCCGGCTGAAGGTATAATTCGGCTATCCGAACACCCCCTAATCCAGGACTCCCTCACCCACGGTGAGCTCCTCGGCGATTCCCCCTAATTTCCCCGTCGATTCCATGATGTATCACCGCTCCCCGCAAGCGCCGAATCTCGCCGTCGCCATGGACGACGTGCCTCTCGTTGCCGAGCTCTCTGAGCCTCCTAGTGTCTTCCGTCGTGCCTGTAGTGACCTATAGCTACTTCCTAGATGCTCCTTTTGCTCACCCTCGAGCTGCAACTGACCCGCCATAAACACCATGCTCCGACCGCTGCTACTCTTGCCGCAGTTGCTGCTCTTTGCTATTGCCGCTGGTTGCCGCTGCTACCTACTCTTGCTGTAGCTGCTATTGCTGGCCATGGCCTTGACCATGGTCAAGAGCACCATGGGTGTTCTGTGTGTGTGTGTGACCGGCTGGGCAATTGCCATGGAGACCGGCCCTGATTAGATTAGGGACTAAGCCCTCTCTAGTACTAACCCACCCCATTTTGAGTCTATTACATGGGCCCCCACTAGGTAAATTGTTTACTAAAATAATTTGAACACATGTCCCACTGACATATGGGTCCCACTTCTAAATAGAACCAATTAGTTAAAATAGTTTAACACCAGTCCATGACATGCGGGCCCTTTGACCATATTGACTAGTCAACGTAAACTGAGTCAACTGCTGACTGTGCACTGTTGACTTTTACCCTGGCCCATTGTCAGCCACACATTACACCCATGGGTACACTTCTCTGTGTACCCATAGCATTTAGTATTTATTTGAATTTCGAATTAAATAAAATAATAATTTTAGAAA
This sequence comes from Triticum monococcum, assembly GCA_034509565.1. NCBI lineage: Eukaryota > Viridiplantae > Streptophyta > Magnoliopsida > Poales > Poaceae > Triticum > Triticum monococcum. The sequence goes on along the minus strand of CM067846.1, from coordinate 54,070,119 downwards.
ATGTTTAAAGCTTCGAAATTTAATGTGAAATAAATCGTAACTTCGATGAAAATACTTTGTACATGAAAGTTGCTCAGAACGATGAGACGAACTCGGATACGCAGCTCGTTCGTCTGCCACGCATCCCTAGCATTGTGAACACGCAACTTTCCCCCTCCGATTCTTCTGTCCAAAAAAGCAAAACACCGGGGATATTTTCCCGGATGTTTCCCCCCTTCACCGGTGTCACCTCATACCGCGTTAGGGCACCCCTAGCACCGCTACTTGTCATGTCATGCATCGTTATGCATCTGTTTGCATTGTATTCATTGTTTCTTCCCCCTCTTCTCTCTGATTGACTACGAGGCTGACGCTGCTGCTGGTGCCTCGTCCGACTATGTTGTTGACGACCCTTACTTGCTAGAGCAACCAGGTAAGCCCCCCCTTGATCACCAGATATCGCCTACTCTACTCTCTATACTGCTTGCATTAGAGTAGTGTAGCATGTTACTGCTTTCCGTTACTCCTATCCTGATGCATAGCATGTCCTTGCTACTACTGTTGTTACCTTTACCTGCAATCCTAATGCTTAGTATAGGATGCTAGTTTATCATCAGTGGCCATACATTCTTGTCCATCTGCCATGCTATACTATCGGGCCATGATCACTCGGGAGTTGATCACGGGTATATACATATACATAATATATGATACTTGTGGTGACTAAAGACGGGTCGGCTCGTAGGAGTACCCGCGAGTGATTCACGGATTGGGTCCGAAAGGACGTTTGTCCCGACGGCCCTCTGAGTGGATCTTTGTGGCGAAGCGACAGGGCAGGTTGAGACCACCTAGGAGAGAGGTGGGCCTGGCCCTGGTCGGCTTTCGCGGTTATTTCAAAATAACACGTTTAACGAGATCTTGGTATTTGATCTGGGTCTGGCTACTGGCCTATATGCACTAACCATCTACGCGGGGACAGTTATGGGCACTCGACGTCGTGGTATCAGCCGAAGCCTTCGTGACGTTAGCGACTGAGCGGCGCGTGCCGGGTTGGACTGGAACGCCTACTCTTGTATAAGGGAGGCTAGGTCTGCTCACCGGCCGCGTACGCAACGTGCAGGTGTGCAATGGGCGATGGGCCCAGACCCCTGCGCCATAGGATTTAGATCGGCATGCTGACCTCTTTGTTGTGCCTAGGTAGGGCTGCGACGTGTTGATCTTCCGAGGCCAGCCATGACCCAGGAAAGTGTGTCCAGCCAAATGGGATCGAGCGTGTTGGGTTATGTGGTGCACCCCTGCAGGGAAGTTAATCTATTCGAATAGTCGTGATCTTCGGTAACAGGATGACTTGGAGTTGTACCTTGACCTTATGATAACTAGAACCGGATACTTAATAAAACACACCCTTCCAAGTGCCAGATACAACCGGTGGTCGCTCTCTCACATGGCGACGAGGGGAGGATTATCGGTTAGGATTATGCTATGCGATGCTACTTGGTGAACTTACCATCTACTCTCTTCTCCTGCTGCAAGATGGAGGTCACCAGAAGCGTAGTCTTCGACGGGACTAGTTATCCCCCTCTTATTCCAGCATTCTGCAGTTCGGTCCACATATGATACCCTTATTCCATTTGATACCAATGCATACATATGTAGTGTAGCTCTTTGCTTGCGAGTACTTTGGATGAGTACTCGCGGTTGTTTTTCTCCCCCTTTTCCCCTTTCCTATATCCGATTGTTGCAACCAGTCGTTGGAGTCCAGGAGCCAGACGCCACCGTTGATGACGACTACTACTACTCGGGAGGTGCCTACTACTACGTGCAGCCCGCTGACGACGACCAGGAGGAGTTTAGGAGGATCCCAGGCAGGAGGCATGCGCCTCTTTCGATCTGTATCCCAGTTTGTGCTAGCCTTCTTTAGGCAAACTTGTTTAACTTATGTCTGTACTCAGATATTGTTGCTTTCGCTGACTTGTCTATGATCGAGCTCTTGTATTCGAGCCCTCGAGGCCCCTGGCTTGTAATATGATGCTTGTATGACTTATTTTATTTGTAGAGTTGTGTTGTGATATCTTCCCGTGAGTCCCTGATCTTGATCGTACACGTTTGTGTGTATGATTAGTGTATGGTCAAATCGGGGGCGTCACAATACAACAACCAAATTTTATAATACTAGTGATGGTTTTTCATTCAGACATGTATAAAATAATTGTTATTTTCTGTATATCATAAATTTCCATATGACAATGTTTTGTAGCAAGGCATGTCATGTCATATTTTGGAGTAGTTTTAATATCAACTTCTTGATGCGTATATGGAATTATTGACCTATATTAGCTATAGCTAGACACGTTCGAGCCTAGTGGTGGGAAGGGGCTGATCCCTTCCCACCGACCCAGGTTCAAGGCTTGGTACTTGCAATTTGGGTTTGTTGCACCAATTATACTGTAGGGGGTTCCCTTACAGTCTTTCTATCAAAAAAATTGTGTGTATCTAGGTAAAATAAAATGTGAATGATACTTGGATATAAAACTATTTGGTAGTTTGTGAAGCAAAATTTTTTTGGATTTACCATCGTCTTGCCCCCCCCCCCTATGTCTAAATCCTGGCTCCGCCCCTCTTACTATTGCTACATATAACAGTCATTACATAGTATGAGAATGGAAAGATATGATTCAAATGACTGATGGGTACCTTCTCACTTCTAAAATCCAGATATAGTTCACTTATGGAAGGAACATTAGCAAGTAGCTGACTTAACTCAAGGGTCTTCTATGAACCGACGCCAATTTTAATAAGGCTCAGCTTTGAAAGTTGTGGCACAAAACCAAAATACATGGGATCTTCATAAGAGGACCAATTAGTATAGGTCACCCATTGGAGTTTCGGTAGACATATCAGCTCAACTCTCTCAAATTTCCCATTGTCAACTTGGAGCTCAACAAGTTGGGCATGCTCTACTTGCAGCACAGAATGGATCCCCGAGTCGCAATGGCTTAAACGCAAATACTCCAAGAGCTTGCAAGTGCTGAGGATGTTGGGAATGTCCAGTTCACCAAACCTCATATTGCGCAGCCACAGGCGCCTAAGGCTAGCAAATGCATCCGGACAAGCACCAAGAAAATCATTGAACTGCTTCCCATAGCGGAGGAGATCAGCAGAAGAGCATATCTTGTAAGGCTTCTCCGTTACAATCTCAAACTCGGTTGCCTCAACCTTGTTGGTTGCCATGGCGCAGGCCACAGATTTGCCAATGGTGAGAGAGTCCCGTTGCATCAAGATGAATCTGATTTTGAGTTTTCTGATGGTGATCGCCGGGATCCTTGTGCTCAAGATGTTATCTGTGACATGAGCCACAACACTGTTGGTTCGGAACACGTCACTGAGGCTGAGGCTGGGAAGACGAGCTTTATCATGGTAAGTTGGGATGGAATCAAAACTTATGAAGAAGCGCGAGAACATGACGGGGAGCTCCAACATTTGCTTGGATAGGACGCAGGCCCTTATTGCATCGAGCGTGTCCACCCTCTCAAGAATGTTGAGCAGAAGATCATTGGGTAGCTTGCTAAGCCTGTCTCCGTCTCCGTTGCCAGCACTAGCTTCCTTGCGAGCTGCTTTCTGCATTGCATTTGGCTGGAACAACAAATTATCAGTATTTAATTTTGAGGATGAACATTACGTCAAGGACATGAAGGAAATATGCCCTAGAGGCAATAATAAAGCTATTATTTATTTCCTTATATCATGATAAATGTTTATTATTCATGCTATAATTGTATTAACCAGAAACATAATACATGTGTGAATACATAGACAAACAGAGTGTCACTAGTATGCCTCTACTTGACTAGCTCGTTGATCAAAGATGGTTATGTTTCCTAACCATAGACATGAGTTGTCATTTGATTAACAGGATCACATCATTAGGAAAATGATGTGATTGACTTGACCCATTCCGTTAGCATAGCACTTGATCGTTTAGTTTATTGCTATTGCTTTCCTCATGACTTACACATGTTCCTATGACTATGAGATTATGCATCTCCCGTTTACCGAAGGAACACTTTGTGTGCCACCAAACGTCACAACGTAACTGGGTGATTATAAAGGTGCTCTACAGGTGTCTCCGAAGGTACTTGTTGGGTTGGCGTATTTCGAGATTAGGATTTGTCACTCTGATTGTCGGAGAGGTATCTCTGAGCCCTCTCGGTAATGCACATCACTTAAGCCTTGCAATCATTGCAACTAATGAGTTAGTTGCAGGATGATGTATTACGGAACGAGTAAAGAGACTTGCATAACGAGATTGAACTAGGTATTGAGATACCGACGATCGAATCTCGGGCAAGTAACATACCGATGACAAAGGGAACAATGTATGTTGTTATGCGGTCTGACCGATAAAGATCTTCGTAGAATATGTGGGAGCCAATATGAGCATCCAGGTTCCGCTATTGGTTATTGACCGGAGACGTGTCTCGGTCATGTCTACATTGTTCTCGAACCCGTGGGTCCGCACGCTTAAGGTTTCGATGACAGTTATATTATGAGTTTATGAGTTTTGATGTACCGAAGGAGTTCCGAGTCCCGGATGAGATCGGAGACATGACGAGGAGTCTTGAAATGGTCGAGACGTAAAGATCGATATATTGGACGACTATATTCGGACATCGGAAAGGTTCCGAGTGATTCGGGTATTTTTGGGAGTACCGGAGAGTTACGGGAATACGTATTGGGCCTTATTGGGCCATACGGGAAAGAAGGAAAAGGGCCTCAAGGGTGGCCGCACCCCTCCCCTTGGTCTGGTCCGAATTGGACTAGGGAAGGGGGGCGCCCCCTTCCTTCCTTCTCCTTTTCCCTTCCTCTTTTCCAATTCCATATGGGAGGTGGAATCCTACTAGGACTAGGGAGTCCTAGTAGGACTCCACACTTGGCGCGCCCCCTCCTAGGGCCGGCCTCCTCCTCCCTTGCTCCTTTATATACGAGTGCAGGGGGGCACCCCAAAGACACAACAATTGATCCTTGAGATCTATTAGCCGTGTGCGGTGCCCTCCTCCACCATAATCCTCGATAATATTGTAGCGGTGCTTAGGTGAAGCCCTGCGACGGTAGAATATCAAGATCGTCACCTCGCCGTCGTGCTGACGGAACTCTTCCCCGACATTCTGCTGGATCGGAGTCCGGGGATCGTCATCGAGCTGAACGTGTGCTAGAACTCGGAGGTGCCGTAGTTTTGGTGCTTGATCGGTCGGGCCGTGAAGACGTACGACTACATCAACCGCGTTGTGCTAACGCTTCCGCTTCCGGTCTACGAGGGTACGTAGACAACACTCTCCCCTCTTGTTGCTATGCATCACCATGATCTTGCGTGTGCGTAGGAAATTTTTGAAATTACTGCATTCCCCAACAGTGGCATCCGAGCCTAGGTTTTATGCGTTGATGTTATGCACGAGTAGAACACAAGTGAGTTGTGGGTGATATAAGTCATACTGCTTACCAGCATGTCACACTTTGGTTCAGCGGTATTGTTGGATGAAACTGCCCGGACCGACATTACGCGTACGCTTACGCGAGACTGGTTCTACCGACGTGCTTTGCACACAGGTGGCTGGCGGGTGTCAGTTTCTCCAACTTTAGTTGAACCGAGTGTGTCTACGCCCGGTCCTTGCGAAGGTTAAAACAACACCAACTTGACAAACTATCGTTATGGTTTTGATGCGTAGGTAAGAACGGTTCTTCCTCAGCCCGTAGCAGCCACGTAAAACTTGCAACTACAAAGTAGAGGACGTCTGACTTGTTTTTGCAGGGCATGTTGTGATTTGATATGGTCAAGACGTGATGAGATATAAGTTGTTGTATGAGATGATCATGTTTTGTTGAAGTTATCGGCAACTGGCAAAAGCCTTATGGTTATCTCTCTATTGCATAAGATGCAAGCGCCAAATAATTGCTTTACTTTATCACGATGCGATGGCAATAGTTGCAAGAGCAATTGTTGGCGAGACGACCATGTGACGACACATTGATATAGATCAAGATGTTGGAGATCATGGTGTCATGCCGGTGACGATGGAGATCATGATGATGCTTTGGAGATGGAGATCAATGGCACAAGATGATGATGGCCATATCATGTCACATATTTTGATTGCATGTGATGTTTATCTTTTATACATCTTATTTTGCTTAGTTCGACGGTAGCTTTATAAGATGATCTCTCACTAATTATGAAGGTACAAGTGTTCTCCCTGAGTATGCACCGTTGCGAAAGTTCTTCGTGCTGAGACACCACGTGATGATCGGGTGTGATAGGCTCTACGTTCAAATACAACGGGTGCAAAACAGTTGCACACGCGGAATACTCAGGTTAAACTTGACGAGCCTAGCATATAACAGATATGGCCTCGGAACACGGAGACCGAAAGGTCGAGCGTGAATCATATAGTAGATATGATCAACATAGTGATGTTCACCATTGAAACTACTCCATCTCACGTGATGATCGGACATGGTTTAGTTGATATGGATCACGTGATCACTTAGAAGATTAGAGGGATGTCTATCTAAGTGGGAGTTCTTAAGTAATATGATTAATTGAACTTTAATTTATCATGAACTTAGTCCTGGTAGTATTAGCATATCTATGTTGTAGATCAATAGCTCGCGTTTAGCTCCCCGGTTTTATTTTTGATATGTTCCTAGAGAAAACTAAATTGAAAGATGTTAGTAGCAATGATGCGGATTGGATCCGTGATCTGAGGTTTATCCTCATTGCTGCACAGAAGAATTATGTCTTTGATGCACCGCTAGGTGACAAACCTATTGCAGGAGCAGATGCAGATGTTATGAACATTTGGCTAGCTCAATATGATGACTACTTGATAGTTTAGTGCACCATGCTTAAACGGCTTAGAATCGGGACTTCAAAGACGTTTTGAACGTCATGGACCATATGAGATGTTTCAGGAGTTGAAGTTAATATTTCAAGCAAATACCCGAGTTGAGAGATATGAAGTCTCCAACAAGTTCTATAGCTAAAAGATGGAGGAGAATAGCTCAAGCAGTGAGCATGTGCTCAGATTGTCTGGGTACTACAATCACTTGAATCAAGTGGAAGTTAATCTTCCAGATAAAATAGTGATTGACAAAATTCTCTAGTCACCATCACCAAGTTAGTAGAACTTTGTGATGAACTATAGTATGCAAGGGATGACGAAAACAATTCCCAAGCTCTTCGTGATGCTGAAATCGACGAAGGTAGAAATCAAGAAAAGCATCAAGTGTTGATGGTAAACAAAACCACTAGTTTCAAGTAAAGGGCAAAGGGAAAGAAAGGGAACTTCAACTAGAAAGACAAGCAAGTTGTCACTCCCGTGAAGAAGCCCAAAGCTGGACCAAAGCCTGAAACTGAGTGCTTCTACTGCAAAGGAAATGATCACTGGAAGCGGAAATTCCCTGAATATTTGGTGGATAAGAAAGATGGCAAAGTGAACAAAGGGTATATTTGATATACAGGTTATTGATGTGTGCCTTACTAGTGTTTATAGTAGCCCCTGAGTATTTGATACTTGTTCGGTTGCTAAAATTAGCAACTCGAAACAGGAGTTACAGAATGAACAAAGACTAGTTAAGGGTGAGGTGACGATGTGTGTTGGAAGTGGTTCCAAGATTGATATGATCATCATTGCACACTCCCTATACTTTCGGGATTAGTGTTGAACCTAAATAAGTGTTATTTGGTGTTTGAGTTGAGCATGAATATGATTTGATCATGTTTATTGCAATATGGTTATTCATTTAAGTAAGAGAATAAATTGTTGTTCTGTTTACATGAATAAAACCTTATATGGTTACACACCCAATGAAAATGGTTCGTTGGATCTCGATCGTAGTGATACACATATTCATAATATTGAAACCAAAAGATGCAAAGTTAATAATGATAGTGCAACTTATTTGTGGCACTGTCGTTTAGGTCATATTGGTGTAAAGCGCATGAAGAAAATCCATGCTGATGGGCTTTTGGAATCACTTGATTATGAATCAGTTGATGCTTGCGAACCATGCCTCATGGGCAAGATGACTAAAACTCCGTTCTCCGGAACAATGGAGCGAGCAACAGATTTGTTGGAAATCATACATACTGATGTATGTGGTCCGATGAATATTGAGGCTCGTGGCAGGTATCATTATTTTCTGATCTTCATAGATGATTTAAGCAGATATGAGTATATCTACTTGATGAAACACAAGTCTGAAATATTTGAAAAGTTCAAAGAATTTCAGAGTGATGTGGAGAATCATCGTAACAAAAAATAAAAGTTTCTACGATATGATCGCAGAAGTAAAATATTCGAGTTACGAGTTCGGCCTTCAGTTCAAACAATGTGAAATAGTTTCACTACTCACGCCACCTGGAACACCACAGTGTAATGGTGTGTCTGAATGTCGTAACCGTACTTTATTAGATATGGTGCGATCTATGATGTCTCTTACCAATTTACCACTATCGTTTTGGGGTTATGCATTAGAGACAGCTACATTCACATTAAATAGGGCACCATCTAAATCCGTTGAGACGACACTGTATGAACTATGGTTTGGCAAGAAACCTAAGCTGTCGTTTCTTAAAGTTTGAGGTTGCAATGCTTATGTGAAAAAGTTTCAACCTGATAAGCTCAAACCCAAATCGGAGAAGTGCGTCTTCATAGGATACCCAAAAGAAAATGTTGGGTACACCTTCTATCACAGATCCGAAGGCAAGTTATTCATTGCTGAGAATGGATCCTTTCTAGAGAAGGAGTTTCTCTCGAAAGGAGTGGGAGGAAAGTAGAACTTGATGAGGTAACTGTACCTGCTCCCTTAGTGGAAAGTAGTTCATCACAGAAATCTGTTCCTGTGACTACTACACCGATTAGTGAGGAAGCTAATGATGATGATCATGTAACTTCAGATCAAGTTACTACCGAACCTCGTAGGTAAACCAGAGTGAGATCCGCACCAGAGTGGTACGGTAATCCTGTTCTGGAGGTCATGTTACTTGACTATGACGAGCCTACGAACTATGAGGAAGCGATGATGAGCCCAGATTCCGTGAAATGGCTTGAGGCCATGAAATCTGAGATGAGATCCATGTATGAGAACAAAGTATGGACTTTGATTGACTTTCCCAATGATCGGCGAGCCATTGAGATTAAATGGATCTTCAAGAGGAAGACGGACGCTGATAGTAGTTTTACTATCTACAAAGCTAGAATTGTCGCAAAAAGTTTTTCGACAAGTTCAAGGTGTTGACTATGATGAGAGTTTCTCACTCGTATTTATGCTTAAGTCTGTCCAAATCATGTTAGCAATTGCCGCATTTTATGAAATCTGGCAAATGGATAAACAAAACTGCATTCCTTAATGGATTTATTAAAGAAGAGTTGTATATGATGCAACCAGAAGGTTTTGTCAATCCTAAAGGTACTATAAAAATATGCAAGCTCCAGCGATCCATCTATGGACTGGTGCAAGCATCTCGGAGTTGGAATATACGCTTTGATAAGTTGATCAAAGCATATAGTTTTATACAGACTTACGGTGAAGCCTGTATTTAAAAGAAAGTGAGTGGGAGCACTACAACATTTCTGATAAGTATATGTGAAAGGCATATTGTTGATCGGAGATAATGTAGAATTATTCTGCAAATCATAAAGGAATATTTGAAAGGAGTTTTTCAAAGAAAGACCTCGGTGAAGCTGCTTACATATTGAGCATCAAGATCGATAGAGATAGATCAAGATGCTTGATAAGTTATTCAATGAGTACATACCTTGACAAGATTTTGAAGTAGTTCAAAATGGAACAGTCAAAGAAGAAGTTCTTGCATGTGTTACAAGGTGTGAAGTTGAGTAAGACTCAAAACCTGACCACGGCAGAAGATACAGAGAGAATGACAGTCATTCCCTATGCCTTAGCCATATGTTCTCTAAAGTATGCCATGTTGTATACCAGACCTATTGTATACCCTGCCCTGAGTTTGGCAAGGGAATACAATAGTGATCTAGGAGTAGATCACTGGACATTGGTCAAAATTATCCTTAGTGGGATAAGGATATGTTTCTCGATTATGGAGGTGACAAAAGGTTCGTCGTAAAGGGTTACGTCGATGCAAGTTTTGACACTGATCCAGATGACTCTAAGTCTCAATCTAGATACATATTGAAAGTGGGAGCAATTAGCTAGAGTAGCTCCATGCAGAGCATTGTTGACATAGAAATTTGCAAAATACTTACGGATCTGAATGTGGCAGACCCGTTGACTAAACTTCTCTCACAAGCAAAACATGATCACACCTCAGTACTCTTTGGGTGTTAATCACATAGCGATGTGAACTAGATTATTGACTCTAGTAAACCCTTTGGGTGTTGGTCACATCTCGATGTGAACTATGGGTGTTAATCACATGGTGATGTAAACTATTGATGTTAAATCACATGGCGATGTGAACTAGATTATTGACTCTAGTGCAAGTGGGAGACTGAAGGAAATATGCCCTAGGGGCAATAATAAAGCTATTATTTATTTCCTTATATCATGATAAATGTTTATTATTCATGCTAGAATTGTATTAACCGGAAACATAATACATGTGTGAATACATAGACAAACAGAGTGTCACTAGTATGCCTCTACTTGACTAGCTCGTTGATCAAAGATGGTTATGTTTCCTAACCATAGACATGAGTTGTCATTTGATTAACGGGATCACATCATTAGGAGAATGATGTGATTGACTTGACCTATTCCGTTAGCATAGCACTTGATCGTTTAGTTTGTTGCTATTACTTTCTTCATGACTTATACATGTTCCTATGACTATGAGATTATGCATCTCCCGTTTACCGGAGGAACACTTTGTGTGCCACCAAACGTCACAACGTAACTGGGTGATTATAAAGGTGCTCTACAGGTGTCTCCGAAGGTACTTGTTGGGTTGGCGTATTTTGAGATTAGGATTTGTCACTCTGATTGTCGGAGAGGTATCTCTGGGCCCTCTCGGTAATGCACATCACTTAAGCCTTGCAAGCATTGCAACTAATGAGTTAGTTGCAGGATGATGTATTACGGAACGAGTAAATAGACTTGCCGGTAATGAGATTGAACTAGGTATTGAGATATCGACGATCGAATCTCGGGCAAGTAACATACCGATGACAAAGGGAACAACATATGTTGTTATGCGGTCTGACCGATAAAGATCTTCGTAGAATATGTGGGAGCCAATATGAGCATCCAGGTTCCGCTATTGGTTATTGACCGGAGACGTGTCTCGGTCATGTCTACATTGTTCTCGAACCCATAGGGTCTGCACGCTTAAGGTTTCGATGACAGTTATATTATGAGTTTATGAGTTTTGATGTACCGAAGGAGTTCGGAGTCCCGGATGAGATCGGGGACATGACGAGGAGTTTCAAAATGGTCAAGACGTAAAGATCGATATATTGGGCGACTATATTCGGACATCGGAAAGGTTCCGAGTGATTCAGGTATTTTTCGGAGTACCGGAGAGTTACGGGAATATGTATTGGGCCTTATTGGGCCATACGGGAAAGAAGGAAAAGGGCCTCAAGGGTGGCCGCACCCCTCCCCTTGTCTGGTCCGAATTGGACTAGGGAAGGGGGGCGCCCCCTTCCTTCCTTCTGCTTTTCCCTTCCTCTTTTCCGATTCCATATGGGAGGTGGAATCCTGCTAGGACTAGGAAGTCCTAGTAGGACTCCACACTTGGCGCGCCCCCTCCTAGGGCCAGCCTCCTCCTCCCTTGCTCCTTTATATACGGGTGTAGGGGGCACCCCAAAGACACAACAATTGATCCTTGAGATCTATTAGCCGTGTGCGGTGCCCTCCTCCACCATAATCCTCGATAATATTGTAGCGGTGCTTAGGCGAAGCCCTGCGATGGTAGAACATCAAGATCGTCACCTCGCCGTCGTGCTGATGGAACTCTTCCCTGACATTCTGCTGGATCGGAGTCCGGGGATCATCATCGAGCTGGACGTGTGCTAGAAGTCGGAGGTGCCGTAGTTTCGGTGCTTGATCGGTCGGGCCATGAAGACGTACGACTACATCAACCACGTTGTGCTAACGCTTCCGCTTCCGGTCTACGAGGGTACGTAGACAACACTCTCCCCTCTCGTTGCTATGCATCACCATGATCTTGCGTGTGCGTAGGAAATTTTTGAAATTACTGTGTTCCCCAATAGGACAAACATCAAGCACAAAATAAGAAAGGCTTACATTGCGTCTGCGACGACCATTCTTGTTCTTCATGGCTGATCGCGTCAAAAATTGAATTGGCCTTACTGATGTTGGGACACGGCGCTGATCGGATAAAAACTGGCCTTGATGATGTCTGTGACAACGGCGGACGCCTGTGATGACCAGGCTCCTTATCCTCCTCTATCTACTCATTGGCCCGCGCAACAAAGGAGACTAATCATCCGTGAAATAGAAGAGGCCAACTTATTCGATCAAGTAGTAAGCATGCACGTGTAACACACGTCTCAAACGTAAAACAGGTGAATTCACATAATATAAAAAAATAAACGTTTTTAAAAATATAAATCAAATGGATACACAATGTTTGATGTCGCTCAAATTGTATTTTCAAAAGCGAGACACAATAGTGGTTATGTTGCTGCATAGAGTAATAGCAGGAAAATATTCTCATTTAAATAAAATCAGCAATTATTTATTAATGCTGTAATATAGGCATGTAGTATAGTCTTCTCTTAGAGTGTAGCCAGGAAAAAAAGTATAAACTGCCTTAAGGTGCAATTATATTGTTCAAGATGCTTAATTCTCGAATCTTATTTTATTCTACTAATTTGCATAGCAAAATCTATATTTGTACTAATTTGGATCAAATTATATATGTTTTTTGGTTGTGTGGACTGCCAAAATTATATAGCTATCTACTATGGATAATAGGAAATAGAAGATGATATGTGACTACAACGACTTCTATATGAAATAAAGATGATTTACAAGAACTAATTGAAATGTAAAAGGGCTAAAAGAAATCCAATAATTATCATGATAGAAAATATTTATCCGGTTTTGTATGTGTTTATGCGTTGGCAACCATACTAACTTACAATGATGTAAGACACTTTGTATGTATAGAAACTGAAATGAGTTATGAAGAAAAATAAAGATGGAAGGAAAATTATTCTAGAGTATTTGTCAAGCTTAACCTTATCAAGCTTTCAGGTCAGCTTCTAAATTACAAACAAATGATGAATCCTCAAATAAGAAAGAGCCAACAATTTGGAACATGCTACAAAACTGGTGAAGATAGAAAGCATTCATCCTCTTTTTCCTTGTCGTAAGGATTAGCTTCAGCATACATTTGTAACAGTGTAATACCCGATCTGGAAAAAGTTGTTCATTACTATTATTGGAGGAAAGAGGCGCACAAACCAAGAAAGAGAGGCGGTGCAATTTTTTTAGAAAAGGAGGATGACCCCCGGCCTCTGCATCTGGGAGATGCATACGACCACTTTATTGATTATTCACAAGGACCTTACAAAGTATTACAACAAAATGTCTGAATCCGCCATCTTGGCAACATATGCCACTATGACTATCCATATGATGAAGGGGTGCTACCTGGGCCAAATACCCGGTCTACTCGCCTAAGCCTATCATCAAAAGCCAGAAGCCCCAGCCAAGCCACATATCGGGTCTGGGGCATAAACTGGTCTGACGCACTCACATGTGTCGTCGCCGCCATCTTCCACAGGTCCGTCTTCAGAGCAGATATTGAGGCTTCTACCTTGTCAGGCCACTCCGCCATCGACGCCACCTTGACGCCGGACAACTACCTCCACCTGCACGAGTCCATCACCACGCATCGGGTGCCGAGTCTCCACTGCACCACGCCGCCGAGATCCGCCATCATCAATGTGAAGGATGAAGTACTGCTCCACCAAAAAAGGCGCCCGCTAGTCCCTCGAACCCGTGTACGCCTCCAAGAATGACGCCCCCAAGGAGGAAACGACACCAATGCGCCGCCGTCATGAAAGAAATATTCCCTAGAGGCAATAATAAAGTTATTATTTATTTCCTTATTTCATGGTAAATGTTTATTATTCATGCTAGAATTGTATGAACCGGAAACATAATACATGTGTGAATACATAGACAAACAGAGTGTCACTAGTATGCCTCTACTTGACTAGCTCATTAATCAAAGATGGTTATGTTTCCTAACCATGGACAAAGAGTTGTTATTTGATTAACGGGATCACATCATTAGATGAATGATCTGATTGACATGACCCATTCCATTAGCTTAGCACCCGATCGTTTAGTATGTTGCTATTGCTTTCTTCATGACTTATACATGTTCCTATGACTATGAGATTATGTAACTCCCGTGTGCCGGAGGAACACTTTGTGTGCTACCAAATGTCACAACGTAACTGGGTGATTATAAAGGTGCTCTACAGGTGTCTCCAAAGGTACATGTTGGGTTGACATATTTCGAGATTAGGATTTGTCACTCCGATTGTCGGAGAGGTATCTCTGGGCCCTCTCGGTAATGCACATCACATAAGCCTTGCAAGCATTGCAACTAATGAGTTAGTTGCGGGATGATGTATTACAGAACGAGTAAAGAGACTTGCCGGTAACGAGATTGAACTAGGTATTGGATACCGACGATCGAATCTCGGGCAAGTAACATACCGATGACAAAGGGAACAACGTATGTTGTTATGCGGTCTGACCGATAAAGATCTTCATAGAATATGTAGGAGCCAATATGGGCATCCAGGTCCCGCTATTGGTTATTGACAGGAGACGTGTCTCGGTCATGTCTGCATTGTTCTCGAACCATAGGGTCCGCACGCTTAACGTTACGATGACAGTTATTATGAGTTTATGCATTTTGATGTACCAAAGTTAGTTCGGAGTCCCGGATGTGATCACGGACATGACGAGGAGTCTCAAAATGGTCGAGACATAAAGATTGATATATTGGACGGCTATATTCGTGTTGGGGAACGTAGTAATTTCAAAAAAATTCCTACGCACACGCAAGATCATGGTGATGCACAGCAACGAGAGGAGAGTGTGATCTACGTACCCTTGTAGATCGCAACGGAAGCGTTGACACAACATAGAGGAAGTAGTCGTACGTCTTCTTCCCGATCCGACCGATCCCAGCACCGTTACTCCGGCACCTCCGAGTTCTTAGCATACGTACAGCTCGATGACGATCCCCGGGCTCCGATCCAGCAAAGCTTCGGGGAGGAGTTCCGTCAGCACGACGGCGTGGTGACGATCTTGATGTTCTACCGACGCAGGGCTTCGCCTAAGCACTACAACGATATGATCGAGGTGGAATATGGTGGCAGGGGGCACCGCACACGGCTAAGGAACGATCTCAATGATCAACTTGTGTGTTTAGAGGTGCCCCCTTGCCCCCGTATATAAAGGAGCAAGGGGGAGGAGGCCGGCCATAGGAGAGGCGCGCCAGGTGTGGAGTCCTACTAGGACTCCAAGTCCTAGTAGGAGTCCACCAAGAGGGGAGGAAGGGAGAAGGAAGTGGAGGAGTAGGAAAGGTGGCCGGCCCCCTTTTCCCTAGACCAATTCGGACTGGAGGGGAGGGGGCGCAGCAGCCTTTTTTCCTCTTCCCACTAAAGCCCATCAAGGCCCATTACTTCTCCCGTAACTACCCGGTACTCCGAAAAATACCCGAATCACTCAGAACCTTTCCGATGTCCGAATATAGTTGTCCAATATATCAATCTTTACGTCTCGACCATTTCGAGACTCCTCGTCATGTCCCCGATCTCATCCGGGACTCCGAACTCCTTCGGTACATTAAAACTCATATACTCATAATATAACTGTCATCGAAACCTTAAGCGTGCGGACCCTACGGTTCGAAAACAATGTAGACATGACCGAGACACGTCTCCGGTCAATAACCAATAGCGGGACCTGGATGCCCATATTGGCTCCTACATATTCTACGAAGATCTTTTATCGGTCAGACCGCATAACAACATACGTTGTTCCCTTTGTCATCGGTATGTTACTTGCCCGAGATTCGATCGTCGGTATCCAATACCTAGTTCAATCTCGTTACCGGCAAGTCTCTTTACTCGTTCCGTAATACATCATCCCACAACTAACATATTAGTTGCAGTGCTTGCAAGGCTTATGTGATGTGCATTACCGAGAGGACCCAGAGATACCTCTCCGACAATCGGAGTGACAAATCCTAATCTCGAAATATGCCAACCCAACATCTACCTTTGGAGACACCTGTAGTACTCCTTCATAATCACCCAGTTACGTTGTGACGTTTGGTAGTACCCAGAGTGCTCCTCCGGCACACGGGGGTTGCATAATCTCATAGTCATAGGAACATGTATAAGTTATGAAGAAAGCAATAGCAACATACTAAACGATCGGGTGCTAAGCTAATGGAACGGGTCATGTCAATCAGATCATTCAACTAATGATGTGATCCCGTTAATCAAATAACAACTCTTTGTCCATGGTTAGGAAACATAACCATCTTTGATTAACGAGCTAGTCAAGTAGAGGCATACTAGTGACACTCTGTTTGTCTATGTATTCACACATGTATTATGTTTCCAGTTAATACAATTCTAGCATGAATAATAAACATTTATCATGATATAAGGAAATAAATAATAACTTTATTATTGCCTCTAGGGCATATTTCCTTCAGTCTCCCACTTGCACTAGAGTCAATAATCTAGATCACATCACCATGTGATTTAACATCAATAGTTCACATCTTTATGTGATTGGTTCACATCTCCATGTGACTAACACCCAAAGGTTTTACTATATTCAATAATCTAGTTCACATCGCTATGTGATTAAGACCCAAAAAGTGATCATGTTTTGCTTGTGAGAGAAGTTTAGTCAACGGGTCTGCCACATTGAGATCCGCATGTATTTTCCAAATCTCTATGTCAACAATGCTCTGCATGGAGCTACTCTAGCTAATTGCTCCCACTTTCAATATGTATCCAGATTGATACTTAGAGTCATCTGGATCAGTGTCAAAACTTGCATTGACGTAACCCTTTACGACGAACCTTTTGTTACATCCGTAATTGAGAAACATATCCTTATTCCAGTAAGGATAATTTTGACCGCTGTCTAGTGATCTACTCCTAGATCATTATTGTACTCCCATGCCAATCAGTGTAGGGTATACAATAGATCTAGTACACAGCATGGCATACTTTATAGAACCTATGGCTGAGGCATAGGGAATGACTTTCATTCTCTTTCTATCTTCTGCCGTGGTCGGGCTTTGAGTCTTACTCAACTTCACACCTTGTACTACAGGCAAGAACTCTTTCTTTGACTTCTCCATTTTTGAACTACTTCGAAAATCTTGTCAAGGTATGTACTCATTGAAAAAAAACTTATCAAGCGTCTTGATCTATCTCTATAGTTCTTGGAGCTCAATATGTAAGCAGCTTCACCGAAGTCTTTCTTTGAAAAACTCCTTTCAAACACTCCTTTATGCTTTAGAGAATGATTCTACATTACTTCCGATCAACAATATGTCATTCACATATACTTTATCAGAAATGCTGTAGTGCTCCCACTCACTTTCTTGTAAATACAGGCTTCACCGCAAGTCTTTATAAAACTATATGCTTTGATCAACTTATCAAAGCGTGTATTCCAACTCTGAGATGCTTGCACCAGTCCATAGATGAATCGCTGGAGCTTGCATATTTTGTTAGCACCTTTAGGATTGACAAAACCTACTAGTTGCATCATATACAACTCTTCTTTAAGAAATCATTAAGGAATGCAGTTTTGTTTATCCATTTGCCAGATTTCATAAAATGCGGTAATTGTTAACATGATTCGGACAGACTTAAGCATAGATACGGTGAGAAACTCTCATCATAGTCAACACTTTGAACTTGTCGAAAACCTTTTGCGACAATTCTAGCTTTGTAGATAGTAACACTACTATCAACGTCCGTCTTCCTCTTGAAGATCCATTTATTTTCTATGGCTCGCCGATCATTGGGCAAATCCATCAAAGTCCATACTTTGTTCTCATACATGGATCATATCTCAGATTTCATGGTCTCAAACCATTTCGCGGAATTTGGGCTCATCATCGCTTCCTCATAGTTCGTACGTTCGTCATGGTCAAGTAACATGACCTCCAGAACAGGATTGCCGTACCACTTTTGTGCGGATTTCACTCTGGTTTACCTACGAGATTCGGTAGTAACTTGATCCGAAGTTTCATGGTCATTATCATTAGCTTCCTCACTAATTGGTGTAGGAGTCACAAGAACAGATTTCTGTGATGAACTACTTTCCAATAAAGGAGAAGGTACAATTACGTTATCAAGTTCTACTTTCCTCCCACTCACTTCTTTCGAGAGAAACTCCTTCTCTAGAAAGTATCCATTATAAGCAACGAATGTCTTGCCTTAGGATCTGTGATAGAAGGTGTACCCAACAGTCTCCTTTTGGGTATCCTATGAAGACATATTTCTCCGATTTGGTTTTGAGCTTATCAGGATGAAACTTTTTCACATAAGCATCACAACCCCAAACTTTAAGAAACGACTACTTTGGTTTCTTGCTAAACCACAGTTCAGATTGTGTCGTCTCAACGGACTTAGATGGTGCCCCTTTTTAACGTGAATGCAGCTGTCTCTAATGCATAACCCCAAAACGATAGTGGTAGATCGGTAAGAGACATCATAGATCGCACTATATCTAATAAAGTACGGTTATGACGTTCGGACACACCCTTACACTATGGTGTTCCATGTGGCGTGAGTAGTGAAACTATTTCACATTGTTTTTAACTGAAGGCCAAACTCGTAACTCAAATACTCTTCTCTACGATCAGATCATAGAAACTTTATTTTCTTTTTACGATGATTTTTCACTTCACTCTGAAATTCTTTGAACTTTTCAAATGTTTCAGACTTATGTTTCATCAAGTAGATATACTCATATCTGCTCAAATCATCTGTGAAGATCAGAAAATAATGATACCTGTCGCGAGCCTCAATATTCATCGGACCACATACATCAGTATGTATGATTTCCAACAAATCTGTTGCTCGCTCCATTGTTCCGAAGAACAGAGTCTTAGTCATCTTGCCCATGAGGCATGGTTCGCAAGCATCAACTAATTCATAATCAAGTGATTCCAAAAGCCCATCAGCATGGAGTTTCTTCATGCGCTTTACACCAATATGACCTAAACGGCAGTGCTACAAATAAGTTGCACTATCATTATTAACTTTGCATCTTTTGGTTTCAATATTATGATTACGTGTATCACTACGATCGAGATCCAACGAACTATTTTCATTGGGTGTGTAACCATATAAGGTTTTATTCATGTAAACAGAACGACAATTTATTCTCTTACTTAAATGAATAACCGTATTACAATAAACATGATCAAATCATATTCATGCTCAACGCAAACACCAAATAACACTTATTTAGGTTCAACACTAATCCCGAAATTATAGGGAGTGTGCGATGATGATCATATCAATCTTGGAACCACTTCCAACACACATCGTCACTTCACCCTTAACTAGTCTCTGTTTATTCTGCAACTCCCGTTTCGAGTTACTAATCTTAGCAACTGAACTAGTATAAAATACTGAGGGTTTGCTATAAACACTAGTAAAGTACACATCAATAACATGTATATCAAATATACTTATGTTCACTTTGCCATCCTTCTTATCCGCTAATCACTTGGGGTAGTTCCGCTTCCAGTGACCAGTCCCTTTGCAGTAGAAGCACTCAGTCTCAGGCTTAGGTCCAGACTTGGGCTTCTTCACTTGAGCAGCAACTTGCTTGTTGTTCCTTTTGAAGTTCCCCTTCTTCCCTCTGCCCTTTTCTTGAAACTAGTGGTCTTGTCTACCATCAACACTTGATGTTTTTCTTGATTTCTACCTTCATCGATTTCATCATCATGAAAACCTCGGGAGTCATTTTCGTCATCCCTTGCATACTATAGTTCATCACGAAGTTCTACTAACTTGGTCATGGTGACTAGAGAATTCTGTCAATCACTATCTTATCTGGAAGATTAACTCCCACTTGATTCAAGCGATTGTAGTACCCAGACAATCTGAGCACATGCTCACTAGTTGAGCGATTCTCCTCCATCTTTTAGCTATAGAACTCGTTGGAGACTTTATATCTCTCAACTCAGGTATTTGCTTGAAATATTATCTTCAACTCCTGGAACATCTCATATGGTCCATGACGTTCAAAACGTCCTTGAAGTCCCGATTCTAAGCCATTAAGCATGGTGCACTAAACTATCAAGTAGTCATCATATTGAGCTAGCCAAACGTTCATAACGTCTGCATCTGCTCCTGCAATAGGTCTGTCACCTAGCGGTGCATCAAGGACATAATTCTTCTATGCAGCAATGAGGATAAACCTCAGATCACGGATCCAATCCGCATCATTGCTACTAACATCTTTCAATACAATTTTCTCTAGGAACATATCAAAGTAAACATAGGGAAGCAACAACGCGAGCTATTGATCTACAACATGATTTACAAAATACTACCAGGACTAAGTTCATGATAAATTTAAGTTCAATTAATCATATTACTTAAGAACTCCCACTTAGATAGACATCCCTCTAATCCTCTAAGTGATCACGTGATCCAAATCAACTAAACCATGTCCGATCATCACGTGAGATGGAGTAGTTTCAATGGTGAACATCACTATGTTGATCATATCTACTATATGATTCATGCTCGACCTTTCGGTCTCCGTGTTCCGAGGCCATATCTGTATATGCTTGGCTCGTCAAGTATAACCTGAGTATTCCGCGTGTGCAACTGTTTTGCACCCGTTGTATTTGAACGTAGAGCCTATCACACCCGATCATCACGTGGTGTCTCAGCACGAAGAACTTTCGCAACGGTGCATACTCAGGGAGAACACTTCTTGATAATTAGTGAGAGATCATCTTATAATGCTACCGTCAATCAAAGCAAGATAAGATGCATAAAAGATAAACATCACATGCAATCAATATAAGTGATATGATATGGCCATCATCATCTTGTGCCTGTGATCTCCATCTCCGAAGCACCGTCATGATCACCATCGTCACCGGCATGACACCATGATCTCCATCATCTTGATCTATACAATGTGTCGTCACGTGGTCGTCTCGCCAACAATTGCTCTTGCAACTATTGCTATCGCATAGCGATAAAGTAAAGCAATTATTTGGCGCTTGCATCTTATGCAATAAAGAGACAACCATAAGGCTTTTGCCAGTTGCCGATAACTTCAACAAAACATGATCATCTCATACAACAACTTATATCTCATCACGTCTTGACCATATCACATCACAACATGCCCTGCAAAAACAAGTTAGACGTCCTCTACTTTGTTGTTGCAAGTTTTACGTGGCTGCTATAGGCTAAGCAAGAACCATTCTTACCTACGCATCAAAAACCACAACGATAGTTTGTCAATTTGACTCCGTTTTAACCTTCGCAAGGACCGGGCGTAGCCACACTCGGTTCAACTAAAGTTGGAGAAACAGTCACCCGCAAGCCACCTTTGTGCAAAGCACGTCGGGAGAACCGGTCTCGCGTAAGCGTACGCGTAATATCGGTCCGGGCCGCTTCATCCAACAATACCGCCGAACCAAAGTATGACATGCTGATAGGCAGTATGACTTATATCGCCCACAACTCACTTGTGTTCTACTCGTGCATATAACATCAAACCATAAAACCTAGGATCTGATACCACTGTTGGGGAACGTAGTAATTTCAAAAAAATTCCTACGCACACGCAAGATCATGGTGATGCACAGCAACGAGAGGAGAGTGTGATCTACGTACCCTTGTAGATCGCAACGGAAGCGTTGACACAACGTAGAGGAAGTAGTCGTACGTCTTCTTCCCGATCCGACCGATCCCAGCACCATTACTTCGGCACCTCCGAGTTCTTAGCACACGTACAGCTCGATGACGATCCCCGGGCTCCGATCCAGCAAAGCTTCGGGGAGGAGTTCCGTCAGCACGACGGCGTGGTGACGATCTTGATGTTCTACCGACGCAGGGCTTCGCCTAAGCACTACAACGATATGATCGAGGTGGAATATGGTGGCAGGGGGCACCGCACACGGCTAAGGAACGATCTCAATGATCAACTTGTGTGTCTAGAGGTGCCCCCCTGCCCCCGTATATAAAGGAGCAAGGGGGAGGAGGCCGGCCATAGGAGAGACGCGCCAGGTGTGGAGTCCTACTAGGACTCCAAGTCCTAGTAGGAGTCCACCAAGAGGGGAGGAAGGGAGAAGGAAGTGGAGGAGTAGGAAAGGTGGCCGGCCCCCTTTTCCCTAGTCCAATTCGGACTAGAGGGGAGGGGGGCGCAGCAGCCTTTTTTCCTCTTCCCACTAAAGCCCATCAAGGCCCATTACTTCTCTCGTAACTACCCGGTACTCCAAAAAATACCCGAATCACTCGGAACCTTTCCGATGTCCGAATATAGTCGTCCAATATATCGATCTTTACGTCTCGACCATTCCGAGACTCCTCGTCATGTCCCCGATCTCATCCAGGACTCTGAACTCCTTCGGTACATCAAAACTCATATACCCATAATAACTGTCATCGAAACCTTAAGCATGCGGACCCTACAGTTCGAGAACAATGTAGACATGACCGAGACACGTCTCCGGTCAATAACCAATAGCGGGACCTGGATGCCCATATTGGCTCCTACATATTCTACGAAGATTTTTTATCGGTCAGACCGCATAACAACATACGTTGTTCCCTTTGTCATTGGTATGTTACTTTTCCGAGATTCGATCGTCGGTATCCAATACCTAGTTCAATCTCGTTACCGACAAGTCTCTTTACTTGTTCCATAATACATCATCCCACAACTAACATATTAGTTGCAGTGCTTGCAAGGCTTATGTGATGTGCATTACCGAGAGGGCCCAGAGATACCTCTCCGACAATCGGAGTGACAAATCCTAATCTCGAAATATGCCAACCCAACATCTACCTTTGGAGACACCTGTAGTACTCCTTTATAATCACCCAGTTACGTTGTGACGTTTGGTAGTACCCAAAGTGTTCCTCCAGCAAACGGGAGTTGCATAATCTCATAGTCATAGGAACACGTATAAGTTATGAAGAAAGCAATAGCAACATACTAAATGATCGGGTGTTAAGCTAATGGAACGGGTCATGTCAATCAGATCATTCAACTAATGATGTGATCCCGTTAATCAAATAACAACTCTTTGTCCATGGTTAGGAAACATAACCATCTTTGATTAACGAGCTAGTCAAGTAGAGGCATACTAGTGACACTCTGTTTGTCTATGTATTCGCACATGTATTATATTTCTGGTTAATACAATTCTAGCATGAATAATAAACACATCATGATATAAGGAAATAAATAATAACTTTATTATTGCCTCTAGGGCATATTTCCTTCAATTCGGACACCGGAAGTGTTCTGGGTGATTTCGGAGAAAACCGGAGTACCGGAAGGGTTACCGGAACCCTCTGGGGAAGTAATGGGCCTTATTGGGCCTTAGGGGAGAGAGAGGGTTGCGGCCTAGGAGGTGCCCCCCCCACATAGGGAGTCCGAATTGGACTAGGGAGGGGGGCGCGGCCCCTCTTTCCCTCTCCCTCTCCCCCTCTTTCCTTCCCCCTTAGGGTTTCCTAATTGGATTAGGAAAGGGGAGTCCTACTCCCACTAGGAGGAGGACTCCCCCTCCCCTTGGCGCGCCCCATAGGGACGGCCGGCCTCCCCCTTGCTCCTTTATATACGGGGGCAGGGGGGCACCCTAGGACACACAAGTTGATCTTTGAGATTGTTCCTTAGCCGTGTGCGGTGCCCCCTGCCACCATATTCCACCTCGATCATATCGTTGTAGTGCTTAGGCGAAGCCCTGCGTCGGTAGAACATCAAGATCGTCACCACGCCGTCGTGCTGATGGAACTCCTCCCCGAAGCTTTGCTGGATCGGAGCCCGGGGATCGTCATCGAGCTGTACGTGTGCTAAGAACTCGGAGGTGCCAGAGTAACGGTGCTTGGATCGGTCGGATCGGGAAGAAGACGTACGACTACTTCCTCTATGTTGTGTCAACGCTTCCGTTGCGATCTACAAGGGTACGTAGATCATGCTCTCCCCCTTGTTGCTATGCATCACCATGATCTTGCGTGTGCGTAGGAAAATTTTGAAATTACTACGTTCCCCAACAGTGGCATCCGAGCCTAGGTTTTATGGTTTGATGTTATATGCACGAGTAGAACACAAGTGAGTTGTGGGCGATATAAGTCATACTGCCTACCAGCATGTCATACTTTGGTTCGGCGGTATTGTTGGATGAAGCGGCCCGGACCGACATTACGCGTACGCTTATGCTAGACCGGTTCTCCCGACGTGCTTTGCACAAAGGTGGCTTGCGGGTGACTGTTTCTCCCACTTTAGTTGAACCAAGTGTGGCTACGCCCGGTCCTTGCGAAGGTTAAAACGGAGTCTATTTGACAAACTATCGTTGTGGTTTTGATGCGTAGGTGAGATTGGTTCTTACTTAAGCCCGTAGCAGCCACGTAAAACTTGCAACAACAAAGTAGAGGACGTCTAACTTGTTTTTGCAGGGCATGTTGTGATGTGATATGGCCAAGACATGATGCTAAATTTTATTGTATGAGATGATCATGTTTTGTAACCGAGTTATCGGCAACTGGCAGGAGCCATATGGTTGTCGCTTTATTGTATGCAATGCAATCGCGATGTAATGCTTTACTTTATCACTAAGCGGTAGCGATAGTCGTGGAAGCATAAGATTGGCGAGACGACAACGATGCTACGATGGAGATCAAGGTGTCGCGCCGGTGACGATGGTGATCATGACGGTGCTTCGGAGATGGAGATCACAAGCACAAGATGATGATGGCCATATCATATCACTTATATTGATTGCATGTGATGTTTATGTTTTTATGCATCTTATCTTGCTTTGATTGACGGTAGCATTATAAGATGATCTCTCACTAAATTATCAAGAAGTGTTCTCCCTGAGTATGCACCGTTGCCAAAGTTCGTCGTGCCCAGACACCACGTGATGATCGGGTGTGATAAGCTCTACGTCCATCTACAACGGGTGCAAGCTAGTTTTTGCACACGCAGAATACTCAGGTTAAACTTGACGAGCCTAGCATATGCAGATATGGCCTCGGAACACGGAGACCGAAAGTTCGAGCGTGAATCATATAGTAGATATGATCAACATAATGATGTTCACCATTGAAAACTAATCCATTTCACGTGATGATCGGTTCTGGTTTAGTTGATTTGGATCACGTGATCACTTAGAGGATTAGAGGGATGTCTATCTAAGTGGGAGTTCTTAAGTAATATGATTAATTGAACTTGAATTTATCATGAACTTAGTCCTGATAGTATTTTGCAAATCATGTTGTAGATCAATAGCTCGCGTTGTTGCTTCCCTGTGTTTATTTTGATATGTTCCTAGAGAAAAACTATGTTGAAAGATGTTAGTAGCAATGATGCGGATTGGATCCGTGATCTGAGGTTTATCCTCATTGCTGCACAGAAGAATTATGTCCTTGATGCACCGCTAGGTGACAGACCTATTGCAGGAGCAGATGCAGACGTTATGAATGTTTGGCTAGCTCAATATGATGACTACTTGATAGTTTAGTGCACCATGCTTATTGGCTTAGAATCGGGATTTCAAAGACGTTTTGAACGTCATGGAGCATATTAGATGTTCCAGGAGTTGAAGTTAATATTTCAAGCAAATGCCCGAGTTGAGAGATATGAAGTCTCCAACAAGTTCTATAGCTAAAAGATGGAGGAGAATCGCTCAACTAATGAGCATGTGCTCAGATTGTCTGGGTACTACAATCGCTTGAATCAAGTGGGAGTTAATCTTCCAGATAAAATAGTGATTGACAGAATTCTCTAGTCACCATCACCAAGTTAGTAGAACTTCATGATGAACTATAATATGCAAGGGATAACGGAAACGATTCCCTAGCTCTTCGTAATGCTGAAATTGACGAAGGTAGAAATCGAGAAAAACATCAAGTGTTGATGGTAGACAAGACCACTAGTTTCAAGAAAAGGGCAGAGGGAAGAAGGGGAACTTCAAGAAGAACAGCAAGCAAGTTGCTGCTCAAGAGAAGAAACCCAAGTCTGGACCTAAGCCTAAAACTGAGTGCTTCTACTGCAAGCAGACTGGTCACTGGAAGCGGAACTGCCCCAAGTATTTGGCGGATAAGAAGGATGGCAAAGTGAACAAAAGTATATTTGATATACATGTTATTGATGTGTACTTTACTAGTGTTTATAGCAACCCCTCGGTATTTGATACTGGATCAGTTGCTAAGAGTAGTAACTCGAAAGAGGAGTTGCAGAATAAACAGAGACTAGTTAAGGGTGAAGTGACGATGTGTGTTGGAAGTAGTTCCAAGATTGATATGATCATCATCGCACACTCCCCTATACTTTCGGGATTAGTGTTGAACCTGAATAAGTGTTATTTGGTTTATGCGTTGAGCATGAATATGATTTGATCATGTTTATTGCAATACGGTTATTCATTAAAGTCAGAGAATAATTTTTGTTCTGTTTACATGAATAAAACCTTCGATGGTCATACACCCAATGAAACAAGTTCGTTGGATCTCGATCGTAGTGATACACATATTCATAATATTGAAACCAAAAGATGCAAAGTTAATAATGGTAGTGCAACTTATTTGTGGCACTGCCATTTAGGTCATATTGGTGTAAAGCGCATGAAGAAACTCCATGCTGATGGGCTTTTGGAATCACTTGATTATGAATTACTTGATGCTTGCGAACCATGCCTTATGGGCAAGATGACTAAAACGCCGTTCTCCGGAACAATGAAGCAAGCAACAGATTTGTTGGAAATCATACATACTGATGTATGTGGTCCGATGAATATTAAGGCTTGCAGCAGGTATCATTATTTTCTGACCTTCACAGATGATTTGAGCAGATATGGGATATCTACTTGATGAAACATAAGTCTGAAACATTTGAACAGTTCAAAGAATTTCAGGGTGAAGTAGAAAATCATCGTGACAAGAAAATAAAGTTTCTACGATCTGATCACAGAGACAAATATTTGAGTTGCGAGTTTGGTCTTCAATTAAAACAATGTGAAATAGTTTCACTACTCACGCCACCCGGAACACCACAGCATAATGGTGTGTCCGAACATCATAGCCGTATTTTATTAGATATAGTGCAAATCTATGA
This sequence comes from Triticum monococcum, assembly GCA_034509565.1. NCBI lineage: Eukaryota > Viridiplantae > Streptophyta > Magnoliopsida > Poales > Poaceae > Triticum > Triticum monococcum. Next base: position 54,042,753 of record CM067846.1, on the reverse strand, counting down.
TGTTTCTTACCGATTTACCACTATCGTTTTTGAGGTTATGCATTAAAGACAACTGCATTCACGTTAAAAAAGGGGCACCATCTAAGTCCGTTGAGATGACACAATTTGAACTGTGGTTTAGCAAGAAACCAAAGTTGTCGTTTCTTAAAGTTTGGGGTTGTGATGCTTATGTGAAAAAGTTTCATCCTGATAAGCTCAAAACCAAATCGGAGAAATATGTCTTCATAGGATACCCAAAAGGAGACTGTTGGGTACACCTTCTATCACAGATCCTAAGGCAAGACATTCGTTGCTTATAATGGATCCTTTCTAGAGAAGGAGTTTCTCTCGAAAGAAGTGAGTGGGAGGAAAGTAGAACTTGATAAGGTAATTGTATCTTCTCCCTTATTGGAAAGTAGTTCATCACAGAAATCTGTTCCTGTGACTACTACACCAATTAGTGAGGAAGCTAATGATGATGATCATAAAACTTCAGATCAAGTTACTACCGAATCTCGTAGGTAAACTAGAGTGAGATCCGCACCAGAGTGGTACAGTAATCCTATTCTGGAAGTCATGTTACTAGACCATGACGAACTTGCGAACTATGAGGAAGCGATGATGAGCCCAAATTCCGCAAAATGGCTTGAGGCCATGAAATCTGAGATGGGATTCATGTATGAAAACAAAGTATGGACTTTGGTTGACTTGCCCGATGATCGGCAAGCCATAGAAAATAAATGGATCTTCAAGAGGAAGACGGACATTGATAGTAGTGTTACTATCTACAAAGCTAGAATTGTCGCAAAAGGTTTTTGACAAGTTCAAAGTGTTGACTACGATGAGAGTTTCTCACTCGTATCTATGCTTAAGTCTGTCCGAATCATGTTAGCAATTGCCGCATTTTATGAAATCTGGCAAATGGATAAACAAAACTGCATTCCTTAATGGATTTCTTAAAGAAGAGTTGTATATGATGCAACCAGTAGGTTTTGTCAATCCTAAAGGTGCTAACAAAATATGGAAGCTCCAGCGATTCATCTATGGACTGGTGCAAGCATCTCAGAGTTGGAATACACGCTTTGATAAGTTGATCAAAGCATATAGTTTTGTACAGACTTGCGGTGAAGCCTGTATTTACAAGAAAGTGAGTGGGAGCACTACAGCATTTCTGATAAAATATATGTGAATGACATATTGTTGATTGGAAATAATGTAGAATTATTCTGTAAAGCATAAAGGAGTGTTTGAAAGGAGTTTTTCAAAGAAAGACTTCGGTGAAGCTGCTTACATATTGAGCATCAAGATCTATAGAGATAGATCAAGATGCTTGATAAGTTTTTTCAATAAATACATACCTTGACAAGATTTTGAAGTAGTTCAAAATAGAGCAGTCAAAGAAAGAGTTCTTGCCTGTATTACAAGGTGTGAAGTTGAGTAAGACTCAAAGCCCGACCACGGCAGAAGATAGAAAGAGAATGAAAGTCATTCCTTATGCCTTGGCCATAGGTTCTATAAAGTATGTCATGCTGTATACCAGATCTATTGTATACCTTGCACTGATTTGGCAAGGGAGTACAATAGTGATCTAGGAGTAGATCACTGGACAGCGGTCAGAATTATCCTTAGTGAAATAACGATATGTTTCTCGATTATGGACATGACAAAAGGTTCGTCGTAAAGGGTTACGCCGATGCAAGTTTTGACACTAATCTAGATGACTCTAAGTCTCGGTCTAGGTACATATTGAAAGTAGGAGCAATTAGCTAGAGTAGCTCCATGCAGAGCATTGTTGACATAGAAATTTGCAAAATACATGTGGATCTGAATATGGCAGACCCGTTGAGTAAGATCTCTCACAAGCAAAACATGATCACACCTTAGTACTCTTTGGGTGTTAATCACATAGCGATGTGAACTAGATTACTGAATCCAGTAAACCCTTTGGGTGTTGGTCACATGGCGATGTGAACTATGGGTGTTAATCACATGGTGATGTGAACTATTGCTGTTAAATCACATGAGGATGTGAACTAGATTATTGACTCTAGTGCAAGTGGGAGACTGAAGGAAATATGCCCTAGAGGCAATAATAAAGTTATTATTTATTTCCTTATTTCATGGTAAATGTTTATTATTCATGCTAGAATTGTATTAACCGGAAACATAATACATGTGTGAATACATAGACAAACAGAGTGTCACTAGTATGCCTCTACTTGACTAGCTCGTTAATCAAAGATGGTTATGTTTCCTAACCATGGACAAAGAGTTGTTATTTGATTAACGAGATCACATCATTAGTTGAATGATCTGATTGACATGACCCGTTCCATTAGCTTAGCACCCAATCTTTTAGTATGTTGCTATTGCTTTCTTCATAACTTATACATGTTCCTATGACTATGAGATTATGCAACTCCCGTTTGCCGGAGGAACACTTTGGGTACTACCAAACGTCACAACGTAACTGGGTGATTATAAAGGAGCTCTACAGGTGTCTCCAAAGGTACATGTTGGGTTGACGTATTTCGAGATTAGGATTTGTCACTCCGATTGTCGGAGAGGTATCTCTAGGCCCTCTCAGTAATGCACATCACATAAGCCTTGCAAGCATTGCAACTAATGAGTTAGTTGCGGGATGATGTATTACAGAACGAGTAAAGAGACTTGCCGGTAACGAGATTGAACTAGGTATTGGATACCGACGATCGAATCTCGGGCAAGTAACATACCGATGACAAAGGGAACAACGTATGTTGTTATGCGGTCTGACCGATAAAGATCTTCGTAGAATATGTAGGAGCCAATATGGGCATCCAGGTCCCGCTATTGGTTATTGACAGGAGACGTGTCTCGGTCATGTCTGCATTGTTCTCGAACCGTAGGGTCCGCACGCTTAACGTTGCGATGACAGTTATTATGAGTTTATGCATTTTGATGTACCGAAGTTAGTTCGGAGTCCCGGATGTGATAACGGACATGACGAGGAGTCTCGAAATGGTCGAGACATAAAGATTGATATATTGGACGGCTATATTCGGACACCGGAAGTGTTCCGGGTGATTTCGGAGAAAACCGGAGTACCGGGAGGGTTACCGGAACCCTCCGGGGAAGTAATGGGCCTTATTGGGCCTTAGGGGAGAGAGAGGGCTGCGGCCTAGGAGGTGGCGTGCCCCCCCTCCCCCCACATAGGGAGTCTGAATTGGACTACGGAGGGGGGCGCGGCCCCTCTTTCCGTCTCCCTCTCCCCCTCTTTCCTTCCCCCTTAGGGTTTCCTAATTGGATTAGGAAAGGGGAGTCCTACTCCCACTAGGAGGAGGACTCCCCCTCCCCTTGGCGCGCCCCATAGGGCCGGCCGGCCTCCCCCTTGCTCCTTTATATACGGGGGCAGGGGCACCCTAGGACACACAAGTTGATCTTTGAGATCGTTCCTTAGCCGTGTGCGGTGCCCCATGCCACCATATTCCACCTCAATCATATCGTTGTAGTGCTTAGGCGAAGCCCTGCGTCGGTAGAACATCAAGATCGTCACCACGCCGTCGTGCTGACGGAACTCCTCCCCGAAGCTTTGCTGGATCGGAGCCCGGGGATCGTCATCGAGCTGTACGTGTGCTAAGAACTCGGAGGTGCCGGAGTAACGGTGCTTGGATCGGTCGGATCGGGAAGAAGACGTATGACTACTTCCTCTACGTTGTGTCAACGCTTCCGTTGCGATCTACAAGGGTACGTAGATCATGCTCTCCCCCTCGTTGCTATGCATCACCATGATCTTGCGTGTGCGTAGGAAAATTTTGAAATTACTACGTTCCCCAACACGTCATCCGATCAACTGATCTAGGGTTTCCCCCGGAGGTAGCGGATAGAGGTCTAGAGCTTCTCCACGGCGATGCCTTCAAGAAGGTAATGACACCATAGGGTGCCACCAACGCCGGTCTTGGCATCAAGCCGAGCACAAGGTTTTCACCCGGATCCACTCGAAGAACCTCCATCACGTATTGTGTGCACGGGTCGCCGCCGATCTGAGCTGCCGCACATGGAGCAGGCCGCACCGGCCAGATCAGATCTGTCCGGAGAGCACAACCCGCATGGTGCCGACCCAACCACCAGGCCCTCCATGCCGCCACCGCCGATCCGAGGTCAGATGGTGTGTCGCCGCAGACCCGACCACCGCCGCCGAACGCCACCCTTGGCCGAGGCAGCCGCCGCCGGAAGGCAGGCCCGCCGCGCCGCCAGGCCAGATCGGCCGTGCAACCCACGCTGCAGGGCTCCGCACCGCCCGCATGGCGCAGGCAAGAGGGAAGACCCCCGCCACCGCCATCAGCCCCGGGCTATAGCCGGCAGCGTCCTTCGGCGGCGGCGGAGGGAGGGGAGGACGGATGGGGACCCCCGGCGGCTAGGGTTTTAGATCCCGCATGTCTTCAAATTTATATGATTTCTCTGTACCAATATACGGCAGCTGTATTAGGACAGATCCTTTGAAGGATCTATTTATTGAACTCAGCCGGATTAGTTTTTTCATTGGATCCTTCTGTATGGTAAAATTCTCTTTATTGGAACGCAGTAGAGATTGCATACCTTTACAGAACAGCGAGAGATATTCTCTAACAACAGTTACGAGTCATGTGACCCGTTTTAGATGTATAGAATCATGTAACTGAAATAGTAGTACATCTTCAATATCTTGCCTCCTACTGAATCTTACATAATTTACTGGATTGCTATGCAATTATGTTAAAGTGACGCGTGTAAAGTTTTCTCTAAGAATGAATCATATATTATGATTTCCAACCTATCCCTGGAGAGAGTGCCTAGGCAGGTGCAAGCCACCTTAATTCTAGGTAAAGCAACGTCATACGTAAAACACACACTGATCAAATGGCACAAACAAGGCAATTCTAATCAAGGGGGTGGCGTTACCTCTTGATACGGTCTAGTTTTAATGCATATAGTGGTACGAAGTAAAGCCCAAGGAAGCCGACATGAACATGAGAGTAATCATGGGAAATAGACTCTGCATCTTGACTTCTTCAGTATCCTTCTTGATCCTACTTTGTAAGACAAGATTGTTGCATTCTTATGTACATGCCATATATAATTACACATTTTCAGTGCAGCAATCGGCAACCTAAGATAATCTCAAATCTATAATTCTAGATTGCTTGAAGCCCCACGATTCTTATTTAATATTTAATGCACGTGCACCCACTGAATAGACACTTTGTCGGCGTGGGTGCTGCGAACGGAGCTGAAGTCAATGCGGATGCCGATGGCTGCCGGAGAGCATGCCCTGGACGTGGATGGAGTGATCGCAGTAGCGGCAGAAGAGCGCCTGGCCTCCAGGCAGAAGACGATGGCGGCGATAGCACGTGTGTTCCCGGAGGAAGACGAAGCTCCTCGCGCTTCCCCCATCGTGGCTAGCGTGCATGATGGCGGCAGGCGGCTCGCGATTAGCTTCCTAATAGGATGAATGCGTCCGAGATAAGTTTTTTAATAGGATGGATTTGTCTGAGATTAGTTTCCTAATAGGATGGATGCACTCTGATTTAGTTTCCTAGAATAGGATGCACCCGTGATTATTAGTTTCCTAATTGCTCAGTCGTGGAGTTTCATATTTTCCTCCACGGTGGAGTACGGTCAGTCAATGTAAATTGCTAAGTGCACACAGAAAATGGTTTAGGTTAAGGCTAACCGTTAGATTAATTTTAGTGAGCCTAATCATGCGGTGGTATTGAATCTGTATACGCTTTGTGGGGTGCGCTTAAAAAAGTTCTTGTTTGATTGTTTAATAGTAGTATAGATGAGGGCCACCTCGTGCTCCTCCCACTCCTCGATTTATTGATGGCCGGCACTCCTCCAAAAGGGGAAAGGGAGGAGGGCCCTGATTACAACTTCTCAACAGATAGAATCCGAATAAAAAATAATCCTTTTCGACTGCGCTTGCCGCACAAACCAAAATCGATCCCCTTTCTGTCTAGACTGCACAAGGAAATCGACTCTTCTTCCGCCTCCGGCTCCCTTGAGATTGTTTGCCCCAAAAAAACGCAGCCAGGCATAATAGCCCAGGCAGCGGAGGTGGTTCCGACGACGAAGAGTGGTGGTGGCCGGCGGCGGACGACGGGATTGCGGTGTGTGTGTGTGTTGGGGGAGGTCACGGCAGAGGAGAGTTCTGGTGGCCGGCGGCGGAGAAGGGATAGGGAAGTGGGAGGGGTTTTTTTTACGGGTAGGGGGGGTTGCCGCACGGGATGGCTGGCCAAAGAAAACAAAAAAACATAGGGAACAAAATGGACTATAATGAAGGGGGGAAATGAACAATAATGAAGGAAAAAGTGTAACAAAGAAAGAAAAACAAAGAAAATCAGTGAAAAAAAATGAACTATAATGAAAGAAAAAAAGAAACCCCCAAACAATGAGAAAACAAAGAAAAACCACAGGGAACAAAATAGAAGGGAAAAAACGGAGCAGAGCGAGCGCGTGAGGCGCTAATGGGCCAGCCCGATTTAACTTGCCACATAAACAAATCTCACAAGGTTCAAAGTAGAGCAGGATCGGAAAATTTGGTGTGCTGATTTCAAAGATTAGAAATGCAGAGTCTCATTTAGCTCTTGTTTAATTTTAATAGAGAGAGAATTTAACTTCCATCTACAAATTCAAGGTTTATTTTAAACTTTTTTCGTTTACCATGTGCCACTACGCCCCGACGTCTCATTTTAAGGGATAAAGCCAATCTCCATTGATCAAATACCACAACTAGTGGGATACAATTTGTGTCATGTGATTGATCAAACCAGACATGACGAGAAGCTAAAAATAAAGAAAATCTAGCTAAATTACGGGCGTTAACATTGGCCACACGACCTTCAAAAATAAAATTACAATTAAAAAGAGTTGCTCTAGTTTGATCTCTTTGACGATTGCAATTACTAGTACGTATTTTGGGCCATGCATACTCACCGGCCAGCCTATTAGTGTTTAGCGGGCCTCAACGACACGTGAACCCACCGACCGGGCCTGGAGCACAGGGCTTGGCGTTGGACCAGTATCTCTTCTGAGACCGCCGGCCTGTTTCTAAGTCGAAGCCCCTCTCCACAGGCCACACAGCTCATCTCCCCCTCCACCGCCGCCGGCGCCGCCCAGCTCCCCGTCCCCCGGCCGCGCCCACGAGCAAGCGTGGGCGCCGCTCCGCGAACCGGAGCCCCGTTAGAGCCAACCACCGGCCGCCGCTGACCACTGAGCGCCCCAGCTCCGTCTCCGCCGGCGGCGATGACCTCCGCGCACTCCAAGCTCTACTCCGGTACGCACCCCTCTCTCCTCGCCGTCTTCCGCGACGACCCCGCGTCGCTCGAGCTGACCGATAACACGCCTCGCAGATGACGTCAGCCTCGTGGTGGTGGTCGTCGACACCAACCCCTTCTTCTGGGCCGGCGCCGCGCTCCCCTTCGCCGACTTCTTGTCCCACGTACGCGACGGCCGTGCTCCTGAAACCCTAACCCTCTCCTCCCCACTACCTGCTTCCCCCTTCGATTTGTAGGCATTTTGGGAGCATATATAGCGGGGCCGGCTCTCCCCTGATCTAACCAATTTGGTTTGGTTTCATTTTCTGTTTCTTCAAGTGCTTCATCCTTCGATGTTATTTACTGAGCTCTGTGCGGGTGCAGCTGATCCACTTCGTGAACTCGCTCCTGCTGCTGAGCAACCTCAACCACGTGGTCATCATCGCCGCGGGCGTCAGCTCCTGCGCCTACGTCTTCGACTCGGGCAATGCTTATGCTGGAGGCACGGCAGATGTTGCTGAAACCTTGGGCAAGGCGAGCCGCAAGATGGAGGAGTTCATTAAGCAGGATGCTCGTGAGACTGCCAGCAATGGCACCGTTGCTGATGGCGGTGCCGCGTCGCTGTTTTCTGGCGCGCTGTCCCTTGCTCTGTGCTGTATCCTATGATCAAGTTTCTTCCTCGTTGTGCATTTTCCTCTTTACCTTGGTGCATTTGTGTCCTTAATAATATGTGATGTTCAGATATACAGAGGATTTTTCGGTCTGGTACTCGGCATCCACAGCCTCGGGTGAGTACACGTTCTTTTCTGTGATACTTGGTTTTGACCCCTTTTGGTATTTACTTATGAAATTATGTACAAGGGATAGTGTATCAGTTGGCGTACTTGATTGCAATGGGCATAATTGACTGACAAAAAATACTCAATAGACTGATAACAACCTGGCTCGTAGTTGATGACACTATTGATATTTGTTCTTTTGAATTCTTTTAGTCGGTATTCTTACACATAAAATACCTTAGCACCATCTCTTATGCTAACATGAAATGCAGATTTTGTGCCTGCAAGGTTCTCCAGATGGACCTGAACAGTACGCATACTTCTTCCTCAGTACTGCATTTTCATGCATGTATATATTTTCTTCGACTTATTCTTACTTGACCAGACGATCTGCAGATATGTGGCAGTGATGAATTCAATATTTTCGGCACAGCGTTCCATGGTATTACATGAACTGCCTGGATTTGGGTTCCTTGGCTGTTTCTTTTTGTTGTGATTTACTCTGTTACTTTTCAAGTTGTGGAATTTTAGTACGTTCGAACCGCAAGCAACAGTAACATGTTGACATACATCAATAGTTTAATTGTTTAAATCTTTCACTGGCTACTTCCATGGTATCTTACTCAAAACATTTAACAAATCTTGTAGGTTCCAATTGATACATGTATCGTGGGGACACAAGACTCTGCTTTCTTGCAGCAGGTGATATTCTTTGGTGCCCTCTTGCGTTTTACTGATTATATCATCATTTCCAAGTGTTGCCCACATAACACTTTCTTTTCCTTGCTAATTAGATATTGTTGTCGCATTTCACAGGCTTCATATATAACAGGGGGAGTTTATATGAAGCCCCAAGAACTAAGTGGTCTATTTCAATACCTTGCTGTAAGTTATTTTGCCTTCTACCACACAACTCAGTTATTTTCTTCTGCAGTGCGACAACTTTATCATTCTAGAGGTGTGATATAATCATATGAAGCTTGTGGTATCCTTTTTTTTATGCTCGGTCTCTTCCGTCATGTTTTACATAATATAATATGGAAAGGAGAATATGACAAAAATCTGCATGTAATGTTCCATTGGAAGTTGTGTACAGGTGGCATATAAGAACTGATCATCTAAAATTATTTGGAATCCAGCTAGGCTATAAGGCCAAACACACAATCACAGGCTATGTTCATCTGCTAATCCCATCGCATCGTCACCTTTTCTTTTTCTGCAAACTGAACAGAGAAGTTCCCTATCACCCTAACAAGTATACCAATTTGCCTTCCATATTTGAATGCACAGATATGCTTATAGGTTGCGCTAATGATACGTTTGTGTTGGAGTCAAGAGCTTTCTGTTTCAATTGGTATTAGAAACACTAGATAATAGAAACACTATCTAGGTTATGACACCGTATGTTTGTGAATTAGTTTGACACTTATTATATAGTAAATCTGAGTTGGGTATCCATACATGGTCTGACAGAGTGTGTACTGATTGTATTGTGATGCAAATCTCTTGTTTCAGTGGCTTTGGCAGTATACGGGATTTTGTCTGTTTACTTGTTTTCGAAATGGTTCCCCTCAGTTTCTCGAGAAAAAAATGGGTTCCCCTCTGTGTCCGCCTACATTATATTTTTTGTGTGATTACTTTTATCTAAGTACAAGTGATTAGTTATCTTGAGTTCATGACTCATTCAGCAAATATGCAGGCTGTATTTGCAACGGACTTGCACTCGAGAACTTTTCTGCGCCTCCCTAAGACCCTGGGAGTGGATTTCCGTGCCTCGTAAGTTATTTTCAGTTTTCTCTCAGCTAAGCATATATCTGTTTCTGCTGCAATAGTATCTTCGAGGGATCAAGTGAACTGGTATTTCAAGAGTCTTTATCACATAACTCTGAGGTGCTAGCTATAAAGTTGTTAACATGGCATAATACTACAGCAAAGCTGCAAAAGTCATGCATTTAAGTTTTAAAAAGCGCTAGGCGTTAATTGTGTGTTTTGCCACCGCCTTGAGCTTTTCTGACCAAAGCGTGTGCTTAAGCACAGTTATGTGCACATTAAGCATAATTAAGCGCCAGGCATTTTGCTATCGCCTAGAGCCTAGGCGTGCTTAAGCACATGCCTAGGCGCTCTTTTTCAACTATGCCAAATTATGAGGAACAGACAACTGATTTGTTTCTGAAGTTGTACTTTACCAAAGGTCTGGTTGGGATACCAAATTAAGGTTTCATATTGTTCTTAGTTCCGCTCAGTTTGCCGATGTCATTGACAGTCAACAGCCTCTTTAACTTGTTTTAATGCTCCACAGATGTTTCTGCCACAAGAAGACTATTGACATGGGATATGTTTGTTCAGTTTGCTTATCAATATTCTGCAAGTACCATAAGAAATGTTCGACCTGTGGGTAAGTTATAGCTTTATTTTTTTATAATTATTTCTTGTATTTCTTCAGGAGAGGTTTAATTTTACTTTTAGTACTCCCTCTGTCCCGAAATACTTGTCGGAGAAATGGATGTATCAAGACATATTTTAGTTCTAGATACATCCATTTTTATCCATTTCTACAACAAATAATTCCGGACGTAGGGAGTAATAATCAGTGCTCTCTTGTCCATGTACCCAGAGTGTGATATCTGAATATGTTTCTCTGCTTTCTTTCCCGGCTGTCCCTCTCCATCCAAGTCGGAGTATTCGTTCCTGAATTTTATCCTAGATTGATATCTCATTGCCCACAATGTAGCATTGCTTATGCTGAACATTTTCCCTGGGAAGAGAAATTTAGATGCATGTTTAATCTACTCAATTTACTTGTCTACTTGAACAGCAATACATTGAGCTTTGTCCTTTGTGCGCTCCTTTCACATTTGATTTAATATTATGCCTACTTAAAATACCTTTGCAATTATTTATTTTTGGTGTCAAGATGTCATGAAATAGGCTCGGCCCAGCAGGTTACCATTGTTTGCAATATTACCTCTCATACTATTCCCTTCAGCTGCAAAATGTTGTACTTTCAGTTTGTTTTTGTAAAGTTGTTACCGCTTTCTCTGATGTGGTGTAATAACATAGTTACCCCGATGCAACAACAGAAGGTTTAATTTTATGTGCTACCTTTGCAGGTCAGAATTCAGCCGTGTCAGCATGCCGGATTTGAATTCCTTGCCAGATCAAAGGCAGTAGTAGTCTGTAGACAGGGAACTGCCAGACTGCATACTGGGCCTTTCAGAATTGAACTTCCTTTGATGGCTTACAATATCTAATCTCGTACCATCATCGTTTTTCTACAAGCTGAATCGCTGCAAGGAGGGGATCGCGTGTGTATATTCGAAGGGCTGTCAATGTATTAACTAGGGAAACTGGAGTGCAATTTTGTGGACATTATCCCGATTGAGAAATGCACATTAGTTTTGGTACTACTTCATTCTTCTTTGGGAGCTTTGCCCTGAATGTACCACTTGAAACCTTGCTAAGCTGATGCAAAACAATGATGGAAATTAGATCAACTTCTTAAATTTCACTCTTCTTTGGGAGCGAACTTGATATCTTGCTAAGCTGATGCAAAATAATGTTGGAAGTTAGATAACGGAAAATGCATTGCAGCTCTCAGGTGCCGCACACCCCTATATGAATATAGCATTAAAAAAATATCAGAAAAATTCAAAAAAGAGAAGTAAATTTTGGGATATCAAACCTGGGTGCCCGTTGTACACCTGTATTAAGTTTTCTGGGGAATGGGTGCCTGTGGTATCCATGGCGAAGAAAATATGATCCGACATATGATCCATTCAATTTTTTCCCTATACATAGATTTTTTTTTTACCTTTTTACCAAGATTACCGCAGGCATCCATTCTTCATGAAACAGAACATGGGTGTACAATGGGCACCTAGTTTGATATTTCAAAATTTCAGAATTTTTTAAAATTTCCTGTTATTTTCTTAGTGCTATATTCATATAGGGGTGTGTGGCATCCAAGAGCTACAAATCCTCCAAGATTTTGACTTGTAACCCTGCAACGATATGCAGCAGTAAAACGTTCAGCTAAATAACCCGCAGAAGCATTTACCTCTAGGCTCTAGCACATAACTGAGTTGATACTTTTTACAAGATGGCATAGTTATTACAAAGTTTGTTGAAAAAGAAGGCTGATAAAAGAAACAGTACAACATAAGGAGGAAAGTCCGCATTGCCCCTCAGCCACCGCAAAATTCAACTTCAGAGCTATTTCTTTGGCCCGGAAGGGGAATCATCTTGCCAAGTTGACTGCCATTGCTTGTCGTAGAATGTCGACTCGTCGATGAGCTTCTTCAGATTGTCGATGTCCTCGTTTTTCCTGACCAGCAGCACCCCAGCCACAGCAACAAACAGCAGGGTTTTGCAGAAGAAGTTGCCCATTTGGTCGACGAGCCCCACACCCGTCAAGCTATCGACAAAGTAAGCCATGAAGAAGCCCACCATGGCAGCACGGCCTGCATAGACATTGGTTATATCATTAGAAGATGTGAAATAAAAAGCCAAAAGGTGTAGATAGATATGAATGTACTGTTCTTTCCAATGCCATACCGCCCGTTTACACCAGCAGTTTGTATCGACCGAAAGCACATAATTCTGTTATTTAAACCGAAAGGATTCAAGAATAACCATTTAGCTTCTCGGCTTCAGGGAGATGGAACCGCTTGATCCATGCCCACCATGGGATAATCGAAGTGTCGAACACAACGGCGTCTTCGCTGCTACTTGCCTCCGGGGAATCTTCCAGCCATTTCCTCCTCCTGGCCTCTGGAAATAAACAAAGATGCCATTCAGCCTCATCAAATTGTCAGGAATGCAATGTTTGTCCCATTCAATGCAGCAGATCGACAAGTGGCACAAGCTTCTGCATGATCAACAAGTAGCCACTTCATGCAGGAACACTACAGAAATGTAAAACAGTTGGCAAGATGGCCCAATTTGGAATTAGTTCAGAAAATATATGGATTTGAATTTTGAAAACAGTTATAACTTTAGTTAGTACTCCTACTTTGATGTGAGAGCTACTTTACATATAAATTGGTGATTTCCCAATTGGAACTGTCTACTTGTCGAACCTTGCCATCTATAACACTCTTGAGAAATGGAGTGATGCATACGGAGGCGTCGAGCCCGTGCAAAAATTCCGCTTCGCTGTGGAGAATATGGGAGCTGCTAGCTCTACGAATAATGCGCAACACGCTCGGATAGGCCTAGACACCCATGGAGAGTATAGCACACATATATAGCTGCAAATCCCTCTGCTTCAGTTTGTGTCATCCTGAGCATTATCTCATCAAGCAAGCTAGCAGCAACTGAACCGGAAAGCTAACACGCGATTTCCTCAACGTCGAAAGGTGTCGCTCACATCGTGCAACCATTACTAGAATCCTCAAGCAAAATGCATGTACTTGCTCTATTGGCATAAGTGCAATCCAGTCCATAATTCCGCATCCGGATCCGGATAAAATGCTGTGACATGCCTAGCTTACTGTCTACTGCTATACTTAGCATCAGCATGAAGGGGGCGGGCGGCAATCTCACCGGCGTCTATGACGGCGTCCCAGTCGACGGCGCCGCCGGTGTTGCCGAACCGGCTGAGGTCCCAGGTCCCGTTGACCCACCTCGAGTCCTGGAACTTGGGCGACGCCACCGCCTCGGCCTTGGCCGCGGCGACCGGAGCAGCGGGAGCGGCAGCGGCGGGTGCGGCTGCCGCGGACCCGTTGGACGCGGCGGGGGAGGGATCCGCCTCCGCGGGCTTGGGCGGCGCCTCGACGGGGGCCTCCCCGGCGGCGGCGAGGCGGCGGTGGGAGCGGAGGCGCGGGAAGGGGGCGAGGTGGAGGCGGTGGGGCCTGGGGCCGAGCTGGGGCTTGAGCGAGAGCGGGTGGGGGGAGAAGGTGGAGGTCGCCATGGCCATGAGTAGAGCTCCCGCTGAAGTGAGCTGAGCTCCGCTCCCCACTCTATCCCTTCTTCCCCCTTTGAGGATAGAGTGAGAGCAAGAGAGAGGGGCGTGGACACAGCTCACGCACCGCGTGTCTTATGCTTTGCCTTTTTGCTGAGGTGGCGCGGCCTACGTGGACGGTCTGGATGGGGCCTCGTCCCACGTGTGCCTCGTGGTGGCGCACACAACACTTTGTTGGCAAATAATGGTGCAAACGGGTTAGGGTATCTCCAACGCGGGTCACCAAAACACGCATAAATGTTTGGACCGAACGGCATCACCACATTAGGCTGGGTTGATCCGAACATCCGAAACTCTATGGTCCGATTCTGAATCAGGGAGTTTGTACGTCCGTTACGTCGAAATTTGACAGCCCCGACCCACCCAAAATCAAGCCAATGATCACACAATTTCACAATCCCGCCTCTCACGAGATTTTTTATGTCTCGTCGGACTGGAAGAACTCCAACAACGCAACAACACCCGCGCTATACAGGAATGACACGTGAAGAAGAGGACGAAGAAGAAGGCACATATGGCCGCTTAGGACAGAGCTCATGTTCCTCCACATAGGACTGTCGTGTTGGTGTCGCATAGGCAATCGCAGCCCTGGCCCACCCAGTATAAGGCATCGTATTACTACGCCACCACGCAATACAGTGAGCCCGACACACAACAATCACGGTAGCACTACGCCGCTTTCTTTAGCTCCGTCTTCAGCCACCCTCCACTGTACACCAACCTCAACAAAGGCTACTTGTTCGCCGAGTCGTGAACGCTCCTCTAGTCGTAGTTTCCGTCCATGGAGCCCTCGCCTGGCAGTGCGCCGTCACTTTTCACGGAATGCCTTCCTAAGCTCGACGACGCCCATTGACGAGGCGATGATGAACATTATCCACAATGATGACGGCCACGAGAAGACAAACAAGTTGAGGACAACCACTCGCCGCGGTTGGAGCAAGAGACGTCAGCAGACACCCAACAGTCAGGTGTGTCCCATTCGAACGCAAAGAAAAAGTGGGGCTTGTCGTGCTCGAACAAAAAGGGTGAATTGTTTTTTGAATGGTCACCGGGAAGGGGGGAGAGGATCCCCACCTGAATATATTGCTCAAAAAGCTGCCAAAGCCAAGAGTCACCCCTTAACTTTGGCTGATCCAGTTTATAAGGGAAATCGGATCGAAAACCTAAACAAGTTGAACCTGTTTATGAGGGAAACCGGGCCGAAAAACCGCACAGGTAACAAGGTTACAGAAGATGAGAAAAAATGCCACCCAGGAGAAGGCATGACCTAGCTAAACAAGCCGAAAGACCAACACCACGATAGACACAAGTAGATGTGAGGTGTTGTCGAGGGATCACAATACCAAGACTCTGCAAACTACCTAAGCACCGCACCGGTGTGCGTACCGAGCCCCACGGCACAACAGATGATCAACCACAATCAACGAGTGTCAAACTTAACACGAACCTTGACTAGGAGATCAGCCACGAGCGGTCGAAACGATTAGCTGGTTGGGGAGGCATCATTGCGTCGTCATTGAACAAAGGTGAACCAAGATAGCACCAAGAGCCCAAAGCTCGCCACGGCACAACGACAACCATGGGAGGGTCTTGAGCATGCACAGCAACAGGACGGAGACCACGCGAAGGACGGTCGAAGAGAAACACATGAAAAAGAAGAACACACCACCATCGGCCCCAAGCTGGCCGCACCACCACCACCAAACGCACCACCGAGCGTGCCACACTGAGGGAACCAATGCTGCAGGGGGAAGGGGAAAAACCACGGCAACGCTTCCAAGGAAGAGAACGACGCCCACAGGCGCCGCCGTTACCAGCGCTGACCAAGTCAGAGCAGAGCTTTCGCTCAATCCCGATCATCCTCGGCAGCCCACCGCGAGCAAGGGAGGAGTTCCTCTGCGACGCTTTGTGGCGCCGACGACGACCAGCTGGATGCCATCCTTGGATCTAAGGCCTCTGCATCCGCTGATGACAACGCTCCATGATCCGCACTCTACGTGTTCTCGGCGCGTTTGCCCGCATCCGCCTTAGTCTCACCGCATGTTGCTAATGTGACGTTGTACTTTTGGTTCTTGCACCCTCTGTTGCTCGTCTTACTACTGCTCTTGCACTCCTCCGTGGCTTTTGAAAGGGCGAATTGGTGTGTTTGGCATGGTTGGGCATAAGTGTTGACCCGCTTTCAAGGAAGAAGAAAAAGGGCTTGCTTTTTGGGCAAAGTGTGCTTGATTTCTATCATGAGCAAAAGCACTATAACCCCTGCAACAAGTGATCCATGATCGCAATCTGAAGTCGTTAAGCCATTGATGATACACCGTTCAAGAGGCTGTCGATAAGTTTTGTGAGGCGCATAATCGGTGGCCAAGTGGCCATCACTGCTCGAGCTTGTAAGTCTTGGTTCGTGTTGCTGTATGTGCTCCATTTGTTTACAAAAGGATGGCGCACAAGCTCGTACATGTTTACCAATAGTTCCATTTGTTTGCAACTATGTAAATGAATGATTGAATTGCTATTTATCTAGATAGATTTGATAGAGAGGAGGCCAAAAGAAACGAATATGGAAATTTGGAAACAAGATTGGATGACGCGTCCATGGATATTTGATGATCCACATTGCAGATGTCTTTAGGCTAATTACATGTCAACCTTTTCATTTCCTGAAATTCTTCTACTTTTTCCCTGGGGCATGAAAGCACAATTTGGTTCAATGTCCTTGGTAAACGAACACGACATGATGTAAGTATACCTCAGTCGTGTCAGTTAATATGCTGTAAATTGTAGGTCCGTGTAGCGTGCTCACATGCTTTTAACAATGAAGGCACGCGTATGCTTGAGGTTTACAGGATTGCTCGGCCACAATCCCGAGTACCGTCGTGTGGCAACGACATCCCAACGACAAGCAGCCACATACGAAAAGGCTCGGCCACAATGAAGGCACGCGTATGGCTGATCGGAAAAGAGAAAACAAAAAAACAAGCAGGTATGGCGAGTAACTCACACATCACCATCACCATCTCCAAAACAACAACACTTCCACGACCACACACAGAATAAGCCAACGGCGTACCATCATCGATCATCCATCAACATTCAGCGTCACCCATCATTTCATCAGTAACCACTAACCACGCTCAACGAACATGTTCCATCCCCACCCAAAATCTGTGCACGCGGAATAACCCGAGCTACTTACTACCAAAATCCAGTTATCTCTACCACTTACTCCTCACCGTTCCATGGATCCTACTTACCAATGTTTCTTTACTACCGTAAGTAACGAGTGACAGCAGCGAGACTGAAAAAAGAGAAATGTTCCTCTCCCAATACAGGGATCTATGCAGAGATGCGTCTCAACCTGTCACGCACGCCAAACTTCGTTGCGACGTTCGTGTGTATGTAGTGTAAAATGTACCTCCTCTCCATCGGAACCGAGTGAGCCGAAACCTGTAGTGTCAGTGCGATATGTGCAGGGCCGGGCAGGAGTTGCTGCGCTTGAGGACGGGCTCCCGGATGTGGCCGTCGTCCTCCAGGGAGACGGCGCGGAGGTTGGAGGGGTCGTCCAGGAGCATCTTGGCCACCAGGTAGCCCGCCACCGACCACGTCTGGAACTTGCGCGACTGCTTCCCGATGTACCGCCCCGTCTTGCCGTCGTAGTACTCGGGGAAGTCGTCCTTGGCCAGACGCCTTTCCATCAGCTCCACCGCGTCGCGGGCGATGTGGGGCCGCCCCAGCTTCACGCTCACCGCCACCAGGAGCCACAGCAGCACTGCACAGTTTAGTTTGCGCGCGCCCCCGAAACAGGACATCAGAGGGTAAGCACATTGCCATATACAGTAGAAATGTAGTGCATATATGGAAAGAAGAGCATACAGTGCATGGGCACAGATCCAAGGAGCTAATACTGAATGGACATTATATATGGCGATAAAAAGCAGTGACATGCATCAAACAACTGAAGCTGTTCACTATAAGATCATCTATATGAGCTAAACTATCAATCTCCTATTTTTTTGATAAAAACTATCAATCTCCTATGAGGGTTATTTGATTTCAGGTCATTCATATATACACCATGGACAGGTATAAAACCGAGCAGAAAAGTAAAATACCACCACACAACACAAGTGTGCCCTCAAGTCCTGAACCAGTACGTAGACTAACCACAGGTATAAAGCAGAACAGAAAAGTGAACACTAACTATCCTGCAAAAATGAAAAATAAAAAGTGAATACTAACAACTAACACATGTGTGTCCTTAAGTCCAAAACCAGTAACCACCAAGGGCAAAAAGTAAAACAAATTCATGTGTTTTAGGGGGGGCATGATAGTGCAGCTGTGCAGGGTGTCATAATTAGATTCCTGGAAATACAGATACTGTACACAACCCTTTTCTGAAGACAAATGCCTAAAAAATCACCATAATCAGATACTATGCTACATTCAAACACAATATGATTGCCAGACAGGTAGTATTTGTTTACTTTGTAAGAGCTACTGTGTCAAGACTGTAACTTAAACAAGGTTCACAAAGGAATCATCCATAAATCAATCCTTGACAGCTAAGCTGGACAGAATAGCTAGCTAAAACAGATCAATATTACTCCCAAGCCAGCACAAATTTTGAACTATAATGTGTTGTTAATCCAACTATTTTCAGACTTACCTGGCCACGACCCTCCGTTGTGGTAGCTCCATCTGGTGTTCTTTGGGTCGCATCCAGTGACTATCTGCCATTCCTGGTTTTCCATTGCAGGGTAACAGATCTTCAGGGGCATGTCTCCAATAAGCTCTTTCCAGCGTTCCTCCACGAGATCCAATATTGCCTCAGCTTGTTCTCCAGTTGCCAAACATGACAGGATCGCAATGAAGTTGCCCAAGCAGAACCAGCGGAAGTCCATCCTTGCAGGACTGACGTTTCCAATGAAGTAGCCACCACGGCTAGGCATGAAGTCAAATATCCAGTCAGGGATCGATTCAGGGATCACATTGAACTTGTTCAGAGCTGTCTGCGAGTACTCTTCGGTCTTGTAGCGATAGATGTCGTTGAGTCTTTGGAAGTCGAGCCAGTAGTAACTGTGCAGATGGTAGCTCAAAGCTTTGATCCTCTTTGTTATTTGGTACACAAAGTCGTCATCAGAGTCTTTCAGCAAACTCAAGGCGCATCTCAGAGCCATGAAGAAGAGTGCCTGGATTTCAAGCGGATAGCCGTATATACCCTGCACGCATTTTAATTAATACAAGCAAGAGAAAATATGGCCATGAACAAATGCTTAAGGTATACATTCAGATAGTTCCCCATCCAAAGTTCATAAGATGATCCGTGCTATTTACTTGACCTTGTACAACATTATTATGCAATCTAAGGTGAACTTTGTTTCCAGTCCCAATCTCAATAAGAGCCGTGATACGTGACTAAAACGAATCGCCTTATCTCTTCAACACTTGATTGATGGCATTCACTTATCTGAAAGTATGCTGTTCATAACTACACAGTGCTCATACTTTCAAAACTACTGCATTACTGTGCAATGTATGATTCCTAATGTTCAGACTGATCACATTTCAGATTCCTTATCTCATTTGTACACATAGAATATCCTTATAAGCACTCACATAATCCTAACGAGCTTAATGTAATTTCAATTCTGATCAAGAGTGCATTTGTAAGAATGTGCCTGGACAGTTACCTTGTAATAAAACTAATGGGATAAGGGGACAATTTCAATTTTCATGGTAAGCAGGCAGGCACAAGACATAATGTGAACAATAATAACAAAGCACATTTATGTAGCGGTGTCTATGAGTGGCTTACCATTCTGCGGTCTATCATGGAGCAACCATCAGCGCAAAGTAATGCTGGAGATGTATCAAACCCTTCAGAGAGCCATAGCTTGAGAATAAGGCGCATGGCCCTTTGGCAGTGAGGACTTTCAGCCAGAGAACTGTCCCTAGTATATTTGGTGTAAGCACGAAGAAGAAAAATCCACCATAGGCCAGAATCCACAGGAGCAACTCGCCCGATAGCAATTTCACCAAAATCAGCAAGCAGAGTTTCAGTCTTCTTCGTAGGGTGGGAATGGTGCACCTTGAAGCTTGCTGGCATCACACCCTGTCCAAGCTTAAAAAGATCAACCATCTTCTCTCTTGATTGAAGGCGAGCAGTCTCTACCAGGAAATTCTTCACTATCGCTGGTTCCCCTTTCATCAAGAAAGCCAAGGCACTAGGAACGAAATCCCTCATGAAAACCTGTTCCAGGATATGGCAAGAATTTCAGCACTGTTGATAATAATGTATGTAGGGTACAAGGAGATTTACAAGTTTTTTTCATGAGACACTCAGTAGGTGCTTTACACAAGAGACAATAACTAAAAGCATCAATGTTCGCTATTCGAGAATTTTGCTCTAAAAAATACAGTAGAATAGAGTAAGGAATGTTCATAACTACCAAGGACGAAAAAAACAATGGTTCGACTGGGAAGGAAAAGGTAACCTGGTCATAGTTGAGTTCTGCCTGAGACTTGTCTATTGCAGCAAGAGTCCCAATTGGCTGACCTTTGAAGTAAACTATTGATTGCTTTAGGGCTTCCCAAGCAGCATCTGTGATTGTGTGCCTGTGCATTCCATTGCTGTCTGCAGTGAATTCTCCAGAAGGATCACATGAAGATATTGGTGTACAACCACCTTTAATGATCTCCGGGATTTGGGGCTGATGACAAAGTTGAAAACCATCATGCCCTATCTTAGATAAGATTGCTTGACTCACTTCAGCAGATCTGTGCCGTTCCATAGGCCACACTTTTTTCTTCTGCTCCAGATTCAAGGAATCATACTTGGTATCATCCGCCAGTTCTGTGACCTTACTCTGAGGGGTAATTGTTGAGGAGAGTACCATCTTTCTAGTTCAAAAGTTCTGAAACAGCAAAACCTCTGCTAATACAAAAAGGTAAACGCAAGTCAGATTTTATCCAAGACTGAGTTGAATTCATTTCGAAATTCAGAAAATCCATACTGTACATAAAATAAAATACATTGTATTCTAACTGAAAAGGCCAGCATTCTACCAGTAGCTCGTGCAACTTACAAGTGGAGATGGGTATATGTTTGGTGAAGGTTACCAATGACAAACTGAGATACCAGAACATGAACCAGAGATGAAAGCAGAGCAAAATAAAACCAACACGCACTGCATCTTTTACTTAAGAAGATACACAAACAAACTACCATGCCGTCAAAATGTAAGCCTACAGTAAGAGGAACACATCATCTTATCCACAGAAAAAAGGCAATGGCAGAAAGGGACTAACGTAACGTTGGTAATTTACTCGCATACAGCTAGGAACAATAGCTTTGGGGAATTGCCTGAGGCTGCCTACTGTCTGAAAATAAAATGGGCTATGGACAGTGCATAATTCTAATGTGAAGGTGACAGAAGCCACCTACGCATTTTTACCAGTAAGCCCTGTAAAATACTTCTCTCATGTACAGCACTGAGACCAATACTGCTTGTCCCTGCTCAGAATACTCAGGGACTTCAAATGCAAATCCAACAATCGCTTACTAAGGGAAGTATCAAAGCAAACTGATCAATCACCGCACCGCACAGGGACACAGCACAACATTACAAGCCGCTGATGCACTGTCTTACACCGACCACCACATCTCAATTTCTTGACAAAAACACGAAACCATCCACTATATCCTCAACCCAAACAGCACACACAGATTAAACAATCATCACAGATGCACAACATAATAATGATTCAACAACAAATTCGATCCTCTAAATGGAGAACCGTGAAACAGGATGGCACACCCCCTTGTCGTAGGGGGAACAGCACGCTGTAAATGGCGGCCAACCGCGGACGATCCGAACGCACTAGTAGGACCAAAATCAGCGAAGCATTCCAGGCACTCTGCCACAAGAGCAGAGACGCGGCCGCGCGCCAGGGCGACGGCCTCCGAAATCGAGCGCGACGCTACTACTCCATAAACGGAGGACCTAGAGCGGAGCAGATCGGAAGACCTAGAACGCGAAAAAAAAATGGCCAGAACAGGGGACGCACGAACCCGCGCGTGCGAAACCGCAAAACCCTCTCCCACCCCATAAACCTCGAGCGCAGCGAAACCGCGCGGTGAGAGAGACGGAGCGAGAGGGGAGCCCGATCGACGACGCGGCTCCGCCTCCACCCGTCCCCCCGCCCGCGACGAGGCCTGCGGAGGCGGATCTAGGCGGCGCGCGCGCGCGCCCGGAGGCCGCGGAGGCCGTCCCCCGGGCCGGATTTAAGCGGGGGAATCGCTGAGGGAAGGGACAAGCAGCCTCGTGCGCGCGTACCTCGGGGCCGACGGGCGAATGCTGCTGGCGGGCGGGCGTGGCGGAGGTGGCGGAGGCGCGGCCGATTTCCCGGCGGGGAGGAGGAGCGGGGCGGCGAGGCGTGGTGGGAGGCGGGGGGTGTGTTCGGAGCCGGAGGGGTGGGAAATGTGGGAGTGAGGGACGGGTGGGTTTAGCGCCGCGCCTTTGTAGGGGTTAGGTCGGTGAGGGCTCGGGAGGAAGAGAAATGAAAAGAGACTGGAGTAACTGTGGTAATTAATTTATCTCAAGAGGCAAACTCTGGTAATTAGCTGTCACTGGCTTCCCTTTGTTGGGCGACGAGAGCGGTAAAAGGTTGCTGTGCGGGGATGAGTTGCGGGTAACCCAAACAATTTGCACTGGTCCGTTGCATAGCTCGGTTCCCCTGTAAGGGCATCTCCAGCCGTTGGCCTCCCAAGGGGCGTTTAAAAGCGCCGCCTGGGGATAAGCCGGCGCAAAAAAAGGTCCTGGGGGCGAGTCGGTCCCCAGCCGTCGGCCCCAGGACCGCCCCCAGGCGCGTATTAAAAAACAAAAAAAAAAAGTTCGGCGAAGTTATGATAAAACTAGTTAAATTTTGGCCAAACATGGCAAATTTCGGTGAAATTCGTCCAAACATTACATTAACCTAATCTAAAAAAGAAAGGGGGAAGTCGTCGCCGCCGTCGCCGCCATCGTCGTCGTCGGCCTTCTCCTCCTTAACGCGGGCGCCCCTGCTGGACCCCTGCCCGGCGTCGCCATGGCGAACAGGCGGCGGCGCGTCGTCGTCGTCGCTGCTGTCGCAAAGGACGACGACCCCGCCTTCCTCGCGGCCGCGTCGGCGCTCCTCGAAGCGGCGTAGGGCGGCGCGCTGGCGCTCCTTCTCCTTCTCGCGGCGCGCCTTCTCCATCGCAATGGAGTCCTGGCGCGCCCACTCGAGGGCGGCGTCGCCGTCGTCGGCGAACTCGGCCTTCACCGACGCCAGACCCGGCTCCGTCTTCACCGGCGCCAGCCCCGGCTCCGTCTTCGGCTTGACAAAGCGCGGAGGAGCCGACGAGGGGGCGCGCCGGCCGCCCTCGTTGATGACGATGCCGGCGCTGCGAGTGCGCCGGCCGAGTGGTGTCTCCGCCGCGGGCTCGGCCTTGACGCCGAGCAGTGCCGGAGAGCCGGAGGAGTGGGAAGAAGAACGGGACGACGACGAGGAAGAAGAGGACGCGCCGAACCTTCTTGGAGCCCATGGCCCGGCGCGTCGGTGCTGCGCCGGGGCGGCCACTCTCGCCGGGGGGTACGCCAACGGCCGGTCGTTGCCGCCCTCGAGGTACATGAGCACGCCCTCGAGTGTGCGGCCGGGGACGCCCCACTAGAGGTAGCGTCCCTCGCTGTTCTGCCGGCTGCCGACCATCGGCGCGCCGTTGGTGGACGCCAAGCGCTGCTGTTGGCGGCGCTCGAAGTACGCCGCCCAGGCCGCGTGGTTGTCGGCGGCGTACTGGGGGAGGGAGAGCTCGGCGTCGGTGAGGGACGCGCGCACAATGTCGACCTCTTCGGCGAAGTACCTCGGGTCCGCCGCAACGTCGGGCAACGGGGGAATGGGCACTCCCCCGGCGCTGAGTCTCCACCCCGTCGGCCCGGCGCGCATGTCCGGCGGCGCCGGGATGTTCGCCTGGAACAGGAGCCACGACTCCTGTTTGCGCAGCGAACGGCGGCCGAAGCCGTTGGCCGCTGCCGTATCTCCGGGGAAGCGCTCTGCCATGGCGAAGGCGGGGTTGGGCGGGCTCGGAAGAGGTAGAGGAAGGGGCTGGGCAGCGGCGCTCGGGGAGAGAGGAAGGATTGGACGGTGGCGAGGGGCGGGGCTGGTGTGGGCGCAGGTGAGCGGAGGCCACCGGCTTTTATAGCCGGGCCGCGCCCGTGTGTACGCGTGCGAGGGAGTGGAGGCGTCGGCGCGCCGTCCCCTGAACGCGCCGCCCGTGAGGAATCAATGGCAAGGCTGACCGGCGGCAGCCTTGCCATTGATTCCCCGCGGGAACCGAGGCCGTTGGGGGAAGACGAGGCGCCAAGTCGCTGAAGCGGCTGGCCCGCGTCTTTTTCGCGCCAAAACAGCTCGCCCCGATGCCCCCCAGCGTGCCGGGTTCGGCCTGGGTCCGCCGGCGCTATTTTCGGCTCAAGCCGGCGAAAATCGGGCTCTTGGGGGCGCGATTGGGCCGTTTTTCGGCGCCGGCGCGAAAAAATCGCCTGGGGAGGCCTTCCTGGGGGTGCGGCTGGAGATGTCCTAAGACTTAGGGTTTTGGGAAATTGCACTGGTCCGTGGCTATCTCATATATATAAGGGGTACATAAAGGTGTACGGTACAATAAACAAGACGTACAGAGGCTACGTATAAATACAGTCTAACACCCTCCCTCAATCTTAACTATGCCCTGAAGTACAAAGTATGTTAAGATTGCTCCTACAACCTACAAACTGGGGTTGTGGAAGAGGCTTCGTGAAGATGTCAGCAAGTTGATCCTTTGAAGAGATGAACTTGATGTGGAGTAGCTTCTGTGCAACACGTTCTCGCACAAAGTGATAGTCAACTTCAATGTGTTTTGTCCGAGCATGAAACACTGAATTAGATGACAGATATGTAGCACCAATGTTGTCACACCAAAGAACAGGTGGCTGAGATTGAGAAACTCCCAACTCTCTTAATAAGGACTGTACCCATATGATCTCAGCTGTAGCATTTGCAACTGCCTTGTATTCAGCTTCAGTACTACTCCTGGACACTGTAGCTTGTTTACGAGCAGCCCAGGCGATCAAGTTGGGACCAAAGAAGACAACATGTCCCCCGTGGATCGCCTGTCATCTGGATTACCAGCCCAGTCTGCATCTGAAAAAGCAGAAAGTGTAGGAGACGGTGCTGGCTGAAGAAGTAAACCATATGAGGCAGTAAAGCAAATGTATCGAAGGATGCGCTTCACCGCTGTCCAATGAGTAGTCCGAGGAGCATGAAGAAACTGACAGACACGATTGACTGCATATGAGATGTTAGGCCGAGTGATAGTCAGGTACTGTAGACCACCAACAACGCTACGATACTCAGTGGCATCCTCAGAGGTGAGAAGATCTCCATCAAAGGCAGACAGACGATCAGTAGCAGACATAGGAGTCATGACATGCTTGCACTGTAGCATACCGGCCCGTCGCAACAAGTCCATCGAATACTTATGCTGAGTGAGTGCCAAACCAACAGGAGAACGTGAAACTTCCAAGCCAAGGAAGTAATGCAACGTTCCTAAATCCTTCACCGCAAAATCACCACTCAAGGAAGAGATCAGACGATCAACAACAGCATCAGAGGAGCTAATGAGGATAATGTCATCAACATATACCAGAAGATACATCATCACCTGAGGCCGATGCAGAAGGAAAAGCGAGGTGTCAGCAGTGGAGGGAACAAAACCAAGTGACCGAAGAACAAAGCCCAATCTGGCATGCCAAGCACGAGGAGCCTGCTTCAGCCCATAGAGCGCCTTGACCAGGCGACAAAGATGACGAGGGCGAGCAGGATCAACGAACCCCGAAGGCTGACGCATGTAAACCTCCTCATCTAGAACACCATGAAGAAAGGCGTTCTAAACATCCAGCTGACGAAGAAACCAACCCCGTGTAACAGCCAAGGACAGCAGATGTCATATAGTCGTCGGTTTGATCACCAGACTGAACGTATCCTTGTAGTCAAGACCATACCTTTGCTTGAACCCTTTCGCCACTAACTGTGCCTTATAGCGTTCAATAGAACCATCAGCATGCTTCTTAACTTTGAAGACCCACTTGGAATCAATAATATTGACACCAGAGACCGAGGGAACGAGCTGCCAAGTACCATTTGCCAACAAAGCCTGATACTCTTGCTCCATAGCTTGACGCCAATGAGGTATCCCGAGAGCAACCTGGAAGTGACGTGGTTTAGCCGAAGGATCATCCTTGACGTGAGCAACACATGCCGCAAGCCAGGCCACCGTCCCATCTTTGCGTTGCTTAGGACACACAATACCAGATCGGCTGCGTGTATGTGGTTGAAGAGCAACAGTAGCAGGTGGTGCAGCAAGTGGCGACGGCACCAGCGATGAGGAAGCAGCCGGCGAGGCAGCTGGTGATGAAATACTTGCGCCAGGCGAGGATGAGGGAGAACCAGGCGAGCCAACAGTCGACCGGGCGGGCGAGCCAGTCGACTCGATGCCGACCAAGTCACGGGTGGCCGGCCCAGGCGAGACCGCCAACGCAGGGGGAGCTGGCCCAGGCGAGGCCGTCGGCTCAGGGGAGGCCGACCCAGGCGAGGCCGCCAGCTCAGGAGAGGCCGACTCAGGAGAGACCGGCCCAGGCGGAGGCACGGTCGGCTCAGGGCAGGCCGACACGGGCGAAGCCGGCACCGAGGAGCATGGTCCAGACATGCATGGCGCATGCACGAGACCGCTTCCCACGTCCGGTGTAGTCGATAGCTCCGGCTCCTCTAGCAACTCAAGGCGAGCTCCACGACCCGTTCCTACAACATGATTAGGCAACAACGCAGGAGAGTATGCAATATCAAAAAATTGAGCAGGCAGTGGAGGGGTGGAATGCGAGGAGGTGACTAGAGGTGCGGGATTTGTGGAAAAAGAAGAGAACGGAAATACACTCTCGTCAAACACAACATCACGCGAGATATAGACACGATTGGATGGAATATGAAGACACTTGTACCCTTTGTGAAGAGAGCTATACCCAAGAAAAACACAGAGTTTTGACCGAAACTCAAGCTTATGCTTATTGTAAGGACGCAGATGAGGCCAGCATGCACAACCAAAAACTTTGAGAAAGGTATAATCTGGAACCTCATTAAGCAACATTTCAAGAGGTGTTTTCATCCCAAGGAGTCATGTAGGAAGCCTATTTATGAGAAAACAGGCAGTGGAAAACGCATCACTCCAAAACCGAAAGGTGCCGATGCATGAGCAAGTAAAGTGAGACCAGTTTCGACAATGTGACGATGCTTACGTTCAGCCGTGCCATTCTGCTGATGTGTATGAGGACAAGACACGCGGTGCGAAATCCCAAGCTTATTAAAAAAAGAATTGAGGTTGTGGTACTCACCCTCCCAATCTGACTGGACATGGATGATCTTATGCTTAAGAAGACGTTCAACGTGAGCTTGAAATTGTAGAAACACATCGAACACATCAGATTTACGCTTGATAAGATAAAGCCAGGTAAACCGACTATAAGCATCAATAAAACTGACATAATAATTATGACCGCTAACAGAAGTTTGGGCATGCCCCCATACATAGGAAAAAAATAAGCTCAAGAGGAGTTTTGACGACACGACTCGAATCTAAAAATGAAAGCTGATGACTCTTGCCTTGCTGACAGGCATCACAGACTGTGGCAGCATCTTTATTGGACATAACGGGAAGACTATGACGATGAAGAACACTATGAACTATGGGAGTGGCAGGATGACCAAGCCGTGCATGCCAATGAGTGGGCGACACACGGACACCACTGAGCGCTCGAGGAGCAGAAGGCAGATCAAGTGCATATAGTCCATCACGCAGGCGACCTCTAAGCAGAACGTCCCTCGTGGCTCGATCCTTGATAAAAAATGAAAAGGATGAAACTCAGTGAAAACATTGTTATCACGAGTAAGCTGAGGAACAGATAATAAGCTACGAGTAGCAGAAGGAACTCTAAGGACATTACGAAGATGGAGAGATTTTTGTTTATGAGTTAGGAGAGAGGCCTGACCAACATGTGATATGTGCATACCTGCTCCACTGGCGGTGTGAACCTGATCATGTCCACGGTATGGCTCCTGGACGGAGAGTTTGCCCATCTCGCCTGTCAGATGATTCGTAGCGCCCGTGTCCATATACCAAGTGCTATCAATGGGATATGATGAAGTGTGGCCTGCTTGACGCGCATGCTCGTGAGTGGCCAAGACAGCTTGTTTCTCGTTGCCTTTGCCATTGTTGCCGATGCCGAGAAAGTCCTGCTTGAAGCGGCGATGACAGCGGGAAGCAATGTGACCTGGAATGTTGCACAGTTGACAGGGGAGCTGAACGCCACATGAAGGGCAGCAGGCACACGAGCGTCCACCGCCGGTCGTGGGCAAAGAGGCACCGACAGGCGACCGTTGAGCTTGTGAAGTCAGAGGTACTGATTTGCCACTAGCAGATGACTTGAAGGGCTTCCCTTTCCCACGAGCGGCAGCATTGGGAGCAATAAAATTCGGACTGGTACGGCGGGACTTGACATGCTGCTCTGTGGCGAGGAGGCAGGCGTAGAGCTCACGAGGTTCAAGCGGAGTGTCACGACCATTGATGTTCTCAGCAAGGTTATCATAGTCGTCGTCCAGGCCGTTCATGACGAAGGTGGTGAAGTCCTCTTTGCGAAGCGGTTGACCAATGGAGGCCAAAGTGTCTGTGAGACGCGTCATCTTGCCGAAGTAGTCGGTAATGCTGAGGTCAAGAAGCTTGGTCTCCCCCGGCTCGGTACGAAGAGTGTGAGCACGGGCCTGCTGCTGAGATGCGAAGCTGGTGTGAAGAGCAGACCATGCCTCCTGGGACGTGGCAGCGAAGAGGACCAAGGAGGACACCGCCTCGGTGAGTGACGACTGAATCGCAGAAAGGATGGCTTGATCCTGAGCCACCCACGCATGGTACGCCGGGTGATGTGGTGGAGGACACGGCAAGGAACCGTCGATGTAGCCCTCGAGGTAGCGACTGCGGAGAAGTGGCAGCACCTGTGCACGCCATGACAAGTAATTATCCGTCGTCAGTTTCACTGTGATAAGATGCGCGAAGTAAAACGGCGCACTGGCCACGGCATGATCAACAGCAGGAGGCGATGTGTAGTAGCTCATGTGGGATGAACCACCAGATGCACCAAGACCCAGCGCTGTGGAGGAAGTGGCAGCCGGCGTAGGAGCTCCAGGATAGGACGCAGCCACTGTCGGTGGGTAGTAGCCGCCGTAGGGCAACGGCAATGTCGGGGTGCCATAGGGCACAGCCGATGCCCTGCCCACCCCGGAGGTCGCGTAGGACGCCGCGGGAACGGGGGCAGTCGCAGCGGCCGCGCAGGGCGAGGCGCCGTACGCTACGTTGTACGCGGAGAACGGCAGAGGAGCGGCCCCGTAAGGCCCGTAGGGCGCCGATCCAGCAGGAGCAGGCGCCGCTCCGTAGGGGCCTGCTAGCGGCGGAGGAGCAACCCCGTAGGACCCATAGGGCACCGATCCCATCCAGGGACCAGCGTACGAAGGGTCTCCCAATGCAGGTGTGGGGACCCCGACTCATAAGTCGTGATCACCGAATGCACGTCTACAGTGATCCCAGAGATCAATGCTCACTGAACACACAGAAGGTGAGTAACAAGAGTCTTACATCCATACATACCGTATTACACAAGTAGGACCATTATGGTCAAGTCTTGAGTATAACATCGCAGCGGAAATCTTCGTCGATAACTTGGACCCATGCCATCTGCCTTAGCCCTACAGGCATTCTGACTGGGAAGCGTCCTAGCTCGCAAGTTCGTCACCGAGGTACTCTTCTTCATATCATGTTCTTTCATGCCTGGCCAATAAAATAACCAGTGGCAAGCCAATGAGTACTTTGAATGTACTCGCAAGCAACCCATGTTTTGGTTCAAGATACAGCAATGCATGATATAGGTAAATTTTTGCAGAAAGCTAGTTTTGAGTGCAATGACATGTTCAACAACTTGTAAGACATGCATTAGGAGAATTCAAGTAACCATAAGGACAGGTTACAGATTTCAACATAAATAGAGTGGGCACCAACCCAACTCAATCATGTCAAGTCCTTTGACTTGACCCGAGTAGTGGTATTAACATAAAAAGAGTGGGCACCAACCCAACTCAATCATGTCAAGTCCTTTGACTTGACCCAAGTAGTTCTTCCCACTTATCCAATCACACACTGGTTTGCAAACTTGTGGACGTAGCCCAAGAGCGGTTACCCAACTGTCCTTGACTGTGGACACAGCTATTCGAATAGTTTTACACTCTGCAGAGGTTGCACACTTTACCCACAAGATCCGGGGAACTTCCGTGTCATCCACGACCCGCGGTACCTCAAGTACCCAGGGTAAGCACCCGATCACTATCTTTCCCTAGACGACACTAACATGGAGTCCACTCGATTGGTAGTAACCCCCATGCCCATCATTTCACAACTTAAAAATTGTGGAGCCTTGCTCCCATATTCATCACATACCACTGGCACGGGGTACCAACTGTGTGTCCGGTGCCCCATAAAAATGTTCTTGGCCGCCCTACCTGGCACGACCCCGTCCCGAGAGAGAGCACCAACTCTTCCCCGTCACTAGTAATGCGGGCTCCAAGCTAGTATCAGCCTAGGTAATCAATAATGCCCTTTCCCATATAAGGGTAGAGTGGTTGCGCATGTAAGGTTGGAATAACGGTCGCAACTTAAACCAATCCGTTTTTTTAAAAGCAACACACACACACACTTGCCTCGGTACACCACTTCGTCATCAAGTGGTCACCCAACTCATCATCTCCCTCGGGCTTAAGTGGCACCCGACGGGGTTTTCGAAAAGTCCTTTCAAAATACTTCGCCTCCATCACCATGCATACACCCGTCCCTTTTTGCGCAGCACTACTTTAGCATCCTATCTATTCCCATCGGCATAACCCTCATAAGGAGGTAGGGTCATGCACAATGCAAGTATCAACAAGGAGGAAATGAAGGCAACCCACCAAAGTGGCTACCCTCTCATCATGATTCCGATGCAACAATAATAATGTGCTATATGAAATGCATAAAAAGGGTTTCATAGACATGGTCAAAGGGCTGCTTGCCTGTTTTAACCAAGTCTTCGAGGTCTTCAAAGTCTTCTGGCCCAACTCCAAGCATTTCGTCTACTTCCTCAACTATCGTTGAAAGCAACCATAATAAGCAACACAACAAGGCAGAAATAAATGTGCTCCAAAAATATTGATTTGACTTTTCTAGGGTACCTCTAGTCATGTGAGGAATGAGCAAAGTGATTTCATTGGAAGTGGGTCAATGGATATTTCTAAACATTTTGATATGATGGAATCAAGGGGTTTATGGAATTGCAAGAAGTGGACATGAACATATTTTTGAAAAATGAGCAAAGGTACCCATTTAACAAAGGATGATTTTAGAAGCATCTAGGAATTGGTTTCACAGGATTTGGAGTTGAAATGATTTTCCTATGAATTTACACAGTTGACAAATATGAAGAAATAGACCATTATTTAAGGTGATACAGAAAGTATTACTAAAAATGTTCAAAAACTAAGTTTTGAACTTATAGACACCTAGGATTTTGAATCATGGAATTTGGATCAAAAATGGGCTCTCTGTGATTTTCTAAAGTTCAGCACAGAAACAAGAAAATAGGATTTATTTAATATGTGTGAAGGAAAATGTGCAAAAAGCACCATGTGATAGGGCATGATTTAAGGAGTTACTAGAAATTGGAATCACCCAATTTTGACTCTATTTGAATTACTTATGGATTTTTGAAGTTTACAGAAAAAGAAAAAGAAAAGAGAAAGGGTTTTACCCTTATCCTGCGTAGTGGGCGGGAGATAGCAGCAGGACGCCACTGGGCCGGCCCAGCGGCTCGGCCACAGGCGCACAGGGGGCCGCGTTGAAGGCGGGTTCCCTCGTATACGTCTTCGTGCGAGGGAGACGGCAACGGCGGAAGCCGTCTCCACTTAAACGCGCGGGGCCCGCCCACCGGGTCACTGACGAGCGGGGCTCGAGGCTCTGGCCGTCTCCGACCTCCCGCTCGAACAGAGCAGAGGCAGGGGAGGCGAGGCCGAACGGCACCGGCGCTCTCCCCGGCGGCACCGACCACCTCCGTGGGCGCCCGACACACCGTCGTGCTCGGGAGAGTGCGACGCATCCTCCGAGGTACTCCACGGGCGCGGGGGCGGTCTGAGGTGAGCGCCCCGTCGTCCATGGCGGAGGAGGCCGACGACGAGATTCAGCACGGCGAGGCAGACGCGGGGAGGAGGAACTGGAGAACGGGGTGAGTCAGTGGTGGTGATGATAGGGCGCTGGAGTGGCTAGGTGGGAGAGAGAGTGGCTGAGGCGCCCGGATTTTGGCGGAGGCCGACGGCTTGGCTCCGGCCTTGGAGAAGGATGGAGGGCACGGGAGGAAGGATGGGTTGGCCTGGGTGGTGTTCGGGAGAGAGGGAGAGCGAATGGAGCAGAGAGGAGGGCTCGTAACGGCCTCATATGGGCACGGTTAGGAGCACCATGGACGGAGCTCACGGCCACGGCCCAGGGCATCGCCAGGGGCCAAACGAGTGCTTTGGGGCGTGTCTGAGGTGCTCGTGGGCGTGGTCTAGGTCAAGGGAGAGAAAAGAGAGAGAGCAGGGGGCCAGGGGCACCGCGTGTGTGAGCGTGCTCACTGGTGCGCTCGGGCGGCCGGCGCGCGTGCAAAAGGAGGCAGCGGGAGGGAGAAGGAGGAGGGGTCCAAGGGCGTGGCGTGTTGCGGACGTCGAGGCACCTCGACTGGCGCGAGGGGGAGGATCGAGGTGGTCGGGTGGCTTGGGCAGAGAGCAGCTACAGTGCGTGGGAGCACTGTAGCGTGCTCTGGAGCACACCTTTGGCATGCCATGGCATAAAAAAGGTGAAGTGGGCGTGGCCACTTGTGTCCAGTAGTGCTAGGGAGTAGTAAACAAAGGGGAGAGGGCCTTGGATGCCCTGGACAGCCAGTAGGAGAGGAGAGAGGTTGAGGGAGAGAGGGAAATGGGCTGTCCAGAGAGAGAAAATGGGGTTTTACCCCTCCAATAATTGAGCCATGGGTTTGCCATTGCTACTGGAGGTGCAAGGGGACTAGGAGGGGCTGTGGTAAAAAGTGGAGGCCATGAAGAAGAGTGGAAGAGGTCAAAACAGGGGTTTTAGTAAAATGGCAGAAGGTGTTTGATGCTTGTTTGGGCAAGAAAATTAATTCCACTTGCCATGAGAATTAACAGGATCAAGTGTCACACATAATTGAGGTTGACCACCAAGTTTGAGTCCATTTGAAGAAAGTTGCCAATGTAACCTTGGTAAACCCTAGAAATCAGCAGAAATGGATTTACCAAGATTTAGTCATGCAAATCTATTTTCCTTGATGCACCACTTGGTGTAGTGTCCTCAGTTGAGGATTTTAACATGTCGACAAAAGTTGGGGTCAAGGAGAAAAAGTTGGCAGTACAAACTTGTTCAAATTTGATTCTGGTCAGAGAGGGTTTTGGGGTACTTTGATCAAGACAAAATTCTCTCCAACTTGTGCCATTTGGTTTAGATGCATTATTAGACCATTTGAGCATGTTCACAAGGTTTGAGAACATTTGGACATGTTTGTCAGTGCAAAGTTGTTCAAACTTGAAAAAGGACAGAAATGGTTTTGAGGAGATTTCATGGGGTTATACTATTCTCCATGACATGATACTTGGCAAGATCATCAAACATGTCATATGTGACATGCTAGAATTTTCTTAGAATTGTTGGGGAATATTTCCTGTAGAAATATTTCAAATCCTTGAAATGGGCAGAGATGGTTTTTGAGGGATTTGACCAATATTTTGAACATGACATGTGTTGAAACTCTTATATATGGACAATATATGTCCATTGAGTTTCCCTAAATTTTCTCAAATATTTTTGAAACATTAAAATAATTTTTCCCTATTAAAGACCATTTCTGGCCTTAAGAAAAAGCTTTTAAGAAAATAACTTTTAAAATTATATTTTTGTGGTTTCTGGGAATCCTATATCTAATAGGTTTCAAATATACCTTTTGAAAGATTTTTCATACCCCAAATCAGGTACTTGCAGTGCAAACCTTAATCCAGGGGTTTTTTTTTGGAAAACTAATTTTAGAAAATACTTTTTGGCCAACATATTTTTGCAAGAAATTGTTTTTATGTCCTACACACATGGCATGATCATTGGGCAAGGTTTTGGATCAAGGAGAAGGAGTATAAGAGTTGGAGGATTTATTTGATTTTTAGAGCAGTTGCAAACAACAGACAAAAATCAAATCAAGCAAAGTCCAAAACACTCAAAAGTTTTTGTCAAACCACATTTTATCATGATTTATTAGCTTAAGTGTTGTGGCATGAAAATCAGGGTGTGACAGCAGGCGGAGGCGCGGCCGTTGATGTCGGCGGCGGCTGATCTGATGAAGCACCCACCATCGAGGACTGGCCGGTGTGGACCGAGACTAGGGGGCGCGAGGAGAGGAACGGCGATGCAGGCGCTGTGACAGAGACCGGCGCGACGGCGGCGGCGGAGGTCGGTGCGATCGCGGCGGCGGCGGCAGCAGCGAAAGACATAGGACCGGTTAGGGTTGATACCATGTAAGACTTAGGGTTTTGGAAAACTGCACAACACCCTTCCAGGGTGTGGCTATCTCATATATATAAGGGGTACACAAAGGTGTACGGTACAATATACAAGACCTATACAGAGGCTACGTATAAATACAGTCTAACATCCCCTCTATACTCCCTCTGTTTCAGCAAATTTGACAATTTTGACCAGTGAATGAAATCATTTCATAAAATGAACTGCTCCTAAAAAATTCACTCAGCTGACTTTTTTAGTGGCGCCCGACACGAAGGCGCCACACTATACTGTGCAACGCTCCACGGATAGGCGCTAACGCCTGGCCAGCGTCGCACCCCGGACTGCCTAAAAACTACTAAGTCAATGTGCAGCGCCTAAGAGCTAGGCGCCACACTATATAGTGTAGCGCCTAGCTCTCAGGTGTTGCACACTGACTTAATAATTTTCGTATCAAACGGATGTGACGCTGGCCAGGCGTGTAGCGCCTATCCGTGAGGCGTTGCATAGTGTAGTGTGACGCCTTCGTGTCGGACGCCATTAAAAAAGGAGTGAATTTTTTTAGAGGCAGTTCATTTTGTGAAATGATTTCATCCACATGTCAAAATTGTCAAATTTGCCCTCTGTTTTATCCATATAGTGTGTCAAACATTACGACAAATTTTGATTATGTTTGTTTATAGACAAAAAATATGTATATTTAAAATACCAAATGCATATCACTGGATACATCATCACTAATACTTTCGTGTTTTATAAGTTTGAAATTGTGTATATAAATAGTTTTTGCTATAAACTCGGTCAAAGTTTACTTAGTTTGGCTTTAAAAAAAGATATACGCGCTACATTATGGAACAGAGTGAGTAGTAATTTTCTTGTTGTCATGGTGTGTTTCCTTCCAACTCGATGTCTTGCATCTTTTGAGTTAAAAAGAAAACGAAGAAGTCGGATGAATCATGTAGTGTGAGTAAACTTAATCTAATGTCCCGTTGAAAATAAGAAGATAATTGGCAAATTTTCATGTGTTTCTCCTTGGTGGAATGACAAGTATCATAGGACATGTAGATCTAAGGAGTCCAGTGGAAAACGTAATCCAACTAAGGAGTCTAGATAGATCTTCGCTCTAACTCTACACTGGTGCAGTGGATCGGGAGGTGATCAGGAAGAGAGGAATGCATTGGCAGTTGGCGAGCAAGTGTGCTACAATTGGTAGGAGAAAAGTCCTAGGGAAGTGGGTGTTGGGCGTGAAGAGACGTAAATGTTGGCCTACTTCGATACGTTTATAATCGGGTTGTGCTACCACGACACGATCCGTTATTTTTTTAATCGGCCCAATAGACCAAATATAGGCCCAACACGGCTTAATAGGTTGAATCCTATGTGAGCGAGCGGGCTAAACGCGCCGTCAGGCCGGCCAGTTTACTAAGGGGGGTCATGCATTGGCTAGAGAGTGCAGCACACGGACCAGCACGACACCACCCACATGTATCAAGCGTGCCATGGTGGGTCGTGCCATGCCTGGCCCGTTTGGTCTAGGCCGGGGCGTGCCGTGCTGTGGGCTGGCACATTGGACACCCTTGCTCCTACATACATGGTTAAAAAGGGGTATTAGAGAAGGGAAGATGATTTGTAACACCCAGGTGCTTCACTCTCCTATATGACCATTTAGTTCAAAAAATACCAGGAAATTTTAAAAAAATCTAGGGTTTTGGGATATGAAACCTGGGTGCCCAATCTACTTTCGTGTGAAATTTTGTGAAAAAATATCAGGAATCGTATCCATGGCAAAAAGAAGACAAAAAATTCCTATGCATAGAAAAAATTGTTTTGATGGAATTTAGTTCGAGCTGTATTTTCTTCGCCACGAATACATGTCTTGGTATTTTTCTATGAAACTTCATAGAGGAGTAGATTGGGTACTCAAGTTTGAGATCCCAAGATTTAAGTTTTTTTAATATTCCTAGTACTTTTAAAAATTATTTTCATATGGGGGTGGACACCCAGGTGCTCTTGCGTATTTCCCATTAGAGAAGTCCTTTTTATGCCACTAAAATGGCTTTTTTTTAAGGTAAGCAAATAGCTTTATTACGAAACATTCAGGGCAAGATCGCCCATAACAGAGTCAGCAACACTTGCCGGAATTACATGATCCGCAAATAAAACCTCTCCCATTGGGAGAGTCATGCCTAATTGCGCCATATGGTGAGCTGCCATGTTGGCCTCTCGTTTGCAATGAGCAAACACACATGACGAGAACCATAGCCGGGATTGCACCTTGATATCCTCAATCGCCGCTGCGTACCGCGAGCAATCTGGAGTACGTCTGTTCAGAGCCTGTGCAAGCATCTGGGCATCCATCTCCACTGCCAGCCGAATCACTCCCAACTCCGCCGCAAGTTCAAGAGCTTGTTCCACCGCTCTCAGCTCAGCACCGAAGGCATCAGCAACATTGTCAATACGGCCAGCCCGCGCTGCCACCACCTCGCCTGCATTAGTCCTTACAACCACGCCCCAGGCTCCCAGCAATTCATCCTCCTGAAAAGCCCCGTCGACGTTGAATTTGAGAATATCCGGTGGTGGAGGGGTCCATCGGACCGTGCTCTTTGGTGGGGGTGGTGGTTTGCAGAAACACCCCTCATACTCCCTGCAGCCGTGCATGCAGCCCTCACGGCAAACTGCGCGTGG
Organism: Triticum monococcum; assembly: GCA_034509565.1. Taxonomy (NCBI): domain Eukaryota; kingdom Viridiplantae; phylum Streptophyta; class Magnoliopsida; order Poales; family Poaceae; genus Triticum; species Triticum monococcum. Next base: position 54,005,379 of record CM067846.1, on the reverse strand, counting down.
TCCATCGGCTTCTCTCCCTCTCGAACCTTGTTGCGCTGAGACCACCATTGCCACCACATGACGATGATAGCTATCCGATCCTTCTCAGGTATTTGCCAGAGGCAATCCAAGGTGTTGTCCGCGCTATCACATTCCGTGAGTCTCAATCTCACAGGTTCAAGATCGAGGCCCCGCCATACCTGCTTTATCTCGTGGCACTCCACAAACAGGTGCTTAGCGGATTCATCCCTGGCATTGCACAGGAAGCATTTGTGATTCTCGATCGCCATACCCCTCCGACACAAAATGTCCTTTTGGCCAGTGTGTTGTGCGCTAGACACCACACAAAATGTTTGACCTTCCCCGGGCACGCTATGTCCCATAATCTTTTCCATTTTGCCTCCCCTCCTCCCTCCAGGTTACCATCGGCCAGTGCAAGCCCAGGTTCGGACAGAGCCCGCTTCAGCTTATACGCTTGCTTAACTGAGAACACACCTTTAGGATCGAAATGCCATGCTAGAAAGTCACCGGCTCCGTCCCTTAGTGGCATTTGGAGGATCAGTTTGGCATCCTCGTCCCAGAACGTCTCATTAACCAGGTCCACATCCCAGTTGCCAGATGTTGGGTCAATGAGCTCAACGACTCTTGTTAGTAGGTTTGCCCCGCGAGGAGTGATGACTCGCCTAGACCAAGCACGGGGGATCCATGGATCATCCCAAATGTGGATGCCATGCCCGTCCCCAACCCGCCAGATCAATCCTTGCTTAACAAGATCAATGTCGTATGTGATACTGCGCCAGGCAAACACCATGTTTGAGGTCGGTATCGCATCCTGTATAGAGCAGTCTGGGTAGTACTTTGCCTTCATAAGCTGTGCACACAGACTCTCCGGTTGCTCTATCAGACGCCAAACCTGCCAGGCCAGTATAGCAATGTTGAAGTCATGTATGTACCGAAACCCCAGGCCTCCCCTTCCCTTCGACCGTGTGAGCCTCTGCCAACTAATGCAATGGATCTTGTTGTCTTTATCTTGGTGCCTCCACCAGTATCTGGCAATCATAGAACTGAGCTCTTTGCAGAACGATTTTGTGAGGTAGAAAACTGACATTGCAAAGGTTGGAATCGCTTGTGCAACTCCTTTAACGAGAATTTCCTTTCCTTGCCTAGAAAGGTCCTCTCATTCCAGCCCTGCATATGACTCCAAATCCGGTCCTTAAGATAAGCAAAAGCCTTGCGCTTGGATCGTCCAATGTACACCGGCAGCCCCAGATATTTCTCATTGTATGCTTCACTTTGTATGCCCAGCGCCCCTTTTACATTTAACTTAGTTTGCTCGGAGCAGTTTTTGCTAAACATCACCGCAGACTTCTCATGGTTGACGCATTGCCCCGAGCACCTCTCATAAACCTGAAGGATGCGTTGGAGTTCCAAAGCTTCCTCCGTCCGCACACGCATGAGCAGCACCGAATCATCGGCGAAGAACAAGTGCGAGATAGCAGGCGCCCCTGGGCAAATTCGTATGCCCCCAAAGTTGCCTCTCTGCTGGGCCTCATTCAGCAAAGCCGACAGCCCCTCAGCACAAATCGCAAAGAGATAGGGCGAACTTGGATCGCCCTGCCGGAGCCCTCTCGATGGTGCAAACTATTGGGATAACTCGCCATTAATCTTAATGTTGTACCGCACTGAAACTACACACTTCATTACCAGCTTCACCCAGTTACGCACAAATCCAAGCTTATGCATCATAGCTTCCAAGAAAGCCTACTCAACCCGGTCATAGGCTTTGCTCATGTCCACCTTTACCGCTGCAAACTCTTCTTTCCCAGTCCGTTTGTTCATCAAGAAGTGAGAAATCTCATAGGCCATGAGGATATTGTCCGTTATCAGCCTTCCAGGTACAAACGCACTTTGGTTGTCTGAGATGATCTCCGACATAATAAGCTTGAGTCGGTTGGCCACCACTTTTGAGACAATTTTGTACAAAACATTACACAAGCTGATAGGACGGAGATCCTTAATCCTCGAGGGGGTTTTCACCTTGGGTATTAGCACAACATGGGTATCATTCCATCCCTCCGGCATACCACCCCCCTCGAGTACACGCCGCACCTCCTCGATTATGTTCTTGCCCATCAACAACCAGTATTTTTTGAAGACCAGTGCGGGCATACCATCCGGTCCCGGTGCTTTGAGGTCACCAATCTGATCAAGTGCCGATTTGATTTCCATATCCGAGTACGCAGCCGTGAGGGTATCATTCATGGCACCTGTAACTTTCACCGGCACCGCCCGGAGCAGCTCATCATATTGGCCAATGCCATTCGAGGTGAAGAGATCCTGAAAATAAGACATGACATAGTTAGTTAAACCCCTTCCTTCCTCCACCACCACCCCATCCTCCCTTCTAAGTCTCCTAATTCTATTGGCCTTCCTCCGCGCCGAGGCATATCTGAAGAAAAACTTAGTGTTCCTATCTCCCTCCTTTAGCCACCACACATGAGCCTGTTGTCTCCACTTAATGTCCACTACTTCCTCCAAATGATCCACCAAGCAACCGCACCTCCTCCGCAACCTTTTCAGGTGTAATAGCCTTCTTCCTACAGTTCTCTAGCTCCCGCTTGGCATCCTTTAACTTTTTCTCCGAATCACCCACAACATCCTTACTCCATCTTGAAAGATCTCGAGCCACTCCATTCAACACCGCAGCCGCATCCACAGCTCCGCCTTCTCTTACTCTCCTCCACGCCTCCTCCACCACTAAATCACACCCTTCCTCCTTTAGCCACTTGGCCTCAAACCGAACTCCGCTACCACCCCCCTTCTCCTGTCCCCCATATCCACCGTATCAACCACCACTGGCCGGTGATCAAAGTGCTGGGGCAGCTCATTTCGAAGACGGAACTCCGGGAATTTGGAGCACCACTCCATATTAGCAGTAGCGCGATCGAGTCGGCCACATATGTATCCATCAGCATTCGTACAATTATTCCACCATGTGATTACATCACCTTCATATCCCAGGTTGCTCAATTTGCACCCATCTAACGCCTCCTTGAACAAGTTCATGCAGCTCTCTGATCGATCCGCACCTGCCCTCTTCTCCTCATTTGATATAATCTCATTGAAGTCCCCCAGACATAACCACGGCCTATTCTCCTGATGTTGTTGGTTCAGCAGATGCAACGTCCTCCAGGTTTCCTTCTTCCGTCCCCATTGCGACTCTCCATACATCCCCGTTATTCTCCAAACAGATCCATCTTCCTCCGTTATGTCAGCATCAATATGCCTCCTTCCCAAAGAACGCAAGGAGAGATTCACTCCTCTTCTCCATAAAATAGCCACACCCCGACTCCTTCCCTCTGAGTCCTTCGCACACATGTTCACCAAACCAAGATTCCACCTAAATTGCTCCAACTCCTTCTCTAACAGCTTTGTTTCGCACAAAAATAAAACATCGGGATCCTCCGCCCTCTTGAGATCCAAGAGGCCACGAACTGCCGGGCCGTTCCCGAGTCCCCGGCAGTTCCAGCTCACTATCCTCATTGCGTCCGGCGGGGCTGCTCCTGCAGCCCGGCCGATATTACAAGGTTTGAAGCATGCACCTCCTCCCGAACCTCCCCCGTGCTATTCACACGACCCCTCTTCATGCTGGCCTCCTCTTCTCCCTCCTGCAAACCCCTCTTCTGTCCAAGCACAGGGCCTCCCACACCACCACCCTCCCCTTCCGCTCTTCCCTCCCGGTACACCTTCTTGTATTTCTTTGGTTTGTACCCATCCTTCTTATTCTCTCTTCCGGCAATGGGGCCAATCTCATCTGCTAGCTTCCCTTTCTTCTTCTCATCTAGCGGCTTAGCACACTCCTCGACCCCCCCACTCTTCCCAATATCTACCTCCATAGCTGCCTTTTTCATCTCTTCAGTCGGTAACCCCTTGTCACCCCCTCTCCAACCTTCAAATCATTAGCTGCCCCCTCAGCGCTATCAATCCGTTCGACAAATGTCAATCTCTTCTGATTCACTAAAGTGCCACCTGCTTTTTGTGTCTTGCTAGGGCTCACAACCTCCTCTCCATCCTCCGATCTCCCTCCACTCGACCTGGACTCCGTCTTCCTCCAAGAGATGCTGTCGCTGCGAGATTTACCACCTGTCTTGCCAAAGCCATACGTCCTAGTCCCTCCGGAGCCACTACCACTGCCGCTCGCCATCTTCCTTCCCAGACACCCGTCCTCTCCACCTCTCCTCCTGCTCATATCTGCCTTCAACCACCTCCCATACCGAGCTTTTTCCCCTTTCTTCAGTTTAATCTGGTAGCTCTTGTCAACATGACCAAGCATGCCACAGATATAGCAGAAGTCCGGTAAATATTCAAACTCAAATCGGCAGAACGGGCGCTCCTTCTCCTTGCTAGTGTCCTTCTCCTCTACAATCTCATCATCACTCTCTACCTCCTCATCCAGGAAGATGCCTCTCATAATAGGTTTGTTTATGGGCATATGGGCCTTAATCCTCAAGAACCGCCCCATCGCCGATCCATCCACCCCCATGTCCATCTCCACAAATCTTCCAACCAGATTACCAATATCTTTCGCCGTATCTTCCTCCATCTTCCCCAATGGTAGTCCAAAAACCCTAATCCAGATCGGGATATCCTCAAACACATACTGATCAATCCGTTTACTGGGCACAAAATCCACCATTACCACCAGATCGTTGTCGAACATCCAAGGCCCATCCTCCAACGCCTTTCGCTTCCCGCTCTCCTGCTTGAACGTGAAGAAGAAGACATTCTCCCCAAGCTCCTTGCACTCTACTCCCTTCAAGGGGCACCAGCAGCGTCCGAGTGCCATGCAGATCACATCGGGATGCGCCGGTCTATCGGAAAGAACCTTCCCCACCGCTTGGATCTCTCCGGTTGGCTCCTTCGCTCTCGACTTCCACCGAATCTTCACCCCCTTCCTCTCATCCTCTGACAGCTTCATCCTCTCCATCAGCCCCGACATCTTCTCCATGCTGCCGCCCAAACCTAGCGAGAACAAGCCCTAACCCTAGTCGGTGTTTTACGATCGCGAGCCCTAGGCAACTCGCGAAAGGCTTATGGTGGGGAACGGGAACGGATCGCGGGGAAGCACGCCGCTGTGGCGCTCAGGCGGATGATCAGGCGGCGAGATCTGGCGAGGCGAGGGCAAAACCACAAGCGGGAATCAGGGGCGCGAGAATCGCCTCCGTGATCGCCGGACACAAACCGTCACCCTACGTGGGACGGACGGCCTCTATCCAAATGAGCATCAAGACCTAGCAGACACACAAGGGCCCTGTCTCTAATTGCACCGTAAAAAATGTTTCCACTAAAATGGCTTGACTGCCTAAAAAAACTTAGCGAGACACCGCTCATGCTGATTGAACTGTGAAACACAACACGCTCCACTCACACACAGTGCGCGTAGTTGGAGGGTGGACTGTGACGCCCAGATATTTAAGCTACAGTGAACCCTGCTAATGTTGCCATATCACCTCAATTACTGTTGGTAAACTCGCGTTAGATTGAAACCGGTTCGAATTCAAAAATTCAAAATCAAGCTAACGATAAAGGTTTTCAAATGTTAAAACTAAAATGTTCAGGAGGTGCCAAATAATGCATAGGTAATTATGGTGAAAAAACCATACTTTTATATAATGTTTTAATACTCTAAAGTGATTTAAACGGTAACAAAGACAATTAAGTAAATGCCTCTTTTCAATTAATAAAACTCTAAACTAATTTATTTTGGGGTAATACTTTTATGTTAGTGGGAGGTTCTGAAACATTATTTTAGAAGTTGTTATCATATTTTACTAGACTAAAAATAACGTGTATCTAAAATAAAATAGAAAACAAAAATAATAAAATAGTAAATAAAAATAAAAGAAAGTAAATGAACCCTCCCTGGGCCATTTGGCCCACGTGGCCACTACACCCGAACCCTAACTGCACCCCCACTCCCCCCCCCCACTCGCTCGCCTCTCCCCCCTCTCTCCTCTCGATCCCCTCTGGATCGGGGAGGGGCACGATCCCGTCGCCGGAACCTCCCCGCCGGCCTGCCTCCTCCTCATCGCCGGCCTGCTTCCCCTCCGGCGCCGTCGTCCCAGCCGCCCTCCTCGCGCCCCGTTGCCCCGACCCCTTCTCCGCGCAGTGAGGCCCGACCTCTCCCTCCTCTCTGTCTTCCTCAGTGCGCTACCGTGCGCACGCGCGCCCGCGCTCGGCTGCGCACGCCCCGCCCGGCGCCGCGCCCCTGCGGCTGCTGCTTCTGCAGCCCCGCCGCGCCTGCGCTCGCGCTCGCCGCCTGCCCACGCGCACTCGGCCCCGCCGTGAGCACCGCACCTCCCTCCTTCCCCTCTGCCCTCCGCCCTCGCGCGTCGCTAGGCTCGCCGCAGCCCCGCTTCGCTCCCCGCGCGTGCGCGCTCACCGCGTTCGCTGCGCGCCTCAGACGAGTCGCCCGCGCCCCTGTCTCGCATCGCCCGCACCGCCGCTGCCCCGTTCGCTGCTCGATGCGGCTTGCTGCCGCTGCCACCGGGGCCCTTCCCTGCAGCCATCGCAACTGCCGATCTCACTTCGGAATTACTGAGTGAAACTGATCGGAGTTACCAATATGAGGTAACTGCTTAGGTCATCACATATCAGAGCCACCGAGTGGATTCATCCGATCTCACCATTTTTTTAATATTTTGCACTAGTTGGCGCCTCCGAGATTTTCTTTCGGTGCCATCGAGTTGTGCATAAAGGTGAGTAACGACTAGATCTTCAGTGATGGCTATATATACCCACCCACAACCACCTACTCTCAGAGAGAGCAACCGGGATGAAACTACACTTCCCATATCCATTTTCTGAGCGAGAACCACCTACACTTGTGTCGAGATCAAAACAATCCACTCCAACCATTTGATCCTTGATTTCTTAGAGCATCTCCACTAGGCCCCCAACAGCCCCCCAGGACCACTTTTTTTGCGCCGGTTGTAAAAATCGCCCCAGCCATGGACCCAAGACCTCCTTTTTCGCCGGATTTGAGGAAAGTTTCGGCCAGCGCTCCCATGAGAAACCCAACGCGCTGGGGGCGAGCTGGGGCACCGACGCTACCTTTCACATGCAAACCCCTCTCTCTCCTCTCTTTCCACCTACCCCACCCCGTCGCCCACCTTCCATCGCTGCATCCTACTCCTCCTCTGCCCCGGCCTCCCCTGCACGCCATGGCGGCCAACAACCACCTCCGCTGCCTCGCCTTCGCGTCCGCTCCCGCTCTCTCCCGCCTCTCCAAGCCCCCTGCATCTCCAAGCCTCCGCCCTGTGTTCTCCAGCTTCGCCTCCTCTGTGTCAGTCTCCCGTCGAGGTGGCAGCGGCGCAGGGCCTCCCGTCGTCCATGGACGGGCTCCGCCTCCTTTGCCCTGGCCTCCCATCGAGGTGGCGGCGGCGAGGGCCTCCCGCCGTCCATGGACGGGCTTCGCCTCGTCGTGACCGTGTGCAAGAAGGAGTCGCACGAGGGCGCTATGCAGACCATGCCGTCCCGTGTGCAGCAGGGCGAGGCGGACTTCGAGGAGACTGGGGCACGTCTACTGTAGCGGCGGGGGTGCCGGCAAGCCACCCGCGAAGTTCGAGCCTCGCTTGTTCCTGCTGTCCGTGGTCGCCGTGGACGCACCAGAGCCGGACCTTGGCTAGAGCACGGTGGACTTGAGCGCCCTCGTGAAGGAGTCCACGGAGAAGAGCCAGCGGGGGGAGCGCGTCCGGCAGTGGCAGATGGCATTCCTGCTCACCGACAAGGCCAAGGGCGGGGAGCTTGTCGTCACGCTCGCTTTCCAGATCATGGAGGACGGCGGCGTCGGGCTCTACAGCCAGCCGGCCACCATGCTGTCCTGGTGCGGTGTCCGGTGACAAGAATCTGAAGGAGCCCCTCCTTGTCCCTCGCCTTGGCCGCCAGCTTGAGCTCCCACAGCGCAGCAGATAGCCTGGACCTCTTGCTCCTCTTCTTCTTCATGGCGTCGCTCCTGCACAAGGACGGTGGCCTGGACCTCCTCCTCTGCCATGGGGCCTCCTCGACATCATCACCGGCCTGGCCGCTTCCTCGCTGCGCGCCACGCGTCCTCCTCGTCGAGGTGCAGAGATGCTTGGGGGTGGAGACGGCTGGAAAAATCTCCCCCAAGCCCAAAATTTGCGCCGGCACAGCCCCAGCCGGACGAAAAAACGTCCCTGGGGGAGCACAACGGCTGGAGATGCTCTTACCCCCTCAAGTTACTTTCCACTCCAATCCTTCTGCCACCACCATGCCATATCTGTGAAAGAGTTATTGAGTGTTGAGGAGACTATCTTTTGAAGCATAAAAGTAAGGAGTTCATCATCAACAACAATATATGTTACCTTTTAGAGAGTGATGTCTCCTAGATTGGCTAGGTGTGAACCTCCAAATCATGTGGAGTTAAATCAGGGAGTTTGTAAGGGCAAGAAGATCGCCTACTTCGTGAAAATCTATCTCGAGTGAGGCTAGTCCTTCGTGGGCGTACGCCATGATGAAATAGACAAGATTACTTCTTCGTGGACCCTTCATAGGTGGAGCCCTCCATGAACTCACGCAGGCATTACCCTTAGTTGTTTGAAGTCTCCATCAACATAGACGTACGATAACACCACCTATCAAAACCACACCAAAAATTACCATGGCTTCATTGCGTTTGACCTTTCTATCTCTACCATCTTTACATTCTTGTACTTGCATGTTGTTCCTCGTCTGCTCCCTAGACTCTAGATATGCATGTGTAGATTCTATTGGTTGTTATTTTACTTGTGCTAAAATCTACCTAAGTTCCAAGAAAATAAAAATTTGCACCATTGCCTTGCTAAGTGTCTATTCACCCCCTCAATTGTAGGAAGGTACTTTCGCCTAGAGGGGTGTGTATTTATTTTGGTTTAAAAAGATCGTTATTTTAGATAATGGGGTGTGCCCTCGAATTTTGCTTGGGAGCCTGAAATATGCACAAATGTTTCAATCGCGGTCACGCGCCTTGAAACGTCGCAGTCGACGCCCTTAGTGCAGAAAGTAAACATTGTCGTCACGGGAGAGATCGAGAGATAGATAGAGAGAGAGACCATCGCCGTTGTCGCCGGTCCCCATTCACCGGAGCAGTCTGGAAGCTCATCGCAGAGGACGAGTGCATGAGCATCGCCGCCCCCACCCTACCAGAATGGTGGCACCGGCTTGCCTGGGTTACAAGAAGGGGGAATGAACCAGCCAGGTAGAAGAGCAGGGTCATAGACAGCGTTGGGCTGACACTAAAACATGCAGTCAAGGAGGCGTTCGGTTGCCATCTACAGCATTTCCATCACAAGCCGGCATGGAAACTATCACGTCCCCAAAACGATCAATCGTCACGGCAAAGCCGTTCCATTCAATTCCTGCTTAATCAGGCATGGTCCGGGTGGTGATCGTTAGGTTAGGCGCGGCGATGAGGAGGACAGGCGCGCGGTCAGTCGCTCGGCTCCGCGTGCTACAGCCTGTACCCGTGGTAAGCAGCAGAGTGGCAGTGGCGGACGCTGCTGGACGATGACTGGTAGTCGCGGTACAGAGACGGGGCGTACTCCAGGCTCGCCGGAGCAGCGCCGCGCGGGGCAAACGGCGGCCTGACCGGGCCAGCGTCTGGGTTGCCGTAGCTGCTGCTCCTGGGTGGTAGAACTTTTCCGTCGCCCAGTAGGACCTCCTGCGTGCAAAAATGGCGACAGGTCAAAAAAACAGACATTCAACCGTGCGGTTCATGATTGCATTGCACCGATAAATCAACCGCGCAAGATGGTATAATGAATCCTGTGTTTTGCAACGGCCATTTCATTTGATTTGATCAACTAAGAGGCGTCGATGGCTGGTCTCCATGTAGACGCCCAGCAGAATCGACGCTGTGACAACCGGAGTAGCAACGATTGTGTTGTGTAGTGTGCTTTACATTTTACATAGGTGAGAAATCATGTCCTGGGTAGCTACCTCCAGCAAGCTGGAACCTAGACTAGTTACGAAATGGCCCAAATCACCAATAGTTAAATAAAGGAAAATTACTACTCATAAAGAAGGAGCAACTCACACAAGTGGCTTCTCAAGTTTTATCCCGCTCTGGAGTCTTGGGAGTGAAAGCGACCATGCGCCATTTCCTTCTAATATCCTGTTGGTCTGATATCTACGACAAATTTATCTTCTAAAGGTTGGCTGGCATCTCCAACCTTGTGTAAACTACACTGAACTTGTTGCAAGAAAAACAATCTGGTATACTCTAGCACATTTAGTTCTTGGGTCAGACCTAGTGTAACTGGTAGGTGGCAACTATCTGTGTATGCGTAGTAGGCTGGGCGCAAAAAATAATAATTCAGATGGCATCCTAATCTAATTCAGAAAATGGATAGTAAAGTAGGACCCCTCAGGACATTGATAATTAACCTGTATGAGTTGATGCGCGGTCTGAACTTGTGAAGAAGTGCCTTCGATCGAAACTAGAACCTCATCCAGATAATTTCCAGTTTCCTCGAGGACAACCACCGCTCCACTGACAGAACGTATATGAGCAATGGTCTGTCCCCTGATACCAATTATCTCTTCAGCTTGCAGCAAAGGGATCTGCATCGTTTGCATAATCTGAAAGCCAAAACATTCTGTAAGAAACTAAGAACAACAACCGCAGCAAGCCTGATGTAAGATGACTACACCAAGTCAGGTCTCGAGGGTCAAAACTCAAAAGGGAAAATGAACAGAAGAAATCTGCCTATACCAGGTGAAACCTGAGCACATTTTTACAAGCTAATAACTGACATGATATACGTTTGCAGCTAAGGGACAATGGTTATAGCATTAGACCTTTGATATTAAGGAGACAGTTGGGCGTCTGATATCTGGTGAATATGGGTCACAAACAGATGGGTCATGTCCGTATGACAAATATCTGCTGCCATTCAGGTTAAGAGGACTTCGACTGTCGGATAACAAAAGGTCCTGGTTCACTGGAAGAGCATAACCATTGGTGACCTGATTTTCTTTACAACTATCCTGCACCTCGGTTACTGCTTGGTTCTGCAGATAAGCAACAGAAATATAAATTCCATGAGAACGTTACAAGCTGCTCTCATCCTTATAATAAAACGTGCAGCAACAACTGTAACAAGGATTACCTTTCTTTCAAATAGATGAAGGACACTATGATCAACTAGGAACTTCCGGAGAAGTCCAAGTACTGATTTTAGGGCATTGAGGACCTTGAGGGAAGCACCACGTATCTCCAAAATTCTTTCAACCACCACCTGATTGCTCAAAAGGTCGTCTAGAAAAGAAGATCCAGTATCATGTGTTACATCCGGTGATCTAGATTGAATTCACAACAACCAAAACGAGATCGAAATTGAAAAGCCGGCAAAACGGTATAAGCTTCAATAAGGTGATAAGTATGTTGTAGGGCTTCTAAAAATGTAACCTACCAGGCAGACTCTTTACAATGTGCAAAAGAATCTCCATGGTATTAGTAGCAACAAATACCAGATCAAAATCAAGTTGCTTCTCTGTCGTAATGAATATTTCAGTGCTTTATGTATCATGGAAGGGAAAATGCATTCTAGTTTGATTATACCACTGATATATAGAGATGCAATGCAATCTGGAAGTTTATGTGACTTCTGGTCTCAATATTTTTTTTAAAGTGAGGGAGTTTAAATTTTCAAGTGATAGGGTCACAACAAACCATCTGGTTAACTGATTGGTGTAAATCCCTTAAGCAACCCATTTTCTACAAGGGTCACAATATATACAATTTGGTTGAAAAATTGGTGCCAACCAACAAAACCAAGTATTCTCATGCTAACAAGTTAGATAACACAAGAACAAGAATCCTATCAATTGCACTCCTTTTTCAGTGATGAAACAGAGTACGTTCTACTATTCTAGTGAACAGGGCCGATGCTACTAATTTCTGGGAGAAGGCAGGTGCTACTTTTCAGAGAAGGTTGGTGCTACAACACAAAGTTGCGAAAACAGTCCAATAGTTTTTCTGGATTTTCCTCGCAAAAAGAACTTGACATCAAGTACAGGTGGGCTCTTGTACAAGCAATGATGGATCATAGAAGTTAGGGCCACCACGTTTGCTTTAGAATGCCCAGGTATACTCCCTTGTTTCCGCATTCAAGTTATACATCCAAGATCGAAACCAATGTTAATAATTTATAGGTAACAAAAATGACTGGTGATTCTACAAATCAAACTGGAAATGCATCACATAATAGTTGAGTTGAAAATGCATATACCTTTTCAAGTTACACATCCAAGGGCGAAACCAATATCATTAATTCATAGGTAATAAAAATGACCGGTAATTCTATGGATCAAACTGGAAATGCATCGCATAATAGTTAACATGAAAATGTATAACCATGTACCTTGATCTATAATCCTCATGGTAGCACCAGTAGTTTCTTGCATTAACTTGATCATGGTTCCTTGCTTGCCAATTAAGTGCACCGCTTGTGCTTTAGGAACCAGTAATCTAGCACAACAAATTTCTGGTGCAGAAGCAGATAATGTGACATCAGGATTGATCCCTTCTATATCATTTACATGCTTGAAGATCCTAACTGCAGCATCCATAGCAGGTGCCAATTCTGCTTGTGTTTCTTCTGTTGCGGATATCAAGACCTAAAGAGGAGATATAAAATTTAACACAATGAATAAGAAAGTACAAACAAATGATCTAATTTTAACCTTTTTTGTTCTTTTTTATGTACTCACACACAGTAAGTACCACCTCAACATGCCACGCTAGAATCCTCCCGTTTTAAAAAGCTTATGCTTACGAGACTGAGAGTAATTTTCACCTGGTCAAGTCATTTCAACTTCCCTAACACATGGCCTTAGTAATGCCTTTGTTCCTATGATTGCAAAAACTGTTAAACTAAAACAACAACCCAACAGATAACATGGCCAAGACTTACCAAAGTAGAGATATCTTGTAGAACAATTAAATTAAACAATAAGTCACTTATCTATTAAATGCTAACAAAACAATCCCATTGAACAATTGGAATTATAAAGCTAATGTCATTGTTTTGTCCATTTCATAATTAAGCAAATTAGGTTCCAGAAAAAGTTAAAAAAAGGGTTCCAGAACTATTATATATTAGGATTAATTTGATAAATGCCACTCGAATTCTGGCGAGTCCGAGAGATGCGACTGCAATTTCCAAACTTTGAAATGGACCAACCTGGTTTCTATGGTCTTACAATTGTCTACTCATTTTCTCTAGTGATGATTAGGCCGCCTCCGTGTGAGCTGGAACTTGAAAGAGCATGGGGATTATATAATTATTTGACCTTGTGACAACGCATCAGTGTCCTTATGCAAGAAACAGCATAATTACATCTAGGATGGTGTTGCAAGATGACAGTAACAATGTGCCGATGGCCAAAGTGCACAATTCTCAAGAGAACATGGAAATGAGTAACCCAAACCAGGGCAATGCTGGCACACAATTTCTGATCTACATGTCGAGAGCTGCTTGTGGAAGACCCACACTAACGCTACAGTGCAATTTACAATGAGCATGCACAAATCCCAAAGTCATTTCTAGCTTAGCTAGCTTATATTGCTAATCCATGGTTGTGACCACATGAGACCATAGAAATTCATGCACCACGCGCCCAACCGCATACTAAGCATGGCACAAGCGACTCAATTTCCAATTCCCGATGTCCTAACCACCACCATTGAGACATAAATCCTAACATGAATCAACCAGAATTCTGGGGGAGGAGCCTTAAAATCTGGCTGGTGACGCCGACCGTGGTCTCGAGGACGCGGACATGGGTTTCCTCGCAGAGGCGCTTGATGATCTCAAGTCCCAAGAGAACTTGGAAATGAGCAACCCAAACCAGGGCAATGCTGGCACACAATTGCTGATGTACATGTCGAGTGTTGCTTGCGGCAGACCCATACTTGTGCCACGGTCCAATTTAGATTATCTCCAACAGCTCACAGAAAAACTCCCACAATAAGCACTTATTGGGGCTCCCCAATAACACTTTTCCGGTTATTGGGTATGGAAGCTCCAGCAGATCCATAATGATCCCAGCCCCAATAGAGAGGGCCAACTCCCCCTCCATTTAGGGGAAGATGGGCTGTTTTTTGTGATCTCCAAAAAATACTGGGGAAAGAGGAGCTATTGGAGCTGGTATTTTGGCCCAAATCCCCCAATACCAGAAAAATATTGGGGAAAGGGGAGCAGTTGGAAATGCTCTTACAGTGAGCATGCACAAATCCCAAAGCAATTTCTAATTTAGCTCCTTATATATTGCTAATGCATCAACCTGATTGTGACCGCATGAGACCGTAGACAGTCATGCTCAATTTCCCGTGCCCTAACCACCACCATCAAGCCAGCATCAACCAAAATTACAGGGAAGGAGCCTTACAATCCGGCTGGAGACGCCGTCCGTGGCGTCGAGGACGCGGACGCGGGCGCGGGTCTCCTCGCAGAGGCGCTTGACGATCTCGCCCCGGCGGCCGATGAGGCCGCCCACCTTGTCCCCGGCCACGACCAGCCGGAACACGCTCGCGCCGGGAAACCCGGGCCAAGGCGCCGCCTTCTGCCCCTCCTCCGCCACCTCGGACGCCGAATTCGTCGGCGCAGGCGGCGACGGCGGTGCCGGCGGCGGCGGCTGCTCCGGCTGCGTGTCGGGGGAAAGGCTCCGCGGCTTGGGCGCCGGGTGCTCGTCCGGCTCCGAGTCGGAGGAAACCCACGGCTCCACCTCCTCGGGGTCCTCCTCCTCCTCCTCGGCTACGTAGGCCATAGCGTCGCGGGCGAACTCCGCGAGCGGCGGTGCCGCGGCCGCCATGGACGAGGGTTTTTGGGAAGGACAGTGGTCGGTGGGACACGACTGTGGAGTGTGGACTGAGCGAGTGGTTTCTAGCAAAATGCGCAGTGCGAATTTCACAAGCTGAGCCCACATTACAAATGCGCAGCGAATTTTTCTACTACTATACTCCCTCCTTCCATCTATATAGGGTCTAATACATTTTTCGAGACTAATTTTGACCAAATATTAGAGCAATAATATATGACATGCAACTTACACAAAGCACACCGTTAAATTCGTGCGTGAAAGAAGTTTTCAATGATATAATTTTCACATTGTGCATTCCATGTACTATTAATCTTGTCAATAGTCAAAGATGGTCTTAAAAAATGCAGTAGGTCCTATATATATGAAAGGAGAGAGTAGCAAAGTTCACAATCCAAAAGTTAAGTTTTCTTTGGAAAAGTCGAGACGAAGAGGTAATGTTTCTTTTGCAAGACAATCTCGTAAAGTTTTTATTAACTCGTCATAATGTTTACAAAGACGAAGAAAAGATTTTTCGAATGACATGACCAAACATAACGGCCAATATCAAGGGGAGTAAATAGTACTCCTTCCGTCCGGAAATACTTGTCATCAAGATGAATAAAAAGGGATGTATCTAGATGTATTTTAGTTCTAGATACACCTCTTTTTATCCATTCCGATGACAAGTATTTCCGGACGGAGAGAGTATAAAACTACCACTTTTCATGCTAGGGTTCCAAAAAAACCACCATTTTTTTTGTTTGTGACTGATACCTATCACTTTTCTCGTCGGCTGTCTCAAAAAACCCAAATCGCCCGTTGCTAGCGTTTTGAACCGTTTCCTGACGGTCCGGGCCCGCCAGTCAGGCCAGGTCAGCGCCGCGCGTGACGGCGAGGCCGTTAACGGTCGTTACTCGGACCGACCGGTGTGGTCGGACCGCACCCGCTCGCTCGCTGCCTTAAGTCGTCTCCCTCCCTCTCTCTGCTCTCACTCTGCTCCCCGGCCCGCACTCATCTCTCTCTCGCTCTCACTCTCCTCTCCTCTCTGCTCTTCGACGCCGGCGGCGACTTGCGTTGTGGAAGCTCCACCACCGCCATGCCTTCCTGGAATGACGGGGATACGAGCTCAGAGGATGAGTGCGACATCACAAGCATGGACATGGCTCTTTGGGTAAGTTTTTCGATCTGCTGAGCTAGGGTTAGGGTTCATCTAGGAGCTAGATTAGGTTAGTGTTCATCTTGGTGAGCTAGGGTAAGCTTTGGTTACTGTTATTTAGTAGGCAGGGTTATGGTTGCTGTTTGAGCTATGTTTATGTATGCTTGAAAACTAGGGTTAGGGTTAGGGTTCTTGCTGGATTGGGGAATTAATTTGTGATCTATGTCTGGTTTTGTGAGCTAAGGTTATTTTGTTGATGTGTTCATGCAGGAGACTCCTGACACCACCGTGGAGCCTCTTTTCTATGGCCAGCTGGAGCTTTCTGAACCCACCTGCATGATGCACCACATGAGGCCAATTAAGTGTGTGGCATTTGAAGGAACCTTAACTGGAAGGCGTTTCTATGGTTGTCCAGTGCCGCAGGTATAGTACCTTAATTGGAATCATTTTGTTCTGAACCCACACATGTATTTGTTCTGAACCTTAACTGGAAGTTGTTGTTCTGAACACACACAATATTATGTTGGCAAGTTGCTGTTCTGAACCTGCACTGTATTATTTAGGATGAAATGCAATATGCCTTGTATTATCTGTGAATGTACTTGTATAAGAAGCATTTGGCCAAGCATTTGGCCTTGTATTATCTGTGAATGTATAAAAATGCTTATGTATAGGAAGCATATATCTGTGAATGTACCTGTACAAGTAGGTTGGGTTTCAGTTATAGTTTTAGTTATATTAAGCCTCACCTTCAGTTTCTAAGTCTCACCTTCAGTTTCTTAGTCTGATATGATTTGTTGTTATGAAATTGAGTGCACTTAGTGATGTATATTTCAATTTCCAAATGCAGAGTGAAGGTGTTAACTGTGGTGTTACTGAGTGGGTTGACAAGCCCTGGCATCCAATTCTTCAGAATTGCTTGTCCAGGCTGTGGGCCATGTACCATGAACAGAATTGTGGCAGGGTAGTTGATAAGCAGAAGTATGAGAAGCATTTGGCCAAGCTTAAGACTGAAAATGACAAGCTGTGCATTGAGTACACAAAGCTTGTCCAAGATGTATCCAAGATGTTTGATTGGCAGGATGGTAGGGTAGACCACATGGATTACCAGAAGGCAGTTGAGGAGGAAGAATTTGAGAAGAAGAAGAAGAAGAAAGAGGTAGAAGAGAGTGCTAGGTTGGAGGTTCAGATAGAGAAGCTCAAACTTGCCAAGGAACAAAGGTGCATTTTACAGAGTCAAGCTGACATTATCAAGAATACCAGGAAGGCAATGAAGGAGGTTGAACAGGAGAGAGATTTGCTTAAGATAGAGAAGGCCAAGCTTCAGCATGTGGTGAATGAGCTGCTGAATGATGGGCATGCAAGCAAGGAGAAACTTGAGAAAATCAAGGCCATCCTTGATTCATGAAGTGTGTTCTGCAGATGGTGAAGTACATCCAAGGCCTTTATAAGTATGTGGCCTAACAATCTGATGTGAAGATATGGGGTGTACATTTTGGGGAATGTGAAGCTAATCTAGTCTATGTCTATGCCAATGTTAAGAACTGTAGTTTATGCTGCTAGAACCTTTAATGCTAAGTTATGAACTAAGTTGTAATGAATGTTCTGCCTGTATTTGAACCTCTTATGCTATGTTATGCTATGTTATGGACTATGCTATGTATTTGAACCTCTTATGCTATGTGTTTTTTAGTACTTTGTACCTGGGCTTTGTGGCCCAGTTATATTTACAAACTTAGGCCTACTGCACCCACCCTCCTGCTGGGGAACGTAGTAATTTCAAAATTTTCCTACGCACACGCAAGATCATGGTGATGCACAGCAACGAGAGGGGAGAGTGTTGTCTACGTACCCACGCAGACCGACTGCGGAAGCGTTGACACAACGTAGAGGAAGTAGTCGTACGTCTTCCCGATCCGACCGATCCAAGCACCGTTACTCCGGCACCTCCGAGTTCTTAGCACACGTACAGCTCGATGACGCTCCCCGGGCTCCGATCCAGCAAAGCTTCGGGGATGAGTTCCGTCAGCACAACGGGCGTGGTGACGATGATGATGTTCTACCGACGCAGGGCTTTGCCTAAGCACTACAACGATATGATCGAGGTGGAATATGGTGACAGGGGGCACCGCACACGGCTAAGGAACGATCACGTGGATCAACTTGTGTGTCTAGAGGTGCCCCCTTGCCCCCGTATATAAAGGAGCAAGGGGAGGAGGCAGCCGGCCAGGGTGTGGCGTGCCAAGGGGAGTCCTACTCCCACCGGGAGTAGGACTCCTAGTTGGACTAGGAGAGAGAGGGGGGAAATAGGAGGAAGAGAGGAAGGAAAGGGGGGGGGGCGCCGCCCCCCTTCCCTTGTCCTATTCGGACTAGGAAGGGGAGGGGCGCGCGGCCACCTCTTGCCTCCTCTCCTCTTCTCCCTTAAGGCCCATGTAGGCCCAACAACCCTCGGGGGGGGGGGGGGTTCCGGTAACCTCCCGGTACTCCGGTAAAATGCCGATTTCACCCGGAACAATTCCGATGTCCAAATATAGGCTTCCAATATATTAATATTTATGTCTCGACCATTTCGAGACTCCTCGTCATCTCCGTGATCACATCCGGGACTCCGAACTAACTTCGGTACATCAAAATGCATAAACTCATAATAACTGTCATCGTAACGTTAAGCGTGCGGACCCTACGGTTCGAGAACAATGTAGACATGACTGAGACAAATCTTCGGCCAATAACCAATAGCGGGACCTGGATGCCCATATTGGTTCCTACATATTCTACGAAGATCTTTATCGGTTAGACCACATAACAACATACATTGTTCCCTTTTTCATCGGTATGTTACTTGCCCGAGATTCGATCGTCGGTATCCAATACCTAGTTCAATCTCGTTACCGGCAAGTCTCTTTACTCGTTTTGTAATACATCATTCTGCTTGCAATGCTTGCAAGGCTTATGTGATGTGCATTACCGAGAGGGCCCAGAGATACCTCTCCAACAATTGGAGTGACAAATCCTAATCTCGAAATACGCCAACCCAACATCTACCTTTGGAGACACCTGTAGAGCTCCTTTAGAATCACCCAGTTACGTTGTGACATTTGGTAGCACACAAAGTGTTCCTCCGGTAAACGGGAGTTGCATAATCTCATAGTCATAGGAACATGTATAAGTCATGAAGAAAGCAATAGCAACATACTAAACGATCGGGTGCTAAGCTAATGGAATGGGTCATGTCAATCAGATCATTCTACTAATGATGTGACCTCGTTAATCAAATAACAACACTTTGTTCATGGTTAGGAAACATAACCATCTTTGATTAACGAGCTAGTCAAGTAGAGGCATACTAGTGACACTAAGTTTGTCTATGTATTCACACATGTATTATGTTTCCGGTTAATACAATTCTAGCATGAATAATAAACATTTATCATGATATAAGGAAATAAATAATAACTTTATTATTGCCTCTAGGGCATATTTCCTTCAGTCTCCCACTTGCACTAGAGTCAATAATCTAGATTACATAGTAATGATTCTACCACCCATGGAGCCTTGGTGTTGATCATGTTTTGCTCGTGGAAGAGGCTTATTCAACGGGTCTGCAACATTCAGATCCGTATGTATCTTGCAAATCTCTATGTCTCCCACCTGGACTAGATCCCGGATGGAATTGAAGCGTCTCTTGATGTGCTTGGTTCTCTTGTGAAATCTGGATTCCTTTGCCAAGGCAATTGCACCAGTATTGTCACAAAAGATTTTCATTGGACCCGATGCACTAGGTATGACACCTAGATCGGATATGAACTCCTTCATCCAGACTCCTTCGTTCGCTGCTTCCGAAGCAGCTATGTACTCCGCTTCACATGTAGATCCCGCTACGACGCTTTGTTTAGAACTGCACCAACTTACAGCTCCACCGTTTAATGTAAACACGTATCCGGTTTGCGATTTAGAATCGTCCGGATCAGTGTTAAAGCTTGCATCAACGTAACCTTTTACGGTGAGCTCTTTGTCACCTCCATATACGAGAAACATATCCTTAGTCCTTTTCAGGTATTTCAGGATGTTCTTGACCGCTGTCCAGTGATCCACTCCTGGATTACTTTGGTACCTCCCTGCTAAGCTTATAGCAAGGCACACATCAGGTCTGGTACACAACATTGCATACATGATAGAGCCTATGGCTGAAGCATAGGGAACATCTTTCATTTTCTCTCTATCTTCTGCAGTGGTCGGGCATTGAGTCTGACTCAACTTCACACCTTGTAACACAGGCAAGAACCCTTTCTTTGCTTGATCCATTTTGAACTTCTTCAAAATCTTGTCAAGGTATGTGCTTTGTGAAAGTCCAATTAAGCGTCTTGATCTATCTCTATAGATCTTTATGCCTAATATGTAAGCAGCTTCACCGAGGTCTTTCATTGAAAAACTCTTATTCAAGTATCCCTTTATGCTATCCAGAAATTCTATATCATTTCCAATCAGTAATATGTCATCCACATATAATATCAGAAATGCTACAGAGCTCCCACTCACTTTCTTGTAAATACAGGCTTCCCCGAAAGTCTGTATAAAACCAAATGCTTTGATCGCACTATCAAAGCGTTTATTCCAACTCCGAGAGGCTTGCACCAGTCCATAAATAGATCGCTGGAGCTTGCACACTTTGTTAGCTCCTTTTGGATCGACAAAACCTTCTGGTTGCATCATATACAACTCTTCTTCCAGAAATCCAATCAGGAATGCAGTTTTGACATCCATCTACCAAATTTCATAATCATAAAATGCGGCAATTGCTAATATGATTCTGACAGACTTAAGCATCGCTATAGGTGAGAAGGTCTCATCGTAGTCAACCCCTTGAACTTGTCGAAAACCTTTTGCGACAAGTCGAGCTTTGTAGACAGTAACATTTCCGTCAGCGTCAGTCTTCTTCTTGAAGATCCATTTATTCTCAATTGCTTGCCGATCATCGGGCAAGTCAACCAAAGTCTATACTTTGTTCTCATACATGGATCCCATCTCAGATTTCATGGCTTCAAGCCATTTTGCGGAATCTGGGCTCACCATCGCTTCTTCATAGTTCGTAGCTTCATCATGATCTAGTAGCATGACTTCCAGAACTGGATTACCGTACCACTCTGGCGCGGATCTCACTCTGGTTGATCTATGAGGTTCAGTAGTATCTTGTTCCGAAGTTTCATGATCATTATCATTAACTTCCTGTTGGGGAACGCAGTAATTTCGAAAATTTTCCTACGCACACGCAAGATCATGGTGATGCACAGCAACGAGAGGGGAGAGTGTTGTCTACGTACCAACGCAGACCGACTGCGGAAGCGATCACACAACGTAGAGGAAGTAGTCGTACGTCTTCTTCCCGATCCGACCGATCCAAGCACCGTTACTCCGGCACCTCCGAGTTCTTAGCACACGTTCAGCTCGATGACAATCCTCGGGCTCCGATCCAGCAAAGCGTCGAGGAAGAGTTCCGTCAGCACGACGGCGTGGTGACGATCTTGATGTACTACCGACGCAGGGCTTCGCCTAAGCACTACAACGGTATGATCGAGGTGGAATTTGGTGGCAGGGGGCACCACACACGGCTAAGGAACGATCTCAAGGATCAACTTGTGTGTCTTGGGGTGTCCCCTGCCCCCGTATATAAAGGTTGGAGGGAGGGGGGCTGGCCGGCCAGAGAGAGGGAGGCGCAGGGGGAGTCCTACTCCTACCGGGAGTAGGACTCCCCCCTCCAATCCTATTCCAACTAGGACTCTCAAGGGGGAAAGGAGAGAGAGGGGGGCCGGCCCCTTCTCCTAGTCCTACTAGGACTTGGGGAAGGGGGGGGGGGGCGGCTAGGCTGTGGGCTGCCCCTTTTCTCTTTTCCACTAAGGCCCAATAGGCCCATTAGTCTCCCGGGGGGTTCCGGTAACCCTCCCGGTATTCCGGTAAAATCCCGATTTCACCCGGAACACTTCCTATGTCCAAACATAGGCTTCCAATATATCAATCTTTACGTCTCGACCATTTCGAGACTCCTCGTCATGTCCGTGATCTCATCTGGGACTCCGAACAACCTTCGGTACATCAAAATGCATAAACTCATAATAACTGTCATCGTAACGTTAAGCGTGCGGACCCTACGGTTCGAGAACAATGTAGACATGACCGAGACACATCTCCGGTCAATAACCAATAGCGGGACCTGGATGCCCATATTGGCTCCTACATATTCTACGAAGATCTTTATCGGTCAGACCGCATAACAACATACGTTGTTCCCTTTGTCATCGGTATGTTACTTGCCTGAGATTCGATCGTCGGTATCCAATACCTAGTTCAATCTCGTTACCGGAAAGTCTCTTTACTCGTTCCGTAATACATCATCTCACAACTAACATATTAGTTGCAGTGCTTGCAAGGCTTATGTGATGTGCATTACCGAGAGGGCCCAGAGATACCTCTCCGACAATCGGAGTGACAAACCCTAATCTCGAAATACGCCAACCCAACATCTACCATTGGAGACACCTGTAGTACTCCTTTATAATCACCCAGTTACGTTGTGACGTTTGGTAGTACCCAAAGCGTTCCTCCGGTAAACGGGAGTTGCATAATCTCATTGTTATAGGAACATGTATAAGTCATGAAGAAAGCAATAGCAACATACTAAACGATCGGATGCTAAGCTAATGGAATGGGTCATGTCAATCAGATCATTCAACTAATGATGTGACCTCGTTAATCAAATAACAACTCTTTGTTTATGGTTAGGAAACATAACCATCTTTGATTAACGAGCTAGTCAAGTAGAGGCATACTAGTGACACTCTGTTGGTCTATGTATTTACACATGTATTATGTTTCCGGTTAATACAATTCTAGCATGAATAATAAACATTTATCATGATATAAGGAAATAAATAATAACTTTATTATTGCCTCTAGGGCATATTTCCTTCAGTCTCCCACTTGCACTAGAGTCAATAATCTAGATTACACAGTAATGATTCTAACACCCATGGAGCCTTGGTGCTGATCATGTTTTGCTCGTGGAAGAGGCTTAGTCAACGGGTCTGCAACATTCAGATCCGTATGTATCTTGCAAATCTCTATGTCTCCCACCTGGACTAAATCCCGGATGGAGTTGAAGCGTCTCTTGATGTGTTTGGTCCTTTTGTGAAATCTGGATTCCTTTGCCAAGGCAATTGCACCAGTATTGTCACAGAAGATTTTCATTGGACCCGATGCACTAGGTATGACACCTAAATCGGATATGAACTCCTTCATCCAGACTCCTTCATTCGCTGCTTCCGAAGCAGCTATGTACTCCGCTTCACATGTAGATCCCGCTACGACGCTTTGTTTAGAACTGCACCAACTGACAGCTCCACCGTTTAAAGTAAACACGTATCCGGTTTGCGATTTAGAATCGTCCGGATCAGTGTCAAAGCTTGCATCAACGTAACCTCTTACGGTGAGCTCTTTGTCACCTCCATATACGAGAAACATATCCTTAGTCCTTTTCAGGTATTTCAGGATGTTCTTAACCGCTGTCCAGTGATCCATTCCTGGATTACTTTGGTACCTCCCTGCTAAACTTATAGCAAGGCACACATCAGGTCTGGTACACAGCATTGCATACATGATAGAGCCTATGGCTGAAGCATAGGGAACATCTTTCATTTTCTCTCTATCTTCTGCAGTGGTCGGGCATTGAGTTTGACTCAACTTCACACCTTGTAACACAGGCAAGAACCCTTTCTTTGCTTGATCCATTTTGAACTTCTTCAAAATTTTGTCAAGGTATGTGCATTGTGAAAGTCCAATTAAGCGTTTTGATCTATCTCTATAGATCTTTATGCCTAATATGTAAGCAGCTTCCCCGAGGTCTTTCATCGAAAAACTTTTATTCAAGTATCCCTTTATGCTATCCAGAAATTCTATATCATTTCCAATCAGCAATATGTCATCCACATATAATATTAGAAATGCTACAGAGCTCCCACTCACTTTCTTGTAAATACAGGCTTCTCCAAAAGTATGTATAAAGCCAAATGCTTTGATCACACTATCAAAGCGTTTATTCCAGCTCCGAGATGCTTGCACCAGTCCATAAATGGATCGCTGGAGTTTGCACACTTTGTTAGCTCCCTTCGGATCGACAAAACCTTCTGGTTGCATCATATACAACTCTTCTTCCAGAAATCCATTCAGGAATGCAGTTTTGACATCCATTTGCCATATTTCATAATCATAAAACGCAGCAATTGCTAACATAATTCTGACGGACTTAAGCATCGCTACGGGTGAGAAGGTCTCATCGTAGTCAATCCCTTGAACTTGTCGAAAACCTTTCGCGACAAGTCGAGCTTTATAGACAGTAATATTACCGTCAGCGTCAGTCTTTTTCTTGAAGATCCATTTATTCTCAATTGCTTGCCGATCATCGGGCAAGTCAACCAAAGTCCATACTTTGTTTTCATACATGGATCCCATCTCAGATTTCATGGCCTCAAGCCACTTTGCGGAATCTGGGCTCACCATCGCTTCTTCATAGTTTGTAGGTTCATCATGATCTAGTAGCATGACTTCCAGAACTGGATTACTGTACCACTCTGGTGCGGATCTCACTCTGGTTGATCTACGTGGTTCAGTAGTATCTTGTCCTGAAGCTTCATGATCATCATCATTAGCTTCCTCACTGATTGGTATAGGTGTCGCAGAAACAGTTTTCTGTGATGTACTATTTTCCAATAAGGGAGCAGGTACAGTTACCTCGTCAAGTTCTACTTTCCTCCCACTCACTTCTTTCGAGAGAAACTCCTTCTCTAGAAAGTTTCCGAATTTAGCAACAAAAGTCTTGCCTTCGGATCTGTGATAGAAGGTGTATCCAATAGTTTCCTTTGGATATCCTATGAAGACACATTTCTCCGATTTGGGTTCGAGCTTATCAGGTTGAAGCTTTTTCACATAAGCATCGCAGCCCCAAACTTTAAGAAACGACAACTTTGGTTTCTTGCCAAACCATAGTTCATAAGGTGTCGTCTCAACGGATTTTGATGGTGCCCTATTTAACGTGAATGCGGCCGTCTCTAAAGCATAACCCCAAAACGATAGCGGTAAATCAGTAAGAGACATCATAGATCGCACCATATCTAGTAAAGTACGATTACGACGTTCGGACACACCATTACGCTGTGGTGTTCCGGGTGGCGTGAGTTGCGAAACTATTCCACAATTTTTCAAATGTACACCAAATTCGTAACTCAAATATTCTCCTCCACGATCAGATCGTAGAAACTTTATTTTCTTGTTACGATGATTTTCAACCTCACTCTGAAATTCTTTGAACTTTTCAAATGTTTCAGACTTATGTTTCATTAAGTAGATATACCCATATCTGCTTAAATCATCTGTGAAGGTGAGAAAATAACGATATCCGCCACGAGCCTCAATATTCATCGGACCACATACATCGGTATGTATGATTTCCAATAAATCCATTGCTCTCTCCATAGTACCGGAGAACGGTGTTTTAGTCATCTTGCCTATGAGGCACGGTTCGCAAGTACCAAGTGATTCATAATCAAGTGGTTCCAAAAGCCCATCAGTATGGAGTTTCTTCATGCGCTTTACACCGATATGACCTAAATGGCAGTGCCACAAATAAGTTGCACTATCATTATTAACCTTGCATCTTTTGGCTTCTACATTATGAATATGTGTATCACTATCATCGAGATTCAACAAGAATAGACCACTCTTCAAAGTTGCATGACCATAAAAGATATTACTCATATAAATAGAACAACCATTATTCTCTGATTTAAATGAATAACCGTCTCGCATCAAACAAGATCCAGATATAATGTTCATGCTCAACGCTGGCACCAAATAACAATTATTTAGGTCTAATATTAATCCCGAAGGTAGATGTAGAGGTAGCGTGCCGACCGTGATCACATCGACTTTGGAACCGTTTCCCACGCGCATCGTCACCTCGTCCTTTGCTAGCGTCCGCTTATTCCGTAGTCCCTGTTTCGAGTTGCAAATATTAGCAACAGAACCAGTATCAAATACCCAGGTGCTACTGCGAGCTCTAGTAAGGTACACATCAATAACATGTATATCACATATACCTTTGTTCACTTTGCCATCCTTCTTATCCGCCAAATACTTGGGGCAGTTCCGCTTCCAGTGTCCAGTCTGCTTGCAGTAGAAGCACTCAGTTTCAGGCTTAGGTCCAGACTTGGGTTTCTTCTCCTGAGCAGCAACTTGCTTGCTGTTCTTCTTGAAGCTTCCCTTCTTCTTCCCTTTGCCCTTTTTCTTGAAACTAGTGGTTTTGCTAACCATCAACACTTGATGCTCCTTCTTGATTTCTACCTCCACGGCTTTCAGCATTGCGAAGAGCTCGGGAATAGTCTTGTTCATCCCTTGCATATTATAGTTCATCACGAAGCTCTTGTAGCTTGGTGGCAGTGATTGGAGAATTCTGTCAATGACGCAGTCATCTGGAAGATTGACTCCCATCTGAATCAAGTGATTATTATACCCAGACATTTTGAGTATATGCTCACTGACAGAACTGTTCTCCTCCATCTTGCAGCTATAGAACTTATTGGAGACTTCATATCTCTCAATTCGGGCATTTGCTTGAAATATTAACTTCAACTCCTGGAACATCTCATATGCAGCATGACGTTCAAAACGTCGTTGAAGTCCCGATTCTAAGCCGTAAAGCATGGCACACTGAACTATCGAGTAGTCATCAGCTTTGCTCTGCCAGACGTTCATAACATCTGGCGTTGCTCCAGCAGCAGGCCTGTCACCCAGCGGTGCTTCCAGGACGTAATTCTTCTGTGCAGCAATGAGGATAATCCTCAGGTTACGGACCCAGTCCGTGTAATTGCTACCATCATCTTTCAACTTTGCTTTCTCAAGGAACGCATTAAAATTTAATGGAACAACAGCACGAGCCATCTATCTACAATCAACATAAACAAGCAAGATACTATCAGGTACTAAGTTCATGATAAGTTTAAGTTCAGTTAATCAAATTACTTAAGAACTCCCACTTAGATAGACATCCCTCTAATCCTCTAAGTGATCACGTGATCCAAATCAACTAAACCATAACCGATCATCACGTGAGATGGAGTAGTTTTCAATGGTGAACATCGTTATGTTGATCATATCTACTATATGATTCACGCTCGACCTTTCGGTCTTCGTGTTCCGAGGCCATATCTGTATATGCTTGGCTCGTCAAGTATAACCTGAGTATTCTGCGTGTGCAACTGTTTTGCACCCGTTGTATTTGGACGTAGAGCTTATCACACCCGATCATCACGTGGTGTCTGGGCACGACGAACTTTGGCAACGGTGCATACTCAGGGAGAACACTTCTTGATAATTTAGTGAGAGATCATCTTATAATGCTACCGTCAATCAAAGCAAGATAAGATGCATAAAAGGATAAACATCACATGCAATCAATATAAGTGATATGATATGGCCATCATCATCTTGTGCTTGTGATCTCCATCTCCGAAGCACCGTCATGATCACCATCGTCACCGGCGCGACACCTTGATCTCCATCGTAGCATCGTTGTCGTCTCGCAAATCTTATGCTTC
The DNA here is from genome assembly GCA_034509565.1 of Triticum monococcum. Taxonomy (NCBI): domain Eukaryota; kingdom Viridiplantae; phylum Streptophyta; class Magnoliopsida; order Poales; family Poaceae; genus Triticum; species Triticum monococcum. Next base: position 53,977,740 of record CM067846.1, on the reverse strand, counting down.
CACGACTATCACTACCGCTTAGTAATAAAGTAAAGCATTACATCGTGATTGCATTGCATACAATAAAGCGACAACCATATGGCTCCTGCCGGTTGCCGATAACTCGGTTACAAAACATGATCATCTCATACAATAAAATCAGCATCATGCCTTGACCATATCACATCACAACATACCCTGCAAAAACAAGTTAGACGTCCTCTACTTTGTTGTTGCAAGTTTTACGTGGCTGCTACGGGCTTAAGTAAGAACTCATCTCACCTACGCATCAAAACCACAACGATAGTTCGTCAAATAGACTCCGTTTTAACCTTCTCAAGGACCGGGCGTAGTCACACTTGGTTCAACTAAAGTTGGAGAGACAGTCTTCCGCAAGCCATCTATGTGCAAAGCACGTCGAGGGAACCGGTCTCGCGTAAGAGTACGCGTAAGGTTGGTCCGGATCGTCTCACCCAACAATACCGCCGAACCAAAGTATGACATGCTGGTAGGCAGTATGACTTGTATCGCCCACAACTCACTTGTGTTCTACTCGTGCAAATAACATCAAACCATAAAACCTAGGCTCGGATGCCACTGTTGGGGAATGCAGTAATTTTGAAAATTTTCCTACGCACACGCAAGATCATGGTGATGCACAGCAACGAGAGGGGAGAGTGTTGTCTACGTACCAATGCAGACCGACTGCGGAAGCGATCACACAACGTAGAGGAAGTAGTCGTACGTCTTCTTCCCGATCCGACCGATCCAAGCACCGTTACTCCGGCACCTCCGAGTTCTTAGCACACGTTCAGCTCGATGACGATCCTCGGGCTCCGATCCAGCAAAGCGTCGAGGAAGAGTTCCGTCAGCACGACGGCGTGGTGACGATCTTGATGTACTACCGACGCAGGGCTTCGCCTAAGCACTACAACGGTATGATCGAGGTGGAATTTGGTGGCAGGGGGCACCGCACACGGCTAAGGAACGATCTCAAGGATCAACTTGTGTGTCTTGGGGTGTCCCCTGCCCCCGTATATAAAGGTTGGAGGGAGGGGGGCTGGCCGGCCAGAGAGAGGGAGGTGCAGGGGGAGTCCTACTCCTACCGGGAGTAGGACTCCCCCCTCCAATCCTATTCCAACTAGGACTCTCAAGGGGGAAAGGAGAGAGAGGGGGGCCGGCCCCTTCTCCTAGTCCTACTAGGACTTGGGGAAGGGGGGGCGGCTAGGCTGTGGGCTGCCCCTTTTCTCTTTTCCACTAAGGCCCAATAGGCCCATTAGTCTCCCGGGGGGTTCCGGTAACCCTCTCGGTATTCCGGTAAAATCCCGATTTCACCCGGAACACTTCCTATGTCCAAACATAGGCTTCCAATATATCAATCTTTACGTCTCGACCATTTCGAGACTCCTCGTCATGTCCGTGATCTCATCCGGGACTCCGAACAACCTTCGGTACATCAAAATGCATAAACTCATAATAACTGTCATCGTAACGTTAAGCGTGCGGACCCTACGGTTCGAGAACAATGTAGACATGACCGAGACACGTCTCCGGTCAATAACCAATAGCGGGACCTGGATGCCCATATTGGCTCCTACATATTCTACGAAGATCTTTATCGGTCAGACCACATAACAACATACGTTGTTCCCTTTGTCATCGGTATGTTACTTGCCCGAGATTCGACCGTCGGTATCCAATACCTAGTTCAATCTCGTTACCGGAAAGTCTCTTTACTCGTTCCGCAATACATCATCTCACAACTAACATATTAGTTGCAGTGCTTGCAAGGCTTATGTGATGTGCATTACCGAGAGGGCCCAGAAATACCTCTCCGACAATCGGAGTGACAAACCCTAATCTCGAAATACGCCAACCCAACATCTACCATTGGAGACACCTGTAGTACTCCTTTATAATCACCCAGTTACGTTGTGATGTTTGGTAGTACCCAAAGCGTTCCTCCGGTAAACGGGAGTTGCATAATCTCATAGTTATAGGAACATGTATAAGTCATGAAGAAAGCAATAGCAACATACTAAACGATCGGATGCTAAGCTAATGGAATGGGTCATGTCAATCAGATCATTCAACTAATGATGTGACCTCATTAATCAAATAACAACTCTTTGTTTATGGTTAGGAAACATAACCATCTTTGATTAACGAGCTAGTCAAGTAGAGGCATACTAGTGACACTCTGTTGGTCTATGTATTCACACATGTATTATGTTTCCGGTTAATACAATTCTAGCATGAATAATAAACATTTATCATGATATAAGAAAATAAATAATAACTTTATTATTGCCTCTAGGGCATATTTCCTTCACTTCCTCACTTATTGGTGTAGGTGCCGCAGAAACAGTTTTCTGTGATGTACTACTTTCCAACAAGGGAGCAGGTACAGTTACCTCGTCAAGTTCTACTTTCCTCCCACTCACTTCTTTCGAGAGAAACTCCTTCTCAAGAAAGTTTCCGATTTTAGCAACAAAAGTCTTGCCTTCAGTTTTGTGATAGAAGGTGTATCCAATAGTTTCCTTTGGATATCCTATGAAGACACATTTCTCCGATTTGGGTTCGAGCTTATCAGGTTGAAGCTTTTTCACATAAGCATCGCAGCCCCAAACTTTAAGAAACGACAACTTTGGTTTCTTGCCAAACCACAGTTCATAAGGCGTCGTCTCAACGGATTTTGATGGTGCCCTATTTAACGTGAATGCGGCTGTCTCTAGAGCGTATCCCCAAAACGATAGCGGTAAATCAGTAAGAGACATCATAGATCGCACCATATCTAGTAAAGTACGATTACGACGTTCGGACACACCATTACGCTGTGGTGTTCCGGGTGGCGTGAGTTGCGAAACTATTCCACAATTTTTCAAATGTACACCAAACTCGTATTTCAAATATTCTCCTCCACGATCGGATCGTAGAAACTATATTTTCTTGTTACGATGATTTTCAACTTCACTCTGGAATTCTTGAACTTTTCAAACGTTTCAGACTTATGTTTCATTAAGTAGATATACCCATATCTGCTTAAGTCATCTGTGAAGGTGGGAAAATAACGATATCCGCCACGAGCCTCAATATTCATTGGACCACATACATCTGTATGTATGATTTCCAACAAATCTGTTGCTCTCTCCATAGTACCGAAGAACGGTGTTTTAGTCATCTTGCCCATGAGGCACGGTTCACAAGTACCAAGTGATTCATAATCAAGTGGTTCCAAAAGTCCATCAGTATGGAGTTTCTTCATGCGCTTTACACCGATATGACCTAGGCAGTGCCACAAATAAGTTGCACTATCATTATCAACTCTGCATCTTTTGGCTTCTACATTATGAATATGTGTATCACTACTATCGAGATTCAATAAGAATAGACCACTCTTCAAGGGTGCATGACCATAAAAGATATTACTCATATAAATAGAACAACCATTATTCTCTGATTTAAATGAATAACCGTCTCGCATTAAATAAGATCCAGATATAATGTTCATGCTCAACACTGGCACCAAATAACAATTATTTAGGTCTAATACTAATCCCGAAGGTAGATGTAGAGGTAGCGTGCCGACCGCGATCACATCGACTTTGGAACCGTTTCCCACGTGCATCGTCACCTCGTCCTTTGCCAATCTTCGCTTAATCCGTAGTCCCTATTTCGAGTTGCAAATATAAGCAACAGAACCAGTATCAAATACCCAGGTGCTACTGCGAGCATTAGTAAGGTACACATCAATAACATGTATATCACATATACCTTTGTTCACCTTGCCATCCTTCTTATCCGCCAAATACTTGGGGCAATTCCGCTTCCAGTTACCAGTCTGCTTGCAGTAGAAGCACTCAGTTTCAGGCTTAGGTCCAGACTTGGGTTTCTTCTCTTGAGCAGCAACTTGCTTGCCGTTCTTCTTGAAGTTCCCCTTCTTCTTCCCTTTGCCCTTTTTCTTGAAACTAGTGGTCTTGTTAACCATCAACACCTGATGCTCCTTTTTGATTTCTACCTCCGCAGTTTTCAGCATTGCGAAGAGCTCAGGAATAGTCTTGTTCATCCCTTGCATATTATAGTTCATCACGAAGCTCTTGTAGCTTGGTGGCAGTGATTGGAGAATTCTGTCAATGACGCAATCATCTGGAAGATTAACTCCCATCTGAATCAAATGATTATTATACCCAGACATTTTGAGTATATGCTCACTGATAGAACTGTTCTCCTCCATCTTGCAGCTATAGAACTTATTGGAGACTTCATATCTCTCAATCCGGGCATTTGCTTGAAATATTAACTTCAACTCCTGAAACATCTCATATGCTCCATGACATTCAAAACGTCGTTGAAGTCCCGATTCTAAGCCGTAAAGCATGGCACACTGAACTATCGAGTAGTCATCAGCTTTGCTCTGCCAGACGTTCATAACATCTGGTGTTTCTCCAGCAGCAGGCCTGGCACCCAGCGGTGCTTCCAGGACGTAATTCTTCTGTGCAGCAATGAGGATAATCCTCAAGTTACGGACCCAGTCCGTGTAATTGCTACCATCATCTTTCAACTTTGCTTTCTCAAGGAACGCATTAAAATTCAACGGAACAACAACACGAGCCATCTATCTACAATCAAACATAAACAAGCAAGATACTATCAGGTACTAAGTTCATGATAAGTTTAAGTTCAATTTAATCAAATTACTTAAGAACTCCCACTTAGATAGACATCCCTCTAATCCTCTAAGTGATCACGTGATCCAAATCAACTAAACCATGTCCGATCATCACGTGAGATGGAGTAATTTCTTTGGTGAACATCACTATGTTGATCATATCTACTATATGATTCACGCTCGACCTTTCGGTCTCTGTGTTCCGAGGCCATATCTGTATATGCTTGGCTCGTCAAGTATAACCTGAGTATTCCGCGTGTGCAACTGTTTTGCACCCGTTGTATTTAAACGTAGAGCCTATCACTCCCGATCATCACATGGTGTCTCAGCACGAAGAACTTTTGCAACGGTGCATACTCAGGGAGAACACTTCTTGATAATTTAGTGAGAGATCATCTTATAATGCTATCGTCAATCAAAGCAAGATAAGAGGCATAAAAAGATAAACATCACATGCAATCAATATAAGTGATATGATATGGCCATCATCATCTTGTGCTTGTGATCTCCATCTCCGAAGCACCGTCATGATCACCATCGTCACCGGCGCGACACCTTGATCTCCATCGTAGCATCGTTGTCGTCTCGCCAATCTTATGCTTCCACGACTATCGCTACCGCTTAGTGATAAAGTAAAGCATTACATCGCGATTGCATTGCATACAATAAAGCGACAACCATATGGCTCTTGCCAGTTGCCGATAACTCGGTTACAAAACATGATCATCTCATACAATAACATTCATCATCATGCCTTGACCATATCACATCACAACATGCCCTGCAAAAACAAGTTAGACGTCCTCTACTTTGTTGTTGCAAGTTTTACGTGGCTGCTACGGGCTTAAGCAAGAACCAATCTCACCTACGCATCAAAACCACAACGATAGTTTGTCAAATAGACTCCGTTTGAACCTTCGCAAGGACTGGGCGTAGCCACACTCGGTTCAACTAAAGTTGGAGAGACAGTCGCCCGCAAGCCACCTATGTGCAAAGCACGTCGGGGGAACCGGTCTCGCGTAAGCGTACACGTAATGTTGGTCCGGCTCGTCTCGTCCAACAATACCGCCGAACCAAAGTATGACATGCTGGTAGGCAGTATGACTTATATCGCCCACAACTCACTTGTGTTCTACTCGTGCATATAACATCAAACCATAAAACCTAGGCTCGGATGCCACTGTTGGGGAACGTAGTAATTTCAAAATTTTCCTACGCACACGCAAGATCATGGTGATGCACAGCAACGAGAGGGGAGAGTGTTGTCTACGTACCCACGCAGACCGACTGCGGAAGCGTTGACACAAATTAGAGGAAGTAGTCGTACGTCTTCCCGATCCGACCGATCCAAGCACCGTTACTCCGGCACCTCCGAGTTCTTAGCACACGTACAACTCGATGACGCTCCCCGGGCTCCGATCCAGCAAAGCTTCGGGGATGAGTTCCGTCAGCACAACGGCGTGGTGACGATGATGATGTTCTACCGACGCAGGGCTTTGCCGAAGCACTACAACGATATGATCGAGGTGGAATATGGTGGCAGGGGGCACCGCACACGGCTAAGGAACGATCACGTGGATCAACTTGTGTGTCTAGAGGTGCCCACTTGCCCCCGTATATAAAGGATCAAGGGGAGGAGGCGGCCGGCCAGGGTGTGGCACGCCAAGGGGAGTCCTACTCCCACCGGGAGTAGGACTCCTAGTTGGACTAGGAGAGAGAGGGGGAAATAGGATGAAGAGAGGAAGGAAGGGGGGGGGGCGCCGCCCCCCTTCCCTTGTCCTATTCGGACTAGGAAGGGGAGGGGCGCGCGGCCACCTCTTGCCTCCTCTCCTCTTCTCCCTTAAGGCCCATGTAGGCCCAACAACCCTCGGGGGGGGGGGGGGTTCCGGTAACCTCCCGGTACTCCGGTAAAATGCCGATTTCACCCGGAACAATTCCGATGTCCAAATATAGGCTTCCAATATATTAATCTTTATGTCTCGACCATTTCGAGACTCCTCGTCATGTCCGTGATCACATCCGGGACTCCGAACTAACTTCGGTACATCAAAATGCATAAAATCATAATAACTTTCATCGTAACGTTAAGCGTGCGGACCCTATGGTTCGAGAACAATGTAGACATGACTGAGACAAATCTCCAGCCAATAACCAATAGCGGGACCCGGATGCCCATATTGGTTCCTACATATTCTACGAAGATCTTTATCGGTCAGACCGCATAACAACATACGTTGTTCCCTTTGTCATCGGTATGTTACTTGCCCGAGATTCAATCGTCGGTATCCAATACCTAGTTCAATCTCGTTACCGGCAAGTCTCTTTACTCGTTCTGTAATACATCATTCCGCAACTAACTCATTAGTTGCAATGCTTGCAAGGCTTATGTGATGTGCATTACCGAGAGGGCCCAGAGATACCTCTCCGACAATTGGAGTGACAAATCCTAATCTCGAAATACGCCAACCCAACATCTACCTTTGGAGACACCTGTAGAGCTCCTTTATAATCACCTAGTTACGTTGTGACGTTTGGTAGCACACAAAGTGTTCCTCCGGTAAACGGGAGTTGCATAATCTCATAGTCATAGGAACATGTATAAGTCATGAAGAAAGCAATAGCAACATACTAAACGATCGGGTGCTAAGCTAATGGAATGGGTCATGTCAATCAGATCATTCTACTAATGATGTGACCTCGTTAATCAAATAACAACACTTTGTTCATGGTTAGGAAACATAACCATTTTTGATTAACGAGCTAGTCAAGTAGAGGCATACTAGTGACACTAAGTTTGTCTATGTATTCACACATGTATTATGTTTCCGGTTAATACAATTCTAGCATGAATAATAAACATTTATCATGATATAAGGAAATAAATAATAACTTTATTATTGCCTCTAGGGCATATTTCCTTCACCTCCACTGCTCATAAATAGCCTACTCCACCCACCCTCCTCCCTCGAGAACACAGCCGCCACACCCCAGCCAACATAGGTTTCAGGAAGCAAATACATAGGTTTTAGGAAGCAAACACTCAAGTTTCAGCAAACAAATACATAGGTTTCAGCAAGCAAACACTTAGGTTTCAGCACTCATATAGTGCAAACAAGACAACTTTTCAGAAAGCTCAATAGTTACCACTAGCAGTGAAATATGCCTTCCACTTTCCAGTTGGCTTCCTAACCCTCTTGGACCCAATCTCCATATCAGAGTGAGCAGCTTGCCTTGGAGCATTGAAACCTGTGTACCCCCTCCTCTGCTAGCTGTTGATGCTCTGGTGTTCTTTGCTGGAGAGGCAATGGATGACCTTGTGTTCTTGGCTGGTGAAGATGTGCTAGGAGCCCTTGACTTCTTGGTTGCTTTGGTCTTCTTGGCAGGTGCTGATGTGGCAGGTGTTGGAGTAGCAGAAGCAGCTGCCTTGTTCCTCTTTGCTGGTCCTGGAGTAGCTGTGGCTGCTGCAGGCCTCTTCCTAGATGGTGCTGATGGTGCTGGTGGTGCTGATGGTGGTGGTGGTGGTGGAACCACACCTGTAGTAGCTCTGGTAGATGAAGAGTAGTCTGACCTATTCTCCTGCACATTTAACAAAGCAAATTAGAATTAAACCACCTAGCCTATGAAACATAAATTTCTTTATCAATAAGCATACCTGGTGATTATTCTTTCTCATCTGCAGTTTGGGTTTCAGTGGAACACCACATGTGGTATATCTGTGACCTTGCATATTGCAATTGCTACAAGTCACTGTCCCAATTCTTGATGTATCCTTCTTGGCAGGCACCTCAAAATGTCCTTTCCTCCTAGTTGTCTGCTTTTTAGCCTTCTTTTATTTGAATACTGGAGGAGATATGTCACCCCCATGGTGTGTGGCCAACAATCAGGTCCTAGAACAGGGTATATAATATGCTTGTAGGTTTCATAGTAGAGGGGCTTCTTGAAGAACTCATGGACAAAATCTTCAGGGTGTAGCTTGACCTTCTACATTGCTGCTATAGCATGACTACATGGAACAACTATCATATCCCACCTCCTGCAATCACAAGTGTAGTTGTTTAGGTTTACATAGTAGGTCTTCTTTGAACTACTTGTAACTTGCCAAATGCCTAGTCCAGCCATATATGCATCACAATATTTTGCCCACTTCTTGGCCTCCTCCAATATGTCAGAGTAAGTGGGTGTGATATCCCACCTACATGTCTCTGTCTTCTCCCTAATGTTCTGAAACTTGATCATGAGTTTTGTCCTCATTCCTTCAAGCATTGTCCTTATGGGCTTGTTCCTAACATCCAGAATCATCATGTTGAAAACTTCACTAAGATTGTTTACAACAAGGTCTGTCTTGCATATAGTATACATTCTATGCCTGGCCCAAGTATGGACTGGTATGTTGGACAACCACTTCCATGCCTCCTCACTCTCTTTCTTCAATGCTTCCATGCCCAGATCATGCCATGCTTAGTGAAAGAATATGCAGCCTGGTCTAGATGTTTTTTCAATTCATCCCCTCTAAACCCAGCTGATTGGAAGTTGGCATATATGTTGGGGAACGTAGTAATTTCAAAAAATTTCCTACGCACACGCAAGATCATGGTGACGCATAGCAACGAGAGGGGAGAGTGTTGTCTACGTACCAACGCAGACCGACTGCGGAAGCGATCACACAACGTAGAGGAAGTAGTCGTACGTCTTCCCGATCCGACCGATCCAAGCACCGTTACTCCGGCACCTCCGAGTTCTGAGCACACGTTCAGCTCGATGACAATCCTCGGGCTCCGATCTAGCAAAGCGTCGAGGAAGAGTTCCGTCAGCACGACAGCGTGGTGACGATCTTGATGTACTACCGATGCAGGGCTTCGCCTAAGCACTACAACAGTATGATCGAGGTGGAATTTGGTGGCAGGGGGCACCGCACACGGCTAAGGAACAATCTCAAGGATCAACTTGTGTGTCTAGAGGTTCCCCCTGCCCCCGTATATAAAGGATGAGAGGGGGAGGGCTGGCCGGCCAAGCAAGGGAGGCGCAGGAGGAATCCTACTCCTACCGGGAGTAGGACTCCCCCCTCCAATCCTAGTCCAACTAGGTTTTCTCAAGTGGGAAAGAGAGAGGGGGTGGCCGGCCACCTTCCCTAGTCCTAATAGGACTAGGGGAAGGGGGCAGGCGCGCAGCCCATGGGGCAGCCCTTTCACCTTTCCACCAAGGCCCATGTTGGCCCATTTGGCTCCCGGGGGGTTCCGGTAACCCCCCGGTAATCCGGTAAAATCCCGATTTCACCCGGAACACTTCCGGTGTCCAAACATAGGCTTCCAATATATCAATCTTTATGTCTCGACCATTTCGAGACTCCTCGTCATGTCCGTGATCACATCCGGGACTCCGAACAACCTTCGGTACATCAAAATGCATAAACTCATAATAACTGTCATCGTAACGTTAAGCGTGCGGACCCTACGGTTCGAGAATAATGTAGACATGACCGAGACACGTCTCCGGTCAATAACCAATAGCGGGACCTGGATGCCCATATTGGCTCCTACATATTCTACGAAGATCTTTATCGGTCAGACCGCATAACAACATACGTTGTTCCCTTTGTCATCGGTATGTTACTTGCCCGAGATTCGATCGTCGGTATCCAATACCTAGTTCAATCTCGTTACTGGCAAGTCTCTTTACTCGTTCCGTAATACATCATCTCACAACTAACATCTTAGTTATAATGCTTGCAAGGCTTATGTGATGTGTATTACCGAGAGGGCCCAGAGATACCTCTCCGACAATCGGAGTGACAAACCCTAATCTCGAAATACGCCAACCCAACATCTACCATTGGAGACACCTGTAGTACTCCTTTACAATCACCCAGTTACGTTGTGACGTTTGGTAGTACCCAAAGTGTTCCTCCGGCAAACGGGAGTTGCATAATCTCATAGTTATAGGAACATGTATAAGTCATGAAGACAACAATAGCAACATACTAAACGATCGGGTGCTAAGCTAATGAAATGGGTCATGTCAATCAGATCATTCAACTAATGATGTGACCTCGTTAATCAAATAACAACTCTTTGTTCATGGTTAGGAAACATAACCATCTTTGATTAACGAGCTAGTCAAGTAGAGGCATACTAGTGACACTCTGTTTGTCTATGTATTCCCACATGTATTATGTTTCCGGTTAATACAATTCTAGCATGAATAATAAACATTTATCATGATATAAGGAAATAAATAATAACTTTATTATTGCCTCTAGGGCATATTTCCTTCAGTCTCCCACTTGCACTAGAGTCAATAATCTAGATTACACAGTAATGATTCTAACACCCATGGAGCCTTGGTGCTGATCATGTTTTGCTCGTGGAAGAGGCTTAGTCAACGGGTCTGCAACATTCAGATCCGTATGTATCTTGCAAATCTCTATGTCTCCCACCTAGACTAGATCCCGGATGGAGTTGAAGCGTCTCTTGATGTGTTTGGTCCTTTTGTGAAATCTGGATTCCTTTGCCAAAGCAATTGCACCAGTATTGTCACAAAAGATTTTCATTGGACCCGATGCACTAGGTATGACACCTAGATCGTATATGAACTCCTTCATCCAGACTCCTTCGTTCGCTGCTTCCGAAGCAGCTATGTACTCCGCTTCACATGTAGATCCCGCTACGATGCTTTGTTTAGAACTGTACCAACTGACAGCTCCACCGTTTAAAGTAAACACGTATCCGGTTTGCGATTTAGAATCGTCCGGATCAGTGTCAAAGCTTGCATCAACGTAACCTCTTACGGTGAGCTCTTTGTCACCTCCATATACGAGAAACATATCCTTAGTCCTTTTCACGTATTTCAGGATGTTCTTGACCGCTGTCCAGTGATCCACTCCTGGATTACTTTGGTACCTCCCTGCTAAACTTATAGCAAGGCACGCATCAGGTCTGGTACACAGCATTGCATACATGATAGAGCCTATGGCTGAAGCATAGGGAACATCTTTCATTTTCTCTCTATCTTCTGCAGTGGTCGGGCATTGAGTCTGACTCAACTTCACACCTTGTAACACAGGCAAGAACCCTTTCTTTGCTTGATCCATTTTGAACTTCTTCAAAATCTTGTCAAGGTATGTGCTTTGTGAAAGTCCAATTAAGCGTCTTGACCTATCTCTATAGATCTTTATGCCTAATATGTAAGCAGCTTCCCCGAGGTCTTTCATCGAAAAACTTTTATTCAAGTATCCCTTTATGCTATCCAGAAATTCTATATCATTTCCAATCAGCAATATGTCATCCACATATAATATCAGAAATGCTACAGAGCTCCCACTCACTTTCTTGTAAATACAGGCTTCTCCAGAAGTCTGTATAAAGCCAAATGCTTTGATCACACTATCAAAGCGTTTATTCCAACTCCGAGATGCTTGCACCAGTCCAAAAATGGATCGCTGGAGTTTGCACACTTTGTTAGCTCCCTTTGGATCGACAAAACCTTCTGGTTGCATCATATACAACTCTTCTTCCAGAAATCCATTCAGGAATGATTTTTGACATCCATCTGCCATATTTCATAATCATAAAATGTGGCAATTGCTAACATGATTCTGACGGACTTAAGCATTGCTACGGGTGAGAAGGTCTCATCGTAGTCAACCCCTTTAACTTGTCAAAAACCTTTTGCGACAAGTTGAGCTTTATAGACAGTAATATTACCGTCAGCGTCAGTCTTTTTCTTGAAGATCCATTTATTCACAATTGCTTGCCGATCATCGGGCAAGTCAACCAAAGTCCATACTTTGTTCTCATACATGGATCCCATCTCAGATTTCATGGCCTCAAGCCACTTTGCGGAATCTGGGCTCACCATCGCTTCTTCATAGTTCGTAGGTTCATCATGATCTAGTAGCATGACTTCCAGAATTGGATTACCGTACCACTCTGGTGTGGATCTCACTCTGGTTGATCTACGTGGTTCAGTAGTATCTTGTCCTGAAGTTTCATGATCATCATCATTAGCTTCCTCACTAATTGGTATAGGTGTCGCAGAAACAGTTTTCTGTGATGTACTATTTTCCAATAAGGGAGCAGGTACAGTTACCTCGTCAAGTTCTACTTTCCTCCCACTCACTTCTTTCGAGAGAAACTCCTTCTCTTGAAATGATCCATTCTTAGCAACGAATGTCTTGCCTTCGGATCTGTGATAGAAGGTGTACCCAACAGTCTCCTTTGGGTATCCTATGAAGGCACATTTCTCCGCTTTGGGTTCGAGCTTATCAGGTTGAAGCTTTTTCACATAAGCATCGCAGCCCCAAACTTTAAGAAACGACAATTTTGGTTTCTTGCCAAACCATAGTTCATAAGGCGTCGTCTCAATGGATTTTGATGGTGCCCTATTTAACGTGAATGCAGCCGTCTCTAAAGCATAACCCCAAAACGATAGCGGTAAATCAGTAAGAGACATCATAGATCGCACCATATCTAGTAAAGTACGATTACGACGTTCGGACACACCATTACGCTGTGGTGTTCCGGGTGGCGTGATTTGCGAAACTATTCCACAATTTTTCAAATGTACACCAAACTCATAACTCAAATATTCTCCTCCACGATCAGATCGTAGAAACTTTATTTTCTTGTTACGATGATTTTCAACTTCACTCTGAAATTCTTTGAACTTTTCAAATGTTTCAGACTTATGTTTCATTAAGTAGATATACCCATATCAGCTTAAATCATCTGTGAAGGTGAGAAAATAACGATATCTGCCACGAGCCTCAATATTCATCGGACCACATACATCGGTATGTATGATTTCCAATAAATCTGTTGCTCTCTCCATAGTACCGGAGAACGGTGTTTTAGTCATCTTGCCTATGAGGCACGGTTCGCAAGTACCAAGTGATTCATAATCAAGTGGTTCCAAAAGCCCATCAGTATGGAGTTTCTTCATGTGCTTTACGCCGATATGACCTAAACGGCAGTGCCACAAATAAGTTGCACTATCATTATCAACTCTGCATCTTTTGGCTTCTACATTATGAATATGTGTATCACTACTATCGAGATTTAACAAGAATAGACCACTCTTCAAAGGTGCATGACCATAAAAGATATTACTCATATAAATAGAACAACCATTATTCTCTGATTTAAATGAATAACCGTCTCGCATTAAACAAGATCCAGATATAATGTTCATGCTCAATGCTCGCACCAAATAACAATTATTTAGGTCTAATATTAATCCCGAAGGTAGATGTAGAGGTGGCGTGCCGACCGCGATCACATCGACTTTGGAACCATTTCCCACGCGCATCGTCACCTCGTCCTTTGCTAGTGTCCGCTTATTCCGTAGTCCCTTTGTTCACCTTGCCATCCTTCTTATCCGCCAAATACTTGGGGCAGTTCCGTTTCCAGTGACCAGTCTGCTTGCAGTAGAAGCACTCAGTTTCAGGCTTAGGTCCAGACTTGGGTTTCTTCTCCTGAGCAGCAACTTGCTTGCTGTTCTTCTTGAAGTTCCCCTTCTTCTTCCCTTTGCCCTTTTTCTTGAAACTAGTGGTCTTGTTGACCATCAACACTTGATGCTCCTTCTTGATTTCTACCTCTGCAGCTTTCAGTATTGCGAAGAGCTCGGAATAGTCTTGTTCATCCCTTGCATATTATAGTTCATCACGAAGCTCTTGTAGCTTGGTGGCAGTGATTGGAGAATTCTGTCAATGACGCAATCATCTGGAAGATTAACTCCCATCCGAATCAAGTGATTATTATACCCAGACATTTTGAGTATATGCTCACTGACAGAACTGTTCTCCTCCATCTTGCAGCTATAGAACTTATTGGAGACTTCATATCTCTCAATTCGGGCATTTGCTTGAAATATTAACTTCAACTCCTGGAACATCTCATATGCTCCATGACGTTCAAAACGTCGTTGAAGTCCCGATTCTAAGCCGTAAAGCATGGCACACTGAACTATCGAGTAGTCATCAGCTTTGCTCTGCCAGACGTTCATAACATCTGGTGTTGCTCCAGCAGCAGGCCTGGCACCCAGCGGTGCTTCCAGGACGTAATTCTTCTGTGCAGCAATGAGGATAATCCTTAGGTTACGGACCCAGTCCGTGTAATTGCTACCATCATCTTTCAACTTTGCTTTCTCAAGGAACGCATTAAAATTCAACGAAACAACAGCACGAGCCATCTATCTACAATCAACATAAACAAGCAAGATACTATCAGGTACTAAGTTCATGATAAGTTTAAGTTCAGTTAATCAAATTACTTAGGAACTCCCACTTAGATAGACATCCCTCTAATCCTCTAAGTGATCACGTGATCCAAATCAACTAAACCATAACCGATCATCACGTGAGATGGAGTAGTTTTCAATGGTGAACATCGTCATGTTGATCATATCTACTATATGATTCACGCTCGACCTTTCGGTCTCTGTGTTCCGAGGCCATATCTGCATATGCTAGGCTCGTCAAGTTTAACCTGAGTATTTTGCGTGTGCAAAACTGGCTTGCACCCGTTGTAGATGGACGTAGAGCTTATCACACCCGATCATCACGTGGTGTCTGGGCACTACGAACTTTGGCAACGATGCATACTCAGGGAGAACACTTCTTGATAATTTAGTGAGAGATCATCTTATAATGCTACCGTCAATCAAAGCAAGATAAGATGCATAAAAGATAAACATCACTTGCAATCAATATAAGTGATATGATATGGCCATCATCATCTTGTGCTTGTGATCTCCATCTCCGAAGCACCGTCATGATCACCATCGTCACCGGCGCGACACCTTGATCTCCATCGTAGCATCGTTGTCGTCTCGCCAATCTTATGCTTCCACGACTATCACTACCGCTTAGTAATAAAGTAAAGCATTACATCGCGATTGCATTGCATACAATAAAGCGACAACCATATGGCTCCTGCCAGTTGCCGATAACTTGGTTACAAAACATGATCATCTCATTCAATAAAATCAGCATCATGCCTTGACCATATCACATCACAACATGCCCTGCAAAAACAAGTTAGACGTCCTCTACTTTGTTGTTGCAAGTTTTACGTGGCTGCTACGGGCTTAAGCAAGAACTCATCTCACCTACGCATCAAAACCACAACGATAGTTTGTCAAATAGACTCCGTTTTAACCTTCTCAAGGACCGGGCGTAGCCACACTCAGTTCAACTAAAGTTGGAGAGACAGTCGCCCGCAAGCCATCTATGTGCAAAGCACGTCGAGGGAACCGGTCTCGCGTAAGCGTATGCGTAAGGTTGGTCCAGGTCGTCTCGTCCAACAATACCGCTGAACCAAAGTATGACATGCTGGTAGGCAGTATGACTTGTATCGCCCACAACTCACTTGTGTTCTACTCGTGCAAATAACATCAAACCATAAAACCTAGGATCGGATGCCACTGTTGGGGAACGTAGTAATTTCAAAAAAATTCCTACGCACACGCAAGATCATGGTGATGCATAGCAACGAGAGGGGAGAGTGTTGTCTACGTACCAACACAGATCGACTGCGGAAGCGACCACACAACATAGAGGAAGTAGTCGTACGTCTTCCCGATCCGACCGATCCAAGCACCGTTACTCCGGCACCTCCGAGTTCTTAGCACACGTTCAGCTCGATGACGATCCTCGGGATCCGATCCAGCAAAGCGTCGAGGAAGAGTTCCGTCAGCACGACGGCGTGGTGACGATCTTGATGTACTACCGACGCAGGGCTTCGCCTAAGCACTACAACGGTATGATCGAGGTGGAATTTGGTGGCAGGGGGCACCGCACACGGCTAAGGAACGATCTCAAGGATCAACTTGTGTGTCTAGAGGTGCCCCCTGCCCCCGTATATAAAGGATGAGAGGGGGAGGGCTGGCCGGCCAAGCAAGGGAGGCGCAGGAGGAGTCCTACTCCTACCGGGAGTAGGACTCCCCCCTCCAATCCTAGTCCAACTAGGTTTTCTCAAGTGGGAAAGAGAGAGGGGGTGGCCGGCCACCTTCCCTAGTCCTAATAGGACTAGGGGAAGGGGGGAGGCGTGCAGCCCATGGGGCAGCCCTTTCACCTTTCCACCAAGGCCCATGTTGGCCCATTTGGCTCCCGGGGGGTTCCGGTAACCCTCCCGGTAATCCGGTAAAATCCCGATTTCACCCGGAACACTTCCGGTGTCCAAACATAGGCTTCCAATATATCAATCTTTATGTCTCGACCAGTTCGAGACTCCTCGTCATGTCCGTGATCACATCCGGGACTCCGAACAACCTTCGGTGCATCAAAATGCATAAACTCATAATAACTGTCATCGTAACGTTAAGCGTGCGGACCCTACGGTTCGAGAATAATGTAGACATGACCGAGACACGTCTCCGGTCAATAACCAATAGCGGGACCTGGATGCCCATATTGGCTCCTACATATGCTACGAAGATCTTTATCGGTCAGACCGCATAACAACATACGTTGTTCCCTTTGTCATCGGTATGTTACTTGCCCGAGATTCGATCGTCGGTATCCAATACCTAGTTCAATCTCGTTACTGGCAAGTCTCTTTACTCGTTCCGTAATACATCATCTCACAACTAACATCTTAGTTATAATGCTTGCAAGGCTTATGTGATGTGTATTACCGAGAGGGCCCAGAGATACCACTCCGACAATCGGAGTGACAAACCCTAATCTCGAAATACGCCAACCCAACATCTACCATTGGAGACACTTGTAGTACTCCTTTACAATCACCCAGTTACGTTGTGACGTTTGGTAGTACCCAAAGTGTTCCTCCGGCAAACGGGGGTTGCATAATCTCATAGTTATAGGAACATGTATAAGTCATGAAGAAAGCAATAGCAACATACTAAACGATCGGGTGCTAAGCTAATGAAATGGGTCATGTCAATCAGATCATTCAACTAATGATGTGACCTCGTTAATCAAATAACAACTCTTTGTTCATGGTTAGGAAACATAACCATCTTTGATTAACGAGCTAGTCAAGTAGAGGCATACTAGTGACACTCTGTTTGTCTATGTATTCACACATGTATTATGTTTCCGGTTAATACAATTCTAGCATGAATAATAAACATTTATCATGATATAAGGAAATAAATAATAACTTTATTATTGCCTATAGGGCATATTTCCTTCAATATATGTGTATTAAACAAAATCTTTGAGGGGAATCAGGAAATACATCCTCTATTGCATTGAGCAGACCCTGTTCATTGATTTTGTATTAATAACTAGTGAAGTAAGTAGAGAAAGCATTACATACTGCAAGAAACCAAACTGTGTAAGAAACCAAACTAAAGTAGTTGTACTTTTTGCATGTCTGACATAATTGTGTAGGGCCCAAACTTGTTGCCACTACCAATTACTGTCCTTAACTGTGTAAGAAACCAAGTCCAACTATCTGTCTCCTTGTCAACAACACCAAATGCAATAGGGAAGATGTTGTTGTTGCCATCCCTCCCTGTTGCTGCCAGGATTTGCTGCCCAGTGCTTATTTTGATGAAGCATCCATCAAGACCTGCATTTTAAGCCATTAGTAAGCAGTAACATGTAATGCAATCCCTATTTAAGCACTATACAGACTAGATTTACCTATGAAAGGCTTGCAACCATTTAGGAACCCCTCCTTACAAGCAAACAGACAGTAAAACATGTAATGAAACCTTGGGGTAGGTGCTGGGTGGAGTTCAAATTCCTTTGTTGTCACAACACACCTACTACCAGGGTTTGTGTCCAAAACACACTGCAGATAGTCTCTTAACCTGTAGTATTGTGTCTTGTGATCCCCTTGCACAACATCAACTGCTTTCCTCCTTGCCCTGTAGGCCAATTTTTTTGGAACATGTACTCCAAATTTCTTTTTTGTATAACTCAGTATAGTCTCAACACCTGCACCAGGATTGGATCTTACAGTATCCTCAATAGCCTTTGCAACCCACTTCATGGTAACCTTTGTGTTCTCTCCACTTGCTCCATAGGTGTGATCAAGATTCATCTTCTTGATGCTAAAGGTTGACTCATGGGCAATCTTAGAAGCAGTAATATAAAACTCACAACCATGCTTTCTATCTGAGCACCAGGCTATGATCCTACTTGGATCATTCCTATGGTACTCAAAGTTCCTAAGTGTCCTAACATGGTAGTTTCTCAATGATTCTCTGAACTCTACCACATTCAGAAAGCACAAATGAATCCTAAATTGTTCATGTGCATCAGGCCTAGAGGAATCATACCATATTCTCTCCTTCTTCTTCTTCTTCTTCTTCTTCTTCTTCTTCTTCTTCTTCAATTTTCTCTTCCTGCCACAAGGCAACCTAGGTGCATCATCTTCTTCATCAGAAATGCCTTCATCACGTGGAAAGCAGAACTCATCAGCTTCTGGCACGAAATCTTCAAACTTTATGTGATCTGGCTCACTGTGTGATCTGCTTGTTGGGCCTTGTTTCCTCACAGGTATCTTTTGTGCCACAGTTTTCACATGATCTGAAGCTTCTTCTTCATCATCTTCTTCAGAACCATTTGGCTCCTGCCAAAACTCTGAGGGTTCAGAAGCAGCCCCAAAATAATGCTCAGCCATCTCTTCCTCTTCCCTGTAGTGCTGACTTGTTCCTTCACCACCTTCGTCTTCTCCCCTAGCCCAAGACTTGTATGAAATTTTCTTCCCTCTGTAATCACCCCTGAAAAACTCAAAATCTGAAGAGGATTTGTCCAACTCATCATCATCTTGATCTTCTGCTTCAATGCCTTCAATTTCCACTGCCTCTTTTCCCTTGTTGAAATTACAGCTCTGTTGTGTGTTAAAATATGGATCAACAGGCACAACTGGAGGCTCTGAAGAATTTGAGACAGGGAAAAGGACACCTTCTTGGGAAACACTATACACAATGGGATCACCAACTTGACTCATTGGAATCTGCTCTTCAAGCAAGGTGTGGTCCATGTTTGCATCTGCTGGATTTGGGTCAGTAGCCTCTCTCACTGTTATGTTCAATACTTTCTTCTCAGCAAACAAATCTAGCATCTCCTCCACCTTCTCATCACTGTCCAAAACCTCAATCCCCTCCAGCCCCTTACCCTCATCCTTAACATATGACAGATAGGCATCCAACCCATAGCCCTCAAGTTCAATAAGTGCTAACAATAACAGGTAATTCATTTCTGATAAGGAAAACTTCCTTTCCATGTTGTCTCTACCCTGAAAATGCAGCCTCGATTCCCATACTTCATCATCCAAACTATGCAAAGAAAGAAACAACACATTCAGATTTCTTCAAATTTTCAAGTTAAAAAGTATGAACAGTTTCACTTGCACAACATATCATCCAAACCTAAACCCTAATTCATATATTGCTTACAATGTATACATAATAATATACCAAAGAAACTAATTCATTAACAATCTAAGAAACAAATCCTAACCCTAGTTCATAAATAAACTATGAAAAATAATTAAAACAAGTCGAGTATAACTTACTCCACGCCACCAAGTGAGGAGGCCCACTGGTGCCCGCCTTCTGGATCCGCGTGGATGGATTTGGCCACTGCCCTGGCCGCGCACCACGCCGGCGAGATCTGGAACTCCTGCGTCGGTGGCTCAGACGAGCGCTGGGTCGGGAAACTTGCGCTGCCTAGCCACTTGTTGACCTCGGAGTGAGCACCGCCCTCGCCGCTGGCTGTCGCCCCAGGCTCGCCGTCGTCCTTCTTCTTCGCCTCCACCATTGTCGGGAGAGACAGAGAGCACGGGGGAAAGGAGGAGCGAGAGAGAGATGCTGCCGACAGAGAGAGAAAGGCAGCGAGCGAGCGGGTGCGGTCCGACCGCATCGGTCGGTCTGAGTAACGGCCGTTAATGGCCTCGCCGTCACGCGCGGTGCTGACCTGGCCTGACTGGCGGGCCCGGACCGTCAGAAAACGGTTCAAATCGCTAGCAACGGGCGATTAGGGTTTTTTGAGATAGCCGACGAGAAAAGTGGTAGGTATCAATCACAAACAAAAAAGTGGTGGTTTTTTAGAACCCTAGCACAAAAAGTGGTAGTTTTATGCTATTTACTCTACCAAAGGAGAGAGCGTGCTTTGCTAGATTGTGAGCTTCATAATTCTAGCTTCTAAACTCATAAACTATATTAGATAAACGAAATCCGGCTGGACATTCTAAATCTCTTGTATCACTACTTCATACGGCGCATAGGTCCCCTTCTTAGGGCTTCCACTACCATTTTGTAGTCAGACGCAACTTGAATATCTCGAATGCATAAATTGTCCGACTGGGAGAGAGCTTCCCTGATAGCCATTGCTTCAAGTGTTGGGGGGGGTGGGGGAGGGGGGGAGGTCAGTGATAAACTTGATTACTATGACCGAAGACCCAAGAAACATTTCATGTTGGTCTCTACAGATCACACTAACGGCTCCACACCTTCTTGTCAATGGGCCGGTACGGCCCACACTTAAACGGCCCGGGCACGACATGACATGTTGAGACACGTATTATAAGCGGGCCGTGCCGGGCCAGAATGCGTGCCTCACCACCGCACAACAGCTAGGTGGGCCGACCCTCCTGAGACGTCTGCCGCCGACCCACGTGTGTTTTGGGCCAATTTGAAGTTTTTTTAAGGTTTTTGGGAAGTTTGGGGTTAACATATTACTCTCTTCAAAAAATTGAATCGTGTCATGTCGGCCCCATGTGTTTCGCGGGTGCGAGGGCTATATCTCGCTTATAGCAAGATGGAACAAGCTCTCGTGTCAGGCTCATCGCCAGCGGGTCGGCTAGCGTAGTTACTCGCTCGTTGTGGTTCGATCGCTGCAGCTTTGGTTTTCTCTGATTTTTTCTTTTTTCTCATCATTTTTGCTTTCTCACCGGTTTTCTTTGGTTTCCTTATTCTTTGATATAACTTATGTTTCTTTGTTTTCCCTCGATTTTCACTGGTTTTTCTTTTCTTTCTTTTTTTTCTTTGCTTTACTTTTGTTTGTTTTTTATTCTTTGATATAATTTTCCCTATTTTTTCTTTCATATAACTTCTGCTCTATTCATTTTCTCATTAGGCTTCATTTTTTTGTTTCTTCCTTGATTTTCATTTTTTTGTTTTCCTTTGTTTCTTTATGGATTTTCACTTTTTTTATTCCCTTTACACTTGTTTCTTTGTTCTTTTTTCTTTGGTTTCTTTTGTTTCTTTTCTAGTTTTCACTTCTTTTTTCTTTGTTTCATTTTGCATTTCCATATATGCTAAAAACAAATTTATAAAACACGTCTAACATTGTTATAAATAAAAGTTAATCATTTTTTGAATACACCATTTTTTACATACAAAATTTTAACATTTTTCAAATACAAGATTAACATTTTTTATTTACACATTTTTAGATGCTTAATTAACATTTTTCAAACACAAGATATACATGTTTTAATGCATGGTCAACATTTTTTTCTATACACATTTAACATTTTTTATTTTTAACAGTATTTCAAAAGCAAGATTTTTTAATACATGGTCAACATGTTTTCTATATACATTTAACTTTTAAAAAGTAATTGATCAATATTTTTTAAATGCTTGATTAATATTTTTCAAATACAAGTTTAATATTTTTTAATAGAATACAAGATTAACATGTTTTTAATGCATGGTGATGTTTTTAAAATTCTTGATTAACATTGTTGAAAATACATGTTAAACATTTTCTGAATACATGGTCAACATTTTTCTATATACATTTAACATTTTCCGGATGCTTGATTAACATATTTCAAATACAATACAAGATTATTTTTTTAATACATGGTCAAGATTTTTCCTATGCACATTTAACATTTTTCAAATGTTTGATGAACCTTTTTGAAATACATGTTGTACATTTTTTTAATACATTGTCAACATTTTTTCTGTACACATTTAACATTTTCAAATGCTTGATTAACATTTTTCAGAAACTTGTTAACATTATTTCAAATACTTGATTTTTTTAAATACAAGATCAACTTTTTCACACACATCATATATTTTTTCTGTATACATCAGATATCTATACGCGTTTAATATTTTTCAAATCCTTGGTTAATATTATTTTAAATGTTTTTATGTGAAGTGTTTTTTGTAGTATATTTATTTAGAATAGTTGGAAGCAGGAACAAAAGTAAAAAAAGAGCTAAAAAAGGTGACCCCCCCCCCCCCCCACACACACACACACAAAACACGAGGTTGTGTCCTCCGGCGTAACTGGTCTAGCTCATCTCATGCCTCCTTCAGGTGAGCCTTCCCTCGGTCTCACTTGCAGCGAGGTATGTCCGCGCCCTCCTTGTTGGGGAACGCAATAATTTCAAAAAAATTCCTACGCACACGCAAGATCTATCTAGGTGATGCATAACAACGAGAAGGGAGAGTGTTGTCCACGTATCCTCATAGACCGTAAGCGGAAGCGTTATGACAACGCGGTTGATGTAGTCGAACGTCTTCACGATCCGACCGATCCTAGCACCAAATATACGGCACCTCCGCGATCTGCACACGTTCAGCTCGGTGACGTCCTGTGAACTCTAGATCCAGCTGAGTGTCGAGGGAGAGTTTCATCAGCACGACGGCATGATGACGGTGATGATGAAGCTACCGGCGCAAGGCTTCGCCTAAGCACTGCAACGATACGACCGAGGTGGATTATGGTGGAGGGGGGCACCGCACACGGCTTAACAATGTCAACGTGTGTGTTCTAGGGTGCCCCCTGCCCCCGTATATAAAGGAGCAAGGGGGAGGCCGGCCGGCCCTTGGTGCGCCCAAGGAGGGGAGGAATCCTCCTCCTAGTAGGAGTAGGATTAATCCTTTCTAGTCCTACTAGGAGGGGGAAGGAAGGAGTGGGAGAGGGGAAGGAAAAGGGGCCCCCTTGCTAATCCAATTCGGACTCAAGTGGGAGGGGGCGCGCGCCCTGCCCTGGCCGCCCTCTCTCTCTCTCTCTCTCTCGACTAAGGCCCATCTAGGCCCATTAGTTGCCCCCCCGGGGGGGGGGGGGGGGTTCCGATAACCCTCCGGCACTCCGGTTTTATCCGGAACAACACGAAACACTTCCGGTGTCCGAATATAGCCGTCCAATATATCAATCTTTATGTCTCAACCATTTCGAGACTCCTCGTCATGTCCGTGATCACATCTGGGACTCCGAAATACCCTCATAGACCGTAAACTCTTGTAGCTTGGTGGTAGTGATTGAAGAACTCTGTCAATGACACTATCATCAGGAAGATTAACTCCCAGCTGATTCAAGTGGTTGTGGTACCCAGACATTCTAAGTATATGTTCACTGACAGAACTATTCTCCTCCATTTTGCAGTTGTAGAACTTATTGGAGACTTCATATCTCTCAATCTGGGCATTTGCTTGAAATATTAACTTCAACTCCTGGAAGATCTCATATACTCCATGACGTTCAAAACATCGTTGAAGTCCCGGTTCTAAGCCGTAAAGCATGGCACACTGAACTATCGAGTAGTCATCAGCTTTGCTCTGCTAGGTGTTCATAACATCTGGCATTGCTCCTGCAGCGGGTTTGTCACTTAGCGGTGCTTCCAGGACGTAATTCTTCTGTGTAGCAATGAGGATAATCCTCAAGTTACGGACCCAGTCCGTGTAATTGCTACCATCATCTTTCAACTTAGCTTTCTCTAGAAATGCATTAAAATTTAACGGAACAACAGCACGGGCCATCTATCTACAACAACATAGACATGCAAAATACTATCAGGTACTAAGTTCATGATAAATTAAAGTTCAATTAATCAAATTACTTAAGAACTCCCACTTAGATAGACATCCCTCTAATCATCTAAGTGATCACGTGATCCATATCAACTAAACCATGTCCGATCATCACGTGAGATGAAGTACTTTTCAATGGTGAACATCACTATGTTGATCATATCTACTATATGATTCATGCTCGACCTTTCGGTCTCAGTGTTCCGAGGCCATATCTGCATATGCCAGGCTCATCAAGTTTAACCCGAGTATTCTGCATGTGCAAAACTGGCTTGCACCCGTTGTATGTGAATGTAGAGCTTATCACACCTGATCATCACGTGGTGTCTCGGCACGACGAACTGTAGCAACGGTGCATACTCAGGGCGAACACTTATACCTTAAAATTTAGTGAGAGATCATCTTATAATGCTACCGCCGAACTAAGCAAAATAAGATGCATAAAGGATAAACATCGCATGCAATCAATATAAGTGATATGATTTGGCCATCATCATCTTGTGCCTTTGATCTCCATCTCCAAAGCACCGTCATGATCACCATCGTCACCGGCTTGGCACCTTGATCTCTATCGAAGCATCGTCGTCGTCTCGCCAACTATTGCTTCTACGACTATCGCTACCGCTTAGTGATAAAGTAAAGCAATTGCATCGCGATTGCATTTCATACAATAAAGCGACAACCATATGGCTCCTTCCAGTTGCCGATAACTCTGTTACAAAACATGAGCATCTCATACAATAAAATTTAGCATCATGTCTTGACCATATCACATCACAACATGCCCTGCTGAAACAAGTTAGACGTTCTCTACTTTGTTGTTGCAAGTTTTACGTGGCTGCTATGGGCTGAGCAAGAACCGTTCTTACCTACGCATCAAAAACCACAACGCGGTATAGTGATTGCTTTTTGATCTTCAGAAAGAACCTTGTTCATTGAATCCGATTCAGCTAAAGTTGGAGAAACTGACACCCACTAGCCACCTGTGTGCGAAGCACGTCGGTAGAACCAGTCTCGCGTAAGCGTATGCGTAATGTCGGTCTGAGCCGCTTCATCCAACAATGCCGCTGAATCAAGAATCAACTAGTGACGGCAAGCAATCTGTATATACCCACACCCACAACTCCTTTGTGTTCTACTCATGCATATAACATCTACGCATAGACCTGCCTCGGATGCCTCTGTTGGGGAACGCGGTAATTTCAAAAAATTTCCTACGCACACGCAAGATCTATCTAGGTGATGCATAGCAACGAGAGGGGAGAGTGTTGTCCATGTAGTCTCATAGACTGTAAGAGGAAGCGTTATGACAACACGGTTGATGTAGTCGAACGTCTTCACGATCCGACCGATCCTAGCACCGAAGATACGGCACCCCCGCGATCTGCACATGTTCAGCTCGGTGACGTCCCGCGAACTCTAGATCCAGCTGAGTGTCGAGGGAGAGTTTCGTCAGCACGACGGCGTGATGACGGTGATGATGAAGCTACTGGCGCAGGGCTTCGCCTAAGCACTGTAACCATATGACCAAGGTGGATTATGGTGGAGGGGGGCACCGCACACGTCTTAATAATGTCAACTTGTGTGTTCTAGGGTGCCCCTGCCCCCGTATATAAAGGAGCAAGGGGGAGGCCGGCCGGCCCTTGGTGCGCCCAAGGAGGGGAGGAATCCTCCTCCTAGTAGGAGTAGGATTCATCCTTTCCTAGTCCTACTAGGAGGGGGAAGGAAGGAGTGGGAGAGGGGAAGGAAAAGGAGGGCGCCCCCCCCCTTCCTAGTCCAATTCGGACTCAAGGGGGAGGGGCGCGCGGCCTGCGCTGGCCGCCCCTCTCTCTCCACTAAGGCCCATCTAGGTCCATTAGTTCCCGGGGGGGGGGGGGGGTCCGATAACCCTCCGGCACTCCGGTTTTATCTGGAACAACCCGGAACACTTTCAGTGTCTGAATATAGCCGTCCAATACATCAATCTTTATGTCTCGACCATTTCGAGACTCCTCGTCATGTCCATGAACACATATGGGACTCCGAACTACCTTCGGTACATCAAAACACATAAACTCATAATACCGATCGTCATCGAACGTTAAGCGTGCGGACCCTACGGGTTCGAGAACTATGTACGTAGACATGACCGAGACTCATCTCCGGTCAATAACCAATAGCGGAACCTGGATGCTCATATTGGTTCCTACATATTCTACGAAGATCTTTATCGGTCAAACCGCATAACAACATACGTTGTTCCCTTTGTCATCGGTATGTTACTTGCTCGAGATTCGATCGTCGATATCTCAATACCTAGTTCAATCTCGTTACCGACAAGTCTCTTTACTCCTTCCGTAATGCTACATCTCGTAACTAACTCATTAGTTACATTGCTTGCAAGGCTTATAGTGATGTGCATTACCGAGAGGGCCCAAAGATACCTCTCCGATACACGGAGTGACAAATCCTAATCTTGATCTATGCCAACTCAACAAACACCATCGGAGACACCTATAGAGCATCTTTATAGTCATCCAGTTACGTTGTGGCATTTGATAGCACACTAAGTGTTCCTCCGATATTCGGGAGTTTCGTAATCTCATAGTCATAGGAACATGTATAAGTTATGGAGAAAGCAATAGCAGTAAACTAAACGATCATGCTAAGTTAACGGATGGGTCAAGTCAATCACATCATTCTCTAATGATGTGATCCCGTTCATCAAATGACACCTCTTTGACCATGGCTAGGAAACTTAACCATCTTTGATTAACGAGCTAGTCAAGTAGAGGCATACTAGTGACACTCTGTTTGTCTATGTATTCACACATGTATCAAGTTTCCAGTTAATACAATTCTAGCATGAATAATAAACATTTATCATGATATAAGGAAATATAAATAACAACTTTATTATTGCCTCTAGGGCTGTATAGGTTTTGATGAGCACTAGTTCAGCGAAGAGATGGTGATACAAGTGCAATATGGATAGTAGATATAGGTTTTATTTCCTTCACTCCCACGGGCCAAGCACAGACCGTTTAGTGATATGACAGGGCAGGCACGTCACGGGTCAAGCACGTGTGCTAACGGGCCGGTCCGTAAGATTCGGCCCATATGGCCAGCAATAGTGATTTCTCATGCTCATGAGACATGAGTAAAACAGGCTCCATTTGGATATAGTGAGCAGTATGGGATAGGGAGATAAGCGGAAATTCATAGTTGATCCCGAGCTCATATGCTCCCATGAAAAATAAATTAAAAAATAAATGAATATAATAAAAAAATTCTGAAAATTTCGGATCATTTACATAAAAGATGCTGGTGCGTGTTAGGTACATGCAAATTTTCATGTAGAATGACATTCCAGGGGCTTTGGACAAAAAACACAATGCTCCAAAGAAATAGGCATTTCGAAACACTGACTTGATATAATAGCAAGGATAAGAATGTTAATATGGATTAGAAAGAAACCTTAGTGACACGTTTTTTTATAAGAAACATGCTGAAACTATCATTGCTTCCATTGGTTCTAGGTTCTCAACCTTCAAATGTATATTGTGACCAAACATGCATACATGCTTTCTTATTTGACCATGTTTCATATTCTTTGGCATTGATGGGATTCTTGCTGATCGCTCAATTGCAAGAAGGAACATTTACCTGTTCTCAACGATCCTAAAACATCTCAATAACTATTTCAACGAATGGATGTTATGCTTCCAGTATATGTTGACCTTGATTGCCTTACATGAATCGATGTTATGCTTCCAGTATAATGTTGCAAACCTCCTCAAAATGTTTGTTTGCATTCCATTCCCACGATCTCCTGACTTTAGTAGCAACATTCCATTCACATAATTGCAACATGTTGAGTCCATAATTGCAGTGTTTTGCATGATCCGCTGATTAGTTTTATGTATATTGCATGATCCGCTGATTAGTTTTATGTATACTATGTTTTCAAACATGCGATGAGGCGTAGAAAGAATCCAGTCTTCATGTTTGGAGATAGTATTAAATATTGGCTACACCAAGATATAAGGAAAAAAAATTCCATTACAGTGTGTGTTGCAGCTACTCTTTGTATATTGACAATGGTTTTGATGCATTTACTCTTTGTACATTGTGTACCATTTCAGTTATCCCAAAGTGGGAACCTGTAGTGTTGCAGAAACATACTCTTCATTCATAGTTACATTGAAAATTAACAATGATGGATGATGCACGCACAAAGTATATATATAGGACAATACACGTCAGGATATAATTCAGCGTTCCGGGATTGCACATGATCTTGTCTAGTTACACTGATGAAAAGCTGATTGACTGGAACCCTGCAAATAAAAAATCTGAATGACTAGGACATTTGGCAAGCACATTGGAACGGACATCAGAATATCAATTTGAAGCTAATACATCATTTGTTCTTACCTCATCAAAAACTTATGTCTGCACAGTAGATTGATTTTGCTTACAATATACCGCTCAAGAAACCCCTAAAAAATGATGAACAAGTCAGTAAGTGTCTTCCAGATGATAATAGTAACACAAGTCAACTGTCAACTGAGGGCATAAGTTACCAAAATCCAGAGGGCGCATTTTCCTTTTTCCTGCATTGAAAACAAGAACAATCAACCAAAAGGCAGAAATCATTCCAAGATCATGTCCAATGTTATACACTAGGATGTAACTATTGAATAAAAGCAATATATGAGTGGCATTTTATTGGCCCAGATATCCGCGCATGCCCCTTCGCCCGGCAGACCTGGCACGAGACGCTAAGTTGGCTACGGATCCCGTGCACCCCGCCAGACGACGAGCCCTCGCTCCTGGACTGGTGGCAATCGGCGCGACACTCCGCCCCAACGCCCATGCGCAAGAGCCTCGGTACCGTGACCCTCCTCGTCCCCTGGATGATATGGAAGCACCGCAATGACTGCATCTTCAACGGAGCGCGCCCATCTGTGAACACCCTCCTAGCGAAGATCAAGGAAGAGGCTGCCCTTTGGGCAAACGCGGGCGCGCTAGGGCTCAAAGCCATTACCCCCCAGACTTGGGACGTCCATTAATTCAGTTTCTGTAACAGCCTCCTAGGAGGAATGTAACCACAACTCTCTCTTTACAAAGCAATGAAACGCACGCTCTCATGCGTTTTCTCGAAAAAAATATCCGCGTCGACGCAAGGGTCGGAAACGGGAGAGCCTGCCTTGCCCCTGATACTTATATATATTTCTGAATATCATTGGGTACTCTTTTTGTAACGAAATTGGTAACACTTCTTACAGCTGGACAGTTTGATTTCCCACTATGGGCCTAGAATTATGGATTGTTGTCAAAAATCCTCTTATCACGATAAACTCTTCTTGCCAAAATTTTAGGGTGCCAGGAACCTTTTATTCGTATACACAATTAGGGAACTGTAAACCCATTGATCTGAAAGTTCTCTTATACCTATTGTATTATTGTACTAAGTAATAACACTTGTTAGTATATCATTTAAACGACTAGTTTGCATGACATACAACAATAAGCAATTAAGGCCAGACACTCTGAATGAAGACTACCTTAGGTCTTGAGTTTTCTCCTTATGTTCTTTTAGTTCATTAATCTATCTTTTGTTTCTAAGGGAATGCTACTTCAGCTATTCAATTACAAATACACTGTTGAACAACAACCTCACCAATCAACTTAACAATAAGCAAAATAATAATAATCAAAAGTATGTTTCTGGAATGGAACTTTTCTGGAGAACATGTTTCTACTTAGAAACTAATACTGTGCAATTAAGTTCATTCCTAATACTCAATACCAGTAGCTGCGCAATATCTGTGTTTCACAATTCATCTCAGTCATACCATTGACCAGCATATCAAAAGGAATAAACATATGGATCAGTTATAAAGAAGGGGGCAGTGAAAGTCGCCCACTATTTTGCACAAGTAGTATAATATTAACTGTAATGGCGGCTATAGCTATTTAAAAATTAGATAACAAGTTAAATAAGAAACTTCTATAAATTCTTACTTTTTTGTTCCTACAAAGGCATTGGTAATGTCATCAGCTGTTGGATTCCCGGTGAATTCAGCTAGCAAATCATATTTTTCTCCATTAGGTTCATCAACCCTTCGAAAAATCTCATATTTATTTGGATAAGCCATCCTGTATCAATAATTCAACCAAACTGTAATGACTGAAATTTATCTAACTGTCAGCACCATTAGCAGAAGTATGATACTTTGGAGAACAAAAGTAAGAGAGATAACCTTAAAGCGCCCATGATAGGATAAAATGTACCAGCATAGAAGAGAAGCCGGAAAGAATAACAAGTCTCAAATGATGCAGCATACTGAAGCCTCACATCTCTTCCCATTGTCTTCAACATGAAAACCAAGAAACAGCTGAATACCAGCTGTCATACTATGATTAAGTGGGACGTATATGGAGCACTTACTTGCATTACGCCACTTGATGCGGGCATATCCTGTAAATGTAAATTTCAGGGACATTAAGGTTTGCTATGACGATGCCAAGAAACAATTTTTCACCGTGTTGGATTTTTATTTCTAGAACACTCCTTCCTAGATTAGATTAGGCCCAAGGATTATATGAGCAAAGAAACACAAACCATTTTTAGTTCCAATGAGATTTCCTAAGAGCAACAAAAGAGATAATAGAAACTACACTAATTTCAAAAATAAACAGGTCCAGGATATAAAGCAAAAATCTCATAGAGACATGTCATGTGTGTGTGTGTGTGAGAGAGAGAGAGAGAGAGAGAGGGAGGGAGGGAGAGAGAGAGAGAGAGAGAGAGAGAGAGAGTTAGTATGCACCCAACCTTCAGGCGAGGATTTACAAGAATCACAGGTCTGTCACCAGCAGCATCAGTCATAGCTCTCATATCCTGCAAAACTCTAATATGATACTACAGATCGAGAAGGGTATATACTCTATAACTAGGAAAAAATACTAAGACACAGAATCTTTACATCAATTATGCAGTTTCCAACAGCATTCTGGGGAGCAATGAGAACAAACATGTCATCTTCTTTATCAACCTCACTAGCACCTGTAATCGAATTAAACATACTAGTATACTTAAAAATAAACAGAAACAGCAGAAAACAATAAAATGCACGACCAAAAAGAAATAGCAGAAAACAATAAAAAGCACGACCAATAACAGGCAAAGCTACAGCCAAGGACAAGATGATCTGCCGTCTCTGGACTCTGGAGCATTGCCACACAGCAGGCAGAGCACGCTGCAAAACCCCTTGTCAAAAGCCTATCCGCCATGAGAATGCGCCAACGCAGCAGCAACCACATGAAAAACCTGCATTTTCCTTCAGTCTTCGCCTTTCAGATGGCGTCTGGGTGGACATCCACCAGAGAGAAAGAGCCCTGGAATTGGAGGGAGTAGGCCGAGGCC
Source organism: Triticum monococcum (assembly GCA_034509565.1). Taxonomy (NCBI): domain Eukaryota; kingdom Viridiplantae; phylum Streptophyta; class Magnoliopsida; order Poales; family Poaceae; genus Triticum; species Triticum monococcum. Next base: position 53,945,932 of record CM067846.1, on the reverse strand, counting down.
ACGGAGTAAGACCCATCCACCTACAATCTCCATGCAACCGAGTCCTGCACGGCGGGCTGAAGGGAGACACCAACGAGAAGTACCCAGAGTTGCGTGAACTCCTGGACCTGATGTTCCGTGGATATACCCCGAAGGGCCAAGCCCAGCTGTTGTCCTGAAGCGCCTGAAGACTGAGATGCCTTTGCGCTTAATAAGCAGGAAGAGGTTCGGGTGAACTCCCTTGGCACCCGACCACTAAGCCAGCGAGATGTCCAGAATTTGGCCTTGTGTCCATCCCCAATGGAAATTGAGACCGAGGATGCAAACAGCTCCTGGTCAACCGCACTGTTAGACGAAGGCGTCCCCACCCAAGGCTTCTCCGAGTCCATCCAGTCAAACCACAACCATCTGAGGCACAGCGCCATGCTGAACTTCTCAATATCCTTGACACCGAGCCCACCGAGGCACTTAGGCCTGCGCACCTGCGCCCAGCTGACTAAGCAATGCCCACCATTGCAAGCATCTTGAGGGGGGAGTTGAGCATACGGTTTAATGGTTGTGTGTGTGTGTGTGTGTGTGTGTGTGTGTGTTTGTGTGTGTGTGTGTGTGTGTTTGAGACATAATGGTTTTGTGTGTGTGTGTGTGCTGTGGTGTTTGGCTCATAAGGCCCATTTAGAGTTCATACATGTATAGCAATGAGAGTAGTAAAAAATAGAAGAATCCACAAAATTTCCACGATAACTAACACTTAATTTCATTTTCAATATTCTTCTGATGAAACTAATTAGCCACCATTTATTTTATTCAATGCTATTGAACGTATTAATTTAGTGGATGACGAACCTACTGCTCCAATATTGATGAAGGCACCCATCGCCCCATAGTCACCCCAGTCCATGAATTCCAATATTTTTCTGGTTCCAGCAAGCTGAAGTGGAATACCAGCAAATGCGCCTTGCCCCATGGAGCCTTGAACACAGACCTGATAAGAAGTCAGCAGTCTCATGTTGTGTCATCAAAAAAGGCAGTGGGCAGGTGGAGGTATATGGATGAATACCGAATGTAAGCACCTTGACACGCTTTCCGTCATCAGCAAAGGTAAGAGATAAATCTCTTACAAGCTCCATGAGGGTTCCTATACGATAAACATCCTGAAGATAAAAAAGGTTTGATTGACAGTTTACGCCAGCAAAAAAGATATGTAAGCTTGTGTGCTCTTACCATTTCAGGGTTAAGCTCCGGAATATTGATATCTATCTGCATGTTTGAGGAAAAGTAGACAGTAATCAAGAAAAAATGTTTTCCCAGAAAGCACATGAAGCAAAAAAAAAAGGTGAAAGGACTACAAGGTTCAGTCACAATGATTAATCCCAAGTACATATTATTCCCTCTAGGTTAAATATGCAATAGAAAGAGAAAAGTACTCAAGTTGCCTCAGTGAATAGTTTAGTCAGTGAGTTCTGATTTCAATCTTCAATTGAGATTTGAAATAAATTTAAACGTAAGTGGCAACCTGCAACCGAGTCTTTTTATCTTCAATAGCACGCTTTGTAGCTTGTATCACATCATCGTAAAAGTATTTCCTGATCTCTCTGGAGTGTGGAATGTTATTTAATCTCGTTGGAATTCCACGCCACTCCTGGCAGAAAGCATTTAGACATACATTAATAGAAGAGATCTAAGTGGACACACTTCACTTCAAGATCTCACACGTAGAATAAAATGGCTAACTATATTACACATACCTTTTTCGAAGCTGTTGTGTCTGGTGGTTTTCCTGTTCAATGAAGAGTTTGAGCAAACAATGAGAATTGGGAAAGCCGGCATAGTAAAAAAAGAAGCTAAAAGCTTTGCCTGATTATAGTAATGAAGAAGAGAACATAATCATCAACTCCCCATAGTCATTTAGAAATCCTGGGCATGGCTAAGCTGCAAAATCTTCATATGGATTGTAATCCAAAGGAGACGTTGGATCTTTCATCATAAAGCAAGGAGAGGTCTGCAACATAATGAGATATGCATTTTCTGCCGGCTTTCAGAAGATTTCAGTCACTTATTGGTGGGGTATTCAGTGGTCAACCTAATTTGGGCTGAAGCCCTATCATGATTCAACCACAAGTTAACCCGCAGGGTTCCTTTTTGTGGCCGGCCTAGTTTGGTAACTCACCTTTTGGTCGATGTTTATTTTCTCTGTTTGGGTCCTATTGTTTTCTCTTGTGGTCATGCCATTCGTGGCATTGTAAAAGTATTACCATCTTTCTCTCTAATATATACTCCCTCCGTTCCTAAATATAAGTCTTTGTAGAGATTCCACTATGAACCACATACGGATGTATATAGATGCATTTTATGTGTAGATTCATTCATTTTGCTCCGTATGTAGTCCACCTAGTGGAATCTCTACAAAGACTTATATTTAGGAACGGAGGGAGTACATGCAACTCTCTTGCATGGTCTCGCTAAATAAACGATATATACCGATTCTTGACATATTAGCTAAAACTGATAGCATATTATGGTTATTTTAAAATAACATTAGCACATTCTAAAAGAAGGCATATTAGCTCAAAGTGATATGCAAAAATATTAAAAGAAATGCAGCTTCGAAATAACGTGAAATGGGCTGTTCTTAAGCAAACGGAGAGACCGGTTGATCTAGTGGAGTTACATGATAGTGGTTGTGAATGACAGTAGAAGAATGGAAGAAGACATTAGTGGGGAACTTTATTATTGCTCTGACCGTTTGTCTTGGCCAACTTTTTTTCTGAAGCATTCGTACATATCTTCTGTAACATGGACTCTATTTCATGAAAAATGACTTCCACTGGGCGATTTCCATCAATCTACATTGCAGGTTGAAGGAACAAAGGTTACTTCTGATTTACTATCTGGATCACTGCTATGATAGTAGCTAGAAATACACGAGAACCTGGTTAAGCAAATCTGAGTATGTCGGAATAACAGCTTGAGAATTTTGTTTGTAAGTCTCAAGGCGTGATTTAACCTGCAGAAGAAAGAAGGCTCTTATGGTTCAGAATGTTTCATGGAAGCGATGCCAGCATTATGCAATCACAATGTCATAAAGAAAAGGGAGGAAGGGGGTACAGTAAGTAATGGAAAGTTTTGCATCCTGTCAGTTTAATTGTATAATTCATTTTTGTATTCTGTAAATGACAGTAAAATTTTAAACAGCACAATATTTTTCCCCTGCTGTGTCTTAAAAGTTTACAAAAAGCACTGAGAATGTAGAGCTAGCTGAAAGAGGGGGATTAAGTGATGTAAAAAGACCTAAAAATATTAATAATACAATCGAAGTCAAACCTAAATATGCAACACTTCGAGCTTAAGATAGCCAAAGCATACATAATATTTTTTCCTCTAGAGTAAGCAGGAGCATATCAGAAGAGAAGTTATAGTACAGATCAGGAACAATAGGAAAAATAATTACTTACCAGCTGTGGCCTACAATAAATAAACACAGATAGTAACAAACAGAACATAATTACAACCAAGTTTCTAAGCAACCTGCACCTGCCAAACTCTTTGATGTTCAAATCTAGGTCCAAGCTAGTAATGACAGAACAAAAGGAATTTGCACAAATCGAATTCTTAAATGCAGCCCCAAGCTCTCAAACTAGTATATTATATTTAACAAGATAGATACATCTATAGACCTTACCAAGGATGACAAAACAAGTAAAAGATTACTTAAGCGGACAACAACAGAAACCTTTTCAAATGTATCATCAGAGCGTGTAGTAAGCCTGGCAGATATCTCCTCATTCTCTGGGGGGAAGTTCTTTACATGGTAAATTTTGCCCGTCACAGGATCCAGTCTTCTTCCAACACATCTATCGATTAGATTGTCATCAGGAACCTGAATTTAGAAACAAAATGAAACACAAGAGGTCAAAGATATCTGTGGTATACAGTGTTTGGGATTGACATCAGGAACCTGAACTTGAAAACAAAATGAAACACAAGAGATCAAAGACATTCTGTAAGAGCAAGGGAAGCAAAATGTGTAGTATTTGATTTCAAGATACAAATACTGAAGTTGACACAAATAAGAATCAGATTAAGTTCAAAAAAAAGAAGAAGAATCAGACTATTATGAACCACACTGATTCAGAAAATACATGGCTAAGTGTATAATTGCTATCAGTTTGAATGTCACACACCAACAAACTTTTAAAAGATAAGGTAAGGCACTCCTACTTGATATGAATTCCCACTAAATGAATTCATAAAGAATCTTATTTACAGTTGCACAAGGGCAGACCTGATCAATTTGCTTAATTATTAAATCTATTCTCAGTCACTAGCTTCCCTTTTGTCACAACCGAAGTTACTGGATTCACCATAATGTACGTCTAGGGTATAATTTGACCTGGTTATGATCCCTAATCTGCGGTGTGGTATTCTTGTGCAGTTTCGAAGGAAAAGTATCGTACTGTGTGCACAGCCCTGTACAACAACCTGGACATACCACATTCTGGAAGAATATTGCGACAGCCATATTATACTACTCCCTCCGATCCAAATTAATTGACGCAGCCTCTATACAATGCAAGATGGACATTGTATAAAGACTGCATCAATTAATTCAGATCGGAGGGAGTGGTAAATTTAATTCATAAAACTAATAACAAGTTGGAGAATCAGAATTCATGAAATTGAAGTACCGTGATGAAGCTCGTTCAAACATCCTTTCTTTCTAAACATTTTGATCTATCAGAATGGGAACAAAATGTAACACTACATAAGGATGCCTATTGAGATAAGCATGATCGATAAGGTCGCAACGCAATACATTAAGATGTTATAATCAAAAGTTGAAAGAACATGAAGGACGTGTCAGTGTCAATTGATAGTAAATGCCATAAATGGTCAAAAATGACTATTTCCAGTAGAATGAATATGTGCGGTCTTAAAATGGTAAAAAATGGCTTACTTCCAGTAAAATGAATATATCTGGTCTTATTTTCATACTTTCAAGACTTTGTGCTTGAGCATAACTCCTTGGGTACCCATCAAGAAGCCACCCTCTTTCTCGCACGTCAGGCTGTGACAGTCGTGATACAACCATCTATATGAAATAACAACCATCGTTATTAGCTCACAGAATTCTACCAGCTACAAAGAACCTCTGAGAATCGAACCGCATACATCTGTCACGACTTGATCCGGGACAAGCATGCCATTGTCCATATATTCTTTTGCTTTCTTGCCTATATCTGTGCCAGAAGACACTTCAGCCCGTAGAAGATCCCCAGTTGATATATGAACCAAACCATACTAGAAGAAATTAAAAAGAAAGAGTTTTAGAACAGAGCAGGCTATTGATCAATAAACATGTTTACAGCCAAAACCAGAGTTAAACATTAAATGAGTGCAAAGCTGATTAATCTGCCAACTACTTTCAGATACATGTATACCCTTCAGCAAGAGTCTTTCTCCACAATTCAGATTTGCGTCAGGCTGTTATTAGCACTGACGGCATATGCATTTTTAGGCGCAGACAAAATAGGAAGAAATCCAAGCAATGGTTTTCTGCTTTTTACCTTCTCGACAATCATGCGGCACTGCGTCCCCTTGCCCGACGCGGGCGCCCCGGAGATCATCACCTTCAGCGGCGCCTCCGCACGCGCCGGCGCCGCCCCCTCCGCTGCCCGGCATGGCAGGAGCAAGCCCTGCCAGAACCCCACGGGAAGCATATGAATCATAGCGACGTGCTATCGCGACCACGACGCCGCGGATTTAAGTAGCGCAGAGCAAGCCATAATGTACGAACCCTGGGCTTGGAGGCGGCGGAGGAGGAGACAGTCTGGGCGGTGGATGCCGGGGGCGAGCGGCGGGAGAGCGACCCCGAGAGGAGGCGGGCGGCGCCGGGGCCCCGGTGGATCGCCGGCCCGGCGAGAGGAGGGGTCGTCGTGGCGGTGGCCGCCGGGGAGGATGCCGCCATCGTCGTGGCGGAAGAGGGCCAGTGTGTGTGGAGGGAAAACGGAGAGAGCAGGATTGGAGTCGCGCGGCTTCAGAGTTGAGACGCGTCGCCACCCAACTCCCCACCCCAAGTCGCCAGCGGTGGGTCCTGCCCATCTCGCAGCTCAGCGCTGTTGCGCGAACTCCTTTTTTTTTTCATAAACAAAGAAGCAAACCGAAAAGACTTCTACACGTGCGCAGGGACCGGCACCTGCACCACCACATCTCACGCATCACCACCTCTCAACATCGTTCAAAGCAGCGAATCAACCTGTGGTTGAGTTGGTTAGGTGGATTGTGGTATCCTCAACCCATCAGGGTTCAAATCCTGGTGCTCGCATTATTTCTAGATTTATTTCAGGATTTCCGGCGATGCACTTTCAGTGAAAGGAGACGTTCCCGTCGACGACGAGGCGCCTACGATGACTTCGTAAATCTCAAGATGATATGCCGGCTCAGTCGGCGCCAAAGCCGCGGAGACGCCGGTGTTCTAGCAGGCCGCACGGCGCCAGACTCCTCCATGCTCGCCGCACCGCCCCCGCCCTCTTCTCGTATGTCAAATTAAATCTACCTTGATCGAAGGAGTTGGCCCACATGAACAAGTGGCAGTTTTTTATTGGCCCTGCACAATATTTCCTGCTGGGAGCCGTGTAGATGAGCTGAACCCCGAGCAAATGCACAGAGGGATCGATCAGGATCGCATGCACTGGGCTGGCCCGGTTACTTGATCTGGTTTTAGGAACCTTCTAGCAGTTCTATCTGGTTTTATGGATTTTGGGAACCTTCTAGCAGTTCTATCTGGTTTTATGGATTTTGGGAACCTTCCAAAAAGTTCTCTGAATCGGGTTTTTTTTTCATTTGTGTTTTCTTATTCATTTTTTCCCTTTTCTGTGAGGTATCGAGGCCTGCCAAGGGCACCATAGGGGAGCTGCATGAGGATGCTCCACCAGAGCTGCAGCCAAACCTCGGAACCACGCCAGGGGCTTAGGCAGTAGAGGCCTCCATACACGCCACCAGCGCAACCCCATCTAGGCAGCGCCCCAGGGGATCGGACTGATGCACAGTCCACCCGCCCGATCAAATCTGGGCAGAGCCCCGACCATGGATGAAGCCACAAGGCGAGGACCAGGAGACCGACTGCACGTCCCCAGGCCACACAGTAGCCAAGCCTCGGATTGGAGGCCGGCACCAAACGGCGACCCTCCAACGGTGATGAAGACGTGATGATCCATCGAGGATATTCACCAGCTCGAGGAAGAGAGGCCCCGCCGCCGCCATGGGACTTTGCCCCGGTGCTGCCGGCCGGCGGCGGCGAGGAGGATGGCCGAGGAGGGCGGTGAGGAGCGCCGCCGCCCGTGTCGATTGGACCGAACGACATGTATGCACTTGTACGCAATGAGGATGTTGTCTGTGATCAAACGCCCGAGAACAAAAGCACCAGAAGGATGATCTTTAGCCTCCTAGCCAACACCTTCTGCCGCCAGTTTGTATAATACATTACATAGGCTTATCGGCCAGAATTGAGAGAGCAACTCGGGTGCCTTGACTTTAGGGATCAAAACGAACACAATACTATTAAAGTCCGTTGGGAATTCTTTGTTATTAAAAAAAAATCACTGTCGAACAAGCCTAATTTTTTTTAATTATAAAAGACAAGTGTCTTTGATAAAATAGGGCTAGCAATCCGTCTGGTCCCGGAGCTTTCGTAGGACCCATTTGAAAGAGAGCCCTTTCGATCTCCTCACACGTCCAATTTGCCGTCAGCTTGGCGTTCATATCAGTGGAGACCAGGGTTTGAACATGCTGCAGAATCTAACGAAAGTTAGTTGCGCGTTCATATCAGTGGAGACCAGGGTCTGAACATGCTGCAGAATCTAACGAAAGTTAGTGGCACCCTCGGATGTGTAGAGCTCCCTATAAAAATCCCATGCCACGACACGCATCTTAGCGTATGTTGATGCTTAGCTACATCAGGCTTCTTCAGTTTCAGAGCATCTCCAACGGGCACGCTATTTTAGCCGAGCGTCGGGAAAAACTGCTTTTTTGCGCGCGCGGAGTCGAAACGGGCGCTCCAGCAGCCGCTCAAAAATCGTGTGCGCGCGATATAATGGGTTCAGTGCGCGGAGGAAAACGACACCGCGTGCCACTTATTTCATGCGCCCGCTCCCGCGAGCTGGACATACGAGCGCCCGCGACCAACTGCCGCCAACCTCTCTGGCCGCCACACCTTCGCCTTGCCCTACGCCGTCACCGGCGAAATTTGACCAATAGAAGGTCGCGCCGACATCCCCCAACCCCTCCCTACACCTGCGACCCCTCCGCCACCGCCGCCGTAAACCCTAGTGCGGGGTTGAGCTTCGGCTTCGCCGCCGGCGGCCCTCCTCCAAGCACTGGTCTCGTGCGTGGCCTCTTCATGGCGCCACTGATGACCTCGCAGGGTGGCGTTGTGCCGCCACCCGCCGTGAAGCCACGGGCCTCCCTCTCCAAGCGACCGAATGCGGCGGATGCGAGGGCAAGCAAAGGTGTTCGGGAAGAAGAACAAGGCACATGGTTCTTCTAGGCGGACGAAGAAGAACCTTGCAGGGCGTCCGGCCACACCTCTGCTGACCAAAGCGTTGGAGAGCTCGCAATTTGTTGCGCCGGAGGCTGACGCGCACAAGGTGTTTGATGAAATGCCCACAAGGTATGATTCCCCCCCCTTTTGTTGGTGTTTTTTTTACATAAATGTATACATGTGGATAACTTATTTTCTTCTACATACTTTGTAGTTGCAATGATGACACATATATGTCAACTATGGGTGTTGGCTCCAACAATTCTCATTGGTCTCAAACCAATGAAGTGCATGAAGATGATCATGTTGAGTGGGAGGTTGACGAGGATGGTGAGGGTATTGTCGATGCACTGAAAGAAAGAGCGGGCAACTACACCATGGACGAAGACATCTTGCTATGCAATACATGGTTGCATGTGTCTATGGATGCTAATGTTAGAGGGGACAAAAGTAGAGATGCATATTGGGACCGGATGAAGGAGCACTTTGATTTACACAACAAGAGTGGAATTGACCGCACACGTAGATCGCTTTGCTCCCGGTGGTCGACAATCAACAAAGATTATCAAAGGTGGGCGGCGGCACTTAAGGCGGTTGACATGATAAACCCAAGTGACACTAATGATAGAGATAGGGTAAGTGTCATTTCTTTATGTTCCTTCCATGTTCATGCTTCTTTTTTTGTGTTTCAAGTGCTAACTTGTTCTTTTGTTTGTAGCTCACTATTGCATAAAACTTATTTCAAGGAGAAGAGAACAAGACCAAGAAAGGGAAGGTCAAGAAAGGGAGATCATTTGTGTTGGTCCATTGCTACAATGTGTTGAAGGATGAAGAGAAATGGAAGCCCCGTGATGGCCAAGAGGAGAGCAAGAAAAGCAAGACAACTATTGATTTGGATGATGATGATGAGGAGGAGGCATCAAGTGATGGCGGCAAGAGAAGCCCTACAGCAAACTCGGTTGCCTACTCCAAACCAAAGAGACCAAATGGAGGCAAGAAAGATGCAAAAGAAAAGAAGAAGAGAGGAGACGATGATTTATAGAATGCTATGGAAGCTATTAAGCACGAAAGGAAGCAAACACGGTGAGGATGATGGCAAGGATCTAAGATGCGGCGGCCGAGGAGAGGAGGGTAACGACCGAGGAGAGGAAGGTGGCATTGGAGGAGAAGAAATTGGCCATGGAGTAGCGATCTAGATTATTGAAAAGGGAAAAGCACTTGTTCTTTATGGACACATCTACACTCGATGATAGGCAAAAGGAGTACGTCATTCTTTCCCGTGAAGAAGTCTTGGTCCAAAAAAGAGCCATGGCCATGGGAGGCATGGGAGCTACCAATGGGAGGCATGGGTGGCTTCGGAGCTACCATGGGAGGCTTGAGAGCACCTACGGGAGGCATGGGTGGCTTCAGAGCTATCATGAGAGGCATGAGTTTTGGGTCTCTCATAGGAGGCATGGGAGCACCTTCGGGGTGACATGGGCGGACGCATGTCTTCCTGTGTGCCTCACATACCTTCGCATTATCTTGCTGGAGATCTTGTGAACACCACCCAAGCTCCTGATGACGATGCGGCGCTTGAAAATGAAGAGGAGGAAGAATCGTCTTTGGATGAGAAGGAAGAATCGGAGGAAGAAGAGGACGATGATGAGTGATGTGGCATGATTGTTGATGTGCCATTTGTTTGTGTAAACTTTTATTTGTCATGAACTTGGTTGGGTGATTTTGAACTATGTCGTACAAGTGAACTATGCTACGTATATGTTTTGCACATTTGTTTATTATTTGAAACATCATCATATTGTCAAATGGACATGTAAAAATCATATTTGCAAGCGCCGGATGCTTGTGCGCGCTGTAAATTAGCATGCCTTCTGGAGCTACTCATGCATGCCATATTTTGGAGCGGCTGCTGGAGCCAGCGTCCTGCTTCCCGCAAAAAAAAAATGCTATCTCGACGTTGTAAAAAAGTTTTTGCGCGGCGTGTAGTTGTACGCCTGTTGAAGATGCTCTTAGAATCGTTTTTTACGGCGCCTATGTGATGCCCTATTCTGCAAGAACTTGGTGTTGCGGTGGCCCCTTCGGCCACAACATCACTTCTTCCCTGTCGTAGAGCTCATGCAGGTCTTTTCAAGACACACCGAACCGAAGTCAGTACGTACGTGCCCAGTTCTGCATGTGCTTCGACACACCTTTTAACTTGCTACAAGAAGGCCCGTGAGCCCACTATTCCCTGTGTCGTGCATGCATGTCCCATGCATGATGTAGGAGCGGGATCCTATACAGCGCGTAGGTCGCCCGCTAGCAACATACCCCCCCCCCCACCCCACAGCTCCCCGTTCAGCATATGGGCGAGCCAATTTTGCGGTTTATTTTGCCACCGGTTTTGGAAAGGTTGTAGAACCTTCCCAGAACCCTTTTTTTGTTTTCTATACCGGTTTTTCATTTTTTTTTCTTTTCAATTCTTCTTTGTTTTCTTATTTTTTTTCTTTCTTTTTTTCCTTTTTTTTGGTTTTTTCTTTTCCTTTTTATTTTCTATTTTCTTCCTCTTCACTTTTGACTATTTTTGTTCATTGTTTTCAAAAAATGTTCATCACATTCAAAATTTGTTCACTGAATTACAAATCTGTTCATTATTTTTTCAAAAAACTGTTCATCAAATTCAAATTTTGTTCATGACTTTTTCAAAAAATGTTCTTGAATACAAATTTTGTGCATTAAATTAAAAAATGTTCGTCAAATGCCAAATTTGTTTATAGATGTTCAAAATATGTTCATCAAATTCAAAAAGATGTTCATTCCTTTGAAATCACGAACATTTTTTGAATTCAAGAAATGTTTTGGAATTTGGTGAACATGTTTTAATTCTGTTAGCATTTATCATTTCGCGAACATATTTTTTCAAATCATGAACAATTTTCGAATTCACGAACATTTCACAAGTTGTAACTTTATTGAAATCCCGAATTAGTATTACAATGAAAAAAATTAAAAAAAAGAACAAAGAAAAGATGGTTCCGCTTTCCCTCCCCACACATGGGCCAGCCCATGAGGCAGCGTGGGGTAGCGAGGGGTACGCGCTCCGTCGTTCGCTGGCGCGTACAATGCTAAATAGGAGGTCTCGATGTAGCAGCTCATTGAATCTCGGATGCATGGTCCGACCATCTCTTCAAATCAAAAGCTGCCCATATGGTCCATCATCCTGGCGTCTGAAATACTTTTGGAAAGACAATTATGGTTAGTTTCGGATAATACGCTCGGAAATATACAAATAGGAGATGTTTTATTCTATTTTGATTACATTTGGATAGACAATTATTACTATTAATACCATCCTTCGTATCTAGATAAACTAAGACAATATATAAATAGAAGATTTCTTATTCTGGTATGATTATGTTTAGGTAGACAATTATTATTATTAGTATCAGCCTTCATATATAGATAAATCTATGGCAATCTATAAATAGAAGCTTTTTATTCTGTTTTGATTATGTTTGGATAGACAATTATTATTATTAGTATCAGCCTTCCTATCTAAATAAATCTAAGACAATCTACAAATAGAAGATTTTTCATTCTGTAGACAATTATTATTAGTAGTATCAGGATAAATACATTTGAAATACCATGTGATACATGTGGTAAACAATCCACACATGTGGAATATATCTAGACATGTTTTAGTGTTAGATACGTAGATACCTTTGTATCTAGATAAATCTAAGCCAATTTTTTGGGGAGAGAGGTAACATATAAAAAGGGGTCTCGCACTCATGGGCAGAGCAGCACGTAAAGCAAAGTTGGCCTACCTACGCAACGATAAGGCAAGCTACCTCACAAGCCTGTATGCACTCAGCAAGCAGCAGTCTCCACAATGTTGGCTTGCTGCTGCTTTGTGTCCCAGCTGCTCATCGTAATAACGCTCATACACCTTGCCATGACCAAGAGCAAGGTCCGCAGTGGCACATGCTCATCCGCGATGGTCCCGCTTCCACTTCCGCCGGGACCATGGTCGTGGCCACTGGTGGGTAGCCTGCCCGAGATGGTGCTCAATAAGCCAGCGTTCTGTTGGATCCATCGCGTGATGAAGGATATGGGCACCGACATCGCTTGCTTCCGCCTTGGCGGCGTCCACGTTGTCCCGATCACATGTCCCAAGATCGCAAGGGAGGTGCTCAAGAAGCAGGACAAGAACTTCTTGTCCCGCCCACTCACCTTCGCCTCTGACGCCATCAGCTGCGGGTACAAGGACGCCGTGCTCACGCCGTTCGGCGACCAGTGGATGAAGATGCGCAAGGTGCTCACCTCTGAGATCATCTGCCCCTCCCGCCACAAGTGGCTCCATGACAAGCGCGCCGACGAAGCTGACAACTTGACGCGTTACATCTACAACCTCACCGCCGTGGGGTCATCTTCAACGTTGGGACTAGCCAACGTCAATGTCAGGCATGTCACACGGCATTACTGCGGCAACGTCATCCGCCGGCTTGTCTTCGGCCAACGGTACTTCGGGGAGCCTCAGCCGGACGGCGGGCCGGGGCCGATGGAGGTGGAGCACATGGATGCTTCCTTCACCCTCCTAGGGCTCCTCTTCTCGTTCTGCGTCAGCGACTACCTCACGTGTCTACTTGGCCTAGACCTCGACGGCCACGAGAAAATTATTAAGGAGGCCAACACAAAAGTGGATAGACTGCACAACATGGTCATTGAAGAGCGTTGGAGGCAATGGAACAGCGGCGAGAGGCAGGACGGGGTCCAGGACTTCCTTGACGTTCTCATCACGCTCGCCGATGGTGACGGCAAGCCATTGCTCAACATCGATGAGGTCAAAGCACAATGCAAGGTAAGCGAAATATTAATTAATGAGAAATTTTAAGATGGTTCAAGGGCCTAGATTGAATTTAGTGACCAATTGCCTCATAGTCCTACAAGGTAATACGTCATCCATGAGAAAAGGTAATAGCTCACACTCTTAAATAGATCTTATACTGTATTTCACAGGTGTTAGAAAAGGGAAACAATAGAATAAGAAATTATGAATTGATAGTTTAAACATATCATTATTGCATTTTTCTACCATTTTGATGTGATTTCAACTTAAACTATATTTAAAATTCCAATTAGTCAATGTAATCTATCTTCATGCAAATATATAAATTGTATTAACTTACATTTATCTCCATGGAATGCATGCAGGACATAATATTAGCGGCCATAGATAACCCGTCAAACGCAGTGGAGTGGGCGCTGGCAGAGATGGTGAACAACCCAGAATTGCTGGCCAAAGCGGTGGAGGAGATGGACCAGGTGGTCGGTCGCGAGCGACTGGTGCAAGTCGGACATCATGCAGCTCAACTATCTCAAGGCGTGCATACGTGAGGCATTTCGCCTCCACCCAGTCGCTCCCTTCAACGTGCCGCATGTCGCAATTGCCGACACCATTGTTGCGGGCTACCGCATTCCCAAGGGTAGCCACGTCATCCTCAGCCGGCTGGCCCTGGGCCAGAACCCCACCGTCTGGGATGAACCACTCCACTTCAAGCCAGAGCGCCATATGGGAGACAACATCAATGTGGTGCTTACCGAGAGCGAATTGCGGTTCATCTCCTTTAGCACCGGACAGCGGGGATGCATCGCGGCATCACTAGGAACAACCATGAGTGTCATGCTCTTCGGCAGGCTCCTGCATGGCTTCACCTGGACCAAACCGTCTGGGGTGTCGGCCATCAATCTCCGCGAGTCCAAGCACGACCTCTTCATAGAGGAACCGCTAGTGCTACATGCTGAGCCACGTCTTGCAGCGCACCTCTACCCTCTCATGCACCGTTGAGCAAATAACGAGCTATGAATCACCAATAAGGCGAGTATGCTATTTTCTTGATGAATCTATGTACTTATATACTAATAAAGGAAGGCGATATTCTTATTTTCGTCCCGCTTTGTTTCGTTCCACTTTGATTGATTTTCACGTATGCTAGCTATTTTGGTTTTGTCCGTTTCACATACGAGCGAGCCGGTTTCTTTCATGCGTCGCTGGATCGTCCTAGGCTTGTCCAAAACATTGGAACAATACCTGCTAGCCAAACAACCACCCATCTACTGTTGATTTTGGACAGATAGAGATGAAAATGTATACAAGATGATGCTCTATTTATCACCAACGAAGGATGACAGTGGGTCGGCCGTATACGTTGGGTAACTCCGTTTGAGTTGTTTCTTCCATCCCATGTCCCAGGCAGGGCAGCATAGCAGCCTATAATAGTCTTTTTATTTTGGTTCATCAATTAAATAGTGCCACCTAGTTTTCTTACTTTGAATTCTACAAGTTTATATACGCTAGCAAGTTGCCATGGAAATCAACAAGCAGCCTCAAAAAACATAAAAAAACTCAGAGAGTGAGGTATGCAATGAGGACGCATATTACGAGGGTGATCTCCAATCTGAGATCCGAGATTATGGGCCAATGAAAGCAATAAAGACATGATTAAAGATCTTTGGTTATGGGCCAATGGAACCAGTGAAGACCCAACTAAATATCTGAGATTATAGGCCAATGAAAGAAATGAAGACCTGATTAAAGATTCAATATTATTATGGGCCAATGGAAGAAATAAAGACCCGATTAAACCTCCAAGCTCATGTTGATGTGCATGCACTAGTAGAAAAATGGCCATTTGTCCCGGTTCGTAAGGCCCATTTGCCCCGGTTGGGAAACCGGGACTAAAGGGTCGTTACTAAAGCCCTAAACCTTTAGTCCCGGTTCTTACACCAACTGGGATAGATGGGCCTCCACGTGGCCGTTGCAGCGAGCCCAGGCAGGAGGGCCTTTGGTCCCGGTTGGTGGCACCAACCCGGACCAATAAGCTACCACGTGTCAGCATTTCAGGGGCTAGGGTTTTTGTTTTTTTCTGAAAGGAGGGGGGTTGGGGGGTTTTGTATGGTTAATTTTGGGGGGTTTCATATATTGTGTTAGGTAGCTAATTAATTAATAGAGAGAAGTGTCCTCTCTTATCTCCGTGCTTGGTAGACGCTACATACTATACATAGAGAGGCCCTTGACACGCTAGCTAGTAAGCAAATGAAGGAAACCATTAAGTAGAGAAGTTCGTCATGAACATATTCATACAGAGAGAAGTGATATCGACCTCTCCTTCTCCGAGAGATCGGTTGAACAACAAGTTTTCGTATATCTATCCGGCGCTACTGGCTACATATATACAATATTAAGATCTCTTACAATATAATCCCCTAATTATATATGAACTCAGCTTCCAGATGGTATTCTCTAGCTTTATTGATGACGTGGTCAAGAAAAAATCCCGCCAATTCCTTTTGAATTGCTTTGATGCGATCTTGTGGTAGGAGGTCATCCCGCATCCGCCACATCTAATTTGAAGAAGGGGGTCAATACATAAATATGAATGAAGCTTAACACAAATGATGGTAATATAATGAAATTGCGAATATTATTGCTTACGCACATCAAATTGTCTTTTAGAGTAGCCCCGGTTTTTTGCAAGTCGCGTTGTAGATGAACGCACAAACGTAGTATCCACAGTAATCATTCTCTTGTTCCCGCCACAAGCACTTTACGAGAAATAGCGAGGTCAATCAAACTGATAATGAAGCATTATAAATGGCATTGATGAAAGTAGCTAGAATCAACGGGATCGAGATGCGCAGAACTAGCTAGCTAGTACTACTTACTTTCGGGTATGTCCATCGCAGCTCCCTCGGCAGTCCCGGAGATTGTGTGGTGAATACTTTCCAAACCCTGCGAGACAAAGAAAACAATTACTTGATATCAGGGAATGAACAAAAAGTTGCCGATATGGCGCGATAATGATCGATTGAACTTACTTGTCGAGCATTTTAGTCATGTCCGCATAGGTCTCGGGAGATTTTTTTTTTCTCGAGTCTAAGACGGTTACTAGTCCCTTCTCAAACTTAATCTCCAAGAGAATATAGTGGAAGCTGCGTACGCATGCATAACTCATCAATTACATTACTATAACCTCGAGTAATAAGGGAAACCGAATATACACAAGACAGTAACACTCACTTGAAGTTGTAAGGAAAGAGTATTTTATCTTTGTTTTGATTTATTACCAACGATTGGAGCAAGTTGGCCTCGGTTGCTTTGGCATCAAATTTAACCATATATTCATCTACGAGATTTGTGTTAATGAACCCAATATCATAGATTTCTGCTTTTCTGCATTCGACGATCTTCAATCTGCATAATATAGTGAGGATGATTATATATACATGCAATGAAAGAGCTGAGCTATATATAGAGAGACTTAATGACAAAAGTAGTACTTACAGAAAGTAGCAAGTGACCATTAATTTATTAAGGGCCTTTTGTGTTAGGGAATGTAGTAATTTCAAAAAAAATTCCTACGCACACGCAAGATTATGGTGATGCATAGCAACGAGAGAGGAGAGTATCGTCCATGTACCCTCGTAGACTGTAAGCGGAAGCGTTATGAGAACGCGATTGATGTAGTCGTACGTCTTCACGATCCGACCGATCCAAGTACCGAACATACGGCACCTCCGAGTTCAGCACACATTCAGGTCGATGACGTCCCACGAACTCCGATCCAGTAGAGCTTCACAGGAGAGTTCCGTCAACACGACGGGGTGATGACAGTGACGATGTTGCTACTGACACAGGGCTTCGCCTAAGAATCGCTACGATATGATCGAGGTGGATGATGGTGGAGGGGGGCACCGCACACGGCTTGAAACAATCAACTTGTGTGTCCTCTAGGGTGCCCCTCCCCACATATATAAAGGAGGGAGGGGAGGCCGACCGGCCTCTCTAGGCGCGCCAAAGGGGGGGGGGGAGGAATCCTCCTCCTAGTAGGAGTAGGATTCCTCCTTTCCTAGTCCTACTAAGAGGGGAAAGGAAGGAGAGGGGGAGGAGAAGGAAAGAGGGGGCACAACCCCTCCCCTAGTCCAATTCGGACTAGGCCCATGGGGGGCGCGCGGCCAGCCCTCGTGGCTTCTCCTCCTTTTCCCTTAAATCCCACTAAGGCCCATATGTACTCCCGTATTCCCGTAACTCCCGCAGTACTCCGAAAAATACGCGGATCACTCGGAACCTTTCCGATGTCCGAATATAGCCTTCCAATATATCGATCTTTACGGCTCGATCATTTCGAGACTCCTCGTCATGTCCCTGATCTCATCTGGGACTCCGAACGAACTTCGGTCATCAAATCACATAACTCATAATACAAATCATCACAAAACGTTAAGCGTGCGGACCCTACGGGTTCGAGAACTATGTAGACATGACCGTGACACGTCTCCGGTCAATAACCAATAGCGGAACCTGGATGCTCATATTGGCTCCTACATATTCTATGAAGATCTTTATCGGTCAAATCGCATAACAACATACGTTGTTCCCTTTGTCATCGGTATGTTACTTGCCCGAGATTTGATCGTCGGTATCTCAATACCTAGTTCAATCTTGTTACCGACAAGTCTCTTTACTCGATTCCATAATGCATCATCCCGCAGCTAACTCATTAGTTGCATTGCTTGCAAGGCTTAGAGTGATGTGCATTACCGAGAGGGCCCAGAGATACCTCTCCGACAATCGGAGTGACAAATCCTAATCTCGATCTATGCCAACTCAACAAGTACCATCGGAGACACCTGTAGAGCACCTTTATAATCACCCAGTTACATTGTGACATTTGGTAGAACACAAAGTGTTCCTCCGGTAATCGAGAGTTGCATAATCTCATAGTCATAGGAACATGTATAAGTCATGAAGAAAGCAATAGCAGTAAACTAAAATGATCAAATGCTAAGCTAACGGAATGGGTCAAGTCAATCACATCGTTCTCCTAATGATGTGATCTCGTTTATCAAATGAAAACTCATGTCTATGGTTAGGAAACATAACCATCTTTGATCAACGAGCTAGTCAAGTAGAGGCATACTAGTGACACTCTGTTTGTCTATGTATTCACACATGTATTATGTTTCCGGTTAATACAATTCTAGCATGAATAATAAACATTTATCATGAAATAAGGAAATAAATATAACTTTATTATTGCCTCTAGGGCATATTTCCTTCATTTTGATTGAACCACTGGAAGAACTCCTCAAATGGAACAGACAACAGTTCAATTCCAACGAGGTCGTGCTCCTCTTTAACTCTCAGCGTCAAAGTATTCTTCCCCCAGACCCGCTGCATGTTTTCATGTACCAATCGTGGAATCTTCGCATCATCGTTGTCAGAATAGTTCCATCTCTGACGAGAGGCTTCCCGTACTGGTATTTGTGTTCGTCCACCTCCATTATATCAAAATTTGCATCGTCGGACAGGTAATCTCCAAGATTGGTATAACTTGGCACCATCCTTGGTTCATTAGCGACGATATCGCTAGACACCTTGAGCGGGGGGCACGATTGGTTCGCTTGTTCGCCGATCTAGGAATTTTTTTCCCAGCTCGTCGTTCTGCTAACCTTCGATCACTGATAGTACTTCCTGACCGCTCTGCTTTGATAAATGACTTTCCAATAATGCGCTCATAGTTGGTTTTCGGCGGAGATGGTGGTGGTTTCTTCAGGGCATCGGGTGTGCGCTTTGATTTCACCAGATCTACCTTCTCCTCCCGAGGTGGATGTTTCTTTGCTTTCACCGCTTCTAAGAAGTCCCTCACTTCGGCTTCCACAATCTTTGCGTTTTCCTCCACGGACCTCTCGTATGGTAACTTCTGTAGAGGCTTTAGAGATAGACCGAATCTTAATTGCCTCCCGCCTCTGGCTATACTGCTAGATGCCGGAGCAGACGGAGCGGCTGCGGCTATCTTCTTTGCTTGCTTACAAGGCAGAGGAGAACGAGTATGACACGCCGGAGCAGACGGAGCGGCGGCGGGTCTCTTCCGCCCTTGCTGACGAGCTGGAGAAGTAGGAGGCTGGCTGCTCGGGCATGCCGGTGCAGGCGGAGAAGAAGGCGAAGTGCCGCCACGCGCCGGAGAAGGAGGCAGAGTGCCCTGATCACTCGGCGGAGGAGGAGGCGGAGTGCCCTGACTCGCCGGAGGAGGAGGAGTGCCCTGAATCGCCGGAGGAGGAGGAGACGGAGTGCCCTGACTCGCCGGAGGAGGAGGAGGCGGAGGCGTCCAGTTCGGAAGGTTGATGAGCTCCTTCCTCCATAGGCATGGAGTCTTCAGAGCTGAACCCAACCGAGTCTCCCCTTCACCGGTAGGGTGGTCAAGCTTGAGGTCCTCAAATCCCTCTGTTATTTCATCCACCGTCACCCTAGCATATCCTTCTGGAATTGCATGGCAATGAAAAGTTGCGTCGGGTTCAGGAGGTCGAACAGAGCCAACAACCGCCTTGACTTTGAAGTTCTGCCATTGCGTCATAAGGTGGCAATATTGAGACTCCGTGATAGCATCCACGGGGTAGCTAGTAGGAGCCGTGAAGACAGGCTCCAGCTGAAGCAGCTCGGTGGAAGCCACACTGCTTCTCCGCAGAGATGGTGGGGTAGCTTCGGGGGTAGCTTCGGCAGGTCACTTGCTGCGATCTGCTTCTCGTTCCTCTATTGCTTGTACCCTTGCGTGCAGCGCCTGCAGTTGGGTCTGCTCCACTTTCTTCCTCCTCTCCTGGCATCTGTAACCGTCTGCGTCCGGAAACCCATCGTTCCACGGAACAGAGCCTGGCGTTCCTCGTGTCCGTCCAGGGTGCTCAGGATTCCTGTGGGCCATTGTGAGCTCGTCATTCTCTCTGTCTGGAACGAACGTCCCGTCCTGTGCTGCGGCGATATAGTACTTAAGCTTCGTGACGGGTATTCACATTTGCTCTTTCGTCCAAACGCACTTCCCTGTTACAGGGTCCAAGCTTCCGCCAACCCCAAAGAACCAAGTCCGGCAACGGTCTGGCCAGTGCAATGTCTCTGGTTTGACCCCTTTATCAAGCAGGTGATTCTCAGCCATGGCCCACAACAGCCGGGCTTTGAGGTAGCCACCTGACCCCGTGCAATGGTGATGCTCCTTCTTCGTAGCATTTATCTTGTTTCTCTCTGACATCTGCTTACTCTTCTCCGATGTCTTGTGGGCCACAAATGCATCCCAGTGATCTCTGATCTTCTCATACCGGCCGGTGAATTCTGGTGTCTCTTCTTTGTTGACAAACATTGTTTTCAGCTCATTCTCCCACCTCCTGAATAGTTTTGCCATCTTCTTAAGAGCATGCGACTTGATCAATTGCTCTTTAACTGGCTTCTTCAGACCCTCCTCTGGCGGTAGGGTGAAATTTGCCTTCAGCGCGGTCCAAAGATCATCTTTCTGCATATCGTTGACATAAGAGACCTCAGGGTCTTCCTTCTTAGGCTTCAACCATTGCTGGATGCTGATCGGGATCTTGTCTCTAACAAGAACCCCGCACTGAGCAACAAATGCTTCCTTTGTCCGGATGGGTTCAATCGGTTGGCCATCGCGCGCGATTGCTGTGATCGTGAACCTTTCATTCGGGCACAACCTTTTCTTCAGGCCTCGTTTCTTTACCGAAGTTGTGCTCGATCCGGAGGGCTAGAAAAAAGAAGAAAGACGAGAGTTAATATGTGTACATACCAAAACAATGAATGCATCAATTAGCTAGTCAGCACATGCTTAATATATACATATATGTATGTACACACACACACACACACACACACACACACACACACACCTGGCCGGACTTTGTTCGGTCACCGGAGCTGTCATCACGGTCTCCTTCTTGCACCGGCATTTGGTCACCGAAGCCATCATAATCATGTATTTCCTCCTCCATTGTTCGATCACTGTAGCCTGCTTCTTCACCCTGTCCTTCCAGACCATCATTGTCGTTAAGATACGACATGACATCACCTCCGCCTAAGATGATGTCCCCCAACACCTGTTCTGCTGCCTCGTCTCGTCCATGCTCCATTGTTTCTGCAAATATTACAACATGGCAATTATTATACAAACATGACAACATGTGGATATATTAGGGGCAAACGTAGACCTAGCTACCTAATCACAACAAGGAATCATATTAGTGGCCTCAACGCTTCTCTAGGGTTTGGGATGGCCTCGGCAACGCTTCTAGGGTTCAGGTGGCCTCGACGACAACGCTCTTCTAACTTGGTAAATTTGGGTGGCCTCGGCAACGCTTCTAGGGTTTGGAACAACTTGTGCACATCCATAATGGGGGCATTCTTGATAAATCTGGACCCTCGACCCCTGGACGACCCCCGACCCTCGACCCCCTCATGTCACATTTGTCTAGTGTCAAAGGATTCAACAAAACCATGTCTTCATCATTAGGCGAAAGTAACAGGCGCATGATGGTACGGATTTCTGCAAAGTTGTTCTAGAACGGAGTCCCAGATAGGATAATTCGCTTTTTCGTACAAAGTTCAGCAAGGGCCTTCCGAATATTGGCATTTGGAAGGCCTTTGCTGAAATTCGTACAAAAAGGTGAATTATTCTATCTGGAACTCCGTTCCAAAACAACTTTGCACAACTTTGTATCATCATGCCCCGGTTACATCCGGCTAATGATGAAGCCATGGATTTCATCAATACTTTGACACTAGGCAACCTCTCGACCCCTCGGTGACCCTCGAACCCTGGGTGACTGCTACCTCTTGAGCACTGCGTTGGTTTTCCATTGAAGAGGAAAGGGTGATGCAGCAAAGTAGCGTAAGTATTTCCCTCAGTTTTTGAGAACCAAGGTATCGATCCAGTAGGAGGCCGCGCACGAGTCCCTCGCACCTACACAAACAAATAAATCCTCGCAACCAACGCGATAAGGGGTTGTCAATCCCTACACGGTCACTTACGAGAGTGAGATCTGATAGATATGATAGGATAATATTTTTGGTATTTTTATGATAAAGAGAAATAAAAGATGCAAAGCAAAATAAATGGCAAAGGAAATAACTAAGCATTGGAAGATTAATATGATGGAAGATAGACCCGGGGGCCATAGGTTTCACTAGTGGCTTCTCTCAAGAGCATAAGTATTCACGGCGGGTAAACAGATTACTATTGAGCAATTGACAGAATTGAGCATAGTTATGAGAATATCTAGGTATGATCATGTATATAGGCATCACGTCCAAGACAAGTAGACCGACTCCTGCCTGCATCTACTACTATTACTCCACACATCGACCGCTATCCAGCATGCATCTAGAGTATTAAGTTCATAAGAACAGAGTAACGCTTTAAGCAAGATGACATGATGTAGAGGGATAAACTCATGCAATATGATATAAACCCCATCTTGTTATCCTCGATGGCAACAATACAATACGTGCCTTGCTTCCTCTACTGTCACTGGGAAAGGACACCGCAAGATTGAACCCAAAGCTAAGCACTTCTCCCATTGCAAGAAAGATCAATCTAGTAGGCCAAACCAAACTGATAATTCGAAGGGACTTGCAAAGATAACCAATCATACATAAAATAATTCAGAGAAGATTCAAATATTGTTCATAGATAAACTTGATCATAAACCCACAATTCATCGGTCTCAACAAACACACTGCAAAAGAAGATTACATCGAATAGATCTCCACAAGAGAGGGGGAGAACTTTGTATTGAGATCCAAAAAGAGAGAAGAAGCCATCTAGCTAATAACTATGGACCGGAAGGTCTGAGGTAAACTACTCACACTTCATCGGAGGGGCTATGGTGTTGATGTAGAAGCCCTCCGTGATCGATGCCCCCTCCGGCGGAGCTCCGGAAAAGGCCCCAAGATGGGATCTCATGGATACAGAAAGTTACGCGGTGGAATTAGGGTTTTGGCTCCGTATCTGGTAGTTTGGGAGTACGTAGGTATATATAGGAGGAAGGAGTACGTCGGTGGAACAACAGGGGGCCCACGAGGGTGGAGGGCGCGCCCCCTACCTCGTGGCCTCCTGGTTGATGTCTTAACGTAGGGTCCAAGTCCTGTGGATCACGTTCGTTCCGAAAATCACGTTCCCGAAGGTTTCATTCCGTTTGGACTCCGTTTGATATTCTTTTTGTGTGAAACTCTGAAATAGGCAAAAAAACAGCAATTCTGGGCTGGGCCTCCGGTTAATAGGTTAGTCCCAAAAATAATATAAAAGTGTATAATAAAGCCCAATAATGTCCAAAACAGAATATAACATAGAATGGAACAATAAAAAATTATAGATACATTGGAGACGTATCAAGCATCCCCAAGCTTAATTCCTGCTCGTCCTCGAGTAGGTAAATGATAAAAACAAAATTTTTGATGTGGAATGCTACTTGGCATAATTTCAATGTAATTCTTCTTAATTGTGGTATTAATATTCAGATCCGAAAGATTCAAGATAAAAGTTCAATATTGACATAAAAATAATAATACTTCAAGCATACTAACTAAGCAATTATGTCCTCTCAAAATAACATGGCCAAAGAAAGTTCATCCCTACAAAATCATATAGTTTAGTCATGCTCCATTTTCGTCACACAAGATTGCTCTCATCATGCACAACCCCGATGACAAGCCAAGAAATTGTTTCATACTTTAGTAATCTCAAACTTTTTCAACCTTCACGCAATACATGAGCGTGAGCCATGGATATAGCACTATGGGTGGAATAGAATATAATGATGGGGGTTATGTGGAGAAGACAAAAAGGGAGAAAGTATCACATCAACGAGGCTAATCAATGAGCTATGGAGATGCCCATCAATTGATGTTAATGCAAGGAGTAGGGATTTCCATGCAACGGATGCACTAGAGCTATAAATATATGAAAGCTCAACAAAAGAAACTAAGTGGGTGTGCATCCAACTTGCTTGCTCACGAAGACCTAGGGCATTTGAGGAAGCCCATTGTTGGAATATACAAGCCAAGTTCTATAATGAAAAGTTCCCACTAGTATATGAAAGTGACAAAACAAAAGACTCTCTATCATGAAGATTATGGTGCTACTTTGAAGCACAAGTGTGGTAAAAAGGATAGTAACATTGTCCCTTCTCTCTTTTTCTCTCATTTTTTGGGGCCTTCTCTTTTTTTATGGCCTTTCTCCTTTTTTTATTTTTCCTCACTTGGGACAATGCTCTAGAAAATGATGATCATCACACTTCTATTTATTTACAACTCATTACAACTCGATACTAGAACAAAGTATGACTCTATATGAATGCCTCCGGCGGTGTACCAGGATATGCAATGAACCAAGAGTGACATGTATGAAAGGATTATCCCGATTATTGTCACTTCAGGGTTAACAGATCATAACACATAATAGGTGACTATAGACTTGCAAGATAGGATCAAGAACTCTCATATATTGATGAAAACATAATAGGTTCAGATCTGAAATCATGGCACTCGGGCCCTAGTGACAGGCATTAAGCATAGCAAAGTCATAGCAACATCAATCTCAGAACATAGTGGATACTAGGGATCAAACCCTAAGAAAACTAACTCGATTACATGATAAATCTCATCCAACCCATCACCGTCCAGCAAGCCTATGATGGAATTACTCACGCACGGCGGTGAGCATCATGAAATTGGAGATGGAGGATGGTTGATGATGACGATGGCGACGGATTCCCCTCTCCGGAGCCCCGAACGGACTCCAGATTAGCCCTCTCGAGAGGTTTTAGGGCTTGGCGGCGGCTCCGTATCATAAAACGCGATGAATTCTTCTCTCTGTTTTTTTCTCCCCGAAAGCAAATATATAGAGTTGGAGTTGAGGTCGGAGGAGCTCCAGGGGGCCCACGAGGTAGGGGGCGCGCCCTAGGGGGGCAGGCGCGCCCCCACCCTCGTGGATAGGTGGTGGGCCCCCTGGTCTTCATCTTTTGCAAGGATTTTTTTATTATTTCCGAATAGATGTTCCGTGAAGTTTTAGGTCATTTCGAGAACTTTTGTTTCTGCACATAAATAACACCATAGCAATTCTGCTGAAAACAACGTCAGTCCGGGTTAGTTCCATTCAAATCATGCAAGTTAGAGTCCAAAACAAGGGCAAAAGTGTTTGGAAAAGTAGATACGTCGGAGATGTATCAACTCCCCCAAGCTTAAACCTTTGCTTGTCCTCAAGCAATTCAGTTAACAAACTGAAAGTGATAAAGAAAAACTTTTACAAACTCTGTTTGCTCTTGTTGTTGTAAATATGTAAAGCCAGCATTCAAGTTTTGAGCAAAGATTATGACTAACCACATTCACAATAACGCTTAGGTCTCAAGTTTACTCATATCAATGGCATAATCAACTAGCGAGCAATAATAATAAATCTCGGATGACAACACTTTCTCAAAACAATCATAATATGATATAACAAGATGGTATGTCGCTAGCCCTTTCTGAGACCACAAAACATAAATGCAGAGCACCTTTAAAGATCAAGGACTGACTAGACATTGTAATTCATGGTAAAAGAGATCCAGTCAAGTCATACTCAATGTAAACTAACAATAATGAATGCAAATGACAATGGTGCTCTCCAACTGGTGCTTTTTAGTAAGAAGATGATGACTCAACATGAAAGTAAATAGATAGGCCCTTCGCAGAGGGAAGCAGGGATTTGTAGAGGTGCCAGAGCTCGGTTTTGAAATAGAGATGAATAATATTTTGAGCGGTATACTTTCATTGTCAACATAACAACCAAGAGATGGCAATATCTTCCATGCTACACACATTATAGGCGGTTCCCAAACAGAATGGTAAAGTTTATACTCCCCCTCCACCAACAAGCATCAATCCATGGCTTGCTCGAAACAACGAGTGCCTCCAACTAACAAGAGTCCCAGGGGGAGTTTTGTTTGCAATTATTTTGATTTGATTTGCATAAAGCATGGGACTGGGCATCCCAGTGACCAACCACTTTCTCGTGAGTGAGGAGCGGAGTCCACTCCTCTTGAGAATAACCCGCCTAACATGGAAGATACGGACAACCCTAGTTGATACATGAGCTATTCGAGCATACAAAACATGATATTTATTTGAAGGTTTAGAGTTTGGCACATACAAATTTACTTGGAACGGCAAGTAGATACCGTATATAGGTAGGTATGGTGGACTCATATGGAATAACTTTGGGGTTTATGGAGTTGGATGCACAAGCAGTATTCCCGCTTAGTATAGGTGAAGGCTAGCAAAAGATTGGGAAGCGACCAGCTAGAGAGCGACAACAGTCATGAACATGCATTTAAATTAATCAACACCGAATGCAAGCATGAGTAGGATATAATCCACCATGAACATAAATATCGTGAAGGCTATGTTGATTTTGTTTCAACTACATGCGTGAACATGCGCCAAGTCAAGTCACTTAAATCATTCAGAGGAGGATACCACCCTATCATACGACATCACAACCATTTTAATAGCATGTTGGCACGCAAGGTAAACCATTATAAGCTCCTAGCTAATCAAGCATGGCACAAGAAACTATGATCTCTAGTTGTCATTGCAAACATGTTTATTCATAATGGGCTGAATCAGGAGCGATGAACTAATCATATTTACAAAAACAAGAGAGGTCGAGTTCAGACCAGCTTTTCTCATCTCAGTCAGTCCATCATATATCGTCATAATTGCCTTTCACTTGCATGATCGAATAGTGTGAATAATAATAATAGTGCATGTGCATTGGACTAAGCTGGAATCTGCAAGCATTCAATAAACAAGAGAAGACAAGGCAATATGGGCTCTTTTGTCAGATCAACAATAATGCATATAAGAGCTACTTCAACAATTTAATTATGGTCTTCTCCTATCAACCCCCAAAGAAAAGAAATAAAACTATTTACACGGGAAAGCTCCCAACAAGCAAAAGAAGAACATGAAATCTTTTTGGGTTTTCTTTTTAATTACTACTACAAGCATGGAAAGTAAACTAATTAAAAGCTACAACTAATTTTTTTTGGTTTTTCTTAAGGTTTATCAAACACACAAGAAGAGAGCGTAAAAAGGAAAATAAACTAGCTTGGATGATACAATGAAAAAGTATGAGCACCGACATCTAGCAATGAGTGTGTGAACATGAATATAATGTCGGTGAGGAATGCGTAGTTCCCCAAGCTTAGGCTTTTGGCCTAAGTTGGTCTATGGCCATAGTTGGCCTGGGGATATCCATAATAATAGCAGGGGTCGTACTGCGATGAAGAAGACTCTGATTGCCACTGGTTGGCAATCATCACCGAATCCCAATGGTAATTAGACTGTCGTGGAGGATCAACTTGTGGTTCCGACTCTGGCTCTGTGGCTGATGGTGGGTTCCAGTAGGCGTGAATAGCCCCTAACGGAACAAGGTACTGGCCTAAAGATAAATGAAACAAGGAAGGAGCACGCAGGGTAATAGTCTCAGGATGATGTTTATGAAAGAACAATTTGTATTTAAGCTCCCCTTCCCTATTCTTAACAATAAAATCGTGTGCCACCATACTCTTATAATCTAAATAAACACGAGGCAACAATTTTTATTCCTTCTCATAATGCCTAATAGGTACGTTAAAATGTGCGGCTAGGCGTGAAGCATAGATGCCTCCAAAGATGGGGCCCTTTGTACGGTTCAGACTTAACCGTTTAGCAATAATACCGCCCATACTAACAGAGTTATCACTGAAGAAACCGTGGAACAAAATAATAATATCAGGAACACTAAGGTTTCCACAGTTTCCACGACCAATTAAGCAACGACTAGCAAATATTGCAAAATAGCATAAAACAGGAAAATGTATGCTAGTGATTCGTGCATCGGAAACCTTCCTCGCTTCCCCTACAGTGATGGTATCAATAAACCCATCCACATCCCCGCGATGTGGTTCCTCTGTCGTGCCCTTGAAAGGGACCAAACAAACCAGACAAAAATCATAAAGTGACATCTCCTTATGCTCATCATATAAATAAAACTCCACCGTAGGTGGTGAGCTCCTAGAATGGAAATGAAAGTTTTGCACAAAGATATTTGTGAGTAAGAGATACTGGTCGCGTTGGTCGTGGAGGAAAGCGGTGAGGCCTGCATTCTCATCCAATTCATAAAAATCATCATAAATCCCGGCTGCTCTCAAGAATTCATCAGAAGGCCATTCACACGGTCGAACCTCCGCGGTGCGAGGCAGATTATACTTGGGCTTCGCTGCCTTTTCATTTTTCTTTTCCTTCGAGCTTCGGCTCGATGAGCCCCTCAAAAATCTCTTCATTATTTTCTGAAAAATTCTGAAATTTTTAGTAACTTCAAAATAAAAGTGAACCAAACTCAATAATATTGATAGCAACTACTCCTACAAGTGCCTAGATCCTATATCATGCATCAAAACTACTTTTAACCATATAAATTTTACATGCAAGCTCAAGAACAGGGTCACCTAAGCAGCAAAAATTTGCAATGAATAAAGCACTAGAACAAAAACTAATTGGACCAATGGAGGAGTTAGATACCAAGGAACAATCTCCCCAAGCAGTTTTGTGAGAGGTGCTTTGAGCAAGGAGATTGAAAATGGCAGCAACATGAGCTTGGACTTGGATTTGAGCTGGATATTCGTGTTTGTGGGAGGAAGAAGGAGTGTGTGGGTGCAGGAATAAGTGGAGGAGGGCCACCATGGGCCCACGAGGCAGGGGGCGCGCCTAGGGGGGTAGGGCGCGCCCCTGGCCCTCGTGGCCAGGTGCGAGCTCCTCCTGCTGTGTTCTCAGTGCCAAATATTCTCAAATATTCCAAAAAATCATATTTAAATTTCAGGGCATTTGGAGAACTTTTATTTTCGGGGTATTTTTATATTGCACGGACAAATCAGATAACAGACAGAAAAATACTATTTTTATTTTATTCAATATAAATAACAGAAAGTAAAAGGAGGGTACAGAAGGTTGTGCCTTCTAGTTTCATCCATCTCATGCTCATCAAAAGGAATCCACTAACAAGGTTGATCAAGTCTTGTTAACGAACTCATTCCGAATAACATGGAACCGGAGAAATTTTGAATAACACTATGTTACCTCAACGGGGATATGCACATCCCCAATAATAAGAATATCATATTTCTTCTTGACAGTAGGAAGAGGAAATTCAAATCCTCCAAATATAATCGATGGAATTTTTCCAATAGAGTTGATACTATGAACTTGAGGTTGTTTCCTCAGAAAGTGTACCGTATGCTCATTATCATTAACATGAAAAGTGACATTGCCTTTAGTGCAATCGATAACAGCCCCTGCAGTGTTCAAAAAAGGTCTTCCAAGAATAATAGACATACTATCGTCCTCAGGAATATCAAGAATAACGAAGTCCGTTAAAATAGTAATGTTTGCGACTACAACAGGCACATCCTCACAAATACCGACAGGTATAGTAGTTGATTTATCAGCCATTTGCAAAGATATTTCAGTAGGTGTCAACTTATTCAAATCAAGTCTACGATATAAAGAGAGAGGCATAACACTAACACCGGCTCCAAGATCACATAAAGCAGTTTTAACATAGCTTCTTTTAATGGAGCATGTGTGACGCCCCCGATTCAATTGTACACTAATCATACACGCAAACGTGTACGATCAAGATCAGGGACTCATGGGAAGATATCACAACACAACTCTACAAATAAAATAAGTCATACAAGCATCATACACTACACCATGACAAAAAATTAAGGGCAATTAACTGCCTGGAATAAGCAAGAATTGGGGGCGAGTAACTGCCTGGAAAGCTTTATATGCCGGGCAATGATGTATAGGTCAATGCATCTGCCGGGAATATGGAAGCTAGGTGGGCAGGCCATCTGCCGGCATCTTTTGGGGCGGCCCAATTGCCCCAAATTCATTTTGGGGGCGAACGCACTGCCCTTAACCAGTTGGCGCGGAATTAACGAATTGAGGCACAAAAAGCGCGCGAGGCAAGTCGTGGGAGAATGAAAAATTAGAAGACACTGGAAGCCCACCGTGGCCTTTTCCCCCTCCTCTTTCCCCTTCTCCACACACTTCATCTCAAAAAAAAACACATCTCGACGCTCTCCCTCCCTCAGCAGCCGCCCGCACTGCATCTCGCCGTCGCCGCCAAACCCTAGCGCCGCCGCCCCTCCGTCGACCCACCGCTGCCGTGCCCCCATCCCCTGCATCGACCCACCGCCGCCGCCCCTATCCCCTGCATCCACCCGTCGCCTTCATCCCCTGCATCGAGCCACCGCCGCCGAACCTGCATCGACCCACCGCCGCCGACCCCATCCCCTGCATCGACCTGGCTCCGACCCCATCCCCTGCATCGACCCACCGCCGCCCCCATCCCCTGCATCGACCCGGCGCCGCCGCCCCTGCATCCACCTAGCACCGCCGCCCCCATCCTCTTCATCCACACCGCAGGAGCATCCTCAATCCAGCCCGCCGCCCCTGCATCCACCCAGAACCACCGCCCCCATCCTCTTTATCCACGCCACAGGAGAATCCCCCAATCCAGCCGGACGCACCAGCATCACGCAATCCAGCGGCGCCGCCCCATCCCCTCCATCACCCCACATAGTTGTCCCAGTGTACAGGCGAAGCTGAATTGAAAAGATCTCAGCTTTGTGGGATATACATACAAAAACTTTGATGCCGTGAAGGATTAAAAGATGCAGGTTTGTGTCTTTGACATATTTTTGTATGTTGTGAAATATGGCTGGATTGCAAGTATGGATTTCTTTTCTAGTGTTATTGGCATTTTCTCATATCATACTCATTATGTTTTGTAAACTTATAAATGACAGTTTTTCATAGTATAAACATGCTATTAGGTAGCTTCACCACTTGATGAAAAATGACCAGTATCTAAGTGGCATACATGCTGTTTATAATCCTTTGTTGTTTATTAATCTATAAATGTTTGCAGATATGCAAAGGAGCTCATCACTAAAAAGGCCCTCTATTGGTGCTATATTCCCCAAGAACAACGCCTCCCGATACCCTTCGCCATCCTCGCCCCTGGTTCACCTCCTCTGCCACCTACTCGTCAACTGATCAGCAGGAGCAGCAACAGCCTGAGAGTCGCAGATAGAGGTTGCACTGAGTTCTGTTCTCTGTTGTCACAGGTCTGCATTTAGAACATGCACAGTTTTTTTGCTGAGGTAGTAACCTTGGCTATGAGCTATGAGTCTAATAGAAGATCCTTGTAACTTGAACTGTCAGAACATGATTCCTAATTTATGACTATCAGGTGCTATTTAGAGTATATGACTTGGTACTTTTGATTTAGTTTCATTAATGATCTGGATGATAAACTGGACAAGTTTGTGGTACCTTTTGATATGCTAAATGTAAGATCATAACTGCATGCTAGTTGGTTATTGTTCTTCATCTAGGGTAATTATATTTTTACGCGTTCCAGGAACTAGCCTAAACCAGAGTTTAAGGACAAGTTTAAGATCTAGGTTGGGAAGTGAAGAAGGTATCAAGCTGCAGCCATCAATAATTGAACAAGTGCCACTTCCAGCTTCTGGTGAGATTCTTGATCATAAGACTTGATATTTTTTATATTATTGTGTGGTATCTTCTGATTTTAGTTTGAATACCTTGTAATTTGATTCTATCATTGCATGGTAATATTAGACTATATTTCGAATATTCGAGTGTTGCTCTGGTTTGTAATTATTGATTTCTGTTGGCTTGCGATAATTAGGCAAGGGTTCAAATTTAGTACAAGCAACTCATGATGGACAAGAGTTGGATGGATCATGCTAGGTACAACATTAAGATGAACACGCTTTCCACTTTATATAATATTATCGAAGGAATATCTATTGATGAATCAATAATTGTAGGCATACAAAAACGTATATTAAAGCATGTGATTGAAAGTAGGAACCTAAAAGTTCTTTATTTTCTCCTGAGCAACTTGTACTTTCTATGGTTTTCCTAGTAGATAAAAAATGTGCCTACATTCAAATACATGCTTAAGTCCTATTTTGAATCACAAACAACAACTCTGTTTCTTAGATAATTCTGCAGCTACTACTGAAACTTTGACAGACATTTATGTGCCTGCAAACTCTTTCTGAAAGCAAGCAGCAAACTTTCCACCCTCAAGGCATCAACACCATCTCCTTTTGATTTTGCACTGCCCCTGTTTTATTCTTGTGTACGGCCCTACACACTAAATAGGAAAAACATGTACAAGAAAACAGAATGGTGGACACCCTGCATTGCCACTTGGATTGCTAGTAATTGATCCCTGGCTGCAGTTTTTGAATGTTCTATTTACTTAACAGCAATCAAGAGAAATTATACTGCACCAAACAAGATGGCTATTGGTATATATTTATAGTGATTGGTTACATTGATTTTCCTAGTGATGCATACACAGTGCACAATCTCTTCTTATGAGTACATCCACGCATTCTGTCTGTGCCTTGTGGAATGCATACAGGGTGACACACATGTGTCTCTTTCATTTGGTTGAGTCGATTTTCCTTTTCAGCCGATGCAACATATATGTTTGGAACATGTGTTCTTCTGAGCTGATCTATTTGGCCATTTCTTTTTTTTACAGGTCACCGGCATAATGCCTTTGCATCCACAAATGCGGTGTGTTTGGTGAGCTAAAAGGATCTTCTGCTGGGATATGTTTACACCTAAAACCAGATTGTGTATTTTGCACTTTTGTCTATGATGTACTACTTTGAGTTGTGAACCTACAACTGTACGCATGTGTGCATGTAGACCTGATGGATAGTTGTGCTTTTGGCTGTCTTGTTACTGGACTTGTATGCCTGTGTGTGCATGTAGGCACACATAATGGATCTTTGTGCTACCTTTTAGTTGTCCTGGACTAATGATGTATGGATGATGGATTGCTCATAATTAGTATATGCACTATCTCTGAAGTGTGATGCTATCTTTATTACTGTATGCATGTGTGTTTTATATATAGATGGCACAGAATGGACTGAAGATAAATCATAGCTGTCGAAATACATATAGTATGGGAGATTTGTGTGGTTGCAGTGAAGAAAAATATAGGCAGATTGGCTGCCGGGAAATCTTCTAACTGCCCTGTATAATCAGCCCGCCGGGGAAGATCTGTACGCCGGTAATAGTGCTAACTGCCGGTAAAGGCAAGAACATGAAGGGCAGAAATTCTGCCGCCGTATAGGGTAACTGCCGGGAATTCCTTTCCCCGTCAGGACTTTCAAGGGCGGTTTGTAGTTGCCGGCAAAAGACTTTCCCGGCAGTTATTCTGCCTCCAATGGCCTGTTTTCCCGGCAGATATTATGACCTCTAATTTTTGGTCATGGTATAGTGATATTACAAGCCAGGGGACTCGAGGGCTCGAATACAAGAGCTCGATCATAGACGAGTCAACGGAAGCAACAATATCTAAGTACAGACATAAGTTAAACAAGTTTGCCTTAAGAAGGCTAGCACAAACTGGGATACAGATCGAAAGAGGCGCAGGCCTCCTGCCTGGGATCCTCCTAAACTACTCCTGGTCGCCGTCAATGGGCTGCACGTAGTAGTAGGCACCTCCCGAGTAGTAGTAGTCATCGTCGATGGTGGCGTCTGGCTCCTGGGCTCCAACGTCTGGTCACAACAATCGGGTATAGGAAAGGGGAAAAAGGGAAAGCAAAGCAACCATGAGTACTCATCCAAAGTACTCGCAAGCAAGGAGCTACACTACATATGTATGCATTGGTATCAAATGGAATAAGGGTATCATATGTGGACTGAACTGCAGAATGCCAGAATAAGAGGGGGATAGCTAGTCCTATCGAAGACTACGCTTCTGGTAACCTCCATCTTGCAGCAGGAGAAGAGAGTAGATGGTAAGTTCACCAAGTAGCATCGTGTAGCAATAACCTAACCGATGATCCTCCCCTCGTCACCCTGTGAGAGAGCGATCACCGGTTGTATCTGGCACTTGGAGGGTGTGTTTTATTAAGTATCCGGTTATAGTTGTCATAAGGTCAAGGTATAACTCCAAGTCGTCCTGTTACTGAAGATCACTGCTATTCGAATAGATTAACTTCCCTGCAGGGGTGCACCACATTTCCCAACATGCTCGATCCCATTTGGCCGGACACACTTTCCTGGGTCATGCCCGGCCTTGGAAGATGAACACGTCGCAGCCCTACCTAGGCACAACAGAGAGGTCAGCACGCCGGTCTAAATCCTATGGCGCGGGGGTCTGGGCCCATCACCCATTGCACACCTGCACGTTGCGAGGGCGGCCGGAAGCAGACCTAGCCTAGCAGGTGTTCCAGTCCAATCCGGCGCGCGCCGCTCAGTCGCTGATGTCATGAAGGCTTTGACTGATACCACGACGTCGAGTGCCCATAACTGTCCCCGCATAGATGGTTAGTGCGTATAGGCCAGTGGCCAGACTGAGATCAAATACCTAGATCTCGTTAAGCGTGTTAAGTATTCGCGAACGCCGCCAGGCCCACCTCTCTCCTAGGTGGCCTCAACCTGCCCTGTCGCTCTGCCACAAAGCAACAGTCGGGGGCCGTCGGGAACCTAGGCCCACCTCTACCGGGATGGAGCCACCTGCCCCTTCAGCCCCCATCTCCGAACAGTATCATAGGTAATGTAACATTATAAGTATATATCACATGCCCGTGATCACCTCCTGAGTGATCACGGCCCAGTAGTATAGCATGGCAGACGGACAAGAGTGTAGGGCCACTGATGGAACACTAGCATCCTATACTAAGCATTAGGATTGCAGGTAAAGGTAACAACAGTAGTAGCAAGGACAGGCTATGCATCAGGCTAGGATTAATGGAAAGTAGTAACATGCTACACTACTCTAATGCAAGTAGTATAGATAAGAGTAGGTGATATCTGGTGATCAAGGGGGGGGGGGGGCTTGCCTGGTTGCTCTGGCAAGAGAGAGGGGTCGTCAACACCGTAGTCGTACTGGGTAGCAGCGACGTCGGTCTCGGTGTCTAGCGAGAGAAGAGGGGGAAGAAACAATAAATATTAAGCAAACAGATGCATAGCGATGCATGACATGACAAGTAGCGGTGCTAGGGGTGCCCTAACGCGGTAAGAGGTGGTACCGGTAAAGGGGGGAAACATCCGGGAATTTATCCCCGGTGTTTCGCGTTTTCGGACAGACGAATCGGAGGGGGAAAGTTGCGTGTTCTCTATGTTAGGGGTGTGTGGCGGATGAACGATCTACGTATCCGGATTCGTCTCGTCGTTCTGAGCAACTTTCATGTACAAAGTTTTCCCATCCGAGCTACGGTTTATTTTATAATAATTTTAAAAGATTTAAATCATTTTTAGGATTTATTTAATTAATTAAATCAACATTATCCAGAATAGTGTTTGCTGACGTCAGCATGGCGTGAGCAGTCAACATTGACCGTTGACCTGGTCAACCCGACGTGTGGGCCCAGTGGGACCCACCTGTCATTCTCTGCTTAGCCTAATTAGGGTTTAGGTTAACTAACTAGGATTAATTAGTTGTTTTAGTTTAATTAATCAAAATTAATTAATTCTTTAATTAATTAATAATTTTATTTAGTATTATTTTTTAATCCCCCCCTTTTTAAAAAATGTTCTGGGCATGGGGCCCATTTGTCATAGGCCCCAGGGGCCATAGCGGGTTCGGGCGCTACGGGCATGGGGCATCGCCCGAACAGCGAGCCGAGCAGGGCTGGCCCTGGACGCGAGCGCGCGGCCAGGCGACCGAGCGAGGCCAGTCGCGCGGGGCCAGTGGCAGGGAGGCGACAGCGAGCAGCGGTGGAGGCGGGGTGGCGCGGCGGAGAAGTGGTTCGGGGCGGAGGGGCGAGGCCGAGGCGGGCAGCAGCGGCTGCAGGGAGGCCACGGCGAGGCGCGTGCGGTGAACGGAGGTGGGCGCAGCCGCGACCGACGAGCAGGGGAGACGGGGCGGGGCTCACGCGGGCGGGCAGTAGCAGGAGCGGGGCAAGGCAGGAGGGCGGCGGGGAGGCAGCAGCGACGGTCGGAGACGGCGCAGCAGCGGCTGTGAGTCAGGGGTGGGGCGCGGTGTGCGTTGCGGCAAGGCGGCAATGGCGGGTGCGGTGTACAGGGGGGCGAGCAGTAGGAGGCGCGGGGCGTGCAAGTGTGCACGGGGTAAGGGCGCGGTGACGCACGGTCGGGCGCGACCTGGGGCGAGGCGAACGCGCGAGTGGAGGCGCAGGGCGTGTCACGGCTCGGACGAAGTAGTGCAGCAACAGTAGCAGCAGGTCGCCGGCGAGTGCGGTGCACGGGCGGAGACATGGGAGAGAGGAGGACCGGGGTCCTCACCGCGGGCGTAGGGTCCGGGGCAATGGGGGTTGAGGAGGAGGAGGATGCAGACAACTAGGCGACGGGGAGGCAGTCCGGCGGGGGCGGGGGGCTCCGGTCGCGTGGCCTCGGGCGAGGTCTAGGCGGCGTCGGGCGTCGAGCGAGGGCGAAGGGGATCGGGCTCCTCCCGATCCAGATCAAGAGCGAGAGGGGGAGAGCGTCGTGGGGGAAGTGGGGAGTGGGCTAGGGTTCGGTTAGTGGGGGGGGGGGTTATGCATAGGGTGAGGTGGGTTGGGCCGGCCATTGTGGCCTGCTGGGTTGACTGGTCCAGTTGGGCCAGGGGGTGGGGGGGGGGGGGGTTTATCCTTTTGATTTTTTTGTTAGTTTCTTTTCTTTTTATTTATTTACTTTTTTGTTTTAAAACATTTTAATTTAGGCATTTTATAAAACGATGTCTTCTACACCATAATTATCTAGGTAATATTTAGTACAAACCGGACATTTTTATTTTAATGTTTGAAACTTTTATTATTTAACTTTATTTTAAATTTGAATTAGAATCGGTTTTGAACTAACCCGAGATTAACTACAGAGACAGAGGTGACGTGGCGTCATTAACGGAGGTTACTGTAGCTCGATTATCCGGGCGTCACAGCATGGTATGGTTGGTACACCGGGATCTCCAAGTTTCTTTGGTATTCCACCCTTGAAACTATAATTAGCAAGCATGGTGGAAATTTAAGCTTCCGGTATCTTTCTTTTATTTGTAACAATATCTTTCATATACTTAGCATAAGGATTCATTTTGAGCATATCAGTTAGTAGCATATGCAAAAAGATAGGTCTGATCATTTCAGCAAAGCGCTCAAAATCCTCATCATCCTTTTTCTTGGATGGCTTGGTAGGAAAAGGCATGGGTTTCTGAACCCAAGGCTCTCTTTCCTTACCGTGTTTCCTAGCAACAAAGTCTTTCATATCATAACGTTGATTCTTTGATTGTGGGTTATCAAGATCAACAACAGGTTCAATTTCTATATCATTATCATTACTAGGTTGAGCATCATCATGAACATTATCATTAACATTATCACTAGTTTCAGGTTCATTACCAGATTGTGTTTCAGCATCAGAGATAGAAATATCATTTGGATTCTCAGGTGTTTCAGTAATAGGTTCACTAGAAGCATGCAAAGTCCTATCATTTTTCTTTTTCTTCCTATTAGAAGGACTGGGTGCATCCAAATTATTTCTCTTAGAATCTTGCTCAATTCTCTTAGGGTGGCCTTCAGGATACAAAGGTTCCTGAGTCATTCTACCACCTCTAGTCATAACTCTAACAGCGTTATCATTATTCTTACTATTCAATTCATTGAGCAAATCATTTTGAGCTTGAAGTACTTGTTCTACTTGAGTGGTAACATGTTTACTAATAAGTTTAAGTTCTCCTTTGACATTAGCCATATAATTACCCAAGTGTTCAAGCATATATGAATTGTATTTCAATTGTCTACCAAAATAAGCATTTAAGTTTTCTTGTTTAACAATGAAATCGTCAAACTCATCTAAGCATTGTCTAGCAGACTTATAACGAGGGATATCACCTTCATCAAATCTATAGAGAGAATTTACCTTTACTACCTATGTCGGGTTATCAAGACCACGAGTTTCTTCAATAGGTGATGGATCAAGATCATATGTTTCTTAAATAGGTGGTAATTTAAGACCGTGTATATCTTCAATAGGAGGTAAATCCTTAGCATCCTCAGCTTTAATACCTTTTTCTTTCATAGATTTCTTTGCCTCTTGCATATCTTCAGGACTGGGAAATAGAACACCCCTTTTCTTCAGAGTTGGTTTAGGAATAGGCTCAGGAGTTGGTTCAGGAAGTGTCCAATTATTTTCATTTGTCAACATATTATTCAATAGAATTTCAGCTTCATCCGGTGTTCTTTCCCTGAAAATAGAACCAGCACAACTATCCAGGTAATCTCTGGAAGCATCAGTTAGTCCATTATAAAAGATATCAAGTATTTCATTTTTCTTAAGAGGATGATCAAGCAAAGCATTAAGTAATTGGAGAAGCCTCCCCCAAGCTTGTGGGATACTCTCTTCCTCAATTTGCACAAAATTATATATATATATCCCTTAAAGCAGCTTGTTTCTTATGAGCAGGGAAATATTTAGAAGAGAAGTAATAAATCATATCCTGGGGACTACGCACACAACCAGGATCAAGAGAATTAAACCATATCTTAGCATCACCCTTTAATGAGAACGGAAATATTTTAAGGATATAAAAGTAACGAGTTCTCTCATCATTGGTGAACAGGGTGGCTATATCATTTAATTTAGTAAGATGTGCTACAATAGTTTCGGATTCATAGCCATGAAAAGGATCAGATTCAACCAAAGTAATTATATCAGGATCAACAAAGAATTCATAATCCTTACAGTAACAAAGATAGGTGAAGTAGCAAAAGCAGGGTCAGGTTTCATCCTAGCATTTAGAGATTGCTTATTCCATTTAGCTAGTAACCTCTTAAGTTCATAACTATCTTTGGAAGCTAAAATAGCTAAAGAAGCTTCTTTTTCAAAAACATAACCCTAATGAATAACGGGCAAGTCTTCATCATCACTTTCATCAATATTATCAGATTCAATATTTTCATTCTCTCAAACCCTAGCAAGTAGTTCATCAAGAAATTCACCAAGTGGCACAGTAGTATCAAGCATAGAAGTAGTTTCATCATAAGTATCATGCATAGCAGAAGTGGCATCATCATGCGACATATTAGAACGAATAGCAGAAGCAGGTTTAGGTGTCGCAAGCTTACTCAAAACAGAAGGTGAATCAAGTGCGGAGCTAGATGTCAGTTCCTTACCTCCCCTCGTAGTTGAGGGATAAACCTTGGTTTTTGATCTCTCAAGTTCTTCATACTGATAAGAAGATATAAATCCCAAGTGACTCA
The DNA here is from genome assembly GCA_034509565.1 of Triticum monococcum. NCBI lineage: Eukaryota > Viridiplantae > Streptophyta > Magnoliopsida > Poales > Poaceae > Triticum > Triticum monococcum. The sequence continues at coordinate 53,906,262 of CM067846.1, read as the reverse complement.
AAGAATAGAGCTATGCTCCCTGGCAACGGTGCCAGAAAATAGTCTTGATAACCCACAAGTATAGGGGATCGCAACAGTTTTCAAGGGTAGAGTATTCAACCCAAATTTATTGATTCGACACAAGGGGAGCCAAAGAATATTCTCAAGTATTAGCAGCTGAGTTGTCAATTCAACCACACCTGGAAACTTAATATCTGCAGCAAAGTATTTAGTAGCAAAGTAATATGATAGTAGTGGTAACGGTAGCAAAAGTAATATTTTTGGTATTTTGTAGTGATGATAGCAATAGCAACGGAAAAGTAAATAAGCGAAGAACAATATATGGAAAGCTCGTAGGCAATGGATCAGTGATGGAGAATTATGCCGAATGCGGTTCATCATGTAACAATCATAACATAGGGTGACACAGAACTAGCTCCAGTTTATCAAGGTAATGTAGGCATGTATTCCGAATATAGTCATACGTGCTTATGGAAAAGAACTTGCATGACATCTTTTGTCCTACCCTCCCTTGGCAGCGGGGTCCTAATGGAAACTAAGGGATATTAAGGCCTCCTTTTAATAGAGTACTGGAACAAAGCATTAGCACATAGTGAATACATGAACTCCTCAAACTATGGTCATCACCGGTAAGTATCCCGATTATTGTCACTTCGGGGTTAACAGATCATAACACATAATAGGTGACTATAGACTTGCAAGATAGGATCAAGAACTCTCATATATTGATGAAAACATAATAGGTTCAGATCTGAAATCATGGCACTTGGTCCCTAGTGACAAGCATTAAGCATAGCAAAGTCATAGCAACATCAATCTCAGAACATAGTGGATACTAGGGATCAAACCCTAACAAAACTAACTCGATTACATGATAAATCTCATCCAACCCATCACCGTCCAGCAAGCCTATGATGGAATTACTCACGCACAGCGGTGAGCATCATGAAATTGGTGATGGAGGATGGTTGATGATGATGATGGCAACGGATTCCCCTCTCCGGAGCCCCGAACGGACTCCAGATCAGCCCTCCCGAGAGGTTTTAGGGCTTGGCGGCGGCTTCGTATCGTAAAACGCGATGAATTCTTCTCTCTAATTTTTTCTCCTCGAAAGCAAATATATAGAGTTGGAGTTGAGGTCGAAGGAGCTCCAGGGGGCCCACGAGGTAGGGGCGCGCCCTAGGGGGGCAGGCGCGCCCCCCACCCTCGTGGACAAAACAATAGACTCACTATCACCGCTTTGCCACTAGTATATGAAAGTGACAAAACAAAAGACTCTCTATCATGAAGATTATGGTGCTACTTTGAAGCACAAGTGTGGTAAAAAGGATAGTAACATTGTCCCTTTCTCTTTTTCTCTCATTTTTTGGGCCTTCTCTTTTTTTATGGCCTTTCTCTCTTTTTTTCCTCAGTTTGGACAATGCTCTAGAAAATTATGATCGTCAAACTTCTATTTATTTACAACTCAATGATTACAACTTGATACTAGAACAAAGTATGATTCTATACGAATGCCTCCGGCGGTGTACCGGGATATGCAATGAACCAAGAGTGACATGTATGAAAGGATTATGAATGGTGGTTTTGCCACAAATACTATGTCAACTACATGATCACGCAAAGCAATATGACAATGATGAATGTGTCATGATAAACGAAACGGTGGAAAGTTGCATGGTAATATATCTCGGAATGGCTATGGGAATGCCATAATAGGTAGGTATGGTGGCTGTTTTGAGGAAGATATAAGGAGGTTTATGTGTGAAATAGCATATCATATCACGAGGTTTGGATGCATCGGCGAAGTTTGCACCAACTCTCAATGTGAGAAAGAGCAATGCACGGTACCGTAGAGGCTAGCAATGATGGAAAGGTGAGAGTGCGTATAATCCATGGACTCAACATTAGTCATAAAGAACTCACATACTTATTGAAAAATCTACAAGTCATCAAAAACCAAGCACTACGCGCATGCTCCTAGGGGATAGATTGGTAGGAAAAGACCATCGCTCGTCCCCGACCGCCACTCATAAGGAGGACAATCAAAGAACACCTCATATTTCAAATTTGTTACATAACGTTTACCATACGTGCATGCTACGGGACTTGCAAACTTCAACACAAGTATTTTTCAAATTCACAACTACTAAAATAGCACAACTTTGATATCACTACCTCCATGTCTCAAAACAATCATCAAGCATCAAACTTCTCTTAGTATTCAACACACTCATCAGAAAGTTTTTACTAGTCTTGAATACCTAGCATATTAGGATCATTTAAGTAAATTCACATGATATTTAAGACTCTCAAAATAATCTAAGTGAATCATGAGAGAATAATAGTTTCTATAAAACAAAACCACCACCGTGCTCTAAAAGATATAAGTGAAGTACTAGAGCAAAAACTATATATCTCAAAAGATATAAGTGAAGCACATAGAGTATTCTAATAATTTCCGAATCATGTGTGTCTCTCTCAAAAGGTGTGTACAGCAAGGATGATTGTGGTAAACTAAAAATCAAAGAATCAAATCATACAAGACGCTCCAAGCAAACCACATGTCATGTGGTGAATAAAAATATAGCTCCAAGTAAAGTTACCGATGGAAGTAGACGAAGGAGGGGATGCCTTCTGGGGCACCCCCAAGCTTTGGCTTTTAGGTGTCCTTAGATTATCTTGGGGTGCCATGGGAATCCCCAAGCTTAGGCTCTTGCCACTCCTTGTTCCATAATACATCAAATCTTTCACCCAAAACTTGAAAACTTCACAACACAAAACTTAAAGTAGAAAATCTCGTGAGCTCCGTTAGCGAAAGAAAACAAAACACCACTTCAAGGTACTATAATCAACTCATTCTTTATTTATGTTGGTGTTAAACCTACTGTATTCCAACTTCCTCTATGGTTTATAAACTATTTTACTAGCCATAGATTCATTAAATAAGCAAACAACACACGACAAACAGAATCTGTCAAAAACAGAACAGTCTGTAGTAATCTATAGATAACGAAAGATATGGAATTGCTGTACGTGAGGAATTTATCTATTAATCATATGCAAAAATAATTAACTAAATAGGACTTTCCAAATAAAAATGGCAGCAATTCTCGTGTGCACTAAAGTTTTTGTTTTTTACAGCAAGATTAAAAAGACTTTCCCCAAGTCTTCCCAACGGTTCTACTTGGCACAAAGACTAAGGCCTCTTTTGGTTCATAGGATAGGATTATCATAGGAATAGGAATCTTGTAAGAAATGAGATGACATGTATCTCAAATCCTATGAGTAGGAATAGGAAACAAGATGTCATTTGGTTGACACCAAAGGAATTTTTCCATTGAGTCTAGGCTCTTTTTTATTTTCCTATGAAATATGGAGGATAGGAACCAATCCTATGTAGGAATAGGAATCCATTCCTATGAACCAAAGGGCTCTAAAGGAAAAAATCCTATAAGAATCCTATCCTCTAGAATTCCTATGAAATTCCTCTAAACCAAAGGAGGCCTAATTAAACACAAAAAACACAACCAAAATAGAGGCTAGATAAATTATTTATTACTAAACAGGAGCAAAAAGCAAGGAATAAAAATAAAATTGGGTTGCCTCCCAACAAGTGCTATTGTTTAACGCCCCTAGCTAGGCATAAAAAAAGTAAGGATAGATCTAGGTATTGCCATCTTTGGTAGGCAATCCATAAGTGGCTCTCATAATATATTCATAAGGTAATTTAATTTTCTTTCTAGGAACGTGTTCCATGCCTTTCATTAATGGAAATTGGAATCTAATATTTCCTTCCTTCATATCAATAATTGCACCAATCGTTCTAAGGAAAGGTATACCAAGAATAATAGGACATGAAGGATTGCAATCTATGTCAAGACAATAAAATCTACGGGCACATAATTCCTATTTGCAACAATAAGAACATCATTAATTCTTCCCATAGGTTTCTTAATAGTGGAATCCGCGAGGTGCAAGTTTAAAGAGCAATCATCAAAATCACGGAAGCCTAACAAATCACACAAAGTCTTTGGGATCGTGGAAACACTAGCACGCAAATCACATAAAGCATAACATTCATGATCTTTAATTTTAATTTTAATAGTTGGTTCCCACTCATCATAAAGTTTTCTAGGGATAGAAACTTCCAACTCAAGTTTTTCTTCATAAGATTGCATCAAAGCATCAACGATATGTTTAGTGAAAGATTTATTTTGACTATAAGCATGAGGAGAATTTAGGACTGATTGCAACAAGGAAATACAATCTATCAAAGAGCAATTATCATAATTAAATTCCTTGAATTCCAAAATAGTGGGTTCATTAATATTTAAAGTTTTGACTTCTTCAATCCCACTTTTAACAATTTTAGCATCAAGATCTAAAGACTCCAAATTTTTGGAACGCCGTCTAGGTAAAGGTGGATCATATTCAGTCCCATCATTATCAAGATTCATATTGCAAAACAAAGACTTAATAGGGGACACATCAAAACTTTTAGATCTTCATCTTTATTATCATGGAAACTAGAAGAACACCCTTTTATAAAGCAATCATTCTTAGCACGCATCCTAGCGGTTCTTTCTTTGCACTCATCAATGGAAATTCTGATGGCTTTGAGAGACTCATGGATATCATGCTTAGGTGGAATAGATATAAGTTTCAAACAATCAACATCAAGAGAAATTCTATCAACGTTCCTAGCCAACTCATCAATCTTAAGCAATTTTTCTTCAATCAAAGCATTGAAATTCTTTTGCGAAGTAATAAATTCTTTAATATTAGATTCAAAATCAGAGGGCATCTTATTATAATTTCCATAAGAATTGTTGTAGAAATTACCATAATTATTAGAGGAATTACTAGGATACGGCCTAAGATTAAAGTTTCCTCTATACGCGTTGTTACCAAAATTATTCCTACCAACAAAATTCATATCCATAGTTTCATTATTACTCTCAATCAAAGTAGACAAAGGCATATCATTAGGATCCGAAGAAACACTTTTATTAGCAAATAATTTAATAAGTTCATCCATCTTCCCACTCAAAACATTAATTTCTTCTATCGCATGCACTTTCTTATTCGTAGATCTTTCAGTGTGCCATTGAGAATAATTAACCATAATATTATCTAGGAGTTTAGTAGCTTCTCCTAAAGTGATTTCCATAAAAGTGCCTCCCGCGGCCGAATCTAAAAGATTTCTAGAAGCAAAGTTCAATCCGGCATAAAAAATTTGTATAATCATCCACAAATTCAAACCATGTGTAGGGCAATTACGTATCATTAATTTCATCCTATCCCAAGCTTGTGCAACATGTTCATGATCATGTTTCTTAAAATTCATAATATCGTTTCTAAGAGAGATAATCTTAGCGGGATGAAAATACTTAGAGATAAAAGCATCTTTGCACTTATTCCAAGAATCAATACTATTTCTAGGCAAAGACAAAAACCAAGCTTTAGCACGATCTCTAAGCGAAAAAGGAAATAGCTTCAATTTAACAATATCATTATCCACATCTTTCTTATTTTGCATATCACACAAATCAACGAAGCTATTTAGATGGGTAGCGGCATCTTCACTAGGAAGGCCGACGAATTGATCTTTCATGACAAGATTCGACAAAGCAACATTGATTTCACAAGATTCAATATCAGTAAGAGGAGCAATCGGAGTGCTAAGGAAATCATTGTTGTTGGTATTGGTAAAGTCACACAATTTAGTATTATCTTGAGCCATCGTGACAAGCAAGCAATCCAACACACGAGCAAAGTAGAGACGGGCAAAAAGAGCTAAACGGAAAAGAGAGGGCGAATAAAACGGCAAGGGTGAAGTGGGGGAGAGGAAAACAAGAGGCAAATGGAAAATAATGTAATGCGGGAGATAAGGGTTTGTGATGGGTACTTGGTGTGTTGACTTTTGCGTAGACCTCCCCGGCAACAGCGCCAGAAATCCTTCTTGCTACCTCTTGAGCACTGTGTTGGTTTTCCCTTGAAGAGGAAAGGGTGATGCAGCAAAGTAGCGTAAGTATTTCCCTCAGTTTTTGAGAACCAAGGTATCAATCCAGTAGGAGACCTCACACGAGTCCCTCGCACCTACACAAACAAATAAATCCTCGCAACCAACGCGATAAGGGGTTGTCAATCCCTACATGGTCACTTATGAGAGTGAGATCTGATAGATATGATATGGTAATATTTTTGGTAATTTTATGATAAAGAGTAATGAAAGATGCAAAGCAAAATAAATGGCAAAGGAAATAACTAAGTATTGGAAGATTAATATGATGGAAGATAGACCCGGGGGCCATAGGTTTCACTAGTGGCTTCTCTCAAGAGCATAAGTATTCACGGTGGGTAAACAAATTACTATTGAGCGATTGACAGAATTGAGCATAGTTATGAGAATATCTAGGTATGATCATGTATATAGGCATCACATCCGAGACAAGTAGACCGACTCCTGCCTGCATCTACTACTATTACTCCACACATCGACCGCTATCCAGCATGCATCTAGAGTATTAAGTTCATAAGAACAGAGTAACGCTTTAAGCAAGATGACATGATGTAGAGGGATAAACTCATGCAATATGATATAAACCCCATCTTGTTATCCTCGATGGCAACAATACAATACGTGCCTTGCTGCCCCTACTGTCACTTGGAAAGGACACCGCCAGATTGAACCCAAAGCTAAGCACTTCTCCCATTGCAAGAAAGATCAATCTAGTAGGCCAAACCAAACTGATAATTCGAAGAGACTTGCAAAGATAACCAATCATACATAAAAGAATTCAGAGAAGATTCAAATATTGTTCATAGATAAACTTGATCATAAACCCACAATTCATCGGTCTCAACAAACACACCGCAAAAGAAGATTACATCGAATAGATCTCCACAAGAGAGGGGGAGAACTTTGTATTGAGATCCAAAAAGAGAGAAGAAGCCATCTAGCTAATAACCATGGACCCGAAGGTCTGAGGTAAACTATTCACACTTCATCGGAGGGGCTATGGTGTTGATGTAGAAGCCCTCCGTGATCGATGCCCCCTCCGGCGGAGCTCCGGAAAAGGCCCCAAGATGGGATCTCGTGGATATAGAAAGTTACGGTGGTGGAATTAGGGTTTTGGCTCCGTATCTGGTAGTTTGGGGGTACGTAGGTATATATAGGAGGAAGGAGTACGTCGGTGGAGCAACAGGGGGCCCACGAGGGTGGAGGGCGCGCCCAGGGGGGTAAGCTCACCCCCTACCTCGTGGTCTCCTGGTTGATGTCTTGACGTAGGGTCCAAGTCCTCTGGATCACGTTCGTTCCAAAAATCACGTTCCCGAAGGTTTCATTCTGTTTGGACTCCGTTTGATATTCTTTTCTGCGAAACTCTGAAATAGGCAAAAAACAGCAATTCTGAGCTGGGCCTTCGGTTAATAGGTTAGTCCCAAAAATACTATAAAAGTGTATAATAAAGCCCAATAATGTCCAAAACAGAATATAATATAGCATGGAACAATCAAAAATTATAGATACGTTGGAGACGTATCAGTGACCCTCGAACCTCTACCCTAGTTCCCGACCCTCGCCCCTCGAACCCTCGGCGACCCCCCACCCTCATGTCGAAGTTATTGGGGAGGGGGTATATCGACCCCCACCCTCATGTAAGAAGAGGAAAAAGATCGAAGAAGAAAAAAGAGGAGAAGAAGAACCTCTATTCCTTTCTTCTCCTCCTCTTTCTTCTTCTTTTTTTCTCTTCTTATTTTTTTCTCCTCTCCTCTTCTTCTCATTTCTTCTTCTCCTTCTTATTTTTTTCTTCTTATTTTCCTTCTTCTTTTTTCAACTATAATGCACTATAAATGAACTAACCTAAAATGCACTAACCTAAGTCAACTAACTCAACATATGAAGAAGGAAATGTTATCGGAGAGGGGGTATATCGACCCCCCCATCATGTATCCACATACATACATCTACACATACATAATAAAGCAAATTGGGTTTCTTTCGTCCGTCATAGCATTTTTCAGAAAAGTCCCTCTATTTCAGAGAATTCAACCTGCAGTCCTGTGTTAAGTTAAAACACATCGTTATTTTCGTATTTTACACAAAAGTCCCTGTCTTTTCTTGAAATCAACCCGCCGTCCGGATTTAAGTCACACCCGAACCGTTATTTTACATTTTTCGAAACCCCACCCTGATGTTTTAGATAATTCATCCGTGGATCATATTAAGTCAAACAAATGCTTTTTAAAATCATCCATATCTTTTAAACTGCAACTCCGATTTGAAGATGTTATATATGAAATTTGATTCGAAAAATATGTAGAATATGAATATGAGATTATTTTTACCTGTTAAGTATTTTTAAATATTATTTTGGAATATATTTGAGTCAAACCAAATGATTTTCTAAATTATCTGTATCTTTTAAACCGTAACTTTGATTTTAACATGTTATATATGAAATTTTATTAGAAAAATGTGTGGAATCTAAATATGATGTTAATTTTACCTGTTAAATATTTTAAAAATATTGTTATGGAAGCAAACTTATAATTTATAGCGCAAGATCCGCTTTTTCATACCGGCGGCTATCTAGATTGCAAATAAACACCCCACTATAACCATATAGGGGAAAAACATCAATAACTACACATGCACACCTCTGAAAAATGTCGCAGGGGAAAACAATAAATTTCTCATCGCGAGAGTGAGAGAGAGAGAGGGAGGAGAGAGGGAGAGAGATGTCTTAGGATTAACCATATTCAACACACATTTTTGTTGTTTTGTGTGAACACCGAGGCCATCGCCGGCGAGGGTGAGAAGGAGGATAAGCGGCAACACAAATATGATGCCTCGCAAAAATAAAGGATATGAACCTATTGTGGTCTTGAGTGATGGTTGTTGACTTAAGAGCGTGTGTTATGTTTTCTCTCACGTTGCAACGCACGGGCTCTTTTGCTAGTCTATACATACATACATCTATGGATCATCATTGGAAAAAAATGCATACATCCATGGATCATCATTTCTCATATATATCCATCTATAGCCACATACATATACAAATAGAAAAAATGCTATGAAAAAAATACATATATGAACAAAAATACATATAGACTTGGTAAATATTCTATGAACATCATTTCTCATATATATCAATGCATAAATCCATGGATCATCATTGCTCATATATCCATAGTCATATATAAAAACTTTATATATATATGAAAAAAAATTTGACATCTAAATTTCTTTTATGAACAACTAAAAACATCTGAAAACAACATATAAGAACATCTAAAAACATCTAAAGAAATAGCATATATATATAACAAAAAAATAAAGGAAAGCTAGGTGCCAGCCGGGCAGAGGGGCATGGCGGCGGCGGCGGCGGGGTAGGGCAGGGGCGCAGGTGCGCGAGGCAGGGCAGTTGCGAGGCAGGTGCTCACAGGGGGCGGAGGGGCACGACGGGCGACGTCGGGTCGGGCGCGCACAAGGGCGCGGGGAGCGGCGCCGGCGTCAGGGCAGTTGGCGTCGAGGGCGTCGTCGACGGCGAAGTTGGGCGGCGTCGGGGCAGAGGACGGGCGGCGGGCAGCGTCGAACGGCGTGGGGGCGGCGTCGTGGTAGGGCGCGGCATCGGCGACGGCGACAAGGAGCGGCTTGGCGGTGTCGGGGGAGAATGGGAGCAGTTGGGCAAATTTTTCTAAGTGTTGGCTTATATAGCCACATCTTTGGTCACGGTTGGTGGCACCAACCGGGACAAATACCCCCCTTTGGTCCTGGTTCGTGCCACCAACCGGTACCAAAGGTCAAGAGACCTTTGGTCCCGGTTGGTGGCACGAACCGAGACCAAAGCGTGGTATTCGTCCCGGTTGGTGGCACGAACCGGGACCAAAGGGGGGTATTCGTATCGGTTCGTCCCACCAACCGGGACCAAAGGGTGGCACAACGGTGGTGTGGTGGGAGTTTAGTCCCACCTTGCTAGCTGAGAGAGCTCAACACCTGTTTATAAGCTGCGTTGCGGCTCACGTGCTGAGCTCCTCTCTAATATGCAGGCAGTACTTGTCTACCCTTGTCACTGCCATGTTGGGCCTGCAGGCCTGCATCCTGGCCCATGTACAGATGGGTTTCTAGTCGTATGCAGGCCGTGTGGCCCAATAGGCGGCATTTTTTATTTTTCCAGAATTTTTTTATTTTTTGAATTATTTATTTTCTTTTGATTTTTGCTTTATTTTTTTTATTCTTTTTGCTTCTAGGTGAGAATAATTACAAACTTTCTGTTAGTGCCATTAGTTTCCAAATTTGAATAGTTTAAATTCGAATTCTTTGAAATTTATGTTGAATCACTAGTTTGTGAATAACTTGATTATAAAAATATATTTTGAGTGATTCTTTTTCCTGCTATTTAATATTACTGCGTTTTATCATTATATTAAAAAACATATTTTGTTATTTTAGTTTCTATCAAAAAAATTCTTTATGAAGATTCTTTTTGCTACTAAAGTTTCTAACAAACAATTCTTTATGATAATTCTTTCTGCTTTTCATGTTTTGATAATTCTTTCATGCTTTTAGTTGCATAAATTTTATATAATTTTAGTTTAAAAAATGCTAGAGGTTTATAAAAGATGTTTAGTTGATTCCTTTTGCTATTAGAGTTTTATAAAAACTTTTTAGTTGATTGTTTTTGCTATTGAAAAATATTATAGTTTTGTTTTAGTTGATCATAACATAATATTTTAATTTATTATTTTAAGTTCATTATTTTTGCTATTAGTTCATTCTTTTTGCACTAAATGACCCTGAAATTGAAAAGCACTAGAAATGAACTCTAAAAAGGTTGAAAGTTGGCATGGTATCATCATTTCACTCACATAGCATGTGCTAAAAAGTTGAGAGGGTTACGGGAAAAACTGGATGCACTTACGTGTACAAGATGGACAATCTCTTTCGAAGTATCAGGGTTCCGGACGAAAACTCATATGTTACAAAGGGATTTCATTTTTTTGAACTTATTTGAACTCCAGACTTTTTGTGTGTTCAAACTGCACCATTCAAAGCCACATCATTAATTTTCAACCCTTTTCTGACTTCATTTGTTATTTTTCATGCATTTACTGATTTTTTAGCTAAATGACCCTGAAATTAAAAAGCACTACAGATGAACTCTGAAAAGTTTGAAAGTTGGCATGGTATCATCATTTCACCCACATAGCTTAAGCTAAAAAGTTGAGAGGGTTACGGGAAAAACTAGATGCACTGCGTGCATTATATATAATTATGTGTGTCAAAAACCATTACAGATTCACATGGATAGATAACTGACCAAATTAATAGAAGTTCATCATCACATTAAAAACAAAGTACATACATAGTTCTCATTGAACAACATATAGCTCTCCAGAGCATCTAGTTAAAACATACATTGAAACTATGTCAAACCTTTCAATGCAACAACAAATGCGATCATAATCACAACCAAGGTAACAATTGATCCAACGACATAATGATACCAAGCCTCGGTATGAATGGCATATTTTCTAATCTTTCTAATCTTCAACCGCATTGCATCCATCTTGATCTTGTGATCATTGATAACCCACAAGTATAGGGGATCGCCACAGTTTTCGAGGGTAGAGTATTCAACCCAAATTTATTGATTCGACACAAGGGGAGCCAAAGAATATTCTCAAGTATTAGAAGCTGAGTTGTCAATTCAACCACACCTGGAAACTTAATATCTGCAGCAAAGTGTTTAGTAGCAAAGTAATATGATAGTGGTGATAATGGTAGCAAAAGGTAACTATAATAAAAGCAATGTTTTTGGTATTTTGTAGTGATGATAACAATAACAACGGGAAAGTAAATAAGCGAAGAACAATATATGGAAAGCTCGTAGGCAATGGATCAGTGATGGAGAATTATGCCGGATGCGGTTCATCATGTAACAGTCATAACCTAGGGTGACACAGAACTAGCTCCAGTTCATTGATATAATGTAGGCATGTATTCCGAATATAGTCATACGTGCTTATGGAAAAGAACTTGCATGACATCTTTTGTCCTACCCTCCCGTGGTAGCGGGGTCCTTATGGAAACTAAGGGATATTAAGGCCTCCTTTTAATAGAGAACCGGAACAAAGCATTAACACATAGTGAATACATGAACTCCTCAAACTACGGTCATCACCGGTAAGTATCCCGATTATTGTCACTTCCGGGTTAACGGATCATAACACATAATAGGTGACTATAGACTTGCAAGGTAGGATGAGGAACACTCATATAGTGATGAAAACATAATAGGTTTAGATCTGAAATCATGGCACTCGGGCCCTAGTGACAAGCATTAAGCATAGCAAAGTCATAGCAACATCAATCTCAGAACATAGTGGATACTAGGGATCAAACCCTAACAAAACTAACTTGATTACATGATAGATCCCATCCAACCCATCACCGTCCAGCAAGCCTACGATGGAATTACTCACGCACAACCGTGAGCATCATGAAATTGGTGATGGAGGATGGTTGATGATGACGATGGCGGCGGATTCCCCTCTCCGGAGCCCCGAACGGACTCCAAATCAGCCCTCCCGAGAGGTTTTAGGGCTTGGCGGCGGCTCCGTATCGTAAAACGCGATGACTTCTTCTCTTTGATTTTTTTTCTCCCGAAACTCAATATATGGAGGTGGAGTTGAGGTCGGAGGAGCTCCAGGGGGCCCACGAGTTAGGGGGGCGCGCCCTAGGGGGGCAGGCGCGCCCCCACCCTCGTGGCAAGGTGGTGGCCCCTTGGCCTTCATCTTTGGCAGGTATTTTTTCTTATTTTCTGAAATGTGTCTCCGTGAAGTTTCAAGTCATTCCGAGAACGTTTGCTCCTGCACATAAATAACACCATGGTAATTTTGCTGAAAACAGTGTCAGTCCGGGTGAGTTCCATTCAAATCATGCAAGTTAGAGTCCAAAACAAGGGCAAAAGTGTTTGGAAAAGTAGATACATTGGAGACGTATCAACTCCCCCAAGCTTAAACCTTTGCTTGTCCTCAAGAAATTCAGTTGAAAAACTGAAAGTGATAAAGAAAAACTTTTACAAACTATGTTTGCTCTTGTTGTTGTAAATATGTAAAGCCAGCATTCAAGTTTTCAGCAAAGATTATAACTAACCACATTTGCAATAACGCATAGGTCTCAAGTTTATTCATATCAATAGCATAATCAAGTAGCGAGCCATAATTATAAAACTCGAATGACAACACTTTCTCAAAACAATCATAATATGATATAACAAGATGGTATCTCGCTAGCCCTTTCTGAGACCGCACAACATAAATACAGAGCACCTTTAAGGACCAAGGACTGACTAGACATTGTAATTCATGGTAAAAGAGATCCAGTCAAGTCATACTCAATGTAAACTAGCAATAATGAATGCAAATGACAATGGTGCTCTCCAACTGGTGCCTTTTTAATAAGAAGATGATGACTCAACATGAAAGTAAATAGATAGGCCCTTCGCAGAGGGAAGCAGGGATTTGTAGAGGTGCCAGAGCTCGGTTTTGAAATAGAGGTGAATAATATTTTGAGCGGTATACTTTCATTGTCAACATAACAACCAAGAGATGGCAATATCTTCCATGTTACACACATTATAGGCGGTTCCCAAACAGAATGGTAAAGTTTATACTCCCCCTTCCACCACAAGCATCAATCCATGGCTTGCTCGAAACAATGAGTGCCTCCAACTAACAGGAGTCCCAGGGGGAGTTTTGTTTGCAATTATTTTGATTTAGTTTGCATAAAGCATGGGACTGGGCATCCCGGTGACCAGCCATTTATCTGGTGAGTGAGGAGCGGAGTCCACTCCTCTTGAGAATAACCCGCCTAACATGGAAGATACAAACAACCCTAGTTGATACATGAGCTATTCAAGCATACAAAACAGGATATTTATTTGAAGGGTTAGAGTTTGGCACATACAAATTTACTTGGAACGACAAGTAGATACCGTATATAGGTAGGTATAGTGGACTCATGTAGAATAACTTTGGGGTTTAAGGGATTTGGATGCACAAGCAGTATTCCCGCTTAGTACAGGTGAAGGCTAGCAAAAGACTGGGAAACAACCAGCTAGAGAGCGACAACAGTCATGAACATGCATTAAAATTAATCAACACTGAATGCAAGCATGAGTAGGATATAATCCACCATGAACATAAATATCGTGAAGGCTATGTTGATTTTGTTTCAACTACATGCGTGAACATGTGCCAAGTCAAGTCACTTAAATCATTCAGAGGAGGATACCACCTATCATACCACATCATAACCATTTTAATAGCATGTTGGCATGCAAGGTAAACCATTATAACTCATAGCTAATCAAGCATGGCACAAGAAACTATAATCTCTAGTTGTCATTGCAAACATGTTTATTCATAATAGGCTGAATCAGGAACGATGAACTAATCATATTTACAAAAAAAAAGAGGTCGAGTTCATACCAGCTTTTCTCATCTCAATAAGTTCATCATATAATCATCATAATTGCCTTTCACTTGCACGACCGAACGATGTGAATAATAATAATAGTATGCGTGCATTGGACTAAGCTGGAATCTACAGGCATTCAACAAACAGGAGAAGACAAGGCAATATGGGCTCTTTGTCAGATCAACAATAATGCATATAAGAGCCACTTCAACAATTTAATCATGCTCTTCTCCTATCGACCCCAAAGAAAAGAAAAGAAATAAAACTATTTACATGGGAAAGCTCCCAACAAGCAAAAGAAGAACATGAAATCTTTTTGGGTTTTCTTTTTAATTACTACTACAAGCATGGAAGGTAAACTAATTAAAAGCTACAACTAATTTTTTTTGTTTTTCTTAAGGTTTATTAAACACACAAGAAGAAAGCATAAAAGAAAATAAACTAGCATGGATGATACAATGAAAAAGTATGAGCACCGACATCTAGCAATGAGTGTGTGAGCAGAAATGTAATATCGGTGGGAAATACGTACTCCCCCAAGCTTAGGCTTTTGGCCCAAGTTGGTCTATGGCCACGGCTGGCCTGGCTGATATCCATAATAGTAGTTGGGGTGTACTGTGATGCAGATGAGGAAGGCTCCAATTGCCACTGGCTGACAATCATCTCAGGATCCCACTAGTAATTAGACTGTCGTGAAGGACCAAATTGTGGTTCCGGCTTTGGCTCCTCGGCTGGTGCAGGTGTAGGATCGAAAGTATGTCTAGAGGGGGGTTATTAGACTACTTGACCAAATAAAAACTTAACCTTTTCCCAATTTTAGTTCTTGGCAGATTTTAGCTATCTTAGGACAAGTCAAGCAATCATCACACAATTCAAGCAAGCATGCAAAGAGTATATTGGCAGCGGAAAGTAAAGCATGCAACTTGCAAGAATATAAAGGGAAGGGTTTTGAGGATTCAAACGTAATTGGAGACACCGATGTTTTCCCGTGGTTCGGATAGGTGGTGCTATCCTACATCCACGTTGATGGAGACTTCAACCCACGAAGGGTAACGGTTGCGCGAGTCCATGGAGGGCTCCACCCACGAAGGGTCCACGAAGAAGCAACCTTGTCTATCCCACCATGGCCATCGCCCACGAAGGACTTGCCTCACTAGCGGTAGATCTTCACGAAGTAGGCGATCTCCTTGCCCTTACAAACTCCTTGGTTCAACTCCACAATCTTGTCGGAGGCTCCCAAGTGACACCTAGCCAATCTAGGAGACACCACTCTCCAAGAAGTAACAAATGGTGTGTTGATGATGAACTCCTTGCTCTTGTGCTTCAAATGATAGTCTCCCCAACACTCAACTCTCTCTCATAGGATTTGGATCTGGTGGAAAGAAGATTTGAGTGGAAAGCAACTTGGGGAAGACTAGAGATCAAGATTCATATGGTTGGAATGGAATATCTTGGTCTCAACACATGAGTAGGTGGTTCTCTCTCAGAACATATGAGTTGGAATGGTGTATGTGTTCTGATGGCTCTCTCCACGAGTGAAGAGGAGGTGGAGGGGTATATATAGCCTCCACACAAAATCCAACCGTTACACACAATTTACCAATCTCGGTGGGACCGAATAAACAAACTCGGTCGGACCGAAATAGTAAACCTAGTGGCCGTTAGGAATTTCGGTGGGACTGACATGCAACTCGGTAGGACCGATTCGGTTAGGGTTTGGGCATAACATAATCTCGGTGAGACCGATTGCACAAACTCGGTGAGACCGAGTTTGGCAATAAGCTAACCAGAGAGTTGGTTAGGCAAACTCGGTGGGACCGACTCGCTCTTTTGGTGAGACTGAAAAGTTACAAGAAGGAAACATAGAGTTTACATTGCAATCTCGGTGGGACCGATTCGCTCTTTCGGTGAGACCGAAAAGTTACGAAAGGGAAACAAAGAGTTTGCAATCCCATCTCGGTGAGACCGAGATCCTTATCGGTAGGACCGAATTGCTAGGGTTTGGCAGTGGCAAATGACAAGTGAAACTCGGTGGCGCCGGATTGAAAGAATCGGTATGACCGAGTTTGGCTTAGGGTTTAGGTCATTTGTGGATATGGGAAAGTAGTTGAGGATTTTGGAGCATATCACCAAGCACATAAAGCAAGAGGCTCATTAAGCAACACCTCATCCCTCCTTGATAGTATTGGCTTTTCCTAAAGACTCAATGTGATCTTGGATCACTAAAATATAAAATGAAGAGTCTTGAACTTTTGAGCTTGAGCCAATTCTTTGTCCTTAGCATTTTGAGGGTTCCACTTTCACATCCATACCATGCCAATCATTGAGGTTTCCTGAAATAATCATCTTGAAATAGCATTAGCTCAATGAGCTATATGTTGTTATGAATTACCAAAACCACCTAGGGATAGTTGCACTTTCAATCTCCCCCTTTTTGGTAATTGATGAGAACATATAGATCAAAGCTTCGACAAATTATAAGAATCATGAAATACATTGTCGCTTTGAGAAGTATATGGCAAGTAAGAGCTCCCCCTAAATTTGTGCATATTTAGAATTTGCTTTGGACTGCAAATGCACAAGGAGTTAGAGTCATGGGTTACTCTTCCATGTCACATACATCTTGGTGGAGCGCTCAAAAATGATAAGATTGAAATACATGCACTCATCACCAAGAATAGTGAGTGATCACATAAGATAGATAGAATGATAATAGCATTAAGCAAACATTAAGTGTAGCTTATGATCAAACACATGATCATCGATGTCTCACAGATAAGGACATAGTATCTCACACACAAGCAAATAAAGTTCGAAAAACCACCAAATAAAACAAGAGAGAATAAAAGCAACACTCTCTCTCGAAGCCTATGATCTATACATTTTCTCCCCCTTTGGCAACAAGTTACCAAAAAGTTCCTAAAAATGCATAGTGCTAAGTCGACGCTCAGGCTTGATCTTCAGGTGGTGGTGGAGTCCGGAGCACTCCAAGGACGAAGCCTTCGGTAGACGTGGTCGGAGTTGAGGCTGAAGTGGATGTTGGAGCTGGTGGAACTGAGGCTGTGGCTGGCGCAGACGTGGTAGCTCTGGTGTCAGCAACTGGCATTGCAGACGACCTCGGACCTCGTGGCACCCTGGCAAAAGCATCAGTCGTAGTCCTGCCTCTCCTCTCATTCATGTCATCTTGGAGCTGCTCAACGGCAGTCTATATCTCTGTCACCTTGATGTCCAAATCATAGAACCTCTATTCCATGATCCTCTCTAAGCTTGCCTGGTTCTGAGTTAGGGTGGCTAGTCCTTGCTCAATCCGCAGGGTGGACGCAATCAGGTAACCAAGCTGCTCTTGTTTGGTTTTCAGAAAATATTCAGATGCCTCCTCTTGAGTAGGCATCCTGGCAGCTTTCTCCTTCTTCGCCTTCTCCTTCTTGGCTTGTGCTTGGGCAGATGATGGCTCATTCTCAGTCATGATCACTTGATTATCTTCGAAGTCTGGACGGATGGGCATGTGTTCCTTATCCAACAAGTATGTGCCCGTGCCCATCTTTGAGTTGATGAGCTCCTGAATCTGTGGGGCATACCCACAACTCCTCTTCTGATCTACTGCAGTCCTTTTGATTTTCAGCCCTGGCTTTGTGCCTTGAGCTGGCTCAACTCTCCTTGATGTGGCCTCTTCCTCTGCCACATAATCTTCATCTTCAGAATCAGATGTTCTCTTCTTCCTTTGTCTAGTGGTAGCTTTAGGCAGATTGCTGGGGGTGCTCCTGCTGCCATCATCTGAAGAGCTGGAGGGACTAGTGCCCTCACTCATCACCACTTGCTGCTCTGAGAGGTTCTGGCTGTCACTTTGCTCTGACATGATGCAAACTCTGACTGCTGACCCTGTGAATAGATTATAGATGAGATAGAGTGGATGAGCATCACAAAGTGCAGAGATTTTGCAAAAGAGTAATTCAAAAACTTAGTTTTAGTTTCCCACTGAAATCATCTCGGATCTACCGATTTTCAAACTTGGTGACACCGAAGCAGTTTTGGCACCAGAACTAGTGAACTCGGTCAGACCGAGTCACAGTTTGGTGGCACCGAGACTGCTAGGGTTTCACAGAGTTCCAAAATCGGTCACACCGATAAGTAATTCTCGGTCAGACCGAGTTTTACTTGTGCAATGGCATAAGCCAAATCGGTGGGACCGAGTTTTTCAACTCGGTGGGTCCGAGATGGTTTCGGCGGAAACCTAACCCTAAAATTTTTGAATTAAACCTAATCTACGAGTTCATTGACTGGATAGGAGTTTATCAAACGTGGCAAGAATCATGATGATCATAATGTGCTAGGAATCGGATTGGAGAATGGCACAAAGATTGAGTCCATACCCTAGTTCGGCGGAGACTCGCTACGGCGGCAACGGCGGGGCAGAATTCCTGTTGACGGCGACGGAGACCAGCGACTGGAGGCGGCTGGCGGCGAGGAGGACGATCCGGAGACCCAGGAGGCAGAGCGAGCTATGAGCGGGCGAAGAGGTTTCAGAGAAATTTCCAAAATTTTGCCCATCACTATATATAGCCCGACCCTGTCGGTGTGACCGAGTGGAACAACTCGGTGGCACCGAGGTGCAAAACTGTATACAGTTGTTGCAACTCGGTGTGACCGAGTGGTTCAAATCGGTTGCACCGAGATCGAAAACCTAGATCAACTTAATGATCTCGGTAGGACCGAAAGTATGGTATCGGTCAGACCGAGAATCACAAAGAGGTTTTGGCAGTTTAAGTCTATGACGAATCGGGGACTCCGAGCACTCCTCACACAGAGTGGTTCGAATCTGACTTGATCAAATTTTGTGATGCAGCATGAATAGAGTTTGAGACGAGAAAAACATAGATAGCTAGAGGAGGTTCTTAGGCATTCTTGTCCATCTACTTGGCAAAAGAAGATAAAGCCAAACAATCAAAACAACAAGTGGATGTCCCCGAATGAGTAAAATATGCAACCAACATGCTCACACAATAAGATGGCAAATGAAATATGTGGCAAAGCATGCACAACCAATTCTAGCATCTATCAAGCAATTTGCGATGACTAGGTCATCTATATATGAGTATATTGACTTCGGAGTCAAGTGAGAACACTTGATCGTAGGTCATACTCATCGTTTATGCTCAAGTGGGGTTACCACTTTTACATAAAGCATTGTTGTATTCACATCTTTAGAGTTGCTTTAGCTCAAGTTGTAGAGTAAAGCTCCCCCTAGATGTGATATCCCCCCTAAGAGGGATGAACTAACCTTGGGTTTTGTCGATGATGACTTCATGTAGATGTTGAAGATGTGGATGCTCAATGTTGATGTAGATCACTTGGAGCTATCCATTTGAGTGAATTGCACTTTCAATACCTACATGGGTTAGTCCCACAAGGAACAAACAAGGATATCCATAGACATAGAGTGATGCATACACAAGATGATGTCCATGAAAACTTTAGGTTACCTTGTCCCTTGTCTTACCAACAAGAGGGTTTGTGACTCCCTGAACTAGTGCATGATGTGGAAGTTGATTGCACTTGTTCTTGCCAAAATGATGAGAGTGAAATATGTTGGCGGAGTCACCCTCAAGAACTCTCTAGTTCTTCTTCTTTTGGATCCACACCATCTTGATGGGAATCCTTGGAGTTGTAGTCGTACTTGATGAAGTGGAACTTGACGTGGTCTTGGGAATCCACTTGACTAAGGTCTTAGGAGCTTCTTCAAATGCATCAATCTCCTCTTGAAGCTTGTCCTTGCCTTTTTGCTTGTAGTCTTGTGGTGGAAGATCATCTTGAGCTTGTGTCCCCTTGAAAGAAGTAGACTTCTCTTGTTGAGGAATAAACTTTGTCTTGGGGTATTGATCTTCTTCCCACTCAACTCCATTGGCATTTAACTTTCGTTCAAAACCAACACCTTGATTCTTCCGGTGCATTCCTTGCTTGCGCACAATTTCCTCGAATTGCTTACTCCCGGCAAGGCTTTTGTACACTCCTTTCTCTATAATCCCCTTCAATAAGCTATTTTCTTGCTCAAGTGTAACTTGGCTAAGAGAATCATTAGTGGAATCAAGAGAACTACTAGAAGAAACAATATTGGATTTAGCATGATCATTGTTACTACTAGAGGAAGAATCTTTCTTGTTCTTGTTACTAGACTTGACTTGAGGCATGTAAGTGGATAATAGTAAACGCTTGGCAATGTAAGAAGAACTTTTCTTGCGGAGATCATCATTGATTGCTTTTAAGAAATCATGCTCTTGCTCAAGATTGAGCTTTTCAAAGCGTAATTTCTCATGAGCTCTTAAAAGTTTTCGATGATCTTCAAAGATAGTTTCATGAGCTAACTTAAGAGTGTTTAGTTCTTTAGTTAGAGCCTCAATCTTCTCCTTATCATTGTCATTCGTTTTATCTTGATTAGCATGATTAATTGATGTTTCATCATAGTACTCATCACTAGAGTTGTCAACAAGCAAGTCATCATCACCTAACAAGTCATCTTCATCACTATTAAAATCAACATACTCAGGGTGTGTTACCTTAGGACCTTTGGCCATGAAGCATCTTCCAATTCCTTCATTTGGTGAGTCAAATATGTCGTAGGAGTTGGTTGACACAAGTGCTAGACCGGCAACACCTTCATCTTGAGTATCTTCGGAGTCGGAGTGATAACTTCTCTCGGAGTGGCTGTCAGAGTCGGAGCCGGATACCCATTCACCAACATGAGCTTGATGTCTTCGTTTTGTGTAGCTCCTTGATGATTTTTCCTTCCTTTCCGAATCCTTGCTTCTCCGTGAGTATCTCCGTTCATAACGATCATCTCTACTCCTTCTCTCTCTTGGTGGTGATTCTTTGCTTCTTCTTTTTGGAGAATCTTCTCTTCTCTTGTAGGGAGCCGTACATTCATTGGAATAGTGTCCGGGTCTTCCACAATTATAGCAGTTTCACTCTCGACTAGAAGACCTTTTGTCATTGTAGGACCTTGACTTGA
This sequence comes from Triticum monococcum, assembly GCA_034509565.1. Lineage (NCBI taxonomy): Eukaryota > Viridiplantae > Streptophyta > Magnoliopsida > Poales > Poaceae > Triticum > Triticum monococcum. Next base: position 53,884,768 of record CM067846.1, on the reverse strand, counting down.
AGCTTCTATCTTTGCTTCTACTCTGGTAGAACTTGTTGAAGTTCTTCACCATTAAGCTCAATTCTTCATTGAAGTTTTGTTTCTCACTTGATGATGTGGGGACTTCACATGAGGCTTTGTAGGCACCACTTGATTTGTTGTGAAGTTCCTCTTTATCCTTGAGTGACATCTCATGAGCAACAATCCTTCCAATCACTTCCGTTGGTTTGAGATCTTTGTAATTGGGCATCATTTGAATCAATGTGCACACGGTATCATATTTCCCATCCAAGGCTCTTAAGATCTTCTTGATGATGAATCTATCGGTCATCTCTTCACTTCCTAAGCCGGCAATCTCATTTGTGATGAGAGCAAGCCTAGAGTACATTTCGGCGACACCTTCACCATCCTTCATCTTGAACTTGTCAAGTTGACTTTGGAGCACATCCAACTTGGATTCCATGAAGGAGTCGGTACCTTCGTGCATATCAATCAAAGTGTCCCAAATTTCCTTTGCATTCTCAAGACGGCTGATTTTGTTGAATTCTTCGGGGCACAATCCGTTGAAGAGAATATCACAAGCTTGAGCATTGTATTGCAACATCTTCAACTCATCCGCGGTAGCTTCACGGTTTGGTTCCCTCCCATCAAAGAACTCACCTTGCAAACCAACACAAACAATAGCCCATACGGCGGGGTTATGTCCAAGAATATGCATTTTCATTTTATGCTTCCAACTAGCAAAATTAGTGCCATCAAAGTAAGGACCTCTATGGTGATAATTTCCCTCGCTAGACGCCATACTCTCCTAGGTTGTGAAACCAAGGCTATGACCACCAAAAGCTATGGAGATCAAGGCAAATGGAGACCAAAGCTCTGATACCACTTGTAGGATCGAAAGTATGTCTAGAGGGGGGGTGATTAGACTACTTGACCAAATAAAAACTTAACCTTTTCCCAATTTTAGGTCTTGGCAGATTTTAGCTATCTTAGGACAAGTCAAGCAATCATCACACAATTCAAGCAAGCATGCAAAGAGTATATTGGCAGCGGAAAGTAAAGCATGCAACTTGCGAGAATATAAAGGGAAGGGTTTTGAGGATTCAAACGCAATTGGAGACACGGATGTTTTTCCCGTGGTTCAGATAGGTGGTGCTATCCTACATCCACGTTGATGGAGACTTCAACCCACGAAGGGTAACAGTTGCGCGAGTCCACGGAGGGCTCCACCCACGAAGGGTCCACGAAGAAGCAACCTTGTCTATCCCACCATGGCCATCGCCCACGAAGGACTTGCCTCACTAGCGTAGATCTTCACGAAGTAGGCGATCTCCTTGCCCTTACAAACTCCTTGGTTCAACTCCACAATCTTGTCGGAGGCTCCCAAGTGACACCTAGCCAATCTAGGAGACACCACTCTCCAAGAAGTAACAAATGGTGTGTTGATGATGAACTCCTTGCTCTTGTGCTTCAAATGATAGTCTCCCCAACACTCAACTCTCTCTCATAGGATTTGGATCTGGTGGAAAGAAGATTTGAGTGGAAAGCAACTTGGGGAAGACTAGAGATCAAGATTCATATGGTTGGAATGGAATATCTTGGTCTCAACACATGAGTAGGTGGTTCTCTCTCAGAACATATGAGTTGGAATGGTGTATGTGTTCTGATGGCTCTCTCCACGAGTGAAGAGGAGGTGGAGGGGTATATATAGCCTCCACACAAAATCCAACCGTTACACACAATTTACCAATCTCGGTGGGATCGAATAAACAAACTCGGTCGGACCGAAATAGTAAACCTAGTGACCGTTAGGAATTTTGGTGGGACTGACATGCAACTCGGTAGGACCGATTCGGTTATGGTTTGGGCATAACATAATCTCGGTGAGACCGATTGCACAAATCGGTGAGACCGAGTTTGGCAATAAGCTAACCAGAGAGTTGGTCAGGCAAACTCGGTGGGACCGACTCACTCTTTCGGTGAGACCAAAAAGTTACAAGAAGGAAACATAGAGTTTACATTGCAATCTCGGTGGGACCAATTCGCTCTTTCGGTGAGACCGAAAAGTTATGAAAGGGAAACAGAGAGTTTGCAATCCCATCTCGGTGAGACCGAGATCCTTATCGGTAGGACCGAATTGCTAGGGTTTGGCAGTGGCAAATGACTAGTGAAACTCGGTGGCGCCGGATTGAAAAATCGGTATGACCGAGTTTGGCTTAGGGTTTAGGTCATTTGTGGATATGGGAAAGTAGCTGAGGATTTTGGAGCATATCACCAAGCACATAAAGCAAGAGGCTCATTAAGCAACACCTCATCCCTCCTTGATAGTATTGGCTTTTCCTAAAGACTCAATGTGATCTTGGATCACTAAAATATAAAATGAAGAGTCTTGAACTTTTGAGCTTGAGCCAATTCTTTGTCCTTAGCATTTTGAGGGTTCTAATTTCACATCCATGCCATGCCAATCATTGAGCTTTCTTGAAATAATCATCTTGAAATAGCATTAGCTCAATGAGCTATATGTTGTTATGAATTACCAAAACCACCTAGGGATAGTTGCACTTTCAGCAGGGTTCCGGTAGGCGTGGATAGCCATCAACGGAACAAGGTACGTGCCTACAGTCTAATCAAACAAAGAAGGAGCGGGCAAGGTAATAGTCTCTGGATGATGTTTGTTAAAGAGCAATTGATATTTAAGCTCTCCTTCCCTATTCTTAACAATAAAATCATGTGCTACCATACTTTTATAATCTAAATAAAACGAGGCAACACCTTTTCTTCCTTCTCATAATGCCTAATAGGTATGTTAAAATGTGCAGCTAGGCGTGTAGCATAGATGCCTCCAAAGATGGGGACCTTGGTACGGTTCAGACTTAACTGTTTGGCAATAATGCCGCCCATACTAAAAGAGTTATCATCGTATAAACCGTGGTGAAAAATAATAATATCAGGGATACTCAGGTTTCCACAGTTTTCGCGACCAATTAAGCAATGACTAGCAAATAATGCAAAGTAGCGTAAAATAGGAAAATGTATGCTAGTGATTCATGCATCAGAAACCTTCCTTGTTTCCCCTACAGTGATAGTGTCAATAAATCCCTCCACATCATCACGATGTGGTTCTTCTGTATTGCCCTCAAAAGGGACTAAACAAATCCGACAGAAATCATAAAGTGACATCTCCTTATGCTCATCATATAAATGAAACTCCACCGTAGGTGGTGAGTTCCTAGAATGAAAATGAAAGTTTTGCACAAAGGTATTTGTGAGCAAGCGATACTGATCGCATTGGTCGTGGAGGAAAGCGGTAAGGCCTGCAGTCTGAGCCAACTCATGAAAATCTTCATAAATCCCGGCTGCTCTCAAAAAATCCTCGGAAGCCCAATCACACGCTCGAACCTCCGCGGTGCGAGGCAGATTATACTTAGGCTTCGGTGCCTTTTCCTTCGAGCTTTGGCTCGATGAGCCCCTCAAGAGTCTCCTCATCATTTTCTGAAAAATTCTGAAATTTTTAGTAACTCAAAATAAAAGTAAACCAAACTCAATAATATTGAGAGCAACTACTCCTACAAGTGCCTAGGGCCTATATCATGCATCAAAACTACTTTTGACCATATAAATTTGACATGCAAGCTCAAGAACAGGGTCACCTATGCAACAAAAATTTGCAATGAATAAAGCACTAGAACAAAAACTAATTGGACCAATGGAGGAGTCACATACCAAGGAACAATCTCCCCAAGCAGTTTTGTGGGAGGTGCTTTGAGCAAGGAGATCGAAAATGGCAGCAAAATGAGCTTGGACTCGGGTTTGAGCTGGTTATTCGTGTTTGGGTGAGGAAGATGAAGTGTATGGGTGAAAGGATAAGTAGAGGAGGGCCACCATGGGCCCACGAGGCAGGGGGCGCGCCCTCCACCCTCGTGGGCAGGTGGTTGGCCCCCCTGGTTGTTCTCAGTTCCATAAATCCTCAAATATTCTAGAAAAACATATTTAATTTTTAGGTCATTTGGAGAACTTTTATTTTCGAGGTATTTTTATATTGCACGGATAATCAGATAACAGATAGAGAAATATTTATTTTTATTTTATTTAATATAAATAACAGAAAGCAAAATTGGGGTACAAAAGGTTGTGCCTTCTAGTTTCATCCATCTCATGATCATCAACAGAAATCCACTAAGAAGGTTGATCAAGTCTTGTTAACGAACTCATTCCGAATAGCATGGAACCGGAGAAATTTTGAATAACACTATGTTACCTCAACGGGGATATGCACATCCCCAATAATAAGAATATCATATTTCTTCTTGACAGTAGGAAGAGGAAATTCAAAACCTCAAAATATAATCGATGGAATTTTTCCAATAGAGTTGATACTATGAACTTGAGGTTGTTTCCTCAGAAAGTGTACCGTATGCTCATTACCATTAACATGAAAAGTGACATTGCCTTTAGTGCAATCAATAACAGCCCCTGCAATATTCGGGTCTTCCAAGAATAATAGACATACTATCGTCCTCGGGAATATCAAGAATAACAAAGTCTGTTAAAATAGTAACATTTGCAACTACAACTGGCACATCCTCACAAATACCGACAGGTATAGCAGTTGATTTATCATCCATTTGCAAAGATATTTCAGTAGGTGTCAACTTATTCAAATCAAGTCTACGATATAAAGAGAGAGAGGCATAACACTAACACCGGCTCCAAGATCACATAAAGCAGTTTGAACATAATTTCTTTTAATAGAGCATGGTATAGTGGGTACTCCTGGATCTCCAAGTTTCTTTCATATTCCACCCTTAAAAGTATAATTAGCAAGCATGGTGGAAATTCTAGCTTCCGGTATCTTTTTTTATTTGTAATAATATCTTTCATGTACTTAGCATAAGGATTTGTTTTGAGCATATCAGTTAATCGCATCCGCAAAAAGATAGGTCTAATCATTTCAGCAAAGCGCTCTAAATCCTCATCATCCTTTTTCTTGGATGGTTTGGGAGGAAAAGTCATGGGTTTCTGAACCCAAGGCTCTCTTTCTTTACCATGTTTCCTAGCAACAAAGTCTTTCTTATCATAACGTTGATTCTTTGATTGTGGGTTATCAAGATCAACATCATGTTCAATTTCTATGTCATTATCATTACTAGGTTGAGCATCATTATGAACATTATCATTAACATTACCATTAGTTTCAGTTTCATTACCAGGTTGTGTTTCACCATCAGAAATAGAAATATCATTTGGATTCTCAGGTGTTTGAACAATAGGATCACTAGAAGCATCCAAAGTCCTATCATTTTTCCTTTTCTTCTTTTTAGAAGAACTAGGTGCATCTAAATTATTTCTCTGAGAATCTTGCTCAATTCTCTTAGGATGGCCTTCAGGACACAGAGGTTCCTGAGTCATTCTACCACCTCTAGTCATAACTCTAACAACATTATCATTATTCTTGTTATTCAATTCATTGAGCAAATCATTTTGAGCTTTAAGTACTTGTTCTACTTGAGTGGTAACCATAGAAGCATGTTTACTAATAAGTTTAAGTTCACCTTTGACATTCGCCATATAATCACCCAAGTGTCCAAGCATATTTGAATTGTATTTCAATTGTCTACCAAAATAAGCATTAAAATCTTCTTGCTCCATAAATTTATCAGACTCATTTAAGCATGGGCTAGCAAACTTAGTAAATGGGATTACAACTATATCATATCTATAGAGAGAATTTACCTTTACTACCTGTGTCGGGTTATCAAGACCATGAGTTTCTTCAATAGGTAAAGGATTTGGATTATATGTTTCTTCAACAGGCGATAAATTAAGACCATGTATTTCTTCAATAGGAGGTAAATTCTTAACATCTTCAGCTTTAATACCTTTTTCTTTCATAGATTTCTTTGCCTCTTGCATATCTTCAGGACTAAGAAATAGAATACCCCTCTTCTTCGGAGTTGGTTTAGGAATAGGTTCAGGAATTGGCTCCGGAGGTGCCAATTATTTTCATTTGTCAACATATTATTCAATAAAATTTCAGCTTCATCCGGTGTTCTTTCCCCGAAAACAGAACCAACACAACTATCCAGGTAATCTCTGGAGGCATCGGTTAGTCCATTATAAAAGATATCAAGTATTTCATTTTTCTTAAGAGGATGATCAGGCAAAGCATTAAGTAATTGGAGAAGCCTCCCCCAAGCTTGTGGGAGACTCTCTTCTTCATTTTTCACAAAAATATATATATCCCTTAAAGCAGCTTGTTTCTTATGAGCAGGGAAATATTTAGTAGAGAAGTAATAAATCATATCCTGGGGACTACGCACACAACCATGATCAAGAGAATTAAACCATATCTTAGCATCACCCTTTAATGAGAATGGAAATATTTTAAGAATATAAAAGTAATGAGTTCTCTCATCTTTAGTAAACAGGGTAGCTATATCATTCAATTTAGTAAGATGTGCCACAATAGTTTCAGATTCATAACCATGAAAAGGATCAGATTCAACCAAAGTAATTATATCAGGATCAATAGAGAATTCATAATCCTTATCAGTAATAAAGATAGGTGAAGTAGCAAAAGCAGGGTCAGGTTTCATTCTAGCATTTAGAGATTGCTTACTCCATTTAGCTAATAATTTTTTAAGGTCAGTTCTATTTCTGCAAGCTAAAATGGCTAAAGAAGCATCTTGATCAAAAACATAACCCTTAGGAATGGCAAGTGGTTCTTCATCATCACTTTCATCAGTATCTTCAGATTCAATATTTTAAATTTCTCTAGCCCTAGCAAGTTGTTCATCAAGAAATTCACCAAGTGGCACAGTAGTATCAAGCATAGTAGTTTCACAAAAATTATCATGCATAGCAGAAGTGGCATCATCAGTAACATGCGACATATCAGAACGAATAGCAGAAGCAGGTGTAGGTGTCGCAAGCTTACTCAAAACAGAAGGTGAATCAAGTGTAGAGCTAGATGGCAGTTCCTTACCTCCCCTCGTAGTTGAGGGATAGATCTTGGTTTTTGGATCTCTCAAGTTCTTCATAATGATAAGCAGATATATATATGCCAAGTGACTCAAATAATAGAGCTATGCTCCCCGGCAACGGCGCCAGAAAATAGTCTTGATAACCCACAAGTATAGGCGATCGCAACAGTTTTCGAGGGTAGAGTATTCAACCCAAATTTATTAATTCGACACAAGGGGAGCCAAAGAATATTCTCAAGTATTAGCAGCTGAGTTGTCAATTCAACCACACCTGGAAACTTAATATCTACAGCAAAGTGTTTAGTAGCAAAGTAATATGATAGTGGTGATAACGGTAGCAAAAGGTAACAGTAATAAAAGCAATGTTTTTGGTATTTTGTAGTGATGATAACAATAACAACGGGAAAGTCCAGAATGTGTGCTTTGTCCCACTAGAATTCTGGAAGACAGAAACCATCTTTTCTTCCAGTGCAATTATAGCACTCGATTGTGGAACTATCTGCAAATTGAATGGACCAATGGTAATGATATGGCGGATATTGCTCGTCAAGCTAGGAGGGAGTTCAACAAGCCTTTCTTTGGGGAGGTGGTGTTTACGGCATGGTGGAATATTTGGAAGGTCAGGAATGATAGAGCTTTCCGGAACATCCAACCAACTTTCAGGGCCTGGAGGAATGGTTTCATTCATGACCTTACTCTGCTCTCTCACCGGATCAAACGGAAATACAGGGAAACCCTTCTTAAGTGGATTGATTTTCTTCCTCCTTGAGGAGAGCTGCTGTTGCTTTTCTTCCCTCTGTAATTATTTAGGTATAGTCTTCCTTTCCCTGTATAGCTTCTTTTAGGGTTTTTCCTTCGTCCTCATCTTGAGGATGCATACCTTGTATTTATTTTGGCTTAATTAATAAAATGCTATGGGGTGCAAGCCCTGTAGTCTTCATGGTCAAAAAAAAACAATGGGAAAGTAAATAAGCGAAGAACAATATATGGAAAGCTCGTAGGCAATGGATCGATGATGGAGAATTATGCCGGATGCGGTTCATCATGTAACAGTCATAACCTAGGGTGACACAAAACTAGCTCCAGTTCATTGATATAATGTAGGCATGTATTCCGAATATAGTCATACGTGCTTATGGAAAAGAACTTGCATGACATCTTTTGTCCTACCCTCCCGTGGCAGCGGGGTCCTTACGGAAACTAAGGGATATTAAGACCTCCTTTTAATAGAGAACCGGAACAAAGCATTAACACATAGTGAATACATGAACTCCTCAAACTACGGTCATCACCGGTAAGTATCCTGATTATTGTCACTTCGGGGTTAACGGATCATAACACATAATAGGTGACTATAGACTTGCAAGGTAGGATCAAGAACACTCATATATTGATGAAAACATAATAGGTTCATATCTGAAATCATGGCACTCGGGCCCTAGTGACAAGCATTAAGCATAGCAAAGTCATAGCAACATCAATCTCAGAACATAGTGGACACTAGGAATCAAACCCTAACAAAACTAACTCGATTACATGATAGATCCCATCCAACCCATCACCGTCCAGCAAGCCTACGATGGAATTACTCACGCACGGCGGTGAGCATCATGAAATTGGAGATGGAGGATGGTTGATGATGACGATGGCGACAGATTCCCCTCTTCGGAGCCCCGAACGGACTCCAGATCAGCCCTCCCGAGAGGTTTTAGGGCTTGGCGGCGGCTCCGTATCGTAAAACGTGATGATTTCTTCTCTCTGATTTTTCTCTCCCCGAAACTCAATATATGGATGTGGAGTTGGAGTTGGAGAGGCAACAGGGGGCCCACAAGGTAGGGGGCGCACCTTAGGGGGGCAGGCGCGCCCCCACCCTCGTGGCAAGGTGGTGGCCCCCCTGGCCTTCATCTTTGGCATGTATTTTTCTTATTTTCTGAAAAGTCACTTTGTGAAGTTTCAGGTCATTCCGAGAATGTTTGGTCCTGCACATAAATAACACCATGGTAATTCTGCTGAAAACAGCGTCAGTCCGGGTTAGTTCCATTCAAACCATGCAAGTTAGAGTCCAAAACAAGGGCAAAGGTGTTTGGAAAAGTAGATACGTTGGAGATGTATCAATCATCGACGACATCCGCAACATGTAACTCCAATATCATCTTCTCCTCCTCAATTTTTTTCCTTCAAGTAATTGTTTTCTTCTTCAACTAAATTTAACCTCTCGACAATAGGGTCGGTTGGAATTTATGGTTCAACTACCTCCTACATAAATAAAATCTATGTCACATTAGTCGGCATAATTGTCATAAACAATAAATGAACCAAATAGTTATAAAAAGATAATATATACCACATCTGAATCATAGACAGGACGAGGGCCGACGGGGCGGATACCAAAACCATCGCACTATATAATAACAAGCAATAATAAAAGTAAGAAAATTAGACAAGTATCTATCTAAAGTAAGAATTCTTTTCTTTCAAAAAGAAGATAAGAACAAGAGGCTCACCATGGTGGTGCCGGCGACGAGATCGGCACGGGCGATCGACCGCGGTGAAGACGGGGACGGGACGTGACAGATCGCTAAACCTATGCAAATCTTGGGGGAAATGGTGCTTGGAGGTCGAGCTTTGAGAGGAGAAAGCTTAACTAGTGTGGCTTGGGCATTTCATCGAACACCTCATGTGCATAGGAGGTGAGCTAGAGCACCCAAATGCCCTCTCCTCGCCAGCTAGAAAAAATAGAGCACTATGGAGTGCTCTGGTGCGGCGATGGGATATATATAGGCAACTCATTTGTCCCGGTTCGTGATTGGAACCGAGTCTAAAGCTCCCCCTTCTGTCCCGGTTCGAGCCACGAACCGGGACCAATGTATGCGGGCCAGGAGCGAGGCCCATTAGTCCCGGTTCGTGCCAGGAACCGGGACAAATATGTCCAGACGAACCGGGACCAATGCCCATGAGGCCCCGGCCGCCCCCCTGGTCTCACGAACCGGGACGTATGCCCCATGGGTCCCGGTTCGTGGCTGAACCGGGACTAATGGGCTGGCCATGCCCGAACCAAAGCCCTGTTTTCTACTAGTGATGGTGCATAATTAAATCACTCGTGGGCTAAACTATTATAATTTACACCAAAGGCGAGAGGCAGATGGGTGCGGCAGACCAAGGAGGCATTCAAGGACGAGGAGGAACTCACAATTTCCACACTCGAAACATATGACCAGCTTGTCGCCACACTCACGAAATATGAAATCATGGGTGATGACACGCTTAAGTGTCCACCAATGCCCGTGCCGCCAGGGAGATACATGTCTCGCTTGGGTTTTTTATTTCTTGCAATGAATTTTGATGATAAAGACTAATGTTTGTCCCCCGTTGCAACTTACAACACACGGTCATATGTGCTAGTAAATAAAAAAACTGAAAAATTGAAAATAAAAACCACAAGGAGAAACCCCCAACAGGAAGCCCACCAAGAAATACCGGAATAGAATCAAGCCTTGAAAGAGAAAAAAACCGGAAAATCAACACATCAGAAATCCCTATTGGACGCTCGTTGCATCATAATGTCGAGAAAATGGGTTCGGCTCAGCTGCAGGGCTCCCTGCAGGAAATATTGTGCAGTGCCAATAGAAGACCGCCACTTGTACATGTAGACCAACTCCTCCGATTAAGATAGATTTAATTTGATACGAGAAGAGCATGGGGGTGGTGCTGCAAGCATAGAGGAGCCCGGCGATGCGCGGCCCACTGGAACACTGACATGAACGGCATGTCCCTCCCCGTGGCCGAGCAGGGCACCGCCGTCGTTCGGGCGATGCTCGTCCTCCACAGCTTCCCGGAGCTTTGGCACTACCAGATGGACGCACTCATCGCGCCCTCGTCTTCTACCTACGCGGCTTCAGCGCCGGTCCCTCCTTCGACTCGGCGCTTGCTTTGGACAATCTTGAGAGGTGGTGATGCGTGAGATGTGGTGGTGCAGGTGCGGCCAGCCATGACCAGTCAATTACAGCCATTGTCAGCGCCATTCTGCTCGCGGCGGTCAGAGCTACCTGTAGTAGCGACACAAGTAGCGCCAGTGCCGCTAGCTCTGGATGGATGCACACTGTGGTTGCGTAAGATGTCCTAGCAGGGATGAAGGTCCACACATGTCTCTCCTTCACAAAGGATGTCGTCGAGCGATGGTGATATGCGGGATGTGGTGGTGTAGTTTGCCGCCATTCATGCCGAGTTTGATGCAGCCACTATCAACATCCTAGCGTGCATCGGTTGGAGTCATCTCCCACATTGACGTGAGAACCATGCTGGCTTGTTGCAGTGGTACATCATTCTCCATGTCGTCGAGGTTGAAAGGCTCATTCAACTAACTAACCATTGAAACTCCTTGCTCGGCACGTTCGATTCGATTTATTGTTTGAACTCTCGGTCACGAAACTCAGTTCACTTTAACTGTAAAACAAGAATGTATGCTCCTGCCAAAAAGAAGAAGGTATGCTAAAATTAAATTAGAAGACACAGGCGATGGCATGCCACCCCTGGTATCGCTTGATGCTGACTCACACCAGTAGAGGGGAGGCGGAGGTGGTCGAGGAGCATGACAATGTAGGCGGCGGGATCAGCTGGGACGCCGGAGTCGCCGAAGCCACGTGGGTGATACGTCTCCATCGTATCTACTTTTCCAAACACTTTTTCCCTTGTTTTCGACTCTATCTTGTATGATTTGAATGGAACTAACCCGGACTGACGCTGTTTTCAGCAGAATTACCATGATGTTGTTTTATGTGCAGAAAACAAATATTCTCGGAATGACGCGAAACTCCACGGGAGGTTTTAGAAAAAACAATAAAAAATCCTCGCCAAATATGAAGACCAGGGGGCCCACACCCTTTCCACGAGGGTGGGGGGCGCCCCCCTAGGGCGCGCCCCCTACCTCGTGGGCCCCTGTTGACCCTCTGACACCAACTCCAACTCTATATATTTGCTTTCGGAGAGAAAAAAATCAGAGAGAAGAAATCATCACATTTTACGATACGGAGCCGCTGCCAAGCCCTAAAACCTCTTGGGAGGGCTGATCTGGAGTCCGTTCGGGGCTCCAGAGAGGGGGATTCATCGCCATCGTCATCATCAACCATCCTTCATCACCAATTTCATGATGCTCACCGCCGTGCGTGAGTAATTGCATCGTAGGCTTGCTGGACGGTGATGGGTTGGATGAGATTTATCATGTAATCGAGTTAGTTTTCTTAGGGTTTGATCCCTACTATCCATTATGTTGTGAGATTGATGTTGCTATGACTTTGCTATGCTTAATGCTTGTCACTAGGGCCCGAGTGCCATGATTTCAGATCTGAACCTATTATGTTTTCATCAATATATGAGAGTTCTAGATCCTATCTTGCAAGTCTATAGTCACCTACTATGTGTTATGATCTGACAACCCCGAAGTGACAATAATCGGGACCACTCCCGGTGATGACCATAGTTTGAGGAGTTCATGTATTAAGCGGGAATACTGCTTGTGCATCCAATTCCCTAAACCCAAAGTTATTCCAGATGAGTCGACCATACCTTCCTATATGCGGTATCTACCTGCCATTCCAAGTAAATTTGTATGTGCCAAACTCTAAACCTTCAAATAAACATTCTATTTTGTATGCTCGAATAGCTCATGTATCAACAAAGGTTGTCCTTATCTTCCATGTTAGGCGGGTTATTCTCAAGAGGAGTGGACTCCGCTCCTCACTCACGAGAAAATGGCTGGTCACCGGGATGCCCAGTCCCATGCTTTATGCAAACTAAATCAAAATTAATTGCAAACAAAACTCCCCTGGGACCTGATGTATGTTGGAGGCACTCGTTGTTTCGAGCAAGCAATGGATTGATGCCTGTTGGTGGAGGGGGAGTATAAACTTTACCATTCTGTTTGGGAACCGCCTATAATGTGTTTAGCATGGAAGATATCGCCATATCTTAGTTGTTACGTTGACAATGAAAGTATACCGCTCAAAATACAATTTATCTCTATTTCAAAACCGAGCTCTGGCACCTCTACAAATCCCTGCTTCCCTCTGCGAAGGGCTTATCCATTTACTTTTATGTTGAGTCATCACCCTCTTATTAAAAAGCACTAGCTGGAGAGCACAACCGTCATTTGCATTCATCACTGTTAATTTATATTGGGTATGACTATGATTGGATCTCTTTTACCATGAATTACATTGTCTAGTCAATCCTTGATCTTTAAAGGTGCTCTGCATTTATGTTTTGCGGTCTCAGAAAGGGCAAGCGAGATACCATCTTGTTATATCATGTTATGTTTGTTTTGAGAAAGTGTTGTCATCCGAGATTTATTATTATGGCTTGCTAGTTGATTATGCTATTGATATGAGTAATTATGAGACCTGAGAATTATTGCAAATGTGGTTAGTTATGATCTATGCTGAAAACTTGAATGCTGGCTTGACATAGTTACAACAACAAGAGCAAACCGAGTTTGTAAAAGTTTTTCTTTCTTTCTTTCAGTTTGTCAACTGAATTGCTTGAGGACAATCAAGGGTTTAAGCTTGGGGGAGTTGATACGTCTCTGTCGTATCTACTTTTCCAAACACTTTTGCCCTTGTTTTGGACTCTATCTTGTATGATTTGAATGGAACTAACCCGGACTGATGTTGTTTTCAGCAGAATTACCATGATGTTGTTTTGCAGAAAACAAATATTCTCTGAAGGACCCGAAACTCCACGGGAGGTCTTAGAAAAAACAATAAAAAATCCTCGCCAAATATGAAGACCAGGGGGGCCACACCCTTTCCACGAGGGTGGGGGGCGCCCCCCTAGGGCGCGCCCCCTACCTCGTGTGCCCCCTGTTGACCCTCCGACACCAACTCCAACTCTATATATTTTCTTTCGGAGAGAAAAAAATCAGAGAGAAGAAATCATTGCGTTTTACGATATGGAGCCGCCACCAAGCCCTAAAACCTCTTGGGAGGGCTGATCTGGAGTCCGTTCGGGGCTCCGGAGAGGGGGGATTCGTCGCCGTCGTCATCATCAACCATCCTCCATCACCAATTTCATGATGCTCACCGCCGTATGTGAGTAATTGCATCGTAGGCTTGCTGGACAGTGATGGGTTGGATGAGATTTATCATCTAATCGAGTTAGTTTTGTTAGGGTTTGATCCCTAGTATCCATTATGTTCTGAGATTGATGTTGCTATGACTTTGCTATGCTTAATGCTTGTCACTAGGGCCTGAGTGCCATGATTTTAGATCTGAACCTATTTTTGTTTTCATCAATATATGAGAGTTCTAGATCCTATCTTGCAAGTCTATAGTCACCTACTATGTGTTATGATCCGGCAACCCCGAAGTGACAATAATCGGGACCACTCCCGGTGATGACCATAGTTTGAGGAGTTCATGTATTCACTATGTACTAATGCTTTGTTCCGGTTCTCTATTAAAAGGATGCCTTAATATCCCTTAGTTTCCAATAGGACCCCGCTGCCACGGGAGGGTAGGACAAAAGATGTCATGCAAGTTCTTTTCCATAAGCACGTATGACTATATACGGAATACATGCCTACATTACATTGATGAACTGGAGCTAGTTCTGTGTCACCCTATGTTATGACTGTTACATGATGAATTGCATCTGGCATAATTATCCAGCACTGATCCGGTGCCTACGAGTTTTCCCATATACTGGTTTACGCTTATTTACTTTTCCGTTGCTACTGTTACAATCATTACAAAATACCAAAAATATTACTTTTGTTGTCTTTACTCTTGTTGCCGCTACCGCCACTATCATATTACTTTGCTACTGAACACTTTGCTGCAGATACTAAGTTTCCAGGTGTGGTTGAATTGACAACTCAGCTGCTAATACTTGAGAAAATTCTTTGGCTCCCCTTGTGTCGAATCAATAAATTTGGGTTGAATACTCTACCCTCGAAAGCTGTTGCGATCCCCTACACTTGTGGGTTATCAGGACTAATTTCTGGCGCCGTTGCCGGGGACCATAGCTCTATTCTTTGAGTCACTTGGGATTTATATCTGCTGAACACTATGAAGAACTTGAGAGATCCAAAAACCAAGATCTATCCCTCAACTATGAGGGGGGGGGGGGGGGGTAAGGAACTGCCTTCTAGCTCTGCACTTGATTCACCTTCTGTTATGAGTAAGTTTGCGACACCTACATCTGCTTCCGCTATTCGTTCTGATATGTCGCATGTTATTAATGAAGCCACTTCTTCTATGCATGATACTTATGATGAAACTACTTCTTTGCCTGATACTACTGTGCCACTTAGTGATTTTCTAGAAGAACAAATTGCTAGGGCTAGAGAAAAAGAAATTATTGAATCTGAATACGATGATGATAGTGCTGATGAAAATATGCCTGTTATTCCTGAGGGTTATTTATTTGATCAAGATGTTTCTTTAGCTATTTTAGCTTGCAGAGATAGATATGAGCTCAAGAGGTTATTAATTAAATGGAACAAAGAATCACTTAGAGATAAAATGAAACCCGATCCTGCTTTTGCTACTTCACCTATATGTGTTCCTGATAAAGATTATGAATTCTCTATTGATCCTGATATAATTACTTTGGTTGAATCCGATCCATTTTATGGCTAAGAATCTGAAATTGTTGTGGTACATCTTACTAAATTAAATGATATAGCTGCCCTATTCACTAATAATGAGAGATCACGTTACCTCTATTTACTCAAAATATTTTCGTTCTCATTAAAGGGTGATGCTAAGATATGGTTTAATTTTCTTGATCCTAGTTGTGTGCGTAGTCCCTAGGATATTATTTATTACTTCTCTGCTAAATATTTCACTGCTCATAAGAAACAAGCTGCTTTGCGGGAAATATACAACTTTGTACAAATTAAAGAAGAGAGTCTTCCACAAGCTTGGGGGAGGCTTCTCAAGTTACTTAATGCTTTGCCTGATCATCCTCTTAAGAAACCTGAAATACTTGATATCTTTTATAATGGACTAACCGATGCTTCCAGAGAATACCTGGATAGTTGTGCTGGTTCTCTTTTCAGGGAAAGAACACCGGATGAAGCTGAAATTCTATTGAATAATATGTTGACAAATGAAAATAATTGGGCACCTCCTGAGCCAGCTCCTACTCCAATTACTGAGCCTATCCCTAAACCAACTCCGAAGAAGAGAGGTGTTCTATTTCTCAGTCCCGAAGATATGCAAGAGGCAAAGAAATCTATGAAAGAAAAAGGTATTAAAGCCGAAGACGTTAAGAATTTACCTCCTATTGAAGAAATACATGGTCTTAATTCATCGCCTGTTGAAGAAACTTATGATCTCAATTATTTATTTACTGAAGAACCTCCTGATCCCGATATCCCAACACACGTAGTAAAGGTACATCCTCTCTATAGATATGATAAAGCTGAAGTCCCTCCTACTAAAATTGCTAGCCAATGCTTGGATGAGTTTGATAACTTTATGTATAAGCAAGATGATTTCAATGCTTATTTCGGTAGACAATTAAAAGAAAATGCTTATATGATTAGACGCTTGGGTGATTGTATGGCTGATATTAAAGGTGAACTTAAACTTATTAGCAAACATGCTTCTATGGTCACCACCCAAGTAGAACAAGTACTTAAAGCTCAAAAAGAAGTGCTTAATGAAATGAATAGTAAGAAAAAGATTATGCTGTTAGAGTGGCTACTAGAACTGGTAGAATGACTCAGGAACCTTTGTATCCTGAAGGCCACCCTAAGAGAATCGAGCAAGATTCTCAGAGAAATAATATTGATGTCCCTAGTTCTTCTAAAAAGAAGAAAAAGAAAAATGATAGAACTGTGCAAACTTCTAGTGAACCTATTGCTGAACCACCTGATAATCCAAATGATATTTCTATGTCTTATGCTGAAACACAATCTGGTAACGAACATGAACCTAGTAAAAATATTAACGATGATGTTCATGATGATGCTCAAACTAGTAATGATAATGATGTAGAAATTGAACCTGTTGTTGATCTTGATAACCCACAATCAAAGAATCAACGTTATGATAAAAAAGACTTTGTTGCTAGGAAACATGGTAAAAAAAGGGAACCTTTGGTTCAGAAACCCATGCCTTTTCCTCCGAAGCCATCCAAGAAAAAGGGTGATGAGGATTTTGAGCGCTTTGCTGAAATGATTAGGCCTATCTTTTTGCGTATGAGATTAACTGATGTGCTCAAAATAAATCCTTATGCTAAATATATGAAGGATATCATTACTAATAAAAGAAAGATCCCGGAAGCTGAGATTTCCACCATGCTTGCTAATTATACTTTTAAGGGTGGAATACCAAAGAAACTTGGAGACCCCGGAGTACCTACTATACCTTGCTCCATTAAAAGAAATTATATTAAAACTGCTTTATGTGATCTTGGAGCCGGTGTTAGTGTTATGCCTCTCTCTTTATATCATAGACTTGACTTGAATAAGTTGACACCTACTGAAATATCTTTGCAAATGGCTGTTAAATCAACTGCTATACCTGTCGGTATTTGTGAGGATGTCCCTGTTGTGGTTGCAAACGTTACTATTTTAACGGACTTTGTTATACTTGATATTCCCGAGGATGGTAGTATGTCTATTATTCTTGGAAGACCTTTTCTTAATACTGCAGGGGCTGTTATTGATTGCAACAAAGGCAATGTGACTTTTCATGTTAATGGTAATGAGCATACGGTACACTTCCCGAGGAAACAACCTCAAGTTCATAGTATCAACTCTATTGGAAAAATTCCATCGATTATATTTGGAGGTTTTGAATTCCCTCTTCCTACTGTCAAGAAGAAATATGGTATTCTTATTATTGGGGATGTGCATATCCCCATTGAGGTAACTTAGTGTTATTCGAAATTTCTCCGGTTTCATGATTATCGGAATGAGTTTGTTAACAAGACTTGATCAACCTTGTTAGTGGATTCTTTTTGATGAGCATGAGATGGATGAAACTAGAAGCACAACCTTCTGTACCCTCTTTATACTTTCTGCTATTTATATTAAATAAAGTAAAAATAGTATTTTCTTTCTGTTTCCTGACTTATCCGTGCAATATAAAAATATCCCGAAAATAAAAGTCCTCAGAATGCCATGCCAATTTAATATGATTTTTTCGGGAATATTTGAGGATTTACTGTGCAAAAATTACCGCGGGAGGAGCTGCCACCTGGTCATGAGGGTGGTGGGCGCCCCCCTCTATAGGGCGCGCCCCTGCCTCGTGGGTCCACGGTGGCCCTCCTCCACTTATCCCAGCACCCATCTTCTTCCTCTATCTCACACAAACCCGAAAAACCAACTCAAGCATGAGTTCCAGCCACTTTTGCTGCGATTTTCGATCTCCTTGCTCAAAGCACCTCTCGCAAAACTGCTTGGGGAGATTGTTCCTTGGTATGTGACTCCTCCATTGGTCCAATTAGTTTTTGTTCTAGTGCTTTATTCATTGCAAATTTGTGCTGCATAGGTGACCATGTTCTTGAGCTTGCATGTCAAATTTATATGGTTCCATGTAGTTCTAATGCTTGATATAGGCTCTAGGCACTCATAGGAGTAGTTGCTATCAGTTTAATTGAGTTTGGTTTACTTTTATTTTGAAGTTACTAAAAAATTCAGATTGTTTCAGAAAAATGATGAGGAGATTATTGAGGGTGAGGGAGTCCTGGATTAGGGGGTGTCCGGATGGCCGGACTATACCTTCAGCCGGACTCCAGGGCTATGAAGATACAAGATTGAAGACTTCGTCCCGTGTCCGGAAGGGACTTTCCTTGGCGTGGAAGGCAAGCTTGGCGAATCGGATATATAGATCTCCTACCATTGTAACCGACTCTATGTAACCCTAACCCTATTCGGTGTCTATATAAACCGGAGGGTTTTAGTCCATAGGACGACATACACATCAACAATCATACCATAGGCTAGCTTCTATGGTTTAGCCTCTCTGATCTCGTGGTAGATCAACTCTTGTAATACCCATACCATCAATATTAATCAAGCAGGACGTAGGGTTTTACCTCCATCGAGAGGGCCCGAACCTGGGTAAAACTTCGTGTCCCCTGCCTCCTGTTACCATCCGGCCTAGACGCACAGTTCGGGACCCCCTACCCGAGATCCGCCGGTTTTGACACCAACATTGGTGCTTTCATTGAGAGTTCCTCTGTGTCGTCGCCATCAGGAAGGATGCCTCGCCCCGTCTTGAAAGACGGCACCGTTGCTAAGGGAGCTTTGGTTGTCGGCCAAACCCTTCGGCTAGGTGGTTTTCTTATGACCGCCTGTTTGGCTTCTACGCCGATGATGACCTCTCGAGCCATCGAAAACAATCTTCATGTCAGTTCAGAACTCGCCGAGCAGTTAGATCCAATGGAGCTTTCCTCCGTAAACGAGCTCTTGGATTGGTTCGCCGCCCTGGGAGTCGCTACGGATTACGACCAGATTGGGCCTAAAACCGATCTGAGAGAGATTAACTCCACCCAAGTCACCCATCACGTTGCCGTGGTAGAGGGACAGTGCGGCGACCCCTCGTCTATCTTAAGGACTCGCTATGTCCGGATTCCTGATCCCTCCAAGCCGGATACCCGCAGAGGGGAGGATATCACTCAAGACCTGAACTTAGAGTCAGGCAACGGGCTGGATTCATTGGACAACACCCAGGGATCCAAATTTTCGAGTTCAGAAATTCCTCGGCCTCTGAGCCGCAGACGGAGTGAGGCTTCGGATTTAACTCCACCCACCCACCCCAACATATGTGATCTATCCAAAATCAGGCAAGAGCCCGACGAAACAGTACATCATTACTGGGCTAGATTCCTCCTGGTTAAGAACAGGCTAAGGGACTGCCGCGAGGAAGACGCAATCTTAATCTTCTGCAATAATTGCACGGACAAGGGAATACTCAACGCCATAAGTGACCGTGATATCACACGCTTCGCTGACTTGGCGTCCATTGTACGAAAGTATTGTGCGATGGAAAGCGCCTGGAAAACCAAAATAAAATTTTGGGACAATCCGGCCCTAAATACAAACCCAGTCCGAAATAAAAGGGTGCAGCATAACCAGACACCCAGGTCAGATACCAAAAAGAAAAAAACCCTCTATAGGGCATGGAACCATACTGGAAGGATGGCTTAACGGACCCTGTAAAATTCACAGTACAGAGGACGCCACACGAACTCACAGCCTTAGAGCATGTTGGGTACTTCGGCAGGTGGCCAAAATTGGCGAAAACCTCCTAATTCCGAAGGCCACAGAAAGCCACCCCAGAGACACCCATACGGTATTAACAGTCTTCGAGACTTTCGCATCAAATAATATGCGAAAAAGGACACTCCGCAGCCTTGCCGAAGTCTATCAAGTAGTAACAATAAACCCATGGAGTGACACGGCTATTACATTTAACGCCAGTGATGAACCTAGATTCCGAACAGCCGCATTGAGCGAAGCAGCACAACCTTTAGAGGAATAATCCCCAGTCGGGAAGCGCGCTGTACAGGAAAAATCACACTAGATGTGGTGGTCGGCACGCCGGATAATTACAGGTCCGAAGAGATCACGTTCCATGTGGCTCCGTTCAGCAGCGGTCATCATGCTCTGCTAGGGCGGGAAGCATTTACAATCTTCCAAGCAATACCCCATTACGGGTACATGAAGCTCAAAATGCTCGGGCCTAACGGGATCATCACTCTCGCTAGTGATCCGGACATAGCACTCCGCGCCGAAAACAAGACAGCCGCATTGGCCCTTGAGGCACTATCTGAAGCCCTAGCGGCTGAGGAACTGACTGTGCTGCGCTCTACGGTGAATAGGGACGATGTGGTACTCGATAAAAGATCAAAGTCCACCTCCTTTAAACCGGCGGACGAAATAGTCAAATTCCATGTCCATCCAACGGACCCAAATAAAACAGCTTCCATCGGGGCACAGTTAAACCCTGATGTAGACGCCGCACTGCGAGAGTTCCTACGAGAAAACTGGGACATTTTCGCCTGGCACCCTTCAGACATGCCACGAATCCCACGCAGGCTGGCCGAGCACAGCTTAAATATCCAAACAGGATTCAAACCTGTCAAACAGGCTCTTCGGCGTTTTTCCGAACCTAAGAGACAGGCTATGGGAGAGGAGCTAGCAAAGCTATTAGAGGCCGGATTCATCAAAGATATAAAACATCCGGACTAGCTAGCAAACCTGGTGATGGTACCAAAGAAGGACAAAACCTGGCGCCTGTGCGTTGATTTTAAAGACCTTAACAAGGCTTGCCCAAAGGATCCCTTCCCCCTCCACAGCATCGATCAAATTATCGACGCTACCGCAGGACACGATTCGTTGTGTTTCCTCGACGCATATTTCGGCTACCATCAAATCAAGATGGCAGAATCAGACCAAACCGCAATGGCATTTATCACACCATACGGCCCATTCTGCTTCAACACAATGCCCTTCGGGCTCAAAAACGCCGGTGCAACATATCAGCGCATGATTCAGACATGTCTGGCAAGCCAGACCGGCAAAACAGTGGAGGCATATGTAGATGATGTGGTCGTCAAAACAAGACATGTCGAATCTCTAGTAGACGACTTGAGGCTCACATTTGATAACCTCCGAACATACGACATCAAGCTCAACCCGGAAAAATGCGTTTTCGGTGTTCCAGCCGGAAAGCTCTTGGGCTTCATTGTATCCAGTAGAGGAATCGAAGAAAATCCAGCCAAGATCCGAGCTCTATCGCAAATGGATACCCCAAAGGGCCTCAAAAAAATACAAAAGTTAATCGGATGCGTGGCGGCTCTAAGCCGCTTTATCTCCCTCTTGGGAGAAAAGGCCCTACCCCTTTACCGCTTCCTTTGGCGCACCGAACACTTCGAATGGACGGATGCAGCCACGGCCGGACTCAAGGAGATAAAAGCCATACTCACAACAAATCTAGTCCTGGCCGCGCCAAATATTGGCGAACCAATGCTATTATACATTGCAGCAACACATCAGGTTGTAAGCGCAGTGCTCGTCGTCGAACAAGAAGCGGACGGACACAGATTCCCCCTTCAAAAGCCGGTCTATTATGTGTCCACTGTCCTGACTCCTTGCAAATCACGGTACCCGCATTATCAAAAGATCGCGTACGCGGTATTCATGGCATCCCGGAAGCTATGACACTACTTTCAAGAGTGTTCAGTAACAGTAGCCTCAGAAGTACCACTTAACGATATTATAAACAACCGTGACACAACGGGCCGGATTGCAAAATGGGTCATTGAGCTCCTCACGTTCGACATAACTTATAAGCCACGGCGAGCCATCAAGTCGCAAGTCTTGGCCGACTTCGTCGTAGAATGGACGGAGGCCAAACTCCCTAAAGAGTACGGCACGTATTCAAATTGGATCATGCACTTCGACGGCTCCAAGATGTTGGCCGGACTGGGGGCTGGCATCGTTTTGACGTCCCCTACAGGAGACACAGTTCAATACGTACTCCAGATTATGTACACGGACTCCAACAATGTAGCCGAATATGAGGCCCTTTTACATGGTCTCCGGATGGCAGTATCCATGGGTATTCAACGCATAGAGGTGCGTGGGGACTCGAACCTCGCAATATCCCAAATAAATGGAGACTTCGATGCCAAGGATCCAAAAATGGCAGCCTACCACAACGTCGTCCTAAAAATGTCAGCTCGGTTCGAGGGGCTTGAATTTCACCATATAGCCCGGGAAAACAATGAGGCGGCAGATGTCCTGGCACGCATCGGCGCAAAATGCGATGTAGGCCCCCCCCCCAACATCTTCTTGGAAAGGCTATTCAAGCCATCCGTAGTATGGGAAGGGGAGCCGAACAATAACACCCCGGACCCAACCACACTGCCCGACACCGAAAATTCTGACACAATCGGAGGCTCTGCCAATGAAATAACACCTTCAGCCCACGTAATAATGGCCGTCATCGCCCCGTGAATAGAACCATTCCTCGCCTACCTCACTAGGTAGGAACTCCCCGAGGACCAAAATGAGGCACGCTGCATAGTGTGGCGATCCAAAGCCTACAGAGTCCACGAGGGAGAGCTTTATAAGAAAAGCACTACCGGAGTCCTTCAAAGGTGCATCTCTGAAGAGGAGGGGCGGAACCTCCTGGCTGAAATTCATGCCAAACTGGGCGGTCATCACGCTGCAGCTCGGTCCCTTGTAAGCAAGGCCTTCCGTACAGGCTTATATTGGCCGACGGCCCGGGCAGACGCTCAGGACTTAGTCCAACGATGCACCGGTTGCCAGCTCTTTGCAAACCAAAGCCATATGCCACCCACCACCCTCTGAACTATCCCCATTACTTGGCCCTTCGCGGTCTGGGGGCTTGACATGGTTGGACCCCTTAAAGGCGGAACCCACAAGCAAAAATACTTACTGGTCATGGTGGATAAATTCACCAAATGGATAGAAGCAAAGCCTGTTAAGACGGCCGAATCCGGACCGGTGATAGACTTTATATCCGGGGTCGTACACCGTTACGGCGTTCCCCACAGCATCATCACTGATAATGGCACGAACTTCATGGCCGACGAGGTAAAACTCTGGTGCAAAAGCAAGGGCATCAAGCTCAACTATGCTTCCGTCTATCACCCACAAACTAACAGCCAGGCCGAACGTGCAAATGGCCTCATCATGAGCGGCATTAAACCCAGATTAGTGCAGTCCCTCAAGGAATCTAACACGTACTGGTTAGAGGAGCTCGACTCCGTACTCTGGGGGCTGCGGACCACGCCGAATCGCACCACCGGATACACACCATTCTTTATGGTGTATGGCACAGAGGCAGTTTTGCCCTGCCTTGAGTGCGCACGTACGAAGAAAGAGAAGCCGAGCTCGATCGGCAGGACAGCTTAGACGCATTGGAGGAGGAGCATGACGTGGAAAAAGCCCGTTCCGCATTCTATCAACAGCAGGCTCGAAGATACCAAAGCAGAGAAGTACCGGCCAAAACTTACAACGTTGGCAAATTAGTTCTACGGCCACTAGACAAGAAAAAGGACAAACTCAAGCCCAAGTGGGACGGTCCCTTCATAATTGACCAAGTCCTGACTGGTGGAGCGTACTGCCTGCGAGATGCAATGGATAACCGACTCGAGCCGAACCCATGGAACGCAGCCCGTCTCCAAAGATTCTATGCCTAGCGTCGGACTCTATGTTCGTCTCCTTCCTCTGTCCATTTTTTATATATTTTCTATCTTGCATTTCTCTTCTTCTTCTTCTCTCTCCCTCTTATAGCCCTTAAAGGCTCATAAAGTGACGCGCTATCCGCGCTCATTAAACCTGGGGGCTTCTTTAAACAGAAGCTTATTTATACGGGCTTCATGCCCAACACATGTGTCACACTTCCGCATGTACCTTTTCTTCACCATTATATGCATCGATATGACTTGAGTTTTGGCCAAGCTGGGTTGCCTGGCTCCTGTGCTTACCCCTACGTTCCCGATTGTTCGGCTAGGTGGTAAAGGGAGCACCTCTGCGATTGTTACTGCCGGGTCAGCCGGATGTGTACCTTAGACTGGGTGAAGCCGAAAGCTAGCATTCTTAAGGGAATATTCGGTCGGTGAATTAAAAGATGATCTTGTTTATTTTTTATGCCCCCAGATGTTTTTCCTGCGTTTCTTTTCGCAGCATGGACATGCACTTTAGGGCATGCCTCCCAGGGAAAGGAACCCCTAACGGAACTATTCTCCCTGGAAGATGTTTCTTACTAACCATGTAATATAACATAACTAGTCGGGCACTTGTCTGTTCACGCACTAATGACCCCTACGCCTGGTCTCCATGCATTCCCCGGTTCTTATATAACCGCATGGGAATTCGAACACACTCCGGACCGTCAGGTCCCGAGGCTGAAGCGAAAAGGTCAGCCATGACAAACGATCTACAATCCGGCTAGAAGGGGAATACTTTGACTGATCATATTCCTCTTCAATACCATCTAACAGGCTGTCTAATTTACAATCCTGCTGGGAATACTTTACGGCCAACTCTACTTGGCCGTATACCAAGCTTAAAGGGATCTCCTTCCCATCGGGCCCTATAGGACCGACCTCGGCCATGTGGTTGGGGTCAGCCTTTGCGTACCGCGTCTTCACCATGGCCCAGGACTCCCTAGCGCCTTGACGGTAGGCTGATATCTTCCACAATCGGAAGCGCCACCGTGCTCCTTTTAGCTTCTCCGCAAGCTCTCCAAGACCTTCGGGCATGGAGATGGATGGCCACAGGGCCTGGGCGATGCCTCGCATCGCCTGCCGAACTCAATCGAGCAGTTGCGAGAGCTCGGGAAGAAGGTCACCCGTAGAACCGGGCATCTCCTCTGCAGGACGACCTGTCAGCACACCTACAGACATTGCTCTGTTAGTCAACTTCCCCGCCGAACTTTCTTTCAAAAGGTTCGTTCAAGCACTTACTAAATATGCCGCGCCGAAGCCACTGATTCTCCTTCACGGAGTCTGACAGATGGTCACGAACATCTTTCAGCTCGACGCCCAGCTTGGTGTTGGCATCTCGGAGATCGTTCTTCTCCCCCCATCACCTTTAAGAGCACCCTCTCACCAGCCTTTAGCTGGCGTAGGAGGTGTTGCCTTTCCGGATCTAATCCGGCGCCATCTGCAATTTCATTTGTCAGATTCACACCAAAGCCGTGCTTCACAAAATACTTATCTTTCAAAGTGTATATTACTAGAGGGGGCCTCCTTAGGCTCCCCTGCCACAGCTAGTGCAGCCTCAAGTTGGGCTTTTCACTCTTCCAGCTCCTTGGACAGTAGGGAATTCTTTTCTGTGCGAACCTTCATAACAAATGATCCTTAAATCAGTTATCTTAACTGTTTCAAGTCTCGGGGGCTACTGGTATATATAATTACCAAAATTTTCTTACCCGTATGTCTTTTACATATTGCTCCGTGGCTCTGGTTAGACCATTTTGAGCGGCACGGAGGTGCGCATCTCCCGACTTAAAGGCATCTAACGCCTCTTGGGAGAAACACGCGTCGCGAAGAACTGTCCGGCGATGCCTGTGCTTCATGGCACTCTCCACCTTAGAGTTGGTGGCAAACAACCTGTCCACATCCTCCGTCGGAGGAGCGTCCGGTGCGCACCTTGTGTTCGGCCCCGCTTCCGGGCCAGGCTTTGGAGCCTGGCTGGTGGAGGCGCGATTGGCGGTCTCTCCGAATATAGTTCGGCGAGGTCTCTTTATCCTGAAGAGAGCACAAGTGGTAATATGCCCTGAAGGTACGACACCTGGGATAAGGGGGTGCGCCATACCTTTGTGCTGACGCCCCGGTCCGGACTGCACCTGTTTTCTGCCCACGGGACCCTGCGGCCCCTCGTTGGCTTGTCGCCGCAGGTTTGGCCTCCCGTTTCTGGGAGGCCGGAATTAGCCCTGGATAATCGGCCGTAATGGCCACCAGGATGTTGTCCTTGCTCAATTAATGGAACACTCCATCAATCAGATCCACCGAAAGCTCCGGATCCTCTTGCGAGTCTGGGTCGAGGGACCGTCCTGGGTCCTCGGGTTGTGCAGGAGGGCTGTTTATTTCTTTAACAGCCTGGCGCAGTTCCTTGGTAGAAATCACTAAGATTAAACATTTAAACAATGGGGATATAAAACGGATGGGCAAGATGTGACCACTCACCCAGCTTGGAGGATTGTACATGGAAAATCCACCCTTTGGGTCAACGCGGAGAAAATCCTCCTCTTCTCCCTTGTACAAAGCGGACAAGGTCTTTATTAGAGCCGCAGCCGAATCCGGCCGCTTACGGCCGTAACGGGTGGTGTCGTCCTCCCCGTTGAAATCCCACATGGGGTGGCCTCTATACTGTAGCGGCTGCACCCCTCGCATGATGCATGCGGCCATGACCCTGATCATGGTTAATCCGGAATGAGCTAACAATTTTATCCGGCCCATCAGGTAAACGACGTCCCTGTCACTTTCCCTCTGAGGGCTCCGTGGGCGCCAGCTTAGGCACTTCTTTAGGGGAGCATTGTTGAATTCAGGGAGGCCGATCCGGACAGGATCCGGCAGCGGGACGTCTTCTATGTAAAACCATTCCGAGGGTCAGTCTTCGGACGCCTTCTTTGGGGTTCCGAACAGATAGCCGGTCTCGGCGATGCACCATACTTTGGCTCCGCCCACTTGATACATAGACCCCTTCCTGGAACGGGGCACGAGGCAAAATAGCTCCCTCCACAGTCTGAAATGAGCTTCAACACCCAAGAATAGCTCACAGAGGGCTACAAAGCCCGCGCTATGCAATATTGAGGCAGGCGTGAGATGATGTAGTTGGAGGCCGTAGACCTCCAGCAGCCCCCGGAGAAATGGATGGATTGGAAATCCGAGCCCCCTTACTAAATAAGGGACGAGGCACACCCGCTCTCCCTTAGAGGGATTAGGGGTGCTCTCCGCTTGCTCTCCGCCGTTATAGACGGCAAGACCGGCTCGAACTGGGATCATATAGGCCGGGGGAGAAATCCCTTGGTCTGGAGCGTCACCAACTCGCTATGCGGGATGGAGCATCTTTCCCAATATCCAGGCTTGGGGCTGGAAGGGCGGGAGGAGGAGTCGCGACGGCTGGCCATGGTGGAATGGATCTTTGTCGAATGTGCTCTTATGAACACTCGCGAAAGGGGAAGGTGTGGTTTGGATCTAAATCCTCGTCTCCTTAAATAGGTCAGCTTGTTTACGCGGCTAGGGGTGTGAATGTAAAAACACTCAGACCTTTCATATTCGTTTGACACGTGGGGAGCGGCCATTATTGGGCGCAGAAGCCAAGGAGCGCAACACCTACAAGAAACCGGACTTTATTCGACAGGTACATGGAATTTGGAGGAGAACCTGCCTTGCAATGCCGAAGACAATCTGCACGCCAGACTCATCATCGTTGAAGCCTGGTTCGGGGGCTACTGAGGGAGTCCTGGATTAGGGAGTGTCCGGATGGCCGGACTATACCTTCAGCCGGACTCCAGGACTATGAAGATACAAGATTGAAGACTTCATCCCGTGTCCGGAAGGGACTTTCCTTGGCGTGGAAGGCAAGCTTGGCGATACGGATATACAGATCTCCTACCATTGTAACCGACTCTATGTAACCCTAACCCTATTTGGTGTCTATATAAACCGGAGGGTTTTAGTCCGTAGGACGACATACACATCAACAATCATACCATAGGCTAGCTTCTATGGTTTAGCCTCTCTGATCTCGTGGTAGATCAACTCTTGTAATACCCATACCATCAATATTAATCAAGCAGGACGTAGGGTTTTACCTCCATCGAGAGGGCCCGAACCTGGGTAAAACTTCGTGTCCCCTGCCTCCTGTTACCATCCGGCCTAGACGCACAGTTCGGGACCCCCTACCCGAGATCCGCCGGTTTTGACACCGACAGAGGGGCTCATCAAGCCAAAGCTCAAAGGAAAAGGCACCTAAGCCTAAGTATAATTTGCCACGCACCACGGAGATTCGGGCGTGTGAATGGCTTTCTGAAGATTTCTTGAGAGCAGCCGGTATCTATGAAGATTTCCATGAATTGGCTCACAATGCAGGCCTCACCGCTTTCCTCCACGACCAATACGATTAGTATCTCTTACTCACAAATACCTTTGTGCAAAACTTATATTTTTATCCTAGGAACTCACCACCTACGATGGAATTTCATTTATATGATGAGCCTAAGGAGATGTCGCTTTATGATTTCTGTCGGATTTGTTTAGTCCCTTTTGAAGGCAATACAGAAGAACCACATCATGATGATGTGGCTGGATTTATTGATAATATCACTGTAGGAGAAACCAGGAAGGTTTCCGATGCATGAATCACTAGCATACATTTTCCTGTTTTGCGTTACTTTGCATTATTTCCTAGTCGTTGTTTAATTGGACGCAGAATTTCTGGAAACCTTAGTATTTCCGATTTAATTATTCTGCTCCAAGGTTTATATATTGATAACACTTTTAGTTTAGGCGGTATTATTGCTAGACAGTTAAATATGAACTGTACTGAGGGCCCCATCTTTGGAGGCATCTATGCCACACGCCTAGCCGCACATTTTAACATACCTATTAGGCATGCTGAGAAGGAAGAGAAAGTGCTACCCCGTGTTTATCTAGATCGTAAAAGTATGGTGGCACATGATTTTATTGTTAAAAATAGAGCACGGGAGCTTATATACCAATTGTTCTTTAATAAACATCATCCTGAGACTATCACCCTGCCTGCTCCTTCTTTGTTTGATTTGACTGCAGGCACATACCTTGTTCCGTTGACGGCTATTCACGCCTACCGGAACCTTGCACCTACCGAGGAGCCAGAACAGGAACCACACGATGAGCCTCCATGACAATCTGTTTATTCTTGGGATCCAGAGATGACTGTCAGCCAGTGGCAGTCAGAGTCTTCTTCTTCGACACAATATGATCCCAACTATTCCTCCTCATCACAGTATGACCCCAACAACTA
The DNA here is from genome assembly GCA_034509565.1 of Triticum monococcum. Lineage (NCBI taxonomy): Eukaryota > Viridiplantae > Streptophyta > Magnoliopsida > Poales > Poaceae > Triticum > Triticum monococcum. The sequence continues at coordinate 53,855,308 of CM067846.1, read as the reverse complement.
TTACTATGGATATCCGCCAGGCCAGCCGTGGCCATATACCAACTTAGGCCAAAAGCCTAAGCTTGGGGGAGTACGTATTTCTCACCGACATTACATTTATATTCACACACACTCATTGCTAGATGTTGGTGCTCATACTTTTTCATTGTATCATCCATGCTAGTTTATTTTCTTTTTTCTGCTTTCTTCTTGTGTGTTTGTTAAACCTTAAGAAAAACCAAAAAATTAGTAGTAGTTTATTTTTCTGCTGTAGTAGTAATAATTAAAAAGAAAGCCCAAAAATATTTCATGTTCTTCTTTTGCTTGTTGGGAGCTTTCCCATGTAAATAGTTTTATTTCTTTTCTTTTATTTGGGGGTCAGTAGGAGAAGACCATAATTAAATTGTTGAAGTGGTTATCATATGCATTGTTGTTGATTTAACCAAGAGCCCATATTGCCTTGTCTTCTCATGTTTATTGAATGCTCACAGATTCCAGCTTAGTCCAATGCACGTGCACTCTTATTATTATTCACACCATTCGGTCATGCGAGTGAAAGGCAATTATGATGATATATCATGGACTGACTGAGATGAGAAAAGCTAGTATGAACTCGACCTCTTTTTTTGTAAATATGATGAGTCCCGCGTTCTTGATTCGGCTTATTATGAATAAACATGTTTGCAATGACAATTAGAGATCAGAGTTACTTGTGCCATGCTTGATTAGCTATGAGTTATAATGATTTACCTTGTATGCCAACATGATATTGAGATGATTATGATGTGGTATGATGGGGTGGTATCCTCCTTTGAATGATTTAAGTGACTTGACTTGGCACATGTTCACGCATGTAGTTGAAACAAATCAACATAGCCTTCACGATATTTGTGTTCATGGTGGATTATATCCTACTCATGCTTGCATCCAATGTTTATTAATTTTAATGCATGTACATGGCTGTTGTCGCTCTCTAGTTGGTCGCTTCCTAGTCTTTTGCTAGCCTTCACTTGTACTAAGTGGGAATACTGCTTGTGCATCCAATTCCTTAAACCCAAAGTTATTCCAGATGAGTCCACCATACCTTCCTATATGCGGTATCTACCTGCCATTCCAAGTAAATTTGTATGTGCCAAACTCTAAACCTTCAAATAAACATTATGTTTTGTATGCTCGAATAGCTCATGTATCAACAAAGGTTGTCCTTATCTTCCGTGTTAGGCAGGTTATTCTCAAGAGGAGTGGACTCCGCTCCTCACTCACGAGAAAATGGCTGGTCACCGGGATGCCCAGTCCCATGCTTTATGCAAACTAAATCAAAATTAATTGCAAACAAAACTCCCCTGGGACCTGATGTATGTTGGAGGCACTCGTTGTTTCGAGCAAGCAATGGATTGATGCCTGTTGGTGGAGGGGGAGTATAAACTTTACCATTCTGTTTGGGAACCGCCTATAATGTGTTTAGCATGGAAGATATCGCCATCTCTTAGTTGTTACGTTGACAATGAAAGTATACCGCTCAAAATACAATTTATCTCTATTTCAAAACCGAGCTCTGGCACCTCTACAAATCCTTGCTTCCCTCTGCGAAGGGCCTATCCATTTACTTTTATGTTGAGTCATCACCCTCTTATTAAAAAGCACTAGCTGGAGAGCACAACCGTCATTTGCATTCATCACTGTTAATTTATATTGGGTATGACTATGATTGGATCTCTTTTACCATGAATTACATTGTCTAGTCAATCCTTGATCTTTAAAGGTGCCCTGCATTTATGTTTTGCGGTCTCAGAAAGGGCAAGCGAGATACCATCTTGTTATATCATGTTATGATTGTTTTGAGAAAGTGTTGTCATCCGAGATTTATTATTATGGCTTGCTAGTTGATTATGCTATTGATATGAGTAATTATGAGACCTGAGAATTATTGCAAATGTGGTTAGTTATGATCTATGCTGAAAACTTGAATGCTGGCTTGACATAGTTACAACAACAAGAGCAAACAGAGTTTGTAAAAGTTTTTCTTTCTTTCATTCAGTTTGTCAACTGAATTGCTTGAGGACAATCAAGGGTTTAAGATTGGGGGAGTTGATACGTCTCTGTCGTATCTACTTTTCCAAACACTTTTGCCCTTGTTGTGGACTCTATCTTGTATGATTTGTATGGAACTAACCCGAACTGATGCTGTTTTCACCAGAATTACCATGATGTTGTTTTGCAGAAAACAAATATTCTCTGAAGGACCCGAAACTCCACGGGAGGTCTTAGAAAAAACAATAAAAAATCCTCGCCAAATATGAAGACCAGGGGCCCACACCCTTTCCACGAGGGTGGGGGGCGCCCCCCTAGGGCGCGCCCCCTACCTCGTGGGCCCCCTGTTGACCCTCCGACACCAAGTCCAACTCTATATATTTTCTTTCGGAGAGAAAAAATCGGAGAGAAGAAATCATTGCGTTTTACGATATGGAGCCGCCACCAAGCCCTAGAACCTCTCGGGAGGGCTGATCTGGAGTCCGTTCGGGGCTCCGGAGAGGGGGGATTCATCGCCGTCGTCATCATCAACCATCCTCCATCACCAATTCCATGATGCTCACCGCTGTGCGTGAGTAATTCCATCGTAGGCTTGCTGGACGGTGATGGGTTGGATGATATTTATCATGTAATCGAGTTAGTTTTGTTAGGGTTTGATCCCTAGTATCCATTATGTTCTGAGATTGATGTTGCTATGACTTTGCTATGCTTCATGTTTGTCACTAGGGCCCGAGTGCCATGATTTCAGATCTGAACCTATTATGTTTTCATCAATATATGAGAGTTCTAGATCCTATCTTGCAAGTCTATAGTCACCTACTATGTGTTATGATCCGGCAACCCTGAAGTGACAATAATCGGGACCACTCCCGGTGATGACCATAGTTTGAGGAGTTCATGTATTCACTATGTGCTAATGCTTTGTTCCGGTTCTCTATTAAAAGGAGGCCTTAATATCCCTTAGTTTCCAATAGGACCCCGCTGCCACGGGAGGGTAGGACAAAAGGTGTCATGCAAGTTCTTTTCCATAAGCACGTATGACTATATACAGAATACATGCCTACATTACATTGATGAACTGGAGCTAGTTCTGTGTCACCCTATGTTATGACTGTTACATGATGAACCGCATCCGGCATAATTATCCATCACTGATCCGGTGCCTATGATTTTTCCCATATACTGGTTTACGCTTATTTACTTTTCCGTTGCTACTATTACAATCCTTACAAAATACCAAAAACATTACTTTTGCTGTCTTTACTCTTGTTGCCGCTACCGCCACTATCTTATTACTTTGCTACTAAACACTTTGCTGCAGATACTAAGTTTCCAAGTGTGGTTGAATTGACAACTTAGTTGCTAATACTTGAGAATATTCTTTGGCTCCCCTTGTGTCAAATCAATAAATTTGGGTTGAATACTCTACCCTCGAAAGCTGTTGTGATCCCCTATACTTGTGGGTTATCGGTGGGTCGGGGACGAGGCGCGGCAAGCGCAACCATCTGGTGGGACCAGTACAACCAAAGCTCTGGGATGCCATGGAGGAGGAGCACCGCCTGGACGACGCTGGGGCCCTGGCGCCATGCTCGTCCACGAGGAGGAAACGCCATTCAGTATGCGTCCTAGAACGCCGCACGGCGCTGAACTCCTCCATGCTCGCTGCACCGCGCCTGCCCTCTTCTCGTATCAAATTAAATCTACCTTAATCGGAGGTGTTTACCCACATGGACAAGTGGCGGTCTCTTATTGGCCCTGCACAATATTTCCTGCAGGGAGCCCTGCAGCTGAGCCGAACCCCGAGCAAATTCACAGAGGGATCGACTGGGATCACATGCACTGGGCCGCCCCAGTTATGTGATCTGGTTTTAGGAACCATCTAGCAGTTCTCTCTGGATTTATGGGTTTTGGGAACCTTCCAGAAGGTTCTCTGAACCGGATTTTTCTGTTTTTTTCATTTGTGTTTTCTTATTCGTTTTTCCCTTTTCCGTGAGGTATCGAGGCCTGCCAAGGGCACCATAGGGGAGCTGCATGATGATGCTTCACCAAAGCTACAGCCAAACCTCGGAACCACGCCAGGGGCTTAGGCAGTAGCAGCCTCCATACACGCCACCAGCGCAACCCCATATAGGCAGCGCCCCAGGGGATCGGACTGACACCTAGTCCACCCGCCCGATCAAATCTGGGCAGAGCCCCGACCATGGATGAAGCCACAAGGCGAGGATTAGGAGACCGGCTGCATGTCCCCAGGCCATACAGTAGCCAAGCTTCAGATTGGAGGCCGGCAGCAAATGGCGACCCTCCAACGGTGATGAAGACATGATGATCCATCGAGGATATTCACCAGCTCGAGGAAGATTGGCCCCGCCGCCGCCACGGGGCTTTGCCCCTGCACTACCGGCCGGCGGTGGGGAGGAGGATGGCCGAGGAGGGGGCTTGTTGAGGGAGGTGAGGAGCGCTGCTGCCCGTGTCGACTGGACCGAATGGCATGTGTGCACTTGTACGCAATGAGGACGTTGTCTGTGATCAAACACCCAGGAACAAAAGCACCAGAAGGATTATCTTTAGCCTCCTAGCCAACACCTTTGCCGCTAGTTTATATAGTACATTACATAGGCTTATCAGCCAGAATTGAGAGAGCAACTCCGGTGCCTTGACTTTAGGGATCAAAACGAACACGGTACTGTTAAACACTACTAGGAAAAGGCTTATACATAGAAGTTTACCAGTAGCGCGTGTTTAGAGCCCCACGCTACTAATAAGTACCAGTAGCGTATGCTATAAAGCGCGCTACTGGTATAGCTTAGAAGTAGCGTGGGTTTCCTGCGGGCACGCTACTGGTAAGTTGGCCACACTACACCCCACGACCAAAAAATAGTAGCAGCGTTGGTACTCTAACAAGCGCTACTGTTAAGAAAATAGCAGTAGCGCCTGTTCACCTAGACCCGATACTGCTACTTCTTCTATGTGTAATCTTTTACCAGTAGCGTGGGTTTTTGACAAGCGCTATAGCTAGTTTTACTTACAGTAGATATTTTGGCTGGCACACATAGCAGTAGCGCGCTTTGGTGCCCCGCGCTACTGCTATGGTCGCCAGCCAAAATATCTGCCACCTTTTCCCCCTCTTCTTCCTCCCCCTTTCTTTCTCCCCCTCCCTCTTGCACTTGCTTGTTCTTCAATGCTTCCCCTCTTCTTTGCCCCTCCTACCCCCTCCATTGATGCCCTCCCTCCTTTCTCTTCCTTTCTTTTGCCCCTCCTCCCCTTCTCTTCTTTGTTGCCCCTCCACCACCCCCTCCATTAATGCCCTCCCTCCTCCCTCTCATAGCTCTCTCTCTCCCGAGCTAGTTGGAGCTATATTTATGCAGGTACCTCACTATCTAGAGCTACTAGCTAATTATAAGAAGGTGCTCGATATCCCTCTTGACAAATAGGTGAGAAAAAAAGAGTTGTGCAAGAATGGAAATATGTGTGTTTGCGATTAGGACCGAAACTATATGCGATATGAATATACCGAATTGTGTGTGGCATGTGAGTGACATGAGTTGCCTATGTTTTGCCGAAATGTCAATTCAATTCCGTTTCGGCGAATTTTGGGCAAACTCAGTATGTCCTATGTTTAGGGAAGGTCATGCCGAATTTTTGTATGAATTTGATCCATGCATGCATACATACGTGGTTATAATATTTGCTCCGCGCGCAGGTAATCATGAAGGTCAATGGAAGGATGGTGGAAAGATACTGGCAATCTGCTGTGGACGACATGTATGAAAAAAGACTGAAGGATGTTTTATGTCCGTGTCGATAATGCAAAGGAATGGTCAGGCTCGACCCCTTTGAGGGTGGCACATTCGAGGCGCACCTGCTCATGCATGGTTTCATGCATCGCCATACTCGGTGGATAAGTGAAGATGATGATGATGAGGAGGAGGAGGAGGATGTCTACGGGACAGGAAATAACGACATGGGGCCACCAAACGAAGAGATGATCGATTATGTGCCCAAAGAGGAAGACGGCCTCAGAAATGTCGATGGCGAAGAGGAAGTTCAAGGCGGACAAGACACGGACTCGCCGCCGTCTTCGTCGCTACTAAGTTCAACCATGCGGGATCCGCATGTTCGAGAATTGCTTCGCAAGAAGACGACTAGCGACAAAGCTTCTTCTAGAGAGGAGGCCAAACTGGCGCAATTGGAGGTAGACTCGGTGACTCCTTTGTATGATTGATACGTCTCCAACGTATCTATAATTTTTTATTGTTCCATGCTATATTATATTCTGTTTTGGACATTATTGGGCTTTATTATACACCTCTATATTATTTTTCGGACTAACCTATTAACCAGAGGCCCAGCCCAGAATTGCTGTTTTTTTTGCCTATTTCTGAGTTTCGCAGAAAAAGAATATCAAACAGAGTCCAAACGGAATGAAACCTTTGGGAACGTAATTTTCGGAACGAACGTGATCCAGAGGACTTGGACCCTACGTCAAGACATCAACCAGGAGGCCACAAGGTAGGGGCGCGCCCTCCACCCTTGTGGGCCCCCTGTTGCTCCACCGACGTACTCCTTCCTCCTATATATACCTACGTACCCCCAAACTACCAGATACGGAGCCAAAACCCTAATTCCATCGCCGTAACTTTCTGTATCCACGAGATCCCATCTTGGGGCTTGTTCCGGAGCTCCGCCGGAGGGGGCATCGATCACGAAGGGCTTCTACATCAACACCATAGCCCCTCCGATGAAGTGTGAGTAGTTTACCTCAGACCTTCGGGTCCATAGTTACTAGCTAGATGGCTTCTTCTCTCTTTTTGGATCTCAATACAAAGTTCTCCCCCTCTCTTCTGGAGATCTATTCGATGTAATCTTCTTTTGCGGTGTGTTTGTTGAGACCGATGAATTGTGGGTTTCTGATCAAGTTTATCTATGAACAATATTTGAATCTTCTCTGAATTCTTTTATGTATTATTTGTTATCTTTGCAAGTCTCTTCGAATTATCAGAGCGGTTTGGCCTACTATATTGATCTTTCTTGCAATGGGAGAAGTGCTTAGCTTTGGGTTCAATCTTGCGGTGTCCTTTCCCAGTGACAGTAGGGGCAACAAGGCACGTATTGTATTGTTGCCATCGAGGATAACAAGATGGGGTTTATATCATATTGCATGAGTTTATCCCTCTACATCATGTCATCTTGCTTAAAGCGTTACTCTGTTCTTATGAACTTAGTACTCTAGATGCATGCTGGATAGCGGTCGATGTGTGGAGTAATAGTAGTAGATGTAGGCAGGATTCGGTCTACTTGTCTCGGACGTGATGCCTATGTACATGATCATACCTAGATATTCTCATAACTACGCTCAATTATGTCAATTGCTCAATAGTAATTTGTTTACCCACCGTGAATACTTATGCTCTTGAGAGAAGTCACTAGTGAAACCTATGGCCCCCGGGTCTATTTTCCATCATATTAATCTTCCAACACTTAGTTATTTTTATTGCCTTTTATTTTACTTTGCATCTTTATCATAAAAAATACCAAAAATATTATCTTATCATATCTATCAGATCTCACTCTCGTAAGTGACCGTGTAGGGATTGACAACTTCTTATCGTGTTGGTTGCAAGGATTTATTTGTTTGTGTAGGTGCGAGGGACTCGTGCGTGGCCTCCTACTGGATTGATACCTTGGTTCTCAAAAACCGAGGGAAATACTTACGCTACTTTGCTGTATCACCCTTTCCTCTTCAAGGGAAAACCAACGAAGTGCTCAAGAGGTAGCAAGACGGATTTCTAGCGCCGTTGCCGGGGAAGCCTATGCAAAAGTCAACACACCAAGTACCCATCTCAAACCCTTATCTCCCGCATTACATTATTTGCCATTTGCCTCTCGTTTTCCTCTCCCCCACTTCACCCTTGCCATTTTATTCGCCCTCTCTTTTCCGCTTGCCTCTTTTTGCCCGTCACTTGTTTGCTCGTGTGTTGGATTGCTTGCTTGTCATGATGGCTCAAGATAACACTAAATTGTGTGACTTTACAAATACCAACAACAATGATTTCCTTAGCACTCCGATTTCTCATGTTACCGTTACTGAATCTTGTGAAATCAATGCTGCTTTGTTGAATCTTGTCATGAAATATCAAGTCGCCGGCCTTCCTAGTGAAGATGCCACTACCCATCTAAATAGCTTCGTTGATTTGTGTGATATGCAAAAGAAGAAAGATGTGGATAATGATATTGTTAAATTGAAGCTATTTCCTTTTTCGCTTAGAGATCATGCTAAAGCTTGGTTTTTGTCTTTGCCTAAAAATAGTATTGATTCATGGAATAAGTGCAAAGATGCTTTTATCTCAAAGTATTTTCGTCCCGCTAAGATTATCTCTCTTAGAAACGATATTAAAATATTAAGCAACTTGATCATGAACATGTTGCACAAGCTTGGGAGAGGATGAAATTAATGATACGTAATTGCCCTACGCACGGTTTGAATTTGTGGATGATTATACAAAATATTTATGCCGGATTGAACTTTGCTTCTAGAAATCTTTTAGATACGGCCGCGGGAGGCACTTTTATGGAAATCACTTTAGGAGAAGCTACTAAACTCCTAGATAATATTATGGTTAATTATTCTCAATGGCACACTAAAAGATCTACAAATAAAAAAGTGCATGCCATAGAAGAAATTAATGTTTTGAGTGGAAAGAAGGATGAATTTATGAAATTATTTGCTAATAAAAGTGTTTCTTCTGATCCTAATGATATGCCTTTGTCTACTTTGATTTTGAATAATAATGAATCTATGGATGTGAATTTTGTTGGTAGGAATAATTTTGGTAACAACGCGTATAGAGGAAACTTTAATCCTTGGCCGTATCCTAGTAATTCCGCTAATAATTATGGTAATTCCTACAAGAATTCTTATGGAAATTATAATAAGATGTACTCTGATTTTGAATCTAATATTAAATATTTTATTACTTCGCAAAAGAATTTCAATGCTTTGATTGAAGAAAAATTTCTTAAGATTGATGAGTTGGCTAGGAACATTGATAGCATTTCCCTTGATATTGATTCTTTGAAACTTAGATCTATTCTACCTAAGCATGATAACAATGAGTCTCTCAAATCCATGAGAATTTCCATTGATGAGTGCAAAGAAAGAACTGCTAGGATGCGTGCTAAGAAACTTAGATCTATTCTTCTAGTTTCCATGATAATAAAGATGAAGATCTAAAAGTTATTGATATTTCCCCTATTAAATCTTTGTTTTGGAATATGAATCTTGATAATTATGGGACTTATTATGATCCACCTTTACCTAGCCGGTGTTCCAAAAATTCGGAGTCTTTAGATCTTGATGCTAAAATTGTTAAAAGTGGGATTGAAGAAGTCAAAACTTTAAATATTAATGAACCCACTATTTTGGATTTCAAGGAATTTAATTATGATAATTTCTCTTTGATAGATTGTATTTCCTTGTTGCAATCCGTGCTAAATTCTCCTCATGCTTATAGTCAAAATAAAGCTTTCACTAAACATATCGTTGATCCTTTGATGCAATCTTATGAAGAAAAACTTGAGTTGGAAGTTTCTATCCCTAGAAAACTTAATGATGAGTGGGAACCTACTATTAAAATTAAAATTAAAGATCATGAATGCTATGCTTTGTGTGATTTGGGTGCTAGTGTTTCCACGATTCCAAAGACTTTGTGTGATTTGCTAGGTTTCCGTGATTTTGATGATTGCTCTTTAAACTTGCACCTTGCGGATTCCACTATTAAGAAACCTATGGGAAGAATTAATGATGTTATTATTGTTGCAAATAGGAACTATGTGCCCGTAGATTTTATTGTTCTTGATATCGATTGCAATCCTTCATGTCCTATTATTCTTGGTAGACCTTTCCTTAGAACGATCGGTGCAACTATTGATATGAAGGAAGGGAATATTAGATTCCAATTTCCGTTAAGAAAAGGCATGGAACAATTTCCTAGAAAGAAAATAAATTACCATATGAATCTATCATGAGAGCCACTTATGGATTGCCTACCAAAGATGGCAATACCTAGATCTATCCTTGCTTTTTATGCCTAGCTAGGGGCGTTAAACGATAGCGCTTGTTGGGAGGCAACCCAATTTTATTTTTATTCCTTGCTGTTTGCTCCCGTTTAGTAATAAATAATTTATCTAGCCTCTGTTTTGGTTGTGTTTTTTGTGTTTAATTAGTGTTTGTGCCAAGTAGAACCGTTGGGAAGACTTGGGGAAAGTCTTTTTAATCTTGCTGTAAAAAGCACAAACTTTAGCGCTCACGAGAATTGCTGCCATTTTTATTTGGAAAGTGATATTTAGTTAATTCAATTTGAAGATGATTAATAGATAAATTCCTCACGTCCAGCAATTTATTTTAAAAAATTTGGGGTTACAGATCTTGCGTTAGCTACAGATTACTACATACTGTTTTGTTTTTGATAGATTCTGTTTTTCGTGTGTTGTTTGCTTATTTTAAAGAATCTATGGCAAGTAAAGTAGTTTATAAACCATAGAGAAGTTGGAATACATTAGTTTTAACACCAAAATAAATAAATAATGAATTCATTATAATACCTTGCAGTGGTGTTTTGTTTTCTTTCTCTAACGGGGCTCACGAGATTTTCTACTTTAAGTTTTGTGTTTTGAAGTTTTCAAGTTTTGGGTGAAAGATTTGATGGATTATGGAACAAGGAGTGGCAAAATCCTAAGCTTGGGGATTCCCATGGCACCCCAAGATAATCTAAGGACACCTAAAATCCAAAGCTTGGGGATGCCCCGGAAGGCATCCCCTCCTTCGTCTACTTCCATCGGTAACTTTACTTCGAGCTATATTTTTATTCACCACATGATACGTGTTTTGCTTGGAGTGTCTTGTATGATTTGAGTCTTTGCTTTTTAGTTTACCACAATCATCCTTGTTGTACACACCTTTTTAGAGAGAGACACATGATTCGGAAATTATTAGAATACTCTATGTGCTTCACTTATATCTTTTGAGTTATATAGTTTTTGCTCTAGTGCTTCACTTATATCTTTTAGAGCATGATGGTGGATTTGTTTTATAGAAACTATTATTCTCTCATGCTTCACTTAGATTATTTTGAGAGTCTTAAATAGCATGGTAATTTACTTAAATAATCCTAATATGCTAGGTATTCAAGACTAGTAAAAACTTTCTTATGAGTGTGTTGAATACTAAGAGAAGTTTGATACTTGATGATTGTTTTGAGACATGGAGGTAGTGATATCAAAGTTGTGCTAGTTGAGTAGTTGTGAATTTGAAAAATACTTGTGTTGAAGTTTGCAAGTCCCGTAGCATGCACGTATGGTAAACGTTATGTAACAAATTTGAAACATGAGGTGTTCTTTGATTGTCCTCCTTATGAGTGGCGGTCGGGGATGAGCGATGGTCTTTTCCTACCAATCTATCCCCCTAGGAGCATGCACGTAGTGCTTGGTTTTTGATGACTTGTTGATTTTTGCAATAAGTATGTGAGTTCTTTATGACTAATGTTGAGTCCATGGATTATACGCACTCTCACCTTTCCATCATTGCTAGCCTCTTCGGTACCGTGCATTGCCCTTTCTCACATTGAGAGTTGATGCAAACTTCGCCGGTGCATCCAAACCCCGTGATATGATACGCTCTTTCACACATAAACCTCCTTATATATTCCTCAAAACAGCCACCATACCTACCTATTATGGCATTCCCATAGCCATTCCGAGATATATTGCCATGCAACTTTACACTGTTCCGTTTATCATGACACGTTCATCATTGTCATATTGCTTTGCATGATCATGTAGTTGACATAGTATTTGTGGCAAAGCCACCATTCATAATCCTTTCATGCATGTCGCTCTTGGTTCATTGCATATCCCGGTACACCGCCGGAGGCATTCATATAGAGTCATAATTTGTTCTAGTATCGAGTTGTAATCATTGAGTTGTAAATAAATAGAAGTTCGATGATCATCATTTTCTAGAGCATTGTTCAAAGTGAGAAAAAAAAGAGAAAGGCCATAAAAAAGAGAAGGCCCAAAAAATGAGAGAAAAAGAGAGAAGGGACAATGTTACTATCCTTTTTACCACACTTGTGCTTCAAAGTAGCACCATAATCTTCATGATAGAGAGTCTTTTGTTTTGTCACTTTCATATACTAGTGGGAACTTTTCATTATAGAACTTGGCTTGTATATTCCAACAATGGGCTTCCTCAAATGCCCTAGGTCTTCGTGAGCAAGCAAGTTGGATGCACACCCACTTAGTTTCTTTTGTTAAGCTTTTGTATATTTATAGCTCTAGTGCATCCGTTGCATGGCGATCCCTACTCCTTGCATTAATATCAATTGATGGGCATCTCCATAGCTCATTGATTAGCCTCGTTGATGTGAGACTTTCTCCCTTTTTTGTCTTCTCCACATAACCCCCATAATTATATTATATTCCACCCATAGTGCTATATCCATGGCTCACGCTCATGTATTGCGTGAAGGTTGAAAAGGTTTGAGATTACTAAAGTATGAAACAATTGCTTGGCTTGTCATCGGGGTTGTGCATGATGAGAGCATTCTTGTGTGACGAAAATGGAGCATGACTAAACCATATGATTTTGTAGGGATGAACTTTCTTTGGCCATGTTATTTTGAGAGATGTCAATATTGAACTTTTATCTTGAATCTTTCGGATCTGAATATTCATACCACAATTAAGAAGAATTACATTGAAATTATGCCAAGTAGCATTCCACATCAAAAAATCTGTTTTTAATATTTGCCTACTCGAGGACGAGTAGGAATTAAGCTTGGGGATGCTTGATATGTCTCCAACGTATCTATAATTTTTGATTGTTCCGTGCTATATTATATTCTGTTTTGGACTTTATTGGGCTTTATTATACACTTTTATATTATTTTTGGGACTAACCTATTAACCGGAGGCCCAACCCAGAATTGCTGTTTTTTTGCCTATTTCAGAGTTTCACAGAAAAAGAATATCAAACGGAATCCAAACGGAATGAAACCTTCGAGAACGTGATTTTCGGAACTAACGTGATCCAGAGGACTTGGACCCTAAGTCAAGACATCAACCAGGAGGCCACAAGGTAGGGGGGCGCGCCCTCCACCCTCGTGGGCCCCCTGTTGCTCCACCGATGTACTCTTTCCTCCTATATATACCTACGTACCCCCAAACTACCAGATATGGATCCAAAACCCTAATTCCACTGCTGTAACTTTCTGTATCCATGAGATCCCGTCTTGCGGCCTGTTCCGGAGCTCCGCCAGACGGGGCATTGATCATGGAGGGCTTCTACATCAACACCATAGCCCCTCCGATGAAGTGTGAGTAGTTTATCTCAAACATTCTGGTCGATATTACTAGCTAGATAGCTTCTTCTCTCTTTTTGGATCTCAATACAAAGTCCCCCCCTCTCTTGTGGAGATCTATTCAATGTAATCTTCTTTTGTGGTGTGTTTGTTGAGACCGATGAATTGTTGGTTTAGGATCAAGTTTATCTATGAACAATATTTGAATCTTCTCTGAATTCTTTTATGTATGATTGGTTATCTTTGCAACTCTCTTCGAATTATCAGTTTGGTTTGGCCTACTAGATTGATCTTTCTTGCAATAGGAGAAGTGCTTAGCTTTGGGTTTAATCTTGAGGTGTCCTTTCCTAGTGACAGTAGGGGAAGCAAGGCACATATTGTATTTTTGACATCGAGGATAACAAGATGGGGTTTATATCATATTGCATGAGTTTATCACTCTACATCATGTCATCTTGCTTAAAGCGTTACTTTGTTCTTATGAACTTAATACTCTAGATGCATGCTGGATAGCAGTCGATGTGTGGAGTAATAGTAGTAGATGCAGGCAGGAGTCGGTCTACTTTTCTCGGATGTGATGCCTATATACATGATCATACCTAGATATTCTCATAACCATGCTCAATTCTTTCAATTGCTCAACAATAATTTGTTTACCCACCGTGAATACTTATGCTCTTGAGAGAAGCCACTAGTGAAACCTATGGCCCCCGGGTCTATTTTCCATCATATTAATCTTCCAACACTTAGTTATTTTTATTGCCTTTTATTTTACTTTGCATCTTTATCATAAAAAAATACCAAAAATATTATCTTATCATATCTATCAGATCTCACTCTCGTAAGTGACCGTGTAGGGATTGACAACCCCTTATCGCGTTGGTTGCGAGGATTTATTTGTTTGTGTAGGTGCGAGGGACTCGTGCGTGGCCTCCTACTGGATTGATACCTTGGTTCTCAAAAATTGAGGGAAATACTTACGCTACTTTGCTGCATCACCCTTTCCTCTTCAAGGGAAAACCAACGCAGTGCTCAAGAGGTAGCAATGATGGTTGCAATCCCGAGGTGACCCGCTTGAGTTTCACACTAGAACTTCTAAAGACGAAGGCAAAAAACAAATGGACAGATACAAGCCTGGATGAGCTTCTGAAGTATATAAAGAAGGTTCTTCCCATGGGAAGCCCGTGTCCTACTAGTGTCGAGGAGGCAAAGAAAATCGTATGCCCTCTTGATCTACCACACATTAGATATCACACATGCATCAATGATTGCATCATATATCCGAACGACCACGCGGAAAAAACCATCTGTCCAAAGTGCAATGCTTCACGATATAAAAAGGCTGGAAAGAAAGCTCCATAGAAAGTTGTATGGTACTTTCCGATCACTCCGCATCTACAACGGTATTTTGTAGATCCTAAGGAAGCAAAGCTTATGCGCTAGCACGCGGACAGGGTGAAGCCAGATGACGGAGATGAGCCGAAGCTGAGACACCTCGCAAATGCTAGCCAGTGGAGAGCATTAAATGCTGAATTTGATTTTTTCGCAAATGATCCAAGGAACATCGTGCTTGGCGCTAGTAGTGATGGCATGAATCCATTTGGCAACCAGAACACCAATCATAGAACATGGCCCGCGTTTGTATGGATGTACAACCTCCCCTCTGGTTGTGCATGAAGGAAAAATACATACACATGGCTATGCTTATTCAAGGGTCGAGACAACCAAGAAATGATATAAATCTGTATCTCGGGTTACTGAAAGAGGAGCTACAGACCTTATGGACAACGTCGGCCAAGACATGGGATGCAAGCAAAGGAGAGTATTTCTACATGAGAGCCGCGTTGATCACGACGGTGCAGGACTATCTTGGTTACGGCTATCTCTCCGGCCAGGTGTGCCACGGATATTGCGGATGCACGAGGTGCATGGATGATACAACTTCTCTGCAGCTATCGAAAGATGGCGGGTCTTTGAAAATCGTGTACATGGGGCATCAAAGATGGCTCGAGAAGGATGGCCCATGGAGAAAGCATGGAGATCTATTCAATGGTAAGGCTGAGCATCGAGGTCCTCCACGTAAGCGTAGCGGTGCAGAAATATGTAAGTTATTGAAGAACTGGGAAGAGTGCCCCTCACCGGGAAAGACGAAGAAAAAGGCGCCGGAGCCCCTGCCGAAGGTATGGAAGACGAGATCTGTTTTCTGGGACTTGGAATACTGGCCCATACTCGACACGCCCATAGCCTTGATCAAATGCATATCACAAAAAATATCCTTGAGAGTTTGCTTGGAACATTGATGAACATGTCGGAGAGGACCAAGGATGGGCCAAAGGCAAGAAAAGACTTGGAATTTTTGAATATCAGGAAAGATCTCCAAATACCCAGTAAAAGGTCGTCAGAGGAGACCGAGACGGAGACGGAGATGGAAGATAGGGGCAAAAAGTAAACAAGAAGGAAGAACAATATTGCCCCCCCCCTCTGGCTTCACCTTAGATCCGACGGAGGTCGATCAATTGTTCAAGTGACCTGCCGGAATCAAAGTTAGTTCCGGATACTGTGGTAAGATAAGCAGATATTTGGACACTAAGAAAAAAAGGTTCAGTGGGATGAAGTCTCACGACTGTCATGTGATGATGACACAGTTACTCCCAGTTGCGCACACATGTGCGTGAGACGCTTACTGACCTATGCCACTTTTTTGATGCTATCTCTCGAAAGTCGATCAGTGTGAAGCAACTCCATAGGCTACAGGAAGAGATCATTGTCATACTGAATGAGCTAGAGATGTACTTCCTGCCCGCATTCTTTTATGTCATGGTTGTCGGTGTACTAAAGTAGGGGTACCTTAGTATCCCGAACTTGTGCACGGGCAGTCGCAGCGACCCGCGGCAAGGCTTGCCGGGCGACCGCCAAGACCCTCCATGGTTCCTTTGGGGCCATTCAAGAACAAAGTATCCAAGAGCAAAACAAGGCCCCGGCAAGAGGAGCTTGCCGGGAAGGAGACAAGACCCCGGCAAGAGGAGCTTGCCGGGAAGGAGACGAGGCCCCAGCAAGAGGAGCTTGCCGGGAAGGAGACGAGACCCCGGCAAGAGGAGCTTGCCGGGAAGACAACCAAAGCATCTCAAGAAGCTCGCTGCGGCGCACTGCACGTCTCGACAAGACCCGGTGAGCGACAAGCTCCCGGACACGGCAAGGCAACATCCGCGGCAAGGCGCTTGCCGTGGCAAGCTACTACTCCGCAGCCCGCGCTCCAGCTCACCCACCAACGTGTCGCTTTGGGACCGCTCCTGGCATACGTGGCGGGAGGCTGTGCAGCCAGGGGCATGCGGTGGCAAACAAGCGCTGACAAGATAGCCATCGTGGCAAATGGTGGCGTTCCTAGCGGTCCCTCTCTGTACTGTCTAGGTGACACAGATAGGCATTTAATGTCCTTGTCCCCTGCCGTCAGGGTTAGGTATGATACGACTGTCGTAGGCAGTGGAGCCAACTACCACCTCTTTTACATTTTTACCCCCACCTCTATTGCCACCTGTCGGTGACCCCTTAGACATATAAAAGGAGGCGCATGCGCAACAGAGAAGGGGGGAGGACGGCCATTCTCACGCTCGGTCTCGCCAGCTACTTGAGTGTACTGTAGCACTCATCGCTCCCGAGCAAGAACTCAATACAACCACCAAAGCAGGAGTAGGGTTTTACGCATCCGTGCGGCCCGAACCTGGGTAAACCGACCGCGTCGCTCGTGCGTTCGCCTCGATCTGCTCTTTGTGCATCCACCGCCCCCTGCCGAACCGAAAGGGGCTCGGTCCGCCGATCCCCATAGGTGTACGTGGGATCAGCAACCCCCGACATCTTTGGCGCGCCAGGTAGGGGGTGCGTCGAGGTTGTGCGAACCTGATCCAGCGTTCGCACGAGCCAAATCTTCATCTTCTTCATCAACATGCTGCCGAAGAAGAAGGCTTCGGAGGTAGCCGCTCCGTCTGCGCCGATCCCACCATCGCCAGAGCGAACGGCTGGTGGGGTAGGCGCCGGCGAAAGAGCGGGCGACGACGGGGGGACTCATGGTGCTACCGGGTCCAAGGACAAGGCTGCGCCGCACGTCGGCGGCGCGGTCGCCTCCCACAACGACCGCGCGCACTCCAAGACCTCGGCGTCCGTACATGCACCGCGCCCGTCCCAGGAGGCGTGGGACCAGCGGCGTCATGGTACCCATGGTACCATACGTCTGCTGGGCCAAGATCAAGCTGGCGGATCCCAGAGTGCTCAGGACCAGCATGCACGCCAACATGCTGGCGCGAGCGTGGCGCGGTCGCTTGGACGAGATGTTGCTCCTTCTAACGCAGTTAGAAGTCCGAGCATATCTCGCTCCTCGCACCGTTCGCTGCCGCCGCCCACCACTCCGGCGGAAGCATTGGCACATGCCCAGCTGCTCCTAGACTACCCTCCAGCGCCAGAGAAGATCGATGACTGGAGGGCCACTATCCAGAGCCTCATCGGCTTCGCCAACGGTGACAACCCACGGCAGCCAAGCGCATCGCTGCCGCGGCAAGTCAGCCAGGCGCGAGCCGGTGGCGACAAGACCGGCGAAGGTGCAACCACTGTGCACTCTCCGCCCCGAAGGCCAAGATCGCCGACTCGCCGGATCCACCTCGACAGCTACTCCACCGCGTCGTCAGATCCGCGAGCTCGTCGCGATCAGCACCAAGTTCTTCATGAGAGACAGTAGGAAGACGCTCGGACACGGATCGAGCGCCGAAGAGAAGCGCGGCGTCAATCAGACCTGCGCGCTGGGCCCTCTGTTGACATTCATGCGCCCGGAGAACCAGGCGACTTGCCGTACACGGCAGGTTGCCCTGTGTTAACCCGTGAGCTGCGGCAAGTCCAGTGGCCCAGCCAGAAATATTTCAAGCCAGACGTGCCGGAGAAGTATGAAGGCAAGTCGCACCCATCGGAGTTCCTTAGCATCTACACCATTGCGGTGCAAGCTGCCGGGGGGCAAGATGACAAGGTCCTTCCAACTACTTCCCGCTCGTGCTCAAGCCCGAAGTCAGATCACGGCTCATGCACTTGCCGGACAACTCCGTATCCTCTTGGGCGGACTTGTGCCATTAGTTTGTCGGCGCCTTTACAGGCGGCCACAAACCACATGGCCAAGAGAGTGACCTCCACCTGCTTGCCCAGAAGGAAGGAGAGCCCCTGCGCAAGTATATCCAGAGATTCAGTCGCGTGCAGCGCAATATCCCGGACATCCACCCTGCCGCGGTTATTAGCGCGTTCCATCAGAACGTGCATAATCGCAGGATGCGGGAGGAGATGGCGATGAGCAGGATCAGAGACGTCAGTGAGCTATACGCCCTGGCCGACAAGTGCGCACGCGCTGAGGAAGGGAGGAAACTCCCCGGAGAGACTACTGGAACAGGGGGATCTGACAGTGAGGATGCCGCCCCGGCAAAGAAGAACCGGAGGCGCAACAGGAGGAAGGGCAAAGAGGTGCTAGTCGTCGAGCAGTCCGGCGATGACGGTGCTGCCAAGCAAGCCAAAGTTGGTAGCTCCGGCAAGGAGGTTGCCGCATGCACCAACTGCCAAGTTGTGGCGGCCGCCGACAAGCAGGGCAGCTCCGACAAGTAGTACTGCAAGATCCACCGCACCAAGGGCCACGATCTCCAGAGCTGCAGGAAGGTCGAGCAGCTTGTCCATCAACAAAAAGCTGAGTACGAGCGGCGCGACAAGGAGAGAGCTCAAGGAGGCGGTGGAGAGGCCTGTAAGAAGCGCGTTGTCCAGGGAGGACGCCGCGACAAGGTCAAGCAGCGGCAAGGAGACAGACCTCCCCGCGGCCGCGACAAGGATGATGACGAAGACGACGACGAAGACATGGATGATGTTGAGAACAGTGAGCAGGAGTTTTAGAAGGCTACAGAAGTCTTGTGTGTTGACGGTGGTGCTTCTCTGCATACTTCCCACTGCCAACTCAAACAGTGGCTCCGGGAAGTTAATGTGGCAGAGCCACCTGTCGAATCACGCAAGCTTCTGAAGTGGTCCAGCACGCCTATCGTCTTTGACATTGAGGACCACCCTGATCGCACAACTGCGGCCGGGTGCTTGCCGTTGTTGGTTTCGCCAACAATCCGCAACCTCAAGGTCACCAAGATGCTAGTTGACGGCGGGGCCGGCTTAAATCTGATCTCCTCCGCTGTGCTCCAGAAACTCCAGATCCCGGACAGCGAGCTCGAAGAGACCGGTACATTCCAAGGAATTAACCCGGGAAGGAGCAAACCGAAAGGGAAGGTCACGTTGCCGGTGACATTTGGCAGCGAGCTGAATTTCAGAACGGAGAGGGTCACTTTTGACGTTGCTGATTTCCCATTGCCTTACAATGGGATACTTGGCCGTCCAGCGCTCGCCAAGTTCATGGCAGCCTCTCACTATGCATACAACATGCTCAAGATGCCAGGCCCGATAAGCGTCATCTCTGTCCCTGGCGATAAGAAGGATGCCCTTATCTGCGCCGACAAGATCTACCGGGAAGCAGCTGCCGCGACAGACCGCAAGACACTTGCCGCTGAAGCTCCCGGGGGGAAGAAGAAGACCAAGTCCGGCAAGAGCTCTGATGCCTACTCTGGCAAGCGCGCCTCTTCGGAGTGCTGCGCTGCCGTCGAGGACGCACCATCGAGCTCCACCGGCAAGAGTAAGAAGACGATGGCAGCTCCACCGCTTACCAAGAAGGTGTCCGCCAAGGAGGACAGCACTGGTGGTACCTTCACCATCAGTGCCACGCTTGACCCTAAATAGGAAAACGCGCTCGTTACTTTCCTGCGGGCGAATGTCGACGTGTTTGCATGGCAACCGTCTGACATCCCCGGTGTTCCCAGGAAGGTAATTGAGCACCATCTTGCCGTTTGCCCTCATGCGCGGCCCGTCAAGCAGAAGGTCAGGAAACAGGCGGTGGAGCGCCAAGAATTCATAGCAGAAGAAATCAAGAAATTGGAAGCAGCAGGCCTTGTCAGAGCGGTGCTCCATCCCACGTGGTTGGCCAATCCGGTTGTAGTGCGCAAGGCGAATGGGAAATGGAGGCTTTGTATTGACTTTACTGATGTTAATAAAGCTTGTCCCAAAGATCCATTTCCCTTGCCGCGCATTGACCAGATTGTCGACTCCACAGCCGGATGTGAGTTGCTTTCATTTCTTGACGCATATTCGGGATACCATCAGATCTTCATGGCAGAAGAGGATGAGGAGAAAACCGCATTCATTACTCCATGTGGCACGTACTGTTTCGTACGGATGCCTTTCGGATTAAAGAATGCTGGTTCAACATTTGCCAGAGTAGTCCATATCGCTTTGAAGCCACAGATACGCGGAAATGTGGAAGCTTACATGGATGATATAGTGGTCAAAAGCAAAGATAGGGCAACTCTGATCCAAGACTTAGAAGAGACTTTTGCAAATCTACGCAAGGTCAACCTCAAGCTCAACCCCGAGAAGTGTGTGTTTGGAGTCCCTTCCGGCAAACTTCTCGGGTTCTTTGTGTCTCAGCGGGGAATCGAAGCTAATCCCGACAAGATCAAGGCCATTGAGCAGATCGAAGCACCAAAGCGCGTCAAGGATGTACGGAAGCTTGCCGGCTGCGTGGCTGCTCTCAGCAGGTTTATCTCTCGGTCTGCTGAGCGCGCCCTGCCGTTTTTCAAAATTTTGAAAAGGGCAGGTCCAATGAAATGGACTCCGGAAGCGGAGGCTGCGCTGCAAGACTTGAAGAGATACCTGTCCTCCACTCCAACACTTGTCGCACCTAAACCACAAGAGAAGTTGCTGCTGTACATAGCGGCAACCAATCAAGTGGTTAGTGCTGCGTTAGTAGCGGAGAGGGAGGCAAATGACGAGCCAGCGACCACGGCAAGCACATCTAGCGACAAGCAGGGGGCTTCCCCGACAAGCTCTGGTCCTGACAAGCAGGGGTCTGCGTAGATGCAAGAGGAGATACAGAAGAAGATGGTGCAGCGCCCAGTTTACTTTGTCAGTTCCCTTTTGCAGGGGGCTAGGTCAAGGTACTCTGGTGTGCAGAAGTTGCTTTTCAGCCTTCTCATGGCCTCGAGAAAGCTGCGCCATTACTTTCAAGCACATGAGATCACAGTTGTCACTCGCTTTCCGCTGAAGAGGATATTGCAAAATCCAGAAGCAACTGGCAGGATTGTCGAGTGGGCACTGGAACTGTCAAGCTTTGGCCTCAAGTTTGAGAGTACATCAACAATCCAGAGCAGAGCATTGGCAGAGTTCATAGTAGAATGGACGCCAACTCCAGACAAAGAAATTCCGGAGACGAGCATCCCCGCCAAGGAAGCAAGCAAAGAGTGGCTCATGTACTTTGACGGTGCCTTCTCACTGGAAGGCGCCGGTGCTGGTGTACTGCTTGTCGCACCCACCGAAGAGCACCTCAAGTACATAGTCCAGATGCACTTTCCCAAGGAGCAAGCGACAAACAATACTGCAGAGTATGAAGGCTTGCTTGCCGGTCTCAGGATCGCAGCAGAACTTGGGATTAAGAAGCTCATTGTCCGGGGTGACTCGCAGCTTGTCGTCCACCAAGTGAACAAGGTTTACCAGAGTCCGTTGATGGAAGCTTACGTTGATGAAGTGAGGAAGCTAGAAGAGCGCTTCGACGGCCTGCAAATGGAACATGTTCCAAGAGCTGAGAACGACATTGCCGATGGCCTGTCAAAGTGCGCTGCACTTAAATTACCTGTGGAACCAGGGATTTTTGTGCTCAAGCTGACTCAACCGTCCGTAACACCATCAACTGGACAGAGCAAGAAGAGGAAGTTGATTTCTGGTGACTATCTTCCGGTAGAGCTTCCCGGAGCCGCCGCCAAGAAGGTCCCCAAGATCGACGCCAAGAATGCTGAGGAGCAGTCTGCTCCGGCAAGCCCCAGGGTTTGTTCCATTGAAGCAGATTCCCCCGACAAGTTTTGCTCCGGCAAGCTTGCCGAGGAACGTCAAGCTCCGGCAGAGCCACGGGCTCTTGCCGTAGAAGCGGACGTTCCCGCAGCAGCAGATGTGCCTTTAGTCCTTGTTGTCGAGCCACAGGCTCCAACATGGGCGCAGCAGATTGTCCGTTTCCTTCACACAGGAGAGCTTCCCGAGGAACCATAAGAAGCGGAAAGAGTAGCCCGGCAGTCTAGTATGTACCAGTTTGTCGACAACACACTGTGCAGAAGAAGACTCAACGGTGTGAAATTGAAGTGTATTCCTCGGGAAGATGGACAGAAGCTGCTGGCAGAGATACATGGAGGCATATGTGGTCACCACATTGGCGCGAGAGCTCTTGTCGGGAAAGCATTCCGGCAAGGCTTCTTCTGGCCGACAGCCCTCTAGGATGCAACTGCACAAGTAACCAAGTGTGAAGCGTGCCAGTTCCATTCCAAGCAGATACACCAGGCAGCTCAAGCTCTCCAGACGATCCCTTTATCCTGGCCATTCTCGGTCTAGGGGCTCGATATCCTCGGCCCCTTTCCCCGAGCTGTCGGGGGCTTTGAGTACTTGTACGTCGCAATCGACAAGTTCACAAAGTGGCCGGAAGTGGAACCAGTGAGGAAGGTGGCAGCACAGTCAGCAGTCAAGTTCTTCAGGTCGATTGTCTGCCGTTTCGGAATCCCCAACAGGATAATCACCGACAACGGTACACAATTTACGAGCCGCACCTTCATGCAGTACGTCCAAGATCTTGGCGCCAAGGTCTGCTTCGCTTCTGTTGCTCACCCGAGAGGAACGACCTAGCGGAGAGGGCAAATGCTGAAGTGCTGCGCGGGCTCAAGACCAAGACTTTCGACAGGCTGCACAAGTGCGGACGCAACTGGATCGAGGAGCTGCTGGTGGTTCTTTGGTCGATCAGGACGACGCCAAATCGAGCCACTGGCCAGACACCCTTCGCTCTAGTCTATGGAGCGGAGGCAGTTATCCCCACGGAACTCATATACGGGTCACCTCGAGTGCTCGCTTATGATGAGCTTGACCAAGAGCAGCTACGGCAAGATGACGCGCTGCTCCTTGAGGAAGACCGTCTTTAGGCTGCTGTGCGAGCCGCTCGCTACCAGCAAGCTTTGCGCCGCTATCATAGGCGCAAAGTTAACGCCAGAAGTCTCGAGGAAGGCGACCTTGTTCTTTGGCGCGTTCAGTCCGCCAAGAATTCCAACAAGTTGACGCCGAAGTGGGAAGGCCCTTACCGGGTGAAACGAGTCACCAGGCCTGGCGCTGTCCGCCTGGAGACCGAAGATGGCGTACCGGTGAGCAACTCCTGGAATATCGAGCATCTTCGTAAGTTTTACCCGTAAGGCGCGGTTATCGGACCCTGTCCGGCAACCACCCTTTTGTACAAGTCTTGCCGTTGTTGCATGTAATCCTTTGTACAAAGCCAGGCGCAGACCCTGAGCACAAGTAAATGAAGCGCTGGCACCCAGAGTTATAGCATGCATGCTAGGTCGAGTCGGGTCCTTGGTTAGGGTTGATAGTGCTTAACAGCGGCTAACCCCTAACTTAGAGGTCGAGTGTGCGTCCCTTTGCCTTTCTTTCGTTTCCTTTGGTTCGCAGGGCTAGCATATCCTTGCCGGACCGCCTGGGGACGAAAAGGAGAAGAAGGACGTGCCGGCATCTGGACCCCGGCAAGCCAGTGTTGCCGGGGGCTGCAAGTACCAAGGTTCACCCACGGCAAGCCAGAGTTGCCGGGGGCTGCAATCTCAGAAAAGTCTTTCATCCCTCTTCATGCATTCTCTTATGGACTGGGGAATACAAAACCTCGTTTCTTCCCGAAAACTACCATGCTCCCTTAGCTCTAGGCCCTGGGGCTCGTTCCTGGGGCCATGTTTTGGTCGTAGTCGCGGCAGCAAAGGGATGAAACGAGGGGCCGCACCCGCCTCGTCCCTGCCTCCGTCAAAAGCGTGAGAAAGGTTGAGCGACGTGGGAAGACGGCAGGGCCTGTTGCCGGGGAAGGAGTGTCTATCTGAAAGATACCAAGGATTTGCTCCTTGACGTGGGTTCTACCCGCGAGACAAATGACCCGGCAAACATCCCCTTTTCATTAAAAAACATTCCACGCAGGTACAGTCCATAGAGGATGAAAAACATGAAAGAGAGAATTACAAGTTTTAAATGCAACTAAGGCCCGAAGGCTTACAAATTTAAAAGATAAGATGTCCGTAATCCCTTTCCTGTCCCTCTCTTCAGGAGGTAGGTCAAGGAGGCGAAAAGGGGAAAAGGGGCGCCTAGGCGAGCTACGAGAGCCAGAAGACAACAAGAGAACATCCCGGGGGCCGTCAAGGCTGGACGGTGATGGCGGCGCCGGAAGCGGGGCTCGAAGACGAGGCGGCAGGACGTCAGCACGCTGTGGAGGGCACCATGCCCTCGTACTCCGGCTTGACGGCCTTGCCGCCATCCCTCTTCCTCTTCCGCAGCCTCCCTACGCCAGCCGCCCAAGGAGACGACCCCGGGGAGTTCAAGGAGCCGGCGACACGGATGATGGGGTCGCCGGTGCCGCACGGACCGGCGCCCGACACCTAGTCGGACCCGTCGTCCTGCCGCTCGCTACCCTCGTCATCGCTGTCGCTCCCCTCCTCGTCACTCTAGCTCAAGGAGGGGCCTTCGCTATCGGACGAGCTGTCCACGCAGCACTTCACCCGAGTGCCGAAGCACCCAAAGACCTTGACGGAGAGGAGATCGCCCTCCATCAACTCAAAATGGAGGGTGAGCCCCGCCGTCAAGCTGTGGATACGGGCGAACGTCTTCCACCCTCGACCAAGATACATCACACCGGGGGCTGGGACTTCAACGCGGACTCGCGTGCCGCTGATCCCACAGCCCCTCATGTGCAGTCTCAGTATCTCGGGCGGGTCCAACTCCATCGCGCCCGCAAACGGAGCTGGGAGTCGGAGTCGACGACGAGGTGCCCGGCGCAGCCTGACGAAGAACTCGCAGGGGTCGTCCCCAACATGGACCCCTGTGGGAAGAGGAGCCGCCAGCGGAGGCGAAGCCGGCGCGCCGCCCCTTCCACCTCTTCCCCGAGCGCCGCAGCCTCGTCCTCGACCTCGTCCACGACCTCGCCCCCTCCCTCTTCCCCTTACGGCTGGCTCCGCCACCACGGGTGCGGGAGAGGGAGGGATGCGCTGTCTGGCGGCGACCCTCGCCGCCACTGATGAAGGACCAGGGTTCCCTTTCTCCATGGCGAATGAGAGAAAGGGGAGCAGGAGCTGAAGGAAGGAGAAGATGAGAGAATGCGG
Organism: Triticum monococcum; assembly: GCA_034509565.1. NCBI lineage: Eukaryota > Viridiplantae > Streptophyta > Magnoliopsida > Poales > Poaceae > Triticum > Triticum monococcum. Next base: position 53,829,681 of record CM067846.1, on the reverse strand, counting down.
GCTTCCGTCTTCCCCTCCCGCTCTTTATAGAGGAGCGAGGTGGGGGCTCGGCCGCCCCGCTCAGCGAATCAAGACGCGGGAAGGCAGGGAGCTGGGGCCGACCCGCTGCCTCGACCCACGACGGCCCCGTTTCCCGCCTCCGCCGTCCGCGACCCCAAGTGCATGGGAGCCGCGTGGCAGGCGTGCAGAACCAAGGCAACGGATGGGGCGGCCTCTCCCCACCCCATGATCGTGGGGAGTGGGCACCTCGAAAACCGCCCACGATCTCTCCCACGATGCCGCGTTTGACGCGTGCTGTGCGGGGAGGGCGCGGTGGATGCGGAGTGAGTTATAGCGTGACCTAGGCCGCGCGTGCCCGTGCACTGTTTTGGGCCTGGCCCAACAGCGCTCGGCACCGTGTATGGCCTATGCCTGGGGGCTCCTGTCGGTGTACTAAAGTAGGGGTACCTTAGTATCCCGAACTTGTGCACGGGCAGTCGCAGCGACCCGCGGCAAGGCTTGCCGGGCGACCGCCAAGACCCTCCGTGGTTCCTTTGGGGCCATTCAAGAACAAAGTATCCAAGAGCAAAACAAGGCCCCGGCAAGAGGAGCTTGCCGGAAGGAGACAAGACCCCGGCAAGAGGAGCTTGCCGGGAAGGAGACGAGGCCCCGGCAAGAGGAGCTTGCCGGGAAGGAGACGAGACCCCGGCAAGAGGAGCTTGCCGGGAAGACAACCAAAGCATCTCAAGAAGCTCGCTGCGGCGCACTGCGCGTCCCGACAAGACCCGGTGAGCGACAAGCTCCCGGACGCGGCAAGGCAACATCCGCGGCAAGGCGCATGCCGCGGCAAGCTACTACTCCGCAGCCCGCGCTCCAGCTCACCCACCAACGTGTCGCTTTGGGACCGCTCCTGGCGTACGTGGCGGGAGGCTGTGCAGCCAGGGGCATGCGGTGGCAAACAAGCGCTGACAAGATAGCCATCGTGGCAAACGGTGGCGTTCCTAGCGGTCCCTCTCTGTACCGTCTAGGTGACATAGACAGGCATTTAATGTCCTTGTCCCCTGCCGTCAGGGTTAGGTATGATACGACTGTCTTAGGCGGTGGAGCCAACTACCACCTCTTTTACATTTTTACCCCCACCTCTGTTGCCACCTGTCGGTGACCCCTTGGACATATAAAAGGAGGCCCATGCGCAATAGAGAAGGGGGGAGGACGGCCATTCTCACGCTCGGTCTCGCCAGCTGCTTGAGTGTACTGTAGCACGCATCGCTCCCGAGCAAGAATTCAATACAACCACCAAAGCAGGAGTAGGGTTTTACGCATCCGTGCGGCCCGAACCTGGGTAAACCGACCGCGTCGCTCGTGCGTTCGCCTCGATCTGCTCTTTGTGCATCCACCGCCCCCTACCGAACCGAAAGGGGCTCGATCCGCCGATCCCCATAGGTGTACGTGGGATCAGCAACCCCCAACAATGGTGCATCTATGTGTCCACATCATGGACGACATCATCAACCTAGGGCCGACATTCCTACACAACATGATGCCGTTCAAGAGGATGAATGGCATCATCAAAGGATTCATTCGTAACATGTCCTGCCTAGATGGAAGCATAGCCCAGGGATATATGACCAAAGAGTGCATCTCTTTGTGTGAGAGTTATATAGTAGGCACCGGAGACCCTGTTGTTGGTTTACCCGTCAACAAGCACTGTGGAAGGCTCGAAGGCGAAGGTCAGACCAACGGTCATAGGGATGTGAATGTGTTACGCTTGGGCCGACAAAATGACCTTGACAAGGCAAACTTAGTAGTGCTACAACACCTAGACGTGCTAGAAGATTTCATGACACTGCACAAAGAGACCATCGCAAAGAAGTACCATGACCGTGGGGTGCACAGGACAGACGCTGAAGTTATTAGAGAGCACAACTCCACTTTCTTGTGTTGGTTCAAAGAGCGAGTTCTGGCTAATCCCCCGGAAGAGGGTTGTCCGAACGGAACACTCATATACGCCTTAGCACATGACCCCTCGACCAACCTCGCGACTTATCAAGCGTACGATATCAATGGATACATGTTCTACACGGAGGAGAAAGATATAAATAGTGATGATGAAAACTCAGGGGTGATGATGGAAGCCATGACCGGGAATGTAATTGAAAGATATTACGGAAGGGTCGAAGAGAGATGGGAGCTTAACTACTCTGGATTGCATAGCGCGACGATGTTCCATGTCAGATGGGCTAAGAATGTACAGAGAGAAAACTGACATTTCACTACCATGTGTATACCCGACTCCGATAGCGGTACCATCAACGCCATCGCCAAAAATGAGCCATGGGTCTAATGTGACAATGTAAGATACATGTGATCATTAACTTGTATCGCTATTTCGAGATGATGATGAGATCGACATCATTTGTGTTTGATAATGATGATATGATGAGACTATGTCGTACCACTTCGATGATGATGATGAGACATTCCTTTTTCATATAGTTTCAGTGTATGTGTATGTTGTAATTGTATAAAACCTGTAAAAATACGAACACAGCAAAAGAAACTAGCAGTAGCGTGGGGTTTTGGAGTAGTAGCAGCGCTGCCTTACCAGTAGTGTTGGTTGCAGAGCCACGCTACTAGTATTAGCAGTACATCGATGGGCAGAGGCGCGCTACTACTAGACATAGGTAGCAGTAGCACTGGTTATAACAAGCACTACTGCTAAAAAATAGTTGTAGCGCCCAAGCAGTAGCACGCCTGCCCGCGCTACTAATAGCCAAAAAACCAGCGCTACTGGTAAGGATTTTCCTAGTAGTGAAAGTCCGCTGGGAATTCTTTGCCATTTAAAAAAAATCACTGTCGAACAAGCCTAATTTTTTTAATTATAAAATACGAGTGTATTTGATAAAATAGGGCTAGTAATCCGTCTGGTCCCGGAGCTTTCATAGGACCCATTTGGAAGAGAGCCCTTTCGATCTCCTCACCTGTCCAATTCGTCGTCAGCTTGGCGTTCAAATCAGTGGAGCCCAGGGTCTGAACATGCTGCAGAATTTAACGGAAGTTAGTTGCACCCTCGGATGTGTAGAGCTCCCTATAAAAATCCCATGCCACAACATGCATCTCAGTGTACGTTGATGCGTAGCTACATCAGGCTTCTTCAGCTTCAGAGCATCTCCAACAGGCGCGCTATTTTAGCCAAGCGCTAGGAAAACTGCTTTTTGCGTGCGCCGAGTCGAAACGGGCGCTCCAGCAGCCGCGCAAAAATTGCGTGCGCGCGATATAATGGGTTCAGCGTGTGGAGGAAAACAGCATCACGTGCCGATTATTTCATGCGCCCGCTCCCGCGAGCTAGACATTCGAGCGCCTGCGACCAACTGGCGCCAACCTCTCTGGCCGCCCCACCTTCGCCTCGCCCTGCACCGTCGCCGGCGAAATTTGACCGATAGAAGGTCGCGCCGACATCCCCCAACCCCTCCCTACACCCGCAACCCCTCCGCCACCGCCGCCGTAAACCCTAGCGCGAGGATGAGCTTCGGCTTCGCCGCCGGCAGCCCTCCTCCAAGCACTGGTCTCATGCGTGGCCTCTTCATGATGCCACAGATGACCTCGCAGGGTGGCATCATAACGTCGCCCACCGTGAAGCCATGGGCCTCCCTCTCCAAGCGACTGAATGTGGCGGCTGCGAGGGTGAGCAAAGGTGTTCAGGAATAAGAACAAGGCAGATGGTTCTTCAAGGCGGACAAAGACAAACCTTGCAGGGCGTCCGACCATGCCTCTGCTGACCAAAGTGCCGGAGAGCTTGCAATTTGTTGTGTCGGAGGCCGATGCGCACAAGGTGTTTGATGAAATACCCACAAGGTATGACTCCCCCCTTTTTGTTGGTGTTTTTTACATAAATGTATACATGTGGATAGCTTAGTTTTCTTCTACATACTTTGTAGTTGCAATGATGACACATATATGTCAACTATGTGTGTTGGCTCCAACAATTCTCATTGGTCTCAAACCAATGAAGTGCATGAAGATGATCATGTTGAGTGGGAGGTGGACGAGGATGGTGAGGATATTGTCGATGCACCGAAAGAAAGAGCGGGCAACTACACCATGGACGAAGACATCTTGCTATGCAATACATGGTTGCATGTGTATATGGATGCCAACGTTAGAGGGGACCAAAGTAGAGATGCATATTGGGACCGGATGAAGGAGCACTTTGATTTACACAACAAGAGTGGAATTGACCGCACGGGTAGATCTCTTCGCTCCCGGTGGTCGACAATCAACAAATATTATCAAAGGTGGGCGGCAGCACTTAAGGTAGTTGACACAATAAACACAAGTGACACTAATGATAGATATAGGGTAAGTGTCATTTCTTTATGTTCCTTCCATTTTCATGCTTCTTTTTTGGTGTTTCAAGTGCTAACCTGTTCTTTTGTTTGTAGCTCACTATTGCATAAAACTTATTTCAAGGAGAAGAGAAGAAGACCAAGAAAGGGAAGGTCAAGAAAGGAAGATCATTTGTGTTGGCCCATTGCTACAATGTGTTGAAGTATGAAGAGAAATGGAAGCCCCGTGATGGCCAAGAGGAGAGCAAGAAAAGCAAGACAACTATTGATTTGGATGATGATGATGAGGAGGAGGCATCAAGTGATGGCGGCAAGAGAAGCCTGATACGTCTCCATCGTATCTACTTTTCCAAACACTTTTGCCCTTGTTTTGGACTCTAACTTGCATGATTTGAATGGAACTAACCCGGACTGACGCTGTTTTCCGCAGAATTGCCATGGTGTTATTTATGTGCAGAAACAAAAGTTCTCGGATTCATCGCATTTTACGATACGGAGCCACCGCCAAGCCCTAAAACCTCTCGGGAGGGCTGATCTGGAGTCCGTTCGGGGCTCCGGAGAGGGGAATCCGTCGCCATCGTCATCATCAACCTTCCTCCATCACCAATTTCATGATGCTCACCGTCGTGCATGAGTAATTCCATCGTAGGCTTGCTGGACGGTGATGGGTTGGATGAGACTTATCATGTAACCGAGTTAGTTTAGTTAGGGTTTGATCCCTAGTATCCACTACGTTCTGAGATTGATGTTGCTATTACTTTGCCATGCTTAATGCTTTTCACTAGGGCCCGAGTGCCATGATTTCAGATCTGAACCTATTATGTTTTCATCAATATATGAGAGTTCTTGATCCTATCTTGCAAGTCCATAGTCACCTATTATGTGTTATGATCCGTTAACCCCGAAGTGACAATAATCGGGATACTTACCGGTGATGACCATAGTTTGAGGAGTTCATGTATTCACTATGTGTTAATGCTTTGGTCTGGTACTCTATTAAAAGGAGGCCTTAATATCCCTTAGTTTCCACTAGGACCCCGCTGCCACGGGAGGGTAGGACAAAAGATGTCATGCAAGTTCTTTTCCATAAGCACGTATGACTATATTCGGAATACATGCCTACATTACATTGATGAATTGGAGCTAGTTCTGTGTCACCCTATGTTATGACTGTTACATGATGAACCGCATCCGGCATAATTCTCTATCACCGATCCATTGCCTACGAGCTTTCCATATATTGTTCTTTGCTTATTTACTGTTCCGTTGCTATTGCTATGATCACCACAAAATACCAAAAACATTACTTTTTCTACCATTACCTTTTGCTATCGTTACCACTACTATCATATTACTTTGCTACTAAACACTTTGCTATAGATATTAAGTTTCCAGGTGTGGTTGAATTGACAACTCAGCTGCTAATACTTGAGAATATTCTTTGGCTCCCCTTGTGTCGAATCAATAAATTTGGGTTGAATACTCTACCCTCGAAAACTATTGCGATCCCCAACACTTGTGGGTTATCAAGACTATTTTCTGGCGCCGTTGCCGGGGAGCATAGCTCTATTCTATGAGTCACTTGGGATTTATATCTGCTTATCATTATGAAGAACTTGAGAGATCCAAAAACCAAGATTTATCCCTCAACTACGAGGGGAGGTAAGGAACTGCCATCTAGCTCTGCACTTGATTCACCTTCTGTTTTGAGTAAGCTTGCGACACCTAAACCTGCTTCTGCTATTCGTTCTGATATGTCGCATGTTACTGATGATGCCACTTCTGCTATGCATGATACTTTTGGTGAAACTACTATGCTTGATACTACTGTGCCACTTGGTGAATTTCTTGATGAACAACTTGCTAGGGTTATAGAGAGTGGAAATATTGAATATGATAATATTGATGAAAGTGATGATGAAGACTCTTCCCCTAATAAATATGAATCGCCTGTTATTCCTGAGGGTTATGTTTTTGAAAAAGAAGTTGCTTTAGCTATTTTAGCTTGCAAAGATAGATACAAACTCAAGAGGTTATTAGCTAAATGGAAGAAACAATCTCTTAATGCTAGAATGAAACCTGGCCCAGCTTTTGCTACTTCACCTATCTGTGTTACCGATAAGGATTATGAATTCTCTGTTGATCCTGATATAATTACTTTGGTTGAATTTGATCCTTTTCATGGCTATAAATCTGAAACTGTTGTGGCACATCTTACTAAATTAAATGATATAGCCACCCTGTTCACTAATGATGAGAGGACTCGTTACTTTTATATACTTAAAATATTTCCATTCTCATTAAAGGGTGATGCTAAGATATGGTTTAATTCTCTGGATCCTGGTTGTGTGTGTAGTCCCCAGGATATGATTTATTACTTGTCTGCTAAATATTTCCCTGCTCATAAGAAACAAGCTGCTTTGAGGGATATATATAATTTTGTGCAAATTGAAGAAGAGAGTCTCCCACAAGCTTGGGGGAGGCTTCTCAAGTTACTTAATACTTTGCCTGATCATCCTCTTAAGAAAAATGAAATACTTGATATCTTTTATAATGGACTAACCGATGCTTCCAGAGATTACCTGGATAGTTGTGTTGGTTTTGTTTTCAGGGAAAGAACATCGGATGAAGCTGAAATTCTATTCAATAATATGTTGACAAATGAAAATAATTGGACACTTCCTGAGCCTATTCCTAAACCAACTCCGAAGAAGAGAGGTGTTCTATTTCTCAGTCCTGAAGATATGCAAGAGGCAAAGAAATCTATGAAAGAAAAAGGTATTAAAGCTAAAGATGTTAAGAATTTACCTCCTATTATAGAAATACACGGTCTTAATTTACCGCCTGTTGAAGAAACATATGATCTTAATCCATTACCAATTGAAGAAGTACATGGTCTTGATAACCCGACACAGGTAGTAAAGGTAAATTCTCTCTATAGATATGATAAAGCTGAAATCCCATTTACTAAGTTTGCTAGCCCATGCTTAGATGAGTTTGATAAATTTATGGTTAAGCAAGAAGACTTCAATGCTTATTTTTGTAGACAATTGAAATACAATTCAAATATGCTTGAACACTTGGGTGATTATATGGCTAATGTCAAAGGTGAACTTAAACTTATTAGTAAACATGCTTCTATGGTTACCACTCAAGTAGAACAAGTACTTAAGGCTCAAAATGATTTGCTCAATGAATTGAATAGTAAGAATAATGATTATGCTGTTAGAGTGGCTACTAGAACTGGTAGAATGACTCAGGAACCTCAGTATCCTGAAGGCCACCCTAAGAGAATTGAGCAAGATTCTCAGAGAAATAATATAGATGCACCTAGTCCTTCTAAAAGGAAGAAAAAAATGATAGGAATTTTCATGCTTCTAGTGAACCTATTGTTGATACACCTGAGAATCCAAATGATATTTCTATTTCTGATGCTGAAACACAATCTGGTAATGAACCTGAAACTAGTGATAATGCTAATGATAATGCTCATGTTGATGCTCAACCTAGCAATGATAATGATATAGAAATTGAACTTGTTGTTGATCTTGATAACCCACAATCAAAGAATCAATGTTATGATAAGAAAGACTCTGTTGCTAGGAAACATGGTAAAGAAAGAGAACCATGGGTTTAGAAACCCATGCCTTTTCCTCCCAAACCATCCAAGAAAAAGGATGATGAGGATATTCAGCGCTTTGCTGAAATGATTAGATCTATCTTTTTGCGTATGCGATTAACTGATATGCTTAAAATGAATCCTTATGCTAAGTATATGAAAGAAATTGTTACAAATAAAAGACAGATATCGGAAGCTGAAATTTCCACCATGCTTGCTAATTATACTTTTAAGGGTGGAATGCCTAAGAAACTAGGAGATCCAGGAGTACCCACTATACCATGCTCCATTAAAAGAAACTATGTTAAAACTGCTTTATGTGATCTTGGAGCCGGTGTTAGTGTTATGCCTCTCTCTTTATATCGTAGACTTGATTTGAATAAGTTGATACCTACTGAAATATCTTTGCAAATGGCTGATAAATCAACTGCTATACCTGTCGGTATTTGTGAGGATGTGCCTGTTGTAGTTGCAAACGTTACTATTTTAACGGACTTTGTTATTCTTGATATTCCCGAGGACGATAGTATGTCTATTAATCTTGGAAGACCCTTTTTGCATACTGCAGGGGCTGTAATTGATTGCACTAAAGGCAATGTCACTTTTCATGTTAATGGTAATGAGCATACGGTACACTTTCCGAGGAAACAACCTCAAGTTCATAGTATCAACTCTATTGGAAAAAATCCATCGATTATATTTGGAGGTTTTTAATTTCCTCTTCCTACTGTCAAGAAGAAATATGATATTCTTATTATTGGGGATGTGCATATCCCCGTTGAGGTAACATAGTGTTATTCGAAATTTCTCCGGTTCCATGTTATTCGGAATGAGTTCGTTAACAAGACTTGATCAACCTTGTTAGGGGATTCCTTTTGATGAGCATGAGATGGATGAAACTAGAAGGCACAACTCTTTGTACCCTCCTTTTACTTTCTGTTATTTATATTAAATAAAATAAAAAAATAAGTATTTTTCGTCTATTATCTGAATTACCCGTGCAATATAAAAATACCCCAAAAATAAAAGTTCTCCAAATGCCCTGAAATTTAAATATGATTTTTTTGGAATATTTGAGAATATTTGGAACTAAGAACATATCAGGGGGGCATCCACCTGGCCACGAGGGTGGAGGGCACGCCCTACCCCCTGGGCGCGCCCCTGCCTCATGGGCCCACGGTGGCCCTCCTCCACTTATTCCTGCACCCACACACTTCTTCTTCCTCCCACAAACACGAATATCCAGCTCAAGCACGAGTTCTAGCTCGTTTTGCTGCGATTTTCGATCTCCTTGCTCAAAGCACCTCTCACAAAACTGCTTGGGGAGCAGATTGTTCCTTGGTATGTGACTCCTCCATTGGTCCAATTAGTTTTTGTTCTAGTGCTTTATTCATTACAAATTTGTGCTGCTTAGGTGACCCTGTTCTTGAGCTTGCATGTCAAATTTATATGGTCAAAAGTAGTTTTGATGCTTGATATAGGCTCTAGGCACTTGTAGGAGTAGTAGCTATCAATTTTGTTGAGTTTGGTTTACTTTTATTTTGAAATTACTAAAAATTTCGGAATTTTTCAGAAAATAATGAAGAGATTTTTGAGGGGCGCATCGAGCCGAAGCTCGAAGGAAAAGCAAAATGAAAAAGCAGAGAAGCCCAAGTATAATCTGCCTCGCACCACAGAGGTTCGGCCGTGTGAATGGCCTTCCGATGAATTCTTGCGAGCAGCCGGGATTTATGATGATTTTTATGAATTGGCTGAGAATGCAGGCCTCCCCGCCTTCCTCCATGACCAACGCGCACAGTATCTCTTACTCACCAATATCTTTGTGCAAAACTTTCATTTCCATGCTAGGAGCTCACCACCTATGGTGGAATTTTTTTTATATGATGAGCATAAGGAGATGTCATTTTATGATTTTTGTCGGGTTTGTTTGATCCCTTTCGAGGGCACAATAGAGGAACCACATCACGGCGATGTGGATGGCTTTATTGATACCATCACTGTAGGGGAAACAAGGAAGGTTTCCGATGCATGAATCACTAGCATACATTTTCCTGTTTTACGCTACTTTGCAATATTTGCTAGTCGTTGCTTAATTGGTCACAGAAACTGTGGAAACCTTAGTGTTCCTGATGTTATTATTTTGTTCCACGGTTTATTCAGTGATAACTCTGTTAGTATGAGCGGTATTATTGCTAAACGGTTAAGTCTGAACCGTACAAAGGTCCCCATCTTTGGAGGCATCTATGCTTCACGCCTAGCTGCACATTTTAACATACCTATTAGGCATTATGAGAAGGAAGAAAAATTGCTGCCCACTGTTTATTTAGATTATAAGAGTATGGTGGCACATGATTTTATTGTTAAGAATAGGGAAGGGGAGCTTAAATACAAATTGTTCTTTCATAAACATCATCCTGAGACTATCACCCTATCTGCTTCTTCCTTGTTTGATTTATCTACAGGCAGTACCTTGTTCCGTTAGAGGCTATTCACGCCTACCGGAACCCTACATCAGCCATAGAGCCAGAGCCGGAACCACAAGTTGATCCTCCACGACAGCCTAATTACCATTGGGATCCGGAAATGATTGCCAACCAGTGGCAGTTAGAGTCTTCTTCTTCGCAGTACGACCCCAACTATTATTATGGATATCCGCCAGGCCAACCGTGGACATAGACCAACTTAGGCCAAAAGCCTAAGCTTGGGGGAGTATGTATTTCTCACCAACATTATATTCATGTTCACACACTCATTGCTAGATGTCAGTGCTCAAACTTTTTCATTGTATCATCCATGCTAGTTTATTTTACTTTTTATGCTTTCTTCTTGTGTGTTTAATAAACCTTAAGAACAACAAAAAAATAGTTGTAGCTTTTAGCTAGTTTTAATTTCCATGCTTGTAGTAGTAATTAAAAAGAAAAACCAAAAAGATTTCCTGTTCTTCTTTTGCTTGTTGGGAGCTTTCCCGTGTAAATAGTTTTATTTCTTTTCTTTTCTTTGGGGGTCCATAGGAGAAGACCATAATTAAATTGTTGAAGTGGCTCTTATATGCATTATTGTTGATCTGACAAAAGAGCCCATATTTCCTTGTCTTCTCCTGTTTATTGAATGCTTCCAGATTCCAGCTTAGTCCAATGCACGTGCACTATTATTATTATTATCCACATCGTTCAGTCATGCAAGTGAAAGGCAATTATGATGATATATGATGGACTGACTGAGATGAGAAAGCTGGTATGAACTCAACCTCTCTTGTTTTTGTAAATATGATTAGTTCATCGTTCCTGATTCATCCTATTCTGAATAAACATGTTTGCAATGACAACTAGAGATCATAGTTTCTTGTGCCATGCTTGATTAGCTAGGAGCTTATAATTGTTTACCTTGCATGCCAACATGCTATTAAAATGGTTGTGATGTCATATGATAGGGTGGTATCCTCCTCTGAATGATTTAAGTGACTTGACTTGGCGCATGTTCATGCATGTAGTTGAAACAAAATCAACATAGCCTTCATGATATTTATGTTCATGGTGGATTATATCCTACTCATGCTTGCATTCGGTGTTGATTAATTTTAATGCATGTTCATGACTGTTGTCGCTCTCTAGCTGGTCGCTTCCCAGTCTTTTGCTAGCCTTCACATGTACTAAGCGGGAATACTGCTTGTGCATCCAACTCCATAAACCCCAAAGTTATTCCATATGAGTCCACCATACCTACCTATATACGGTATCTACCTGCCGTTCCAAGTAAATTTGTATGTGCCAAACTCTAAACCTTCAAGTAAATATCTTGTTTTGTATGCTCGAATAGCTCATGTATCAACTAGGGTTGTCTGTATCTTCCATGTTAGGCGGGTTATTCTCAAGACGAGTGGACTCCACTCCTCACTCATGAGAAAGTGGCTGGTCACCGGGATGCCCAGTCCCATGCTTTATGCAAACTAAATCAAAATAATTGCAAACAAAACTCCCCCTGGGACTCCTGTTAGTTGGAGGCACTCGTTGTTTCGAGCAAGCCATGGATTGATGCTTGTTGGTGGAGGGGGAGTATAAACTTTACCATTCTGTTTGGGAACCGCATATAATGTGTGTAGCATGGAAGATATCGCCATCTCTTGGTTGTTATGTTGACAATGAAAGTATCCCGCTCAAAATATTATTCACTAGTTGGAGTCATCATCCTCTTATTAAAAAGCACCAGTTGGAGAGCACCGCTGTCATTTGCATTCATTACTGTTAGTTTACATTGAGTATGACTTGACTGGATCTCTTTTACCATGAATTACAATGTCTAGTCAGTCCTTGATCTTTAAAGGTGCTCTGCATTTATGTTTTGCGGTCTCAGAAAGGCCTAGCGAGATACCATCTTGTTATATCATATTATGATTGTTTTGAGAAAGTGTTGTCATCCGAGATTCATTATTATTGCTCACTAGTTGATTATGCCATTGATATGAGTAAACATGAGACCTATGCGTTATTGTGAATATCGTTAGTTCATAATCTTTGCTGAAAACCTGAATGCTGGCTTTACATATTTACACCAATAAGAGCAAACAGAGTTTGTAAAAGTTTTTCTTTATCACTTTCAGTTTGTCAACTGAATTGCTTGAGGACAAGCAAAGGTTTAAGCTTGGGGGAGTTGATACGTCTCCGTCGTATCTACTTTTCCAAACACTTTTGCCCTTGTTTTGGACTCTAACTTGCATGATTTGAATGGAACAAACCCGGACTGACATTGTTTTCAGCAGAATTGCCATGGTGTTATTTATGTGCAGAACCAAAAGTTCTCGGAATGACCTGAAACTTCACGGAACATCTTTTTGAAAATAATAAAAAGTCCTTAGAAAAGATGAAGACCAGGGGGCCCACACCCTAGCCACGAGGGTGGGGGCGCGCCTGCCCCCCCCCCCTAGGGCGCGCCCCCTACCTCGTGGGCCCCCTGGAGCTCCTCCGACCTCGACTCCAACTCTATATATTTGTTTTTGGGGAGAAAAAATCAGAGAGAAGGATTCATCATGTTTTACGATACAGAGCCGCCGCCAAGCCCTAAAACCTCTCGGGAGGGCTGATCTGGAGTCCGTTCGGGGCTCCGGAGAGGGGAATCCGTCACCATCGTCATCATCAACCTTCCTCCATCACCAATTTCATGATGCTCACTGTCGTGCGTGAGTAATTCCATCATAGGCTTGCTGGACGGTGATGGGTTGGACAAGATTTATCATGTAATCGAGTTAGTTTTGTTAGGGTTTGAACCCTAGTATCCACTATGTTCTGAGATTGATGTTGTTATGACTTTGCCATGCTTAATGCTTGTCACTAGGGCCCGAGTACCATGATTTCAGATCTAAACCTATTATGTTTTCATCAATATATGAGAGTTCTTGATCCTATCTTGCAAGTCTATAGTCACCTATTATGTGTTATGATCCGTTAACCCCGAAGTGACAATAATCGGGATACTTACCGGTGATGACCGTAGTTTGAGGAGTTCATGTATTCACTATGTGTTAATGCTTTGGTCTGGTACTCTATTAAAATGAGGCCTTAATATCCCTTAGTTTCATCTAGGACCCCACTGCCACAGGAGGGTAGGACAAAAGATGTCATGCAAGTTCTTTTCCATAAGCACGTATGACTATATTCGGAATACATGCCTACATTACATTGATGAATTGGAGCTAGTTCTGTGTCACCCTATGTTATGACTGTTACATGATGAACCGCATCCGGCATAATTCTCTATCACCGATTCATTGCCTACGAGCTTTCCATATATTGTTCTTCGCTTATTTACTTTTCCGTTGATATTGCTATCATCACCACAAAATACCAAAAACATTACTTTTTCTACCGTTACATTTTGCTATCGTTACCACTACTATCATATTACTTTGCTACTAAACACTTTGCTGCAGATATTAAGTTTCCGGGTGTGGTTGAATTGACAACTCAGCTGCTAATACTTGAGAATATTCTTTGGCTCCCCTTGTGTCGAATCAATAAATTTGGGTTGAATACTCTACCCTCGAAAACGGTTGCGATCCCCTATACTTGTGGGTTATCAAAGCCCTATAACAAACTCGGTTGCCTACTCCAAACAAAAGAGACCAAATGGAGGCAAGAAAGATGCAAAAGAAAAGAAGAAGAAGAAGAAGAAGAAGAAGAAGAAGAAGAAGAAGAAGAAGAAGAAGAAGAAGAAGAAGAAGAAGAAGAAGAAGAAGAAGAAGAAGAAGAAGAAGAAGAAGAAGAAGAAGAAGGAGATGATGATTTATAGAATGCTATGGAAGCTATTAAGCACGAAAGGAAGCAAACGCGGTGAGGATGATGGAAAGGAGCCAAGATGCGGCGGTCGAGGAGAGGAGGTTGACGGCCGAGGAGAGGAAGGTGGCATTGGAGGAGAAGAAATTGGCCATGGAGTAGCGATCTAGATTATTGAAAAGGGAGAAGCACTTGTTCTTCATGGACACATCTACACTCGGTGATAGGCAAAAGGAGTACGTCATTCTTTCCGGTGAAGAAGTCTTGGTCCAAAAAAGAGCCATGGCCATGGGAGGCATGGGAGCTACCAATGGGAGGCATGGGTGGCTTCAAAGCTACCATGGGAGGTGTGACGCCCCCGATTCAATCGTACACTAATCATACACGCAAACGTGTATGATTAAGATCAGGGACTCACGGGAAGATATCACAACACAACTCCACAAATAAAATAAGTCATACAAGCATCATATTACAAGCCAGGGGCCTCGAGGGCTCGAATACAAGAACTCGATCATAGACGAGTCAACGGAAGCAACAATATCTGAGTACAGACATAAGTTAAACAAGTTTGCCTTAAGAAGGCTAGCACAAACTGGGATACAGATCGAAAGAGGCGCAGGCCTCCTGCCTGGGATCCTCCTAAACTACTCCTGGTCGCCGTCAGCGGGCTGCACGTAGTTGCGAATGCTCCCAAGTGATCACGGCCCGATAGTATAGCATGGCAGACAGACAAGAATGTAGGCCACTGATGGTAAACTAGCATCCTATACTAAGCATTTAGGATTGCAGGTAAAGTATCAACAGCTGGAGCAACAATGACAGGATTTTGGTTGTGAAGGACAGTGTCGGATAATAACCCGGCAATGGGTATGGCGGTCCACAACGGGGCTGATGTGAGTATCGGTACTCAATCAGATGAAGAAGGAACGCCAAGGCATCAAATTATAGAAACAACTGACTAATTCAAAGCTTAATGCCAAGAATTTTATGATTTCCAAATTAAGGGATCAGAAGCAATCATTCTAATCGAAAATGAATAAGTTCAGTACACTTAGAAGCACAACCGATCAAGGCATTGATTGGCCAAGAACCAGCTCATATCCAAATGACGTCTGAGCCGGAAGGATGAATTCTAAGATCTGATTGAGGATTGCGAGCATTCGCAACAAATTGAATCAATGGACTCAAAATGATAATGACAAGAGATGCCAATAAGATTACGAGACTTATGGAATTAACCATAATGCAAGTAAGCAAGAATTTCAAGAGCAAGAGGATGCTCGGGATTTTTGGAAGATCGAATGGTATTTCAAAAACTCTTGTGAAACACATGAACAACTAGGAGAGAGCGGATATTCGATAAGTGCGAGGAATTATCCGTAAGGGTATTCATGAGGCAAAAACTGTAAAGCAGTAAGCTCAAAGGATTCTCGGAACAACGGAGAGCGGTTTGGGGCATCTTGTATTAACAAGATCAAGTTGGATTAAAATTAAGAACGACGGGTGTAAGTACTTATCCATAGGGATAAATCAGTGGTAGGGAATTGCAAAAGCAACGAGCACAAAGTCTCGAGAACACCGGAGAGTATCTTCGAAATCCTTCGGTGCACCAAGCAATCATCTGGAGTGTGGGGCTCTCCGGGAGGAAGTAGTAACGAGATCCTAAAGTTAGATTTTAGTAAATTCATTAAACCCGAATAGGAGAGATATCGGAGTCCTAGAGTAAAGATCGAGGAGTAAAAGATCCTAGTACCACCCAATGGTGACATGGGCCCATGGGCCGCACAGCCATGTTAATAAAAAAAGTTTTGCAATGTCTAGACTCGACTTCGGCCAAGGAGTGTGGAAGGGGGATTCCTATAGGCAGTTGGCTCTGATACCAACTTGTGACGCCCCCGATTCAATCGTACACTAATCATACATGCAAACATGTACGATCAAGATCAGGGGCTCACGGGAAGATATCACAACACAACTCTACAAATAAAATAAGTCATACAAGCATCATATTACAAGCCAGGGGCCTCGAGGGCTCGAATACAAGAGCTCGATCATAGACGAGTCAGCGGAAGCAACAATATCTGAGTACAGACATAAGTTAAACAAGTTTGCCTTAAGAAGGCTAGCACAAACTGGGATACAGATCGAAAGAGGCGCATATCTCCTGCCTTGGATCCTCCTAAACTACTCCTGGTCGCCGTCAGCGGGCTGCATGTAGTAGTAGGCACCTCCCGAGTAGTAGTAGTAGTAGTAGTCGTCATCAACGGTGGCGTCTGGATCCTAGACTCCAACGTCTGGTTGCAGCAATCGGATATAGGAAAGGGGAAAAGGGGAAGAAAAGCAACCGTGAGTACTCATCCAAAGTACTCGCAAGCAAGGAACTACACTACATATGTATGCATTGGTATCAAATGGAAAATGGGTAACATATGTGGACTGAACTGCAGAAAGCCAGAATAAGAGGGGGATAGCTAGTCCTATCAAGGACTACGCTTCTGATAACCTCCATCTTGCAGCAGAAGAAGAGAGTAGAGGGTAAGTTCACCAAGTAGCATCGTGTAGCATAATCCTAACCGATGATCCTCCCTTCGTTGCCCTGTGAGAGAGCGATCACCGGTTGTATCTGGCACTTGGAAGGGTGTGTTTTATTAAGTATCCGGTTCTAGTTGTCATAAGGTCAAGGTACAACTCCAAGTCGTCATGTTACCGAAGATCACGGCTATTCGAATAGATTAACTTCCCTGCAGGGGTGCACCACATAACCCAACACGCTCGATCCCATTTGGCCGGACACACTTTCCTGGGTCATGCCCGGCCTCGGAAGATCAACACGTCGCAGCCCTACCTAGGCACAACAGAGAGGTCAGCACGCCGGTTTAAATCCTATGGCGCAGGGGTCTGGGCCCATCGCCCATTGCACACCTGCACGTTGCGTATGCGGCTGGTGAGCAGACCTAGCAACCTCCATTACAAAGGAAGTTGCGTTACACGGTCCAACCCGGCGCGCGCCGCTCAGTCGCTGACGTCACGAAGGCTTCGGCTGATACCACGACGTCGAGTGCCCATAACTGTCCCCGCGTAGATGGTTAGTGCGTATAGGCCAGTAGCCAGACTCAGATCAAATACCAAGATCTTGTTAAGCGTGTTATTCTGAAATAACCACGGACGCCGACCAGGGCCAGGCCCACCTCTCTCCTAGGTGGTCTCAACCTGCCCTGTCACTCCGCCACAAAGTAACCGTCGGGGCCTTCGGGAACTCAGGCCCACCTCTACCGGGATGGAGCCACCTGCCCCTTCAGCCCCCAACATTGGAATCACTCACGGGTACTCCTACGAGCCGACCCGACTTTAATCACCACAAGAATCATATATTATGTATAAGTATATACCCGTGACCATCTCCCAAGTGATCACGGCCCGATAGTATAGCATGGCAGACAAACAAGAATGTAGGGCCACTGATGGTAAACTAGCATCCTATACTAAGCATTTAGGATTGCAGGTAACACTACAAGAAATATGTCAACTTGTGACCACCACTATTGGTCACTGAATGGTCACAAATTTCCATTTGTGACCTTTTTGTGACCAAAAACATAAGGTCAAAAGCTGGCTGACGTAAACTGACTATAGCGACCTTTCTTCTGGAATGGTCGCAAACGTTTATGACCAAAATAGGCCTATTGTTCTGTTTTGGTCACTAGCAACCTCCCCAGTCCACGTAGGCATCCAGCGTGGCAAGCTGATGTGGCACAAGATTCAGCCCGGTCCAATTCAGTTTTCTACATGGGCCTAGCCCATTAATTCAGCCTTTCTATATTTTTTCTGTCAATTTTTGGTCGACTTCATGGGCCTGGCCCAACATTGCAGCCTTTTTTATTATTGGGCCTTGGCCTTTTCGTCTAAATAATTTTAATTTCCTTTTTTTATTAAATGGGTCCACCAGTCAGATGGGTCCCAGTTGTCAAGTTTGGGTCCGGTAAGTGAGTCCCATCTATCAGGCTCATATTCTTCATATTTCAACTAGTATTTAACTTGGCAGAAAAAAGCACACATGATACTTCAAATAAGAGCAACCAGATCACGTTGCCAATACATATGACCATGTGTAATACATTACTTTACAAGATCTACATGTGTAACGAGCTCTACAAGTGTGATACAATACTGCTTTACAAGAAAATGACGACATGTCAGACTCACTGGACAACCATAGTGAAGGCTGGGAACAAACAAAACGGCAACATGGCTTCCTCTGTCAGGGCCGCCGGTGCTGCTCCTTCCCCGCCGCCGCCGCACAGGTGAATTCCCTGCACAAGTGAAATTGGACTGAATCTGTAAACTTGTTTATACTCCTGGACTGTGTTTGGAACGAATTTGGAGTACAAGGAAATCAAAACAATATCTGGACTGTGTTCGGACTAAATTTGGAGTACTCCTGGACTGAATTTGGACTGAATTTAACTGAAACAATGATCAAGACAACGAATAGTACACAAAACAGGATGGTCCAGAACCATATGTGACGGACCGTACCCCAAAAATAAAGGACTTGGGTGGGTGCTGCAAGCAGAATCAAAACAGTTACATATATCCCTAAGTATTGTTATATGTTAAAAAACTGCCAACATGACCTGTTAGGCTATTCCATTGTTTTCCAATTGGTTTCAACAAAGTGTTGTGATGTATGTGTCTTAACATAACTCCTAAGAAATGTTCACAACCTGAATTAACTACACTTTTTCTCATTGAAGTGAACACAGCAACAGTTTAATCAACAAAACCATACTTTACTATAGAATGTATCTTCTGAATGCATAACAGGATATGTAGAGAGAGAGAGAGATCGCCTTGGCAACAACAGATGGTGCGCATCCTTGCTGGACCGGAGCAGCTTGTCCCTGGCCCTCCCCACGGGATGGTACCAAACTGCACACACACCAAGCAAGAGAGCACGCATCAGATCATATGAGAAAATGAACAAAAAATAGAGAGCACGCAAATTTTAAGCTCTGTTTACTGCAGAAATCAAGCATAGGCAGTAGTGCTGCTAATGTTTCTTTTTGTTGGTTGTGTTGGACATGCAACTCAATTTCTGTTTGTTTTAGACTAGCAGACCAACATATATACATGTAAATTGAACTACTACTGCTACTGCTCAGTACATCAGTATCAAAGAGCGGACTTCGGCTACCATATATACATGTACTAATAAACTACTGTACTAGTAAAAGAGGGAACACAAAAGGCAAAAATTGGAATAGCATAGCAGAAGCATGGAAGAGGGACAGTTGATCTCTTGGCTAACAGCTAACAGCTAAAATCCTCTGGGCTATGACTTCAACCAGGACAGTTGATCTCTTGGCTAACAGCTAACAACAAAGAAGTGCCCATACAGCCAATTTACTGCCCTATAATGATTATAAGAACTAGAAATAAAAGATATATCATAGTACTGAACAGTTGAGCAGTTGCAGATCCATATAATCATGTGGAAAGTCAGTGAGCAGTTGCAGATCCACCATTGCCACCATCTAGTCACGAGGATTGGAGTCCTCCTCAGTCTTGACACTAAGCTTTTGCTTCCCCATGACCTGCAGATAGGTCACCCACATAAACCATTTGAAATGATTAAACAAGTGCACTGGAAGCAATCTAGATCAGCATACAAACATCCATCTTCGGCAACACTTGAAGCGTAACTACTAAAACAATTATGAACCTGAGATAAGTCGAAGAATCTTACAAGGGTAAAATAAGTTACATAAATTCATCAAAATAAAACACTACATCTCTGTTTCTAAACCAGAGAGCCAAGAGAAGAACTATAACAGATGTAGTTCTCTGCCTCAACATGATGTAATAATATTATCTCTGTTGATCCATGTCCATCTGGGTTAATATGAAATGTAAAAAAATTGAATGAGCCAACTTGGTACATCATTACAAATGATTACTTGCTAAGAGAAACAAGTCCGAAAACAAAGCTGCATATAACCACCTAAATATTATGGTCAAGTACTAATTATCAAACTGGCATATCCACTTGTCTACTACTCCCTATGTAATCAAATGCAAGACATTTTAGGTCACTTCACATATTTAGTAGTTTGTAAGTAGAAGAATAGAAATTTGAAGAAAAAATGGTGGATACGCACTGAGATCACGGCACATAACAGGTGTTCAAATCAATGGAAAGCAAATGTATTTTGGAGATGGTACCATCCCTCTCTCAGAATAATCAGAGCCCAAAATTCCACATGTTGATCGATTGATATGCCAAACAGGGGGATCGGCTGAGGGGCTCACCGCGGTGCGGATAACGAGCTCGGGGAGGCCGGAGACGTCGGAGCAGCGAGGGCGACGCGGATCGACGGGGGAAGGCGCGCGGCGGCCGACGGGGAAGAAGCTCGGATCCGGCGATGTGGGGGCGCCCAGCTTGAACTGGTGGCCGTAGTCGATGCAGAGGGGAGCTGCAGAGCTCGTGGACACCTTCCCATGTCGCGGATCCGGCGATGTGGTGGGTGAGGAGGTGCGGATCGACGAGATCCACCCATCATCATCACCCTTCTCGAGGTTCTTGACGCTTGGGTGATGCGGATGCGGTGCTGCGCCTCCTGCGGGTGACGCGGATGCGGTGCTGCGCCTCCTGCGGGCCCTTGAAGCCGGCCTTGCCGGCCTTCATCGACGGCGGGCCCTTGGAGGGGAGGGGACCTCTAGCCAGGGAGGGGAGGGGAGGGGAGGGGAGGTGGCGCCGGCGGCGGAGTGGATGCGGTCGCCGGCGGGAGGAGGTGGCCGTGGAGGAGGTGGTCGCCACGGTCGAATGGATCTGGGATGTAGGAAGAGGGGAGAAGGAGAGGGTAGGGGCGCCGGCTGTGGAGTAGAGGGCGGCGGGGGCGGTGGGGGCGGCGGGTCGTCGATGGTGGCGGTGGGGGCGGCGACAGATCGAGATCGGGGAGGGGGCGGCGGCGAGGAGATGGGGACGAGGGAGGAAGGGGGCGACGGGGGGTCTGAGCTAGGGTTTGGCCTGCGGATGGGGGTATCTCCTTTTCTTTTCTTTTCTTTTCTTTTTTCTTTTTTCTATAGATAGATGGATGGATGGATGGATGTGGGATGGAGATATGGATGGATGGATGGATGGACGCCATGTCATCAATCCGTGGACAGAGTTACGATTGGTTCAGAAAATCAGTGATGTAAAATAGTTTTTAAATACTAAAAATAGAGGGATTTTATGAAGTAGCTATCAAAAATATTTTGCAAAAGGGTACCACACAAACATTCACTAGAGTTAGACCACATTTTATGGATTAGGACCATTTGTATGCATTTTTCATATTTCTAGCTATTTTTAATCATTTTTTGAGTGGCAAAAATGTTTTTTTTGTGAAGAACCAACCAAATAATTGTTGCAAAATTGGACCTAATCAATTTTATAAATTATTAGGACATATTAAATGCACAATTGACCAAATGGTTGGGTGTAAAAAGTTTTGATCCACCTCTCATGAAAAAGACAAATTCCGGCCGGTTTAGTTGGAAGCGGGTCAAATTTGAACTGCAGCTGCCTCATAGTTTGCTCTTTATTTTTTCCAAAAATCATTTCTAGGTACATAAGTATCTATTTAATAAGAGAAACAGCAAAAAAATTCCAAGATTCAACCACTAGCTAGGAACGGTCAAGCCCGCCGTTTTGACCGCATTTTGAAACAGGCATAAAAAATTAAAAACTGGAAAACCTTCGCATTGTGTCATTATATGTGACCAAGTTTCCAGGAAAAATAATAAACTTGTAATACGAAAATTATTTTAGAAAAGTGTTCTCAGAAATGAGCTGTCATGAATGAAGATTCACGGCTTTCAAGCCAAATGATTAATCTTATGGCCACATTCATGGCATAGTTTGTTCAAATGATCTCATATTGTGCACAAGGGTGCATATTGGAATTCCAAACAATGTTGCCTAAGGGAGTTTTCACTTTCTTTACACGGAAAATTAATTTTCCATTTTCCAAGTGCCCAAAAGGAGGTTTTTTTGTGAAGGACCTCCAAAATAATTGTTGCAAAATTGGACCAAATCATTTTTCTAAAATACTAGGACATATTTAGTGCACAATTGACAAAATGGTTGGGTGTACAAAGTTTTGATCCACCTCTCGTGAAAAAGACAAATTTCCGTCGATTTAGCTGGAAGCGGGTCAAATTTAAACTGCAGGTGCCTCATAGTTTGCTATTTATTTTTTCCAAAAATCATTTCTAGGTACATAAGTATCTATTTAATTAGAGAAACACCAAAAAAATTTCAAGATTCAACCCTTAGCTAGGAACGGTCATTCCCGCCATTTTGACCGTATTTTGAAACGGGCATAAACAATTCAAAAAAAATCAAAAAAATTAGGAAACCTTCGCATTGTGTCATCATATGTGGCCAAGTTCCTAGGAAAAATAACAAACTTGTAATACGGTAATTATTATAAAAAAAAGTGTTCTCAGAAACGAGCTATCATGTGTGGAGATCAATGGCTTTCAAGCCAAATGATCAATCTTATGGCCACATCCATGGCATAGTTTGTTCAAATGATCTCATATTGTGCACAAGGGTGCATATTGGAATGGCAAACAATGTTGCCTAAGGAAGTTGTCACTTTCTTTGGACGAAAAAACCATTTTCCATTTTTTGAGTGCCCAAAAGGAGGTTTTTTTGTGAAGGACCTACCAAATAATTGTTGCAAAATTGGACCAAATCATTTTTCTAAAATACTAGTCCATATCTAATGCACAATTGACCAAATGGTTGGGTGTAAAAAGTTTTGATCCACCTCTCATGAAAAAGACAAATTTCCGCCGATTCAGCTGAAAGCGGGTCAAATTTGAACTGTAGCTACGTTGTAGTTTGCTCTTTATTTTTTTCAAAAATCATTCTAGGTACATAAGTATCTATTTAATCATAGAAACACCAAAAAAGTTTCAAGATTCAACCACTAGCTAGGAACGATCATTCCCGCCGTTTTGACCGCATTTTGAAACGGGCATAAAAAATTCAAAAAAATCAAAAAATTGAAAAACCTTCGCATTGTGTCATTATATGTGGCCAAGTTCCTAGAAAAAATAACAAACTTGTAATACGGCAATTATTTTAAAAAAGTGTTCTCAGAAACGAGCTATCACGTGTGGAGATCAATGGCTTTCAAGCCAAATGATCAATTTTATGGCCACACCCATGGCATAGTTTGTTCAAATGATCTCATATTGTGCACAAGGGTGCATATTAGAATGGCAAACAATGTTGCCTAAGTAAGTTTTCATTTTCTTTGGACGAAAAAATCATTTTCCATTTTTGAGTGCCCAAAAGGAGGTTTTTTTTGTGAAGGACCTACCAAATAATTATTGCAAAATTTGACCAAATCATTTTTCTAAAATACTAGGACATATTTAATGTACAATTGACAAGATGATTGGGTGTAAAATGTTTTTATCCACCTCTCGTGAAAAAGACAAATTTCCGCCGATTTAGTTGGAAGCGGGTCAAATTTGAACTGCAACTGCCTCATAGTTTGCTATTTATTTTTTTCAAAAATCATTTCTAGTTACATAAGTACCTATTTAATCATAAATACATGGTTTGGTGGCGATACGTCGAGGTTTGGGTGGTGGCCGAGGGCCCCAACTCTAGAGCGCGTAAACTCGCATGCCCGCCGCGTGGTCACCGCATGACCGTGGTGTTGCCATGTGTTCTGGGCGGCCTAGGCATGTCTAGTGGGTTGGGCACTCCCCAGGTAGGTGCTAGGAAGAAAATTACAACATAAGATTCTCACGAGGAGACCGATCGATGCTCAAACATGAATTAGCATCCAAGTGTTTGATTAGCGGTACGAGAAATGTACATGGCTAATGGGCGTGAGTTTTGGCTGAGGATGATCAGTTACTAAGGAGACCGTCTTCACAAATTTTCAGCTCAAAAGGAGGAGCCTAGGTGGTACTTGCTTTGCAAACTATCACACTGGACATGACTACGAATGTTGAAGCTCGGCTCAAAATAATAAATGGATTGAGTTGGCATTTGGTGGAGGATGGTTATTTGGGCATAGGAAAGCACTGTAGAAAATGGATACTATTTGGACATGCCAAAGTGGTACTTCCTTCACAATGCTTTTCTATGGACAAAAACTTGGAAAAACTAGTGAGAGAGATTGGATGAATGAAATGAGCTCAAAATTGGTGTAGGTAAGTTACTTAGGTATGGTCATGCGCTGGTAAATTTTCAGATCATTTGGGTAAGCCTAGCTAGTACTTACTTCACAAAGCTTCTCTCGAGGTAGAAACTTTAGAAATTTCCCGAGAAAGATTTACTAGGAAAATTGAGCTGAATATTATCATGTGGCAATGATTTGGGTATGGAAGAGTGCCCGAAAAGTTTGAGGGTAATAGGAGGGGTCTATATAACACTTGCTTTGCAACGTGCCAATTTGGCCATAAAATATAAATTGAACCTGGGCTCACATAGATGATTTGACTGAGCTGCAATTTGGAGGAGGGTGATAATTTGGGCATATGAAGAAACTGTATAAATTTCATGTCATTTAGAGATATAAAAAAGGTACTTCCTTCACAATGCTTCTAGGTGGACAAAAACTTTGGAAATTTGCCGAGAAAGATTTGCTAGGCAAATGAAGCTGAATTTTGTCATGCGGTAATGATTTGGATAGGAAAGAGTGCCCAAAAATTCCGAGGGCAATCAAGAATATATAAATAGCACTTCCTTCATAAAGTGTTGTTGTGAACAGAATAGGAAAATGAATATTGTTGAATTAGTTTTGAACTAGGCAAGGAAGGATTTTTACATATTTGATGAAGATATGCCCCAAAGAATTTATGAGATTTTTGGGGAAATTTTAGGAATGATAGAAATATAGGTTGCTTCACAACCTAGGGCAAAAACTGCCACATGGACATGACACATAGGCAAAACTGATGAGATGGCGCCTAGTCATCACAACCCACCACAATCTACAAGGCTATGACCATCTATATTGGTCATTAACAACTGGAAATAAGGCAGCGGACTAGCACTGTTTGCTTTGTGACCATTTCGTGTAAGGAAATTACGACCTTTCTGACCAAAATGGTCGCAATGGTTTAGGGTTTGAAGCCCCCTGAACAGCTTTTGACCAATTGGTCTAAAATGGTCATAAATTTATGACCAATTCTTCGAGGGTCACTGACAGAAGGTCATAAATTGACATATTTCTTGTAGTGTAAAGTATCAACAGCTGGAGCAACAATGACAGGCTATGCATCGGAATAGGATTAACGGAAAGCGGTAACATGCTACACTACTCTAATGCAAGCAGTAGAGAGAAAAGTAGGTGATATCTGGTGATCAAAGGGGGGGGCTTGCCTGGTTGCTCTGGCAAGAGAGAGGGGTCGTCAACACCGTAGTCGTACTGGGTAGCAGCGGCGTCGGTCTCGATGTCTAGCGAGAGAAGAGGGGGAAGAAACAATAAATATAATGCAAACAAAAGCATAACGATGCATGACATGACAAAGCGTGATGCTAGGTGTGCCCTAACGCGGTACGAGGTTGTACCGGTGAAGGGGGAAAACATCTGGAAAAGTATTCCTGGTGTTCCGTGTTTTCGGACAGATGAACCGGAGGGGAAAAATTGCGTGTTCGGTATGCTAGGGATGCATGGCGGACGAACAGGTTGCGTATCCGGTTTCGTCTCGTCGTTCTGAACAACTTTCATGTACAAAACATTTTCATCCGAGTTATAGATTAATTTATATTAATTTTCTAAGATTTAAACATTTTGGAATTTGTTTAATTCAAGAATAAAACAACAAAACTTTTGTTACCTAGTGTTACTCTAGCCTATGTGTATGACAATGGAACCCGAGGGGCTGGTCAACAATTTCACTTTGACCGGTAAAAAGGTAAGATAGGGTCCACATGTCATGGTCTTAGATACTTTAAATCTAATTTATTTTTTAATACCAGTGGGATCCATATGTCATTTGCACTATACCTAACCACTAATTAGTCTAACTAGTAGGAGTACTAATTATAGCTAACTACAACAGGGCCGGTCAAACTCTCTCATCAGGGGCGGGCCCACCTCAATTCAAGGGTATGCAGCTGAATACCCATTGTTTTTGGCAAAAAATAGGTATATATAGCATATATACTGTGTCAGTATAAGAAAAAACGTGGTACGCCAACGTGCTTGGTAAGCATTTATAAGCCCAAAACATAGGCTGGCCCAGTAGCCCACCTTCTCCTCGAGTCCACACCTTGGCCCAGAAGCGCATCGTGCGGATACATCATCGCCAAAAAATAAATCGATCTATCAGACACAAGATGAACCGGCACCTCCCCTCCTCTACTCCGCCATAGCCGCATCCACAGATCGCACATGAACTGTCGGGCCGCCGCCACAGCCACTGCGCCGGCCGGCCGGCAGGGCTGTTGTCGCCGTCGCCTCGCGCGCGTGCGCACGGAGCGCCGCCGGTCCGCCGCGACAAACCCCTCGCTTCCTCTCCCTGCATCCCTTCTGTTCTAAGCTCTGAATTTTCTCATCTCTGAACCTGAAGCACAGAAGCAGGCAACGGCAACAGCGAACAGACCGCATTGATTCAGTTTCAAATACACAAGCACTGATTTTGTAAGGAACAACCAACTTCCAATTTCCGAATCATCTCATCTCTGAACCTGAAGTGGCACTGAATTCATTTTACAGGTTATGTCTCCTTTTTTTACTTCTGTAGGTTCTGTCACTCTGATTTTGTAAGCAACAGGCACGGTTCTTCTCACTGTCCAGCAGGCTGCACTATTGCAGGAGCATAGTTTGGCTCCTAAGTAAGTATTTTCACCACTTGACTTTCTTATTGAATTTTAGGTTAAGTAAAGACTAGTTTTCAGCCAATTATGAATTGTTTAGACATGAGAATGTGCAATTTTCCATTTAAGTTTGTGATGGGAGAATGTTTATACATTCTTGCAAGTTAAGGATGAGGACATCATCACTCATTTCCAGAGCATCAAGGATCGCAAAGTTATCATGTAATTTGTAAGCTTTCTTTATCATTTACTATTTTCTATCCTCTATATATCTTAGATTCTGCCATGATATGTCGAACAATTTTTTACTTCTATATGTCGAACAATACCAAGTTATGATCATTTTTTATGAATATAATATATTATGTGGTATCTTTTATATAGTTTAGAACTAGTACAATACGTTGTTATAATCAGTTTTACGCACCAAAAGGAAGGCTTTACGCCTCCAAAAAAAAGTTTCCAAATTTTGAATACACGGTCTTGAATTCCTGGGCCCGCCCCTGTCTCTCACACACAATGCACGCACACAACGCACATGACCAAGCTTGGACGGGGCAAGCTCTCTGATAGTCTGATGGATTTCTTCAGTAGTCAGCAACAGCAAGAGCAACTACATCGTAGAGCAGCACCAATACACGGCAGCAGAGAGTAGCAGCAGACAGCTACAGAGCGGCAGCGGCAGTGGCTCACAAGTGCAAACGGAGACGGCGCGGCCGGCGCGGGACACGCAGAGACGACGTGCACGGAAGACGACCTCGGGGCAGTGAGCGCGAGGCGGCAACAGCGCAGAGAGGCCGTGGCGCGGCGCAATGAGGAGCAGCAGCAGAGCAGTAGTAGCACAAGGAGCAGCATCAACCGAGCGCGTGCGCGGACGGTGCCAGGGAGCAACCGGCAGCGGCGGGGCACACACGGACGGCACGGTCAGGGCGTGCAGGCGTGGGTGCGCACGCATGGGGTAAGATAGGACGCGACCGGGGGCTCGCGGGCACGGACAGTGGGCGCGGTGAGCGGAGGTCCGGCCATGGTGGCCGAGCTTGCGGGGCGACTACACGACGACGAATTGAGGCAGGTAAAAAGGGGGAATCGGCGGAGGGCCTCACAGCGGTTCTCGACGACGTGCTCGGGAGGCCGGGGAAGCGCCAACGGAGGAGATCCGGGGCGGGGAAGCGACGACCGGACGCGGGGAAGACGACCGATGGCGAGCGCATGCGGCCTCCTGGCTCGAGCCCTTCGGCGTGGTGATGGAGTCGACCACGACGGAGCTCCCGGACGCCTTCTCGTGGCTCGGGGTGGCTGGTGGCCGCGTCAGTGGCGAGCGGCGGCAACGGCAGCGCTCGGCTCGAGAGTGAGATGCGAGGGAGAGGGCGAGGGGGAAAGTGTCATAGGGTTTCGAGCAAGAAGGAGGCGGGGCCCTTGTAGGCTAGGGGGAGCCCGTGGATGGCCTCCACGCAAGGCATGGCGCGGCCATGGCCTGCCGATGGGTGCCACGAGCCCCCTGCCTCCCTGTAGCAGGAGGTTGGCGATGGTAGGGGTGGGCTGGACCTGTTTTGCTAAAAGGGCCAAGGGTCCAGTAGGTTTAGGTCCCCTTCTTATTTTCTATGTTTTGTTCTTTCTTAGCTTTTGCTTTTTGTTCACTTTTAATTTTCAACAACATTTTAGGTTTATAAAATATGAAACTTACACCAATATTGTCATTGCAAATTAGGTCACTTCCACAAAAAGATTGGCAGTTAAATAAAATAGATTAGCATTTTTGTAAATCAAGAAGGCATTTAATTTATTGTTTTGGCAACTGTTTATTTATTTAAGGGCACTAAACCATTTCATAAAAAGTCGGTTTCTCCATCAATATTTATTATGAATGACTTTCTACATCTAGAACATTTTAGTTTTGACTTTTGGAAACTTTTCTAGTTTGACTTTATTTTAATTTTGAATTTGAACGAGTTTTGAATCATCGCGAGATTATCAACAGTAATCGTGGTGACGTGGCAACATTAGTAGAGGCTTACTGTAGCTTAATTATCCGGACGTCACAGGAGGCTTGAGAGCACCTACGAGAGCCATGGGTGGCTTCAAAGCTATCATGAGAGGCATGAGTTTTGGGTCTCTCATAGGAGGCATGGGAGCACCTTCGGGGTGACATGGGCGGACGCATGTCTTCCGGTGTGCCTCACATACCTTCGCATTATCTCGCTGGAGATCTTGTGAACACCATCCAAGCTCCTGATGACGATGCGGCGCTTCAAAATGAAGAGGAGGAAGAATCGTCTTTGGATGAGGAGGAAGAATCGAAGGAAGAATAGGACGATGATGAGTGATGTGGCATGATTGTTGATGTGCCATTTGTTTGTGCAAACTTTTATTTGTCATGAACTTGGTTGGGTGATTTTAAACTATGTCATGCAAATGAACTATGCTACGTCTCTGTTTTGCATATTTGTTTATTGTTTGAAACATCACCATTGTCAAATGGACATGTAAAAATCATATTTGCAAGCGCCAGATGCTTGCGTGCGCTGTAAATTAGCATGCCTTCTGGAGCAGCTCGTGCATGCCATATTTTGCAGCGGCTGCTGGAGCCAGCGTCCTGCTTCGCACAAAAAAACGCTATTTCGACGTTGTAAAAAAGTTTTTACGCGCCGTGCGGTTGTACGCCTGTTGGAGATGCTCTTAGAATCGTTTTCTACGACGCCTATGTGATGCCCTATTCTGTAAGAACTTGGTGTTGCGGTCGCCCCTCCGGCCACGGCATCACTTCTTCCCTGTCGTAGAGCTCATGCAGGTCTTTTCAAGCCACACCGAACCGAAGACACACCTTTTAACTTTCTACAAGAAGGCCCGTGAGCCCACTGTTCCCTACGTCGTGCATGCATGTCCCATGCATGATGTAGCAGCGGGATCCTATACAGCGCGCAGGTCACGCGCTAGCAACATAGCGCCTACCCCCCCCCCCCCCCCCCGGCTCCCCGTTCAGCGTATGGGCGAGCCACTTTTGCAGTTTATTTTGCCACCGGTTTTGGAAAGGTTCTAGAACCTTCCCAGAACCCTTTTTTTGTTTTTTTTGTTTTCTATACTGGTTTTTCATTTTTCTTTTCAATTCTTCTTTCTTTTCTTATTTTTTCTTTCTTTTTCCTTTTATTGGTTTTTTCTTTTCTATTTTGTTCCTCTTCACTTTTTGACTATTTTTGTTCGTTGTTTTCAAAAAATGTTCATCACATTCAAAATTTGTTCACTGAATTACAAATCTGTTCATTATTTTTTCAAAAAAATGTTCATCAAATTCAAATTTTGTTCATGACTTTTTCAAAAAATGTTCTTGAATACAAATTTTGTTCATTAAATTAAAAAGTGTTCATCAAATGCCAAATTTGTTTATAGATGTTAAAAATATGTTCATCAAATTCAAAAAGATCTTCATTCCTTTGAAATCACAAACAATTTTTGAATTCAAGAAATGTTTTGGAATTTGGTGAACATTTTTTAATTCCGTCAGCATTTATCATTTCATGAACATATTTTTCAAATCATGAACAATTTTCGAATTCACGAACATTTCACAAGTTGTAACTTTATTGAAATCACGAATTATTATTATAATGGAAAAAAATTATAAAAAAAGAAGAAAAAAAGATGTTTCCGCTTTCCCTCCCCACACATGGGCTAGCCCATGAGGCAGCATGGGGTAGCGAGGGGTACGCGCTCCATCGTACGCTGGCGCGTACACGCTAAATAGGAGGTCTCGATGTAGCAACTCATTGACTCCCGGATGCATGATCCGACCATCTCTTCAAATCGAAAGCTGCCCATATGGTCCATCATCCTGGCGTCTCAAATACTTTTGGAAAGACAATTATGGTTAGTTTTCGGATAAGTACGCTCGAAAATCTACAAATAGGAGATGTTTTATTCTATTTTAATTACATTTGGATAGACAATTATTACTGTTAATATCAGCATTCATAGCTAGATAAACTAAGACAATCTATAAATAGAAGATTTCTTATTCTATTTTGATTATGTTTGGATAGACAATTATTATTATTAGTATCAGCCTTCGTATATAGATAAATCTAAGGCAATCTATAAATAGAAGCTTTTCATTCTGTTTTGACTACGTTTGTATAGCCAATTATTATTATTAGTATCAGCCTTCGTATCTAAATAAATCTAAGACAATCTATAAATAGAAGATTTTTCATTCTGTAGACAATTATTATTAGTAGTATCAGGATAAATACATTTGAAATACCATGTGATACATGTGGTAAACGATCCACACATATGAAATATATCTAGACATGTTTTAGTGTTAGATACGTAGATAACTTCGTATCTAGATAAATCTAAGCCAATTTTTTGGGGACGGAGGTAACATATAAAAAGGGGTCTCACACTCATGGCCAGAGCAGCACGTAAAGCAAAGTTGGCTTACCTACGCAACGATAACAAGGCAAGCTACCTCGCAAGCCTGTGTGCACTCAACAAGCAGCAGTCTCCATAATGTTGGCTTGCTGCTGCTTTGTGTCCCAGCTGCTTATCGTAATAATGCTCATACACCTTGCCATGACCAAGAGCAAGGTCCGCAGTGGCACATCCTCATCGGTGATGGTCCCACTTCCACTTCCGCCGGGACCATGGTCGTGGCCACTGGTGGGTAGCCTGCCCGAGATGGTGCTCAATAAGCCAGCGTTCCGTTGGATCCATCGCGTGATGAAGGATATGGGCACCGACATCGCTTGCTTCCGCCTTGGCGGCGTCCACGTCGTCCCGATCACATGTCCCAAGATCGCAAGGGAGGTGCTCAAGAAGCAGGACAAGAACTTCTTGTCCCGCCCACTCACCTTCGCCTCCGACGCCATCAGCTGCGGGTACAAGGACGCCGTGCTCACGCCGTTCGGCGACCAGTGGATGAAGATGCGCAAGGTGCTCACCTCTGAGATCATCTGCCCCTCCCGCCACAAGTGGCTCCATGACAAGCGCGCCGACGAAGCTGACAACTTGACGCGCTACATCTACAACCTCACCACCGTGGGGTCATCTTCAACGTTGGGACTAGCCAACGTCAATGTCAGGCACGTCACGCGGCACTACTGCGGCAACGTCATCCGCCGGCTTGTCTTTGGCCAACGGTACTTCGGGGAGCCTCAGCCGGACGGCGGGCCGGGGCCGATGGAGGTGGAGTACATGGATGCTTCCTTCACCCTCCTAGGGCTCCTCTTCTCATTTTGCGTCAGCGACTACCTCCCGTGTCTACTTGGCCTAGACCTCGACGGCCACGAGAAAATTATTAAGGAGGCCAACACAAAAGTGAATAGACTGCACAACATGGTCATTGAAGAGCGTTGGAGGCAGTGGAACAGCGAGGAGAGGCAGGACGGGGTCCAGGACTTCCTTGACGTTCTCATCACGCTCGCCGATGGTGACGGCAAGCCGTTGCTCAGCATCGACGAGGTCAAAGCACAATGCAAGGTAAGCAAAATATTAATTAATGAGAAATTTTAAGATGGTTCAAGGGCCTAGATTGAATTAGTGACCAATTGCCTCATAGTCCTACAAGGTAATACGTCATCAATGAGAAAAGGTAATAGCTCACACTCTTAAATAGATCTTATACTGTATTTCGCAGGTGTTAGAAAAGGGAAACAATAGAATAAGAAATTATGAATTGATAGTTTAAACATATGATTATTGCATTTTTCTACCATTTTGATGTGATTTCAAGTTAAACTGTATTTAAAATTCTAATTATTCCATGTAATCTATCTTCATGCAAATATATAAATTGTATTAACTTACATTTATCTCCATGGAATGCATGCAGGACATAATATTAGCGGCCATAGATAACCCGTCAAACGCAGTGGAGTGGGCGCTGGCAGAGATGGTGAACAACCCAGAATTGCTGGCCAAAGCGGTGGAGGAGATGGACCAGGTGGTCGGTCGCGAGCGACTGGTGCAAGAGTCGGACATCATGCAGCTCAACTATCTCAAGGCGTGCATACGTGAGGCATTTCGCCTCCACCCAGTCGCTCCCTTCAACGTGCCGCATGTCGCAATTGCCGACACCATTGTTGCGGGCTACCGCGTGCCCAAGGGTAGCCACGTCATCCTCAGCCGGCTGGCCCTGGGCCAGAACCCCTCCGTCTGGGATGAACCACTCCACTTCAAGCCAGAGCGCCATATGGGAGACAACATCAATGTGGTGCTTACCGAGAGCGAATTGCGGTTCATCTCCTTTAGCACCGGACGGCGGGGATGCATCGCGGCATCACTAGGAACAACCATGAGTGTCATGCTCTTCGGCAGGCTCCTGCATGGCTTCACCTGGACCAAACCGGCTGGGGTGTCGGACATCAATCTCCGCGAGTCCAAGCATGACCTCTTCATAGAGGAACCGCTAGTGCTACATGCTGAGCCGCGTCTTGCAGCGCACCTCTACCCTCTCATGCACCTTTGAGCAAATAACGAGCTATGAATCACCTATAAGGCGAGTATGCTATTTTTTTGATGAATCTATATACTTATATACTAATAAAGGAAGGCAATATTCTTATTTTCGTCCCGCTTTGTTTCGTTCCACTTCGATTGATTTTCACGTATGCTAGCTATTCGGGTTTTGACCGTTTCACATACGAGCGAGCCGGTTTCTTTCATGCGTCGCTGGATCATCCTAGGCTTGTCCAAAGCATTGGAACAATACCTGCTAGCCAAACAACCACCCATCTACTCAGGGGCGGGCCCAGGAATTCAAGACCGTGTATTCAAAATTTGGAAACTTTTTTTTGGAGGCGTAAAGCCTTCCTTTTGGTGCGTAAAACTGATTATAACAACGTATTGTACTAGTTCTAAACTATATAAAAGATACCACATAATATATTATATTCATAAAAAATGATCATAACTTGGTATTGTTCGACATATAGAAGTAAAAAATTGTTCGACATATCATGGCAGAATCTAAGATATATAGAGGATAGAAAATAGTAAATGATAAAGAAAGCTTACAAATTACATGATAACTTTGCGATCCTTGATGCTCTGGAAATGAGTGATGATGTCCTCATCCTTAACTTGCAAGAATGTATAAACATTCTCCCATCACAAACTTAAATGGAAAATTGGACATTCTCATGTCTAAACAATTCATAATTGGCTGAAAACTAGTCTTTACTTAACCTAAAATTCAATAAGAAAGTCAAGTGGTGAAAATACTTACTTAGGAGCCAAACTATGCTCCTGCAATAGTGCAGCCTGCTGGACAGTGAGAAGAACCGTGCCTGTTGCTTACAAAATCAGAGTGACAGAACCTACAGAAGTAAAAAAAGGAGACATAATCTGTAAAATGAATTCAGTGCCACTTCAGGTTCAGAGATGAGATGATTCGGAAATTGGAAGTTGGTTGTTCCTTACAAAATCAGTGCTTGTGTATTTGAAACTGAATCAATGCGGTCTGTTCGCTGTTGCCGTTGCCTGCTTCTGTGCTTCAGGTTCAGAGATGAGAAAATTCAGAGCTTAGAACAGAAGGGATGCAGGGAGAGGAAGCGAGGGGTTTGTCGCGGCGGACCGGCGGCGCTCCGTGCGCACGCGCGCGAGGCGACGGCGACAACAGCCCTGCCGGCCGGCCGGCGCAGTGGCTGTGGCGGCGGCCCGACAGTTCATGTGCGATCTGTGGATGCGGCTATGGCGGAGTAGAGGAGGGGAGGTGCCGGTTCATCTTGTGTCTGATAGATCGATTTATTTTTTGGCAATGATGTATCCGCACGATGCGCTTCTGGGCCAAGGTGTGGACTCGAGGAGAAG
This sequence comes from Triticum monococcum, assembly GCA_034509565.1. Taxonomy (NCBI): domain Eukaryota; kingdom Viridiplantae; phylum Streptophyta; class Magnoliopsida; order Poales; family Poaceae; genus Triticum; species Triticum monococcum. Next base: position 53,794,824 of record CM067846.1, on the reverse strand, counting down.
GTGGGCTACTGGGCCAGCCTATGTTTTGGGCTTATAAATGCTTACCAAGCACGTTGGCGTACCAATTTCGTTTTTTCTTATACTGACACAGTATATATGCTATATATACCTATTTTTTGCCAAAAACAATGGGTATTCAGCTGCATACCCTTGAATTGAGGTGGGCCCGCCCCTGCATCTACTGTTGATTTTGGACAGATAGAGATGAAAATGTATACAAGATGATGCTCTTTTTATCACCAAGGGAGGATGACAGTGGGTCGGCCATATACGTTGGGGAAATCCGTTTGAGTTGTTTCTTCCAGCCCATGTCCCAGGCAGGGCAACATAGCAGCCTATAATAGTCTTTTTATTTTGGTTTATCAATTAAATAGTGCTACATAGTTTTCTTACTTTGAATTCTACAAGTTTATATACGCTAGCAAGTTGCCATGGAAATCAACAAGCAGCCTCAAAAAACATAAAAAAAAACTCAGAGAGTGAGGTATGCAATGAGGACGCATATTACGAGGGTGATCTCCAATCTGAGATCTGAGATTATGAGCCAATGAAAGCAATAAAGACACGATTAAAGACCTCTGATTATGGGCCAATGGAACCAATGAAGACCCAACTAAATATCTGAGATTATAGGCCAATGAAAGAAATGAAGACCTGATTAAAGATTCAAGATTATTATGGGCCAATGGAAGAAATAAAGACCCGATTAAACCTCCAAGCTCATGTTGATGTGCATGGTGCATAATTAAATCACTCGTGGGCTAAACTATTATAATTTACACCAAAGGCGAGAGGCAGATGGGTGGGGCAGACCAAGGAGACATTCAATGACGAGGAGGAACTCACAATTTCCACACTCGAAACGTATGACCAGCTCGTTGCCACACTCACGAAACATGAAATCATGGGTGATGACACGCTTAAGTGTCCGCCAATGCCAGTGCCGCCAGGGAGATACATGTCTCGCTAGGGGTTTTTTATTTCTTGCAATGAATTTTGATGATAAAGATTAATGTTTGTCCCCCATTGCAACTTGCAACACACGGGCATATGTGCTAGTAAATAAAAAAACCAAAAAAAATGAAAATAAAAACCTCAAGGAAAAAACCCCAACAGGAAGCCCACCAAGAAATACCGAAGTAGAATCAAGCCTTGAAAGAGAAAAAACCGGAAAATCAACACATCAGAAATCCCTATTGGACGCTCGTTGCATCATAATGTCGAGCAAATGGGTTCGGCTCAGCTGCAGGGCTCCCTGCAGGAAATATTGTGCAGGGCCAATAAGAGACCGCCATTTGTCCATGTGGGCCAACTCCTTCAATTAAGACAGATTTAATTTGATACGAGAAGATCAGGGGCGGAGCCAGTAGGATGGCCAGACCCCCCCTATGGATCGGCCACCCCCATGGATTTTTAGTGGGGGCTAATACTAATCTTCTGTGTACTTGTCACTTAGTACCTGTATAGGCCTTTTCTCTATGCGTCCCAATATTAAGAAAAAGGGTTCCCCTGCTTTATATTATAAAGCATCAACTAACCAATACAACCAACTCGCTGGGGCCGCAACACAAGCAAGCCCAAAAGAAAAAACAAGAGAAAGAAAAAGAAATAAATGTCGATGCCGGCAGCTCAACTAAGAGAAGATGGCCGATATCCGCCGCACCCTCCGGAGAAGTACCACCGCATGCCTAGCACTCCGAAGTCTCGCGTACCAAGAAACACCTTCAGGAAGGAATGCGATGGCGATGTCGCTGCTGTCCGGACAGGTCCTAGGGTTTCCCCCGATACGCGGTTGGTAGATGGGAAGGGGTATCACCGACGCCCTTCAAGAAGGTCCGGCAACGCCCATGGGTGCAGCCACGCCGGTGGCGGAGGAGCCGCCAGGGATTTCTCCCGCCCCGAAACCAACACCAACATAGACAATCGAGAGTGCACCACCGAACATGCCGCCCACCAGCCTGTGCCACCACGGATACCGCATCAAAATCACCGTCTCACTAAGGCCACCAACACGAGGCCTGGAGGGAGGACGGGGAGAAACCGGGCTCAGGGGCGACTACAACGCAGCCGATAGAAGGGGACAACCTCCACCACGCCGCGGAGCCGACCGGACGTAGCGACAGGGACTTACCAGGCCTCCACAGGCCCGGCCAGACCCCAACGGATCCGGACAATCCCTGCAGCCACGCTGCAGCACGCCAGCTGCCAGAGCCATCACCACCAGCAGCCACAGTCGTCTCGCCACCACCACCAGGGAGCCGCGACGCCGAGCCCCGAACCGCCGGCCCGCCCCAACCCAGATGGGCCCGAAAGGGCCCAGATCTGGGCCGAGCGGGCACCGCCGGCCAGCCGCACGCCACGTAGCCCCGCAGCCAACGGCCACGCCGTCGCGTCAAGGGCGCTCGAGGCCCGCGGACTCCAGCGCCGAGCCACACCGCCGTCCGCCGAGCAGCACCGCCGCCAGGACGAGGGAGCCCCGAATCCACCTCCTAGCGAGCGGGGAAGGGATGTCCGCCGCCGCCGACACCATCCGGGCTACGCCGATGGCCTCTGCCGGTGGCGGCGAAGGGTAGGGACGAGGAGAGGGTTCGAGACGAGGCGGAGTGGTGGAGGCGCTCCGCCGCCTCGGGGGGCGACGGGAGCGCTACGGGGGAGGGAGGAGGGGGAGGGAGGAGTAGGGGACGGGGGAGAGGGCTAGCGGCGGAGGGCGCCGGCGGCAGCGGCGAGGGAGCCGGCGGCGGCGGCGGCGGAGGAACCTAGGAGAGCGGGATGCGTCCCAATATTATTGTTGGCTGGCCCAAGCCCAAAACAAATGGCATGGTTTTCCCGTGAGTGAATTGGACGCATCAATCCAATCACGCGATCGATCAAAGACCATACGTAATACAGGCATCTACACGTACAGCGGTTCGTTTCTATTCTGTGTCGTTTGACCTAATCACGCTCCAACTTATCTCTTGTCGCCGTCGCCGCCGCCCACGCTAGGCTAGGGCTTAATCAGGCGTTGACGTCGACCATCATCGCCATGCTAGGAATAGGCGCACACAATTTTTCGGAAGCGCGAATCCTTCCATGCTTCGTCAACGTTGACCATCGATGGTTACCACATGCCTGTGGTCTACGGAAAGAACGATCATCCGTTATGACGAGCAGATGAGACGAGCTGGGCCTGAATTCCGTACTCTAGCTAGGTATGGATTCTTGCGACTTGGTCACTTTTTTTCAAATACAACGCATATTGGCTCAAGATGCTTAAGTATATCTGCGTTGTCGATTGATTTCCCAATCAAAACTATATGAATGCAAGCTAAATCCTGCTATTTAGTTAGACAATGATCAGTCATGTTCGTAAACATACATATGATGACAATGTTCCGTACCAAGGTACTTTGTGCCGTATTTCGGAGGAATTTGATTACAACTTCATCTACATGGTGCGCATGTGGAGTTGTTCAACACTATAAGCTATAGCTAGACCTGCACGCAAGTAAGGGCATCTCCAGCCGTTGCCCCCCCCCCCCCCCCCGACGCATAAAAATCGCCCCTTGGGGGCGAGCCGGCGATACAATCGGCGCTGGGGGCGGTTTTGCGTCCAGTCGTCGCCCCCAGGCGCCGAAATTGGCCCACTTTACAGCCCAATTTCAGCGAATAAATGGCCCATATGGACGAGAATAGGCCCATATTCGGCGTGGTTTCGCCGTGTCTCGGCGTTCAATTATCAACACAATTATTTCTTATCACATATTTCATCACAGAAAAATCAAATACTTCAACAAAATATTACAACAACAAATAGTTCAATACAAATTATATAGTTCAACAAATAAAAACTTGTATTTCATCACACGGCGTCCCCCTTGAGCCTCCATAGGTGCTCAACCAGATCTTTCTGCAGTTGATGATGCACCTGTGGGTCTCGGATCTCCTGACGCATACTGAGATAGGCAGTCCAAGTTGCCAGTAGATGGTGATCAACTTCGGCTAGAGGACCCTGCCTGTAGTATGGTTCAGTGTCAAACACTGGGTCTTCTTGCTCGCTCTCGATGATCATGTTGTGCAAGATGACACAGCAAGTCATAATCTCCCACATTTGATCTTTGGACCAAGTCTGAGCGGGGTACCGAACAACAGCGAATCGAGATTGGAACACACCAAATGCCCGCTCGACATCCTTCCTACAAGCCTCCTGAACTTTCGTAAACCAAGCGTTCTTGCCTCCTGCCGCAGGGTTTGAGATCGTCTTCACAAATGTGGACCATCTCGGATAGATGCCATCTTCTAGGTAGTATCCCTTGTTGTATTGGTGCCCATTGATCTCGAAGTTCACCGGAGGAGAATGGTCCTCAACGAGCTTGGCAAAAACAGGAGAGCACTGCAGCACGTTGATGTCATTGTGAGTTCCTGGCATACCAAAGAAGGAGTGCCAAATCCAGAGGTCCCGTGTGGCTACCGCCTCAAGCACCACACTGCAACCGCCTTTGGCGCCTTTGTACACCCCCTGCCAACCAAATGGGCAATTTTTCCATTTCCAATGCATGCAGTCGATGCTTCCAAGCATCCCAGGAAATCCTCTTACTGCATTCTGGGCTAGGATCCGAGCAGTGTCTTCCGCATTGGGTGTTCTCAAGTATTGTGGCCCAAACACTGCCACCACTGCCCGACAGAACTTGTAGAAACACTCTATGCTAGTGGACTCGGCCATGCGCCCATAGCCGTCGAGTGAATCACCGGGAGCTCCATATGCAAGCATCCTCATCGCTGTCGTGCATTTCTGGATGGAGGTGAATCCAAGAGCGCCAGTGCAATCCATCTTGCACTTGAAGTAGTTGTCGAACTCCCGGGTCGAAATCACAATCCTAAGGAAGAGCTTTCGGCTCATCCGATAACGGCGCCGAAATGTTTTCTCGCCATGAAGTGGAGCATCGGCGAAGTAGTCGGAGTAGAGCATGCAGTAGCCTTCAAGACGATGTCGGTTCTTTGCTTTCACCTGCCACGGCACCGAGCCACCTCGCCGCGGCTTTTCATTGCTCGCTAGCAGCTGGGTGAGGGCGGCGAGCACCATGAGATGCTCTTCTTCCTGGACGTCGGCCGTGGCTTCCTCCTCCAGCAGCGCGGTGAGCTCTTCCTCGTCATCCGAGTCCATCGCCGAGTCAGGCAAAACGCCGAACACCTTGCGCTCGGTGGGCGTGTACCCACCGCTAAACCGCGCCTCCGCGGCCGGAAACGCCCAGCTGCTGTGGGAGGGGCTGCCGCGGCGAAGCACTGCTATTTTCCGGCGGGAATGGCTATCTAGCGGAGTAGGCCGGCGGCCGTCGCCAGGATATAGCTAGTGGTGGCCGAGGGCGCGGGGGGTGCGAGGCGAGTCGGGGGAAGAAAACCTTGACTTTTCCCCTGTCGGTGTGGGCCAGGCGTGCTTTTCCCTAGCGCCGGAGCCCCCAACTGCTCCCCAACGCGCCGGGTTCGGCCTGTGACCGCCGGGCGGAAAAAAGGTCCAAACCGGCGATTTTCGGCATCCTGGGGGCGCCGAAAAAGTGGCCTGGGGGGGAGGGCCTGTTGGGGGCGAGGCTGGAGATGCCCTAATATCGAGATTAAAACTCTTATGTAGTTTGTGAGACAAAATATTTTTCAGCTTCATTGTTGTCTCGCCCTCCTATGTCTAAATCCTGGCTCCACCCCTGAAGAAGAGCACGAGGGTGGTGTTGCAAGCAAAGAGGAGCCCGGCAGCGTGCGGCCCGCTGGAACACCGACGTGAACGGCATGTCCCTCCCCGTGGCCGAGCAGGGCCCGCCGCCGTTCGGGCGGTGCTCGTCCTCCACGGCTTCCTGGAGCTTTGGCATGGACGCACTCGTCGCGCCCTCATCTTCGACCTCCGTGGCTTCGGCGCCGGTCCCTCCTTCGACTAGGCGCCTGCTTTGGACGATCTTGAGAGGTGGTGATGGGTGAGATGTGGTGGTGCAGGTGCGGCCACCCATGACAAGTCAATTGCAGCCATTGTGCTCGCAGCGGTCAGAGCTACATGTAGACTGTAGTAGCGCTAGCGACACAAGTAGCGCCGGTGCCGCTAGCCGTGCACGCTGCACGTTGTGGTTGTGTAAGACGTCCTAGCCGGGATGAAGGTCCACACAGGTCTCTCCTTCATAGAGGATGTCGTCGAGCGATGGTGATATGCGGGATGTGGTGGTGCAGTTTGCCGCCATTCATGTCGAGTTTGATGCAGCCACTATCAACATCCTAGCGTGCATCGGTTGGAGTCATCTCCCGCGTTGACATGAGAACCATGCTGGCTTGCTGCAGTGGTACATCATTCTCCATGTCGTCGAGGTTGAAAGGCTCATTCAACTAACTAACCCTGTGGAATAACCATCGAAACTCCTTGCTCGCCACGTTCGATTCGATTTATTGTTTGAACTCTCGGTCACGAAACTCAGTTCACTTTAACCGTAAAACAAGAACGTATGCTCCTGCCAAAAAGAAAAAGGTATGCTAAAATTAAATCAGAAGACACAGGCGATGGCATGTGTAACGCCCCGAGTCCGATGTGCCAGGTGTCTTACAGTTATTCGCTGTCGTGGTCATGTCATTTGCTTGCGTGTTGCATCTCATCATGTCATCATGTGCATTGCATCATCATATTTAAAACTTGCATTCGTCCGGGTTCTCCGAGTTTCTCTCTGTTGTTCGTTCTGAGCCCAACCACACTTGCACGCGCCCGCGGCACGTCCGAAATATTATTTTATAAGTGGCCGAAAAATGTTCTCGGAATGGGTTGAAAGTTGGCAGGTGGTGTTGTTATGTTGTAGGTAGGCCGCCTGCCAAGTTTCATCACATTCGGAGTTTGTTTGATGCCCCAACGGATAACTATAGCGGCATTATAGCCGGTCTAACGTCGGACGTTTTCGGTTTCCGGAAACAGTCGCCGGGCCTCCCTCTCTTCTCTTTTCTCAGCTCGAGACCGTCTACACAGCTCACTACCTACCGCCAGGTCCAACCTAACCTCTCTCGTCAGCCCGCAGCCCCCCTCGCGCGCGTCCGAAAGTTGTCCCGAACCCGACCCGGACTGTCGCCACCGTTGCGTCCGGATCATCCCCGAACGTCTACAAAACGTCTCCGTTTTCTTATTTGGACTCCCTAACTATTTTATTCGAGATCGTTCGGTTACGATCAGAGGGACGAGATAGCCCTACCCACACCCACTTACTATAAATATCAGTGCAATCATCGGACCAATCCCTAATCCCTAGGGATCCTCCTAGTCGCCGCCGCCACACTGTTTCTTCTCTGTTTTCCGTGTCTGACCAACCATCACGCTCCGTTCCACGATCTCCTCGCTCGACAAACTGCAAGCCACGGCAACAGCAGTCCATGTCCACCCCGTCGCTTGACGGAGACCAGGGTCACCGGAGGCCGTGACCAACTCTCCGACCAGCAGGTCAACAGCGCCGGGCCTTTCCTCATCCTCACCCCATTTTTCCCTGGTTCCTCTCTAATCCCCACGCCGCATCAGCTGCAGGACGCCGCCGTCTTGGTCAACCCTTGCCGGAGCTCCGTCGACGCCCCGTTGGCCGGATCTGGCCCGGAAACAGGCGGATCCATCCATCCCCGTCGACCGCCATGGCGCCCGTGCCCTGGATCGGCCGCGCCGCCCTGGATCCCTGTGGCGTCAGCCTCTGCTTCCTTCTTCATCGAGCAGGAGCTCGCTCAAGCCCCCTTTGTTCACTGCTTGGACGCCGTCAAGCCGTGGAGCCTTCGCCGTTCCTCCTTCGCCGCCTGGATCCGGACCCTTCGTCCTTCCTCGCCGGAGTGCGCGCCATGTCCACCGTCGTCGTCCAAGTCCCTCGCGGTCGGCCCTGCTTCCCTGCTTCGAGAAACAGTTCGGGATCGAGCTTGCCGCCGCTGTTGCGTTGACCCGCACGATGCCTCGCTGGACCGCGCCTCCCCTCCTCGATTCGATCCACCAGCGCCCGCGCCTGGGCCACGTCTGCTCCGGCCCAGCGGCTCCCCTCCGTCGCGCGAGGCCCAGCGCCAGATCGCAACACGGCCTGCCAGCGCCCAGGCCCACTCCCCCCGGCCTACCTCTCCAGCCGCAGCGCCTAAGGCCCGATCTACTCCCTTCCAGATCCAGCACAGCCCATGGGTGAGCCGCCCCCTCTCCTGTGCACCTTGGGCCCAGCAATTTTGGCCTGCTTTTTTTTGTTTTCCTTTCAGCGTTTTTCTTTTTTCCAGAGGAGAGTAGTTTTGCAGAAAAGCCCTTGTTGATCATGCATATAACAACTCACAAACCTTGCATCGGATTAAAATAAGTTATATACGAAAGTTGCTTAGAATTTTGTGTAGTTTCATAATATGTCTTTTTCATCCATGTTTAAAATGTTGTTTGTTTAAGTTTTGCTTAATTGCCATGTTAAAATGATTTATTTCATAACTAAATAACCGTAGCTCGGTTTTAAATAAATTATATATGTAAATGGGGTAGAATTTTGCCTAGTTTAACATGGTGGCTTTACTTTGCATGTTTAATAACTCTAAAATTGTGTTTAGGTCAGATCAGTACCATAACCAAAATATGCACATGAGGATTTTTCCGGACTTGTTGTTTTGTGGTTCCGGCCTCATTTAAACTTGCCTAGTTAGATTGTTTCATTATGTTTCACCTCTTGCCATGTTAATCAACATTTAATATTGGTGAGTACATAACCGAGAGGGAACTAAATAATTGATGTGGTGTTCCGTCAATATGCAACCCGTTGCATATTGTGCTCCAGTTAATTTGTAGGATTGCTTGTGCACTTTGCCATGCCATGCCTCTTTAAACCGGACATGCATCATACTTGATTGCGCATCGTGCCATGATTATGTGATGGTTGTTTTACTATATTGTTTGCTTTCTTTCCGGTGTTGCTTCTTCGGGTTGGTTCCGATAACGTTGCGTTTGTGAGGATCCGTTCGACTACGTCCGTTTGTCTTCTTCATGGACTCGTTCTTCTTCCTTGCGGGATTTCAGGCAAGATGATCATACCCTCGAAATCACTTCTATCTTTGCTTGCTAGTTGCTTGCTCTTTTGCTATGCCTATGCTACGATACCTACCACTTGGTTATCATGCCTCCCATATTGTTGAACCAAGCCTCTAACCCACCTTGTCCTAGCAAACCATTGTTTGGCTATGTTACCGCTTTGCTCAGCCCCTCTTATAGCGTTGTTAGTTGCAGGTGAAGATTGACGTTTGTTCCTTGTTGGAACATGGAGATGTTGTTCCTTGTTGGAACATGCTTACTTGTTGGGATATCACAATATATCTTATTTAATTAATATATCTATATACTTGGTAAAGGGTGGAAGGCTCGGCCTTATGCCTGGTGTTTTGTTCCACTCTTGCCGCCCTAGTTTCCGTCATATCGGTGTGATGTTCCCGGATTTTGCGTTCCTTACGCGGTTGGGCTATAATGGGAACCCCTTGACAGTTCGCCTTAAGTAAAGCTCTTCCAGCAACGCCCAACATTGGTTTTACCATTTGCCACCTAGCCTTTTCTTTCCCTTGGGTTCTGCAGACTCAAGGGTCATCATTACTTTAACCCCCCCCCCCCCCCCCGGCCAGTGCTCCTCTGAGTGTTGGTCCAAACTAGAGCCCTGTGCAGCGCCCCTTCGGGGAAACTCGAAGTTTGGTTTTAGTTGTACGGATTGCTCATTTGAGTGTGCCCTGAGAAAGAGATATGTGCAGCTCCTATCGGGATTTGTCGGCACATTCGGGGGGTGTTGCTGGTTTAGTTTTACCCTTTCGAAATGTCTTGTTGTACCGGGATACCGAGTCTGATCGGAATGTCTCGGGTGGAGGTCTATTCCTTCATTGACCGTGAGAGCTTGTCATGGGCTAAGTTGGGACACCCCTGCAGGGATTTGAACTTTCGAAAGCCGTGCCCGCGGTTATGGGCAGATGGTTATTTGTTAACGTGCGGTTGTAGAAAACCTGAAGTTGACCTTAATTTAAAATGAATCAACTGCGTGTGTAACCGTGATGGTCTCTTTCTGGCGGTGTCCGGGAAGTGAACACTGTTGTTGGAGTTATGCTTAACGTAGGTTGCTATAGGATCACTTCTTGATCATACTTTTACCGATCATGCTTTGCCTTCTCTTCTCGCTCTCATTTGCGTATGTTAGCCACCACATATGCTAGTCACTTGCTGCAGCTCCACCTCATACCTTTACCTTACCCATAAGCTTAAATAGTCTTGATCGCGAGGGTGCGAGATTGCCGAGTCCCCGTGGCCACAGATTCTTCCAAAACCAGCTTGCAGGTGCCGATGAGTCCGTGCAGATGACGCAACCAAGCTGAGGAGGAGCTCGATGAAGATCTTGTCCTTTATGTTGTTTCGTTCTAGTTGATCAGTAGTGGAGCCCAGTTAGGGTCGATCGGGGACCTTGTCGCATTTGGGGTTCTTCTTTTATTTTGGTTCTGTAGTCGGACCTTGATTGTATCTGGATGATGTAATGCTTTATTCATGTAATTGTGTGAAGTGGCGATTGTAAGCCAACTATATATCTTTTTCCCTTATGTATTACATGGGTTGTGTGAAGATTACCTCACTTGCGACATTGCTTTCAATGCGGTTATGCCTCTAAGTCGTGCTTCGACACGTGGGAGATATAGCCGCATCGAGGGCGTTACAGCATGCCACCCCTGGTATCGCTTGATGCAGACAGACACCAGTAGAGAGGAGGCGGAGGTAGTCGAGGAGCATGACAACGTAGGCGGCGGGATCGGCTGGGACGCCGGAGTCGCCAAAGCCACGGAGGTCGGGGACGAGGGCGCGGCGAGCGCGGCCATCTGGTGGCACCAGTACAACCAAAGCTCCGGGAAGCCATGGAGGAGGAGCACCGCCTGGACGGCGCTGGGGCCTGGCGCCCTGCTCGGCCATGAGGAGGAAACGCCATTCAGTATGCGTCCCAGAACGCCGCACGGCGCCGGACTCCTCGTCTCCTCCATGCTCGCCGCACCGCCCCTGCCCTCTTCTCGTATCAAATTAAATCTACCAATCGTAGGAGTTGGCCCACATGGACAAGTGGCGGTCTTTTATTGGCCCTGCACAATATTTCCTGCAGGGCCCTGCAGCTGAGCCGAATCCATGTAAAATCCCCTCTCTAATCTCTTCCCCTGATTTTCAACGGTGGGTGGGCAGATGGCCTATGCTTTCTGTTGCATACAAAGACATAAAGTAATAGGAAAGGGAGCACGCAACTGCATTCCCTAGTTTGGCCTAAGTGCCTTGTTGGAAACTGCACACTTCAACGTGCATGCGCGAATTAGCAGCCCTCCAAGCAAACTAGAGGAGGAGTCTTTGCTGCCGTCACGTAGGTTTCCGACATCTTCGACCCACTCAACTGCCCTCTCGGTCCACCTTTCTTTCACTCCATCCCTATTTCCCACTTGCTTTGCATCCACACCCTCCTCGCCCGCCGCCGTCACTGTACCTCTCAGGTGGCCGCCCAGGTATCGTAGGATGTCTGCAGCCCTCACCAACGCGCCTGCCCTCCTTGGACTATGCCGCCATCCACCCAGGACCCCTCCGTAATCAAATACCCTTCGCCCCTTGCCGACGACGTCCATGGCGGACACCACGCCCAACATGGTGTACCATGGTGGTGGGATACTCAGTGAAAGGAGCATGAGTTGGTGTACAATGCGTGGATTAGTTGTATATGTGGACTTTGTAGTCATGAAATCAAGTGGCTCGATCTTTTAGGGATGTGCGCATAGTTCGTTTCATGCGCAAAAGCACTTCGCGCCCTATGACATGCACATCGTCCATGAACGTAATGTGAAGTCGATATCCCTTCGATGGTACACCATCTGCAACTCTGTCATGAAGTTTTATGGTTGAATGAGTGGAGACAATGTGGTCATTGGGCACGTCAACCATGGAGATCGTAAGTTTTGCTTCTTGTTGCTCTACATGTTGGTTAATTCATTCATTCATTAAGTGTTGCTCTACATGTTCTATAGCCCGCACGCTCTATCGTGATGTACTATAGGACCGAGGGTAGACCATTCACGCACATACATAGGGGCAGCGGTGCGACATGTACCGGCTCTGATTCTAGTATCGTAGAATTTGGAATCAGTGAATTCAAAAAACTTGTTGGACATTTGGTTATCTCGTTGAATTTGAACTATTGTTGTACTAGAGATATTTGCATGCCATTGATGAATAAACTGTGCTATTTTCTATAATTAATTTGAGTGTTACGGGCATGGTTTAGTTAAACGAAGGAAATATTGTCCATTTTTATGTAAATTATGTCTGAACTTTAATGAATTTCGTTGTGTTTGATGAAATCCATCATGTTTGTTCAACTTTGTTTTGAAATGAGTGCGGAAATCCATCATGTTTGTTCAACTTTGTTTTGAAATTAGCGCGGACAACGTTGGATGGTTGGCTCCCGCATCATTATCTACGGACTAGTCTCCATCACTCCGCGGATTGATACAGGTGTCGATTTGAGGGTCAGCATTGAAGATACCCTTATGACACAGAGAATAGCAAAACTAGCATAAATCATGAAGAAAGTGCGAGTAGAACTGCAAAGAGGATTTGTATAGCAGGTAGGACGGGGCACAAATCATGTACCGCTCATCTATTTGTGCCAAGATTCCGAAAATGGTTTGCGTATATAGTTTGTTTATTGTTTGTTATTATGTTTAATGTATTTGTATATCATGGCGGCATATCTGTTTGTGTGGGATATGGTACCTTTTCAGTGGGATCGCCTAACAGTGAAATACATAATTGAACATAAATAGGATGAGCAAAAATGATTTATTATGCCATTCTCGTGTTGTTCTTTTTGGTTCTTGTTTGTTCTTATCTTTCTATGTTCTCATGCAAGGCCATTCATCTTCACCATCATTTCCGTCGAAGAAATAGAAGAGAGCCTCTGCCTTTGTTAACGATTGAAGAGCTTCAATGATATCAACAAATAGAGCAGTATATTTGCTGAAAAATCATGAAGATTTTGCTAAATCTCATGGTTCATGTTTATGTTGCTTTCTATTTGTTGTTCTACTTGCTGGTTTCTTCGATTAACTTTATTGTTCAACATATTGGGTATGTGTAGTACGTGAGAATTCTGTTGGAGGTGGAGTGGTGGCAAAGCTCGAGGATAACCTGATGGACAAACAGGTCCATACATAGGAGTGTTGCATTGTACGTATGACTTGATCCTTTTGTGCATGCTATAATGCTAAGGGTAACTCCAGAACTATTAGATGTGGGGCTTCATAGGATGAATATAAATTTATGCCTTACACTAAAAAAGAAGTTATAATTATCGCATTACACTTGCATCCTGGAAGATTGCTATAACTATCAAGAAAGCACTCCACCAAGCATGTTCGTATAGGCCAGGTAGCCCTGATAATCCACTATGGGAGTGCCACAAGATACACGATTTTTTTTCATCAAAAAGCATTCAGACAATAAGGAATCCTTTGAACTAAGTAATAAGGAAACGCCGAGGATAATTATATTCAGCTTAACAGCACAAAACTGGATCATTGTGCTGTCGTAACACAGAAGATGAACCTTCAAGCTATCCTAAAGCAAATCCATCAGACTGAATGAATGAATGCAGCAAGGTTTCTCTTGAGAGAATTGACAGCAGATAGCATCTGCAGATTCTTGGTGTCGCGTTTCCGATTGGCCTTGTTAGGAGATGCATCATCCTGTGACTCCATAGGTGGTTCACTATCCAATGTGCCTACACGCGCACCCTTCTTCCCAGCTTGTTTTCGCACCAAGGTGGCCCTCCTGTACACAACAATACACAGTAAGCATAAATTTAACGCAGTCAAGGTCAAGCAGACTGTACAGTAGCAGGATAGGGAAACGACGACCTCTTGTGCTGGGGATCAGTAGGATCCAATGCATACAGGGGAGACGTGAACATGGGTGAGAACCTCTCATCTTTGCTAACATCGATTTCACCAACTTTGTCCTCGACACTATCCTTGCCCTTCTTGCCCTTTTTACTCTTGCGTTTTATTATGTTATAACCCTTTGCACCATTGGCTGCATCCTGGCCAGCAGCAACCAAGAGCTCCAACTCTTCTTTAGTTGCTTCTGGCTCATAATGTTCCTCTCGAGACTTGTCCTTTGCTTTCTCTTTGGCCTTCACCTTCGGTTTCTTCATGGGCTTAACTTCCTCGTCCGACTTTTCACCGTCAAGGAAATCATCAGCGGTATCTTGGTCGCTATAGCCATCGTCATCCTTTGACCACCTCTTTCTAGCCTTCCACTTCTCCTTCAATTTTTCTTGGTGCATCTCCCAGACAGTCTTTGTCTTAATGATCTTTCTCTCAAGGATACGTTTGCTCAGGTCGTCGAGCCCCATGTTGAATGTTATCTCCATGTCCTCGTCATCTGTTCGTTCCTCTTCAGATTTATTTCCTTGTTGTAGTAAACGAGCCAACCTTTCCTCATTTGTTAACTTCCTTTTCGCTACACCATTTGGCACAGACTCGTCATTGGAATCATCTACATCATCTTCTGATGCACTGCCACCACTTGCTATATATTTACCATAGCCATCAAACTGCAACAGAAAGAATACAAGACGTCGAAGTTGGATAAACAAAGTAGAGGACAAGAAACAATAACCAACAGATGGAAACTTTTCATGAGACAAACGAGTAGAAACATGCCTGCCATCATTATCAAGTTATGTGATTTTGTAAGAAACTCACAGTTGTTCAAACAAGATATGAAAAAAATAAAAGAATTTTGGATGATACTGTACTTATTCCTTTATTATTCTACAAGTTTTAGAGTGGTTGGGCTTTTTTAGAACCGTTCGTTGATGTCGATCTAACGGCAGACAAATACGAAGTACTGGGTAGTACTCCGATGAAAGTACACGAAAGTACTAAAACGAGTGGGGCCGGTACTCGTGACAAGGTGGGGACGCGTTTTAATCTAGGGGCAGTTTAGTCCTAGGAAAATTTGCACGCGCCGCCCCTCTCGTCGAATGAATAACCGCCGCCATGGTGCTACACATTCCACAATTACTCATCGGCGGCCATCTCCTCCCTCTCCTCCATGTCCACCGCAGTCATCTCCTCCTTCTTGCCGCTGCAACTTCGCTCCACTCAGGCAACCCCCCCCACCCACCCCACCCCTCTTCCACGGCAGATCGAGCTGATGGCCGGCGGCGAGAACACCGACTTCGTGCAGATCGCCGGCGGCGACCAGGTCAAGTTGGCTAGGTTGAGGGAGATCCGTTCTTGGTTTGACAACACAAGGCAGATGAGCTGGACGGCAATGGCTACTCTCAAGAATTTGACGAAGAAGGAGAGGGCAAAGCTTTTCTGCCAGCCCGGGCAACCGATTCAGAAGATCGAGATCCTCCTCTGGGCGATGGAGCAGGCCAATTCGTCCAGCGAGTGGACCAGGCGGAGGTGGTGGGCGTTCAGATCCAGGGTAGAGCATCCACTGGATCAGGAACCCACCATGCACGAGGTGCCGTTGCAGATTGTGCGGCCTCCAACCGAGTCACCGGAGACTTCGAAGCGCAAGATGAGGAGGACAATGGTCGCCACCTCGCTTCCCCGCCGTTCTCCACGCTTCCCTCGCTGCTCTCCTCGTCTGAACGGCGGCGGTAGCTATGTTTAGAGTAAGCTTCCACACTCCTCATCTTTCTACTGCTCGTGCTTACATCGTGGTGATACTGATCATAATAGTTCAGAGAGGGAATGCTAGATGGCATTTTAATCTCAGTGAATTGCATGAACATTTGAGTACATGGATTTGGAGGATGGATTATGATGTATGTGAACCCTATGCATCATATGAACCCTAGGAAAAATTAGTAATGTTGTAGTGGTAGACACTGAAATATTTCGGTACACATCGGTAGGCACTGAAATATTTCGGAACTGCCCTAGGCAAAATTTGTAATGTTGTAGTGGTGGACACTGAAATATTTCGGTACACACCGGTAGGCATTGAAATATTTCGGTACTGCCCTAGGCAAAATTTGTAATGTTGTAGTGGTAGACACTGAAATATTTCGGTACACACCGGTAGGCACTGAAATATTTCGTTACTACAATTTCAGTACACACCGATGCACACTGAATTATTTCACTACTGCAGCTTCAGTACACACCGGTACACACTGAAATATTTCAGTACTGCAAATTCTATACAAAGTTGGCATTTTGTCATTTATGTGTGAATTAATCCATGCATCATATGGCCTAACTTTGTACATGAGTTTGGGTCAATTTCATGTCTATTTATTGTTAAAATTATTGTCATGCCATGAAACACAAGACAAGTCACTGACCCAAGCTTGCAAAGATGCCATATCAATGTTGCTGATATGAAATATGCATGTTTTCACCTAGTCTTGTGTCTGAATTAAAACTGAGCATTTTTTTCTTGATGGTATCCATGGATCTAGAACTCCTATGAATTTGCTCATGTTGGATGTTTTGTTCTCCATCATTTGTACTAGCATTCCGTGCGATTAGATGCCATGACAAGACCCCTGGCATATTTATTTTCTTGCCTCCAACATCACATGTGTGTTTTGCAGGAAAAAACCTGGAGTTCACCAGGCTGGCTGAAGTTGTGAGGCTGGGAGGCTGATGGTGATGCTACTGGCTGATCCTTCTTCTTTCAGTTTTTGTTCGTCATTTCTCAAGCCATTGGACCAGGGCTACTTCCCTATGTGCTGTTAATGTATTAAGTAGTTCCTTCGAATTTGTAGTATTAGTTAGTTTGAATGTGGAAGTACCTTAATTTTTAGGAACGAAATGTTGCTATGTATGACCAAGGGTTTCATACCTTAATCTTTGGATAATTAATTATGTGAACTGTTGGATGTGGCGCATAACGAAACGCCTCTACCATTGATACTAGTTCAACATGTCGGTCCAATTAGAGACCAGCCACTACCATATAGAACAGTTAGCATTTCATACGACAACCTGGCACGTACAAAACATCACACAGTGGAAGCACATCCCTAAGCACCTTGCATTGTACAAGGTCTTAGAGACAAGTCTCTACCATATATAACAGTTACCATGTCACACTACAGCCTATAAAACATCACACAGTGGAATAATCATAGCTAGTAGAGCATTAGGTACCAGTTAATAATAGTTGCAATCCATCACAAGCAATAGTACCTAGATATGAGTAGATATACGTACGGTAATATACGACAAGTACTCGCAAACAAGAGCTAACATAACAAGTTCATTACAGATTGATACATGGCCCACCCCAGTTCTAAATGAGGTGGATGGTGATCATCATCCTCAAGTCATGGCGACGGGTGTTCGCAACAGTGAGTAGGATGGCCTGTCCTACCCGAAGATTCTTGGCACGAAGGAACTTCTTCCACCCTGCCCTGCTTAAGACAGTGCGACCGTCCGTGTCCACTGCATAGGCACAGCTGGTGATGGAGCCCGTTCTGGTAAGGCGTAGTCCAGCAGCCATGCCTTCTTCGTCCGGGTCGATGCCACAGCTATCAAGTAACCTCTTAGGTAATTTCTGAAAATAGTTGACATGATCATATACATTAGTGGAAATAGCAAAACAGTTGACATGATATATGATCATGTCACGTGCAATTATCAACAAAGCATACACTTCAAGACACATGTATCATTGGATTCAACACTGAGCATATATATCATCACATCAGTACACTATACGCCAAGCATCAAATTACTACAGTAATTAGGCATATCATTAGATTACTGCGTACACTAAGCATATCATCGCATATTACTACACTACATGCATGTCATAAAATTCTTCACTAAATGAATTCTAAACTAGGCCTCTCATCACAGTACTACAACATGCATATCATATGAACTACTACACTAACTAAGCATGTATATCATGTAGTTACCACACTAAGTAACATACCATGATATGTCGTTTAACATTCGTCCTTGTGAGGTGGGTCACGAATGGCTTCCCTAGGTAGTCTTCACGTAGCGGAAGCATGTCCCAGAGGTTGCCGATTTCCTCGTCGCCCAGTCTGAGTCCTTGGGCATACAGGTATTCAACAAGTGGGTTCTCATCATCATCTGAATCGTCATCATCTGAATCAGCACCATCTTCCTCCTCATGAACTTCATCCTCACTATCCGGAATCAAATTTAGATAGATAACAGAAATCCTGGGCCTATCTTTTCTGAAGGAGAAGCTGATCAATTCACCCCCACTAAGACGCATGCGGGCGATGAAACGATCCCAATCATCTCCTCCCATCTGGGTTATCTTTCGCCCCTTCTCGACCTGCATAGTGTATGGGCCCCCAAGAGCATCGAAGGTCACGGTGTCTGCGACGAGCTCATTGAATGCCAATCTCACATTGCATGGTACGATCTATGTAAGATAAAAACAAATAACAGACACAATACATTAGTGGAAATAGCAAAAAAAAACAAAAAGAATGTACTGTCAGAAGGTTCATATAAATTGTTACCGCTGCAAAAACAAAAGAAGGCTGGAAGTAGATGTCGAACAGTGTGGCAGTAGAAAGGCTGGTCCGGCACCGTGAGTTGCAGCGTCCACATTGTGCTTCCTCCATTCTACACATAACGTGTTGAACTCTAAGTTGAACTATACATAGTACAATACAAAGATCATACATATAATAAATCATAGTGATAACCTATACTGGCAATGGCCAATCAATCTATTTTCTATCATCTACGTAATAAAGCAATGCCAATGACAATGGCAATGCCCGTCTCATCTAAACCTGGGAATAGTTCGGCATCCAAACTAAAACCAATCCAGATATTTTTCATTTAGAATCTAGACCAAACCGAACTATACATGCTCGCCATCCAACCCAGTCAAAACCGTTTTCAACTTTTGGATTGAATCCAAAGGTTCAAACCGTGGACAAAGCCATATGCGAGGGCACGTCATGAATCTAGATCAGACATGGCGTCAAAGCTCGAGAGAGCCAACGAGCTCCGGCCAGCAATAGCGGCTCTTGGATTTGAAGTAGTAGTAGGTGGTAGTGGCGGCTCAAACTAATTGATTGATTTGGTCTCAAACCATAGAAACCAAATCAAGATCCAATCCAAAAACTAAGTTTTAGTCCAAACCAATCGGCTCAAATCCGCCTCCGTAGGGAGACGCGGCTGGGAAGGGAAGAAGAGGGGAGATCTCACGTACTTTCCGGAGTTGGCGGCGGCCGCGCACCGGCAGCGAAGAGAGGGGTCGTCGAGAGATGGCGGAGACGGCGGCGGTGCTGGTAGAGAAGGGGAGAAAGAAAGATGTGGAGTGGTCGAGACGGGGAGAAAGAAAAATGTGGTACATGTGGTGGCTCGGTTGTGTGGATGACAAGGGGACCCACTTGTGAGACCGATAGCAATTGATGGCAAACCGCAGGAGGTGCACGACCGCGTGCACGACCGCCACGTCCCCACGTGGAATGGGGACGGCCGGGTGGGTGTGTCATGTCAAATCGGCACCCGCGGCTTCTCGGTAACTCCAAGAGGCAGGAGCAGTGCATTTCTTCCCCAAATCGGGTAGAAAACCCTCGTCCTCTCCCCACCCTATCTTCCTTCCTCACCACCCTCCTCCCTTCCTACGCCTCCCTCCTCCTGTCTTCGACCGACGATGAAGCGCGCACGTGAAGATGCGGCGGACAAGCCGGAGGCAACCATCGGAGCAGCGCAGTCTGCTGCCGTGGCTGCAGCCGTAGGTGGAGCGGCAGAGTCCGCCGTAGCGGCGGAAGCTGCCGGTGCAGCGACCATTGTGCCTGCTCCTGCTGCCATCGCAGCCGTCGAGGCACCCGTCGGCGAGCACAAGGTCGGGGAAGATCTGGAGGAGGAGGAGGAGATGAGAAGGCGTAAGCGCAAGGTGCATGACAAAATCGAAGAGCTCATGGAGGAGAACGCCATAAAGGAGTTCGACCTAGATAGCAGGAAGGGCAGCGACTTCGACGAGGATGCCATCGACGAGCTATCTGAGGTAGTACTCTGTTTTTTCATGACATTGGGGTTTTTCTTGTAAACTAGATGAGCATCAATTTCACTTGGGCGTGCTAGTTCTACGTATGTAGGATTGTAGGGATCTAGCATAGATCTTCATGTTGGATGTGGATTTTTAAATCTGATTCACATTCTGATTCCAGCAGATACTCTGGGTTTTTTTCATAGCATTGGGGTTTGTCTTGTTAACTAGATGAGCATAAGTTTCACAAGAGATACATTAATGAAAGAAGTGGGGTAATGAACCCAAATACAAGAAAATGTTCATGGCAGGGATACATTAATGAAAAAGTGGGTTAAACAATGGATATATGGCAGGATTCTCCATTGGCTTCCCAAGGACAGTGACAAAATGCTGCAGTTCCTGATTCGTTTTAGTTTATGTAGATGAATTAATTTGCACACATGTTCATATATGATTAGTTTGCACACATGTTCATAGATGATCCATTTGCAAATTCTATACAGCTTTCCATTTTTGCAAAGGAAGTGATCGCTCCCTTAATAATTATGGGCTGACAATACATATCCACTGGATACCAAAAAATCAAAACATTTCATCTAGCCAATTTTCCACAGTATGTTATCTAGATGATCACAGCCACATCTCTCATCAATATGAGCAGTGAGACACCCCATAGCTCCTTCACCAATTTCCTTCTGAAACTTATCAGGGTCTAACAATGTTGGAGAAGCAGTATTGCCGCTGTCAGAAAGAATAATGGTTTCTTCATTCCAGTAGATAGAACAAACCCCCCTTGTGTGAAACATGGAGGAGTATAATGAAGCCATTTTTCTGATTCCAATAAGAATTACACCTATAACAAGTATCAAATATCATTAAACCAAGCCACTTCATGAAGTCTTTCATGTGTTAATTATGTACTACTTGTGCACTAATCTATAAATGCAACTATTCCACCGTCCATATTTATGCATGTCAGTTTCTTTGGCTCAATTATGTATGTGCACATACGCCTTGTTTCTAGCAAATAGATAGTTGCCATGTTACACATGTGTACTTTCAAAACATTGTAATTAAAGTCAATGTACCATAATAGATTAGCTGAGTTCTTCTATGTGTACTAATTCACTAATTCACAGGAGGATGATGATGACGTGGACTACAACATGGACAGCACGCACAGCAAGAGCCGGTACACCCTGAGGCATCTGATTGCTGGGAAGATCAAGTACCGTTTCTTTGGCAAGATTGGGTGCCCTTTCTGTTGCAAGGTGATCGGTGGCGGCATAGATGGCATGATCCAACATGCCTTCAGCACTGGCAATGGACATGGCAAGAATCATAGTGCCAGTACTCTGGCTAAACATGCTGCCTACGCACGCTTCCTCGAGATTGTCAAAGTCAATGAGCCCTACAACATGCATTGAAGAAGGGAGAGAAGTGATGTGCTGCTAGAGTGCTGCTGCTGCCCCAGGACCGCCGTGTCCTGTTATGTTATGTATGTTTGTTTGTTGTTGGAGTCTAAAACTGATGTCCTATGGTGTGTCTGAACCTATGCTGAGCGGTGGTTGATCTGCCGTTTATGTTAAGAGTTTGCTGCTACTCTGGTTTAGTGTTCCTAGTTGTTAATACTATTTTGGTGATGCATGTTTAAGCCTTGTACAATGCTAGATGCTTAGGGTGGTGCTTAGAAAAATAAACAGGGTATTTCTGAAGCACTAGTGCCTATTTCTATAGGAGAGACGCCTAGTTATGCGTCTACCCTGTACAAATAAGCACATGTGCTTAAGAAAAGCCTGGTTTATTTCTATAAGCCACTCCCCTAAGCACCTTGCATTGTACAAGGCCTTAGCAACTCAAGTATCGTATGGTGGTCTATGTTATGGTTGCTGTGTTATTCTGCCGTACGGTGATGCATGCTAGGAACTCTCATAATATGACTATGGTAGTTATAGCTTGGCATGACTATGTTTAGTGTATAACTCAGCATGTTCATGCCATATCTATGAGCAATTACAACTAAACTATGCATTAATTTTTGACAAAATTAAAGCATGCAAATGATTGCCGATTCCACCTATTGCCAAATCAAGCTTTGTACTGATGATGCATTAGATATTGCAATAAGTAGAGGATGCTCATGATTGCCAAAAGTACCTATTTCCACTTTCTGATAAGAACTAAACGTGTATCAAATGATGCTAAAAGTAGAGCATGAGCATGAGAATGTATCAATGCATTAGATATTGCAATAAGTAGAGGATGCTCATGATTGCCAAAAGTACCTATTTCCACTTTCTGATAAGAACAAAACATGTATCAAATGATGCTAGAAGTAGAGCATGAGCATGAGCATGTATGAATTGATGATCAATTGATGCTACCTATTTATGTTTGAATGGGCTCAATAAAGCTGGTGCTGGTTTATGCTCTTTGCGTGACCGTGATGGTAACGAAGACACTTGGTTGGCTATGGTCTTGCTGTCAAATTTAAGTTTAAGTTCTTTAAGACTCTTTGTTTTTGCTGCTTGCTCGGGATCGACTAGCTTTCTCGGGCGTCCACGTGCTCTCTTCCTTTTGGGGGAGTTGGGTGCACCATTTTTGGGGGAGTTGGCTGCACCGGTATCCTTCTGGGAGTTGGATGTGTCAGGTTCGTTGGAACCATCGGGATTGTTGACTAATTGTACATCCTCTTCTGAAGCATCAGGTAGAACTACTTGCTGGGCATCGTACACCTCCTTCTGTATAAGAAAGAGTGCTGCGTTAGTTCTAATCACGAGACTTATGAAATAAATGATATATTCTTCATGTAGCGCTAACCGTTATGGGGAACTTATATGATTCGAGACGAAGCACATTGCAATTTGAATGCAGTAAGGCTGTACATATTTTCCACCTGAAAATATCTATCCTTGCCTATATTGGATAACCGACACTGACGTCAGCATAGCTTTCAAGCTAAACAAAGTACAAATTTAAATTATGCATTCAATTACCTGGTTCAAAATATCGGTCATTTCATCCCCGTTCCATGACAACATGTACTGCAGTGTCCAAACCGCACAGGAAGTCCTGCGATGTTTAGTTAAAGATCAGTAATCTTATTCGTGTACGCAAATAATAATTTATGAGGCCATGCGTACCCATCGGTCTATTGTGGTATGTTCTCATAGCGTTTTTTGGTCCATTTGGCAAAATTGATGTTATTAGCTGGTGATATCAACCCTTTCTTGACAGCTTCGTCAATGCAGAACTGAATCGAGTTCACCTAGGGTACGACGAGTTATACATAGGGTTACGGTACTTTGGGAGCTCATGTTCCATGCGGATCAAAAGAGGCAGCAAGAGAACACTTACAAGAGAATCTTCCTTGGTCTTGTCGCAATGATAATTCATGGAGTTCAGAGTCTGAATTTCTTTTTTGTGAAAATTAAACATCATTAGCATCCAATGATTTTGGTGTACATTGAGTGGGACATGCACCTGCAGTAAAATTTGGGTTGGGTTGAGAACCGAAATTTGTCGTGTACAGTGTGTACGTAAACTATGAAAGTGTGGAAAACGTGTACCTTTCGGCGCCCTACAAATTTTCCTGCTACACGAGCTAACCATGAGGCTGAACGTTCAACAGGAACCACCCCCTTCATTTGTAACAGCTTTTCGGTTTCTTGAGGGGATATGATTGAGGTAGTATCATTCTCAATTTGGCTAATGAGAGCATATGCCATAATAACCTGCCAAATTTTCAATCATACAATAATAAGACAGTTGTTGCAGTAATGATGTAGAATAGAGTATAATGGGCTTACATCACCATAAATGTATTTATCGTCCAAATTTCGCTTCAGATTTTCTGCTGTGAGGGAAATGCCTTCGATTCTAGCTATTTCAACAGGGTCATATGTTCCACGGATGTAAACGACTGTCTCTATGTCCTCATCCGTGAACTTGTAATCATTACCAAAGACAGGCTTCATCGGAGTTAATTGTGGTTCCTCATTGTTTTCCGTCACATGTCTTGCACTTGGTGTACTCGAAGTCCCTGTCGTGAATTGGCTAGCCCTAGGAGTTCCTGTCAGGGATGAATTGCACACATTGACTTGATCCTACAATGAACAAAGGTAATTCATCATTAGTTTGTTACTTTTAGACATTAACGTGGTGGGCCAGTTTTGATCACCTGCACGCCTCCTTTCTGTGACACTGATTGTCGGTTCCTTGTAAATTCGTATTTTAAGTCCTATAACAATGCAAACAATAATGAACATGAAGGAACATATTCATAAAAAATACAAAATGCACAGTATGACATACATGGAGTTCCCACCTATTCCCCTCGCACTGTGGCCTCCCTCCCTCCATCGCCAGATCCCCCACTTGTCCCCCTCTGTCCGCCGCCCCTGCACGCCGTCGGTGACTCCACCCCCGCCGCCCCCGCGCCCCCGAACGGGATCAGCCGGATCCATCTCCTCAACCACCGCAGGACAGCGCAGGTACCCCAGTTTCTGTTCACGTCTCAATGGTATCCATGCTGATAATGCTAGGTAGATCGACTGAGTGTAACAATTTTGTGCCACCAATCCACTTTTCCGGAAAATACTTGCTAGAAAACCATTTGAAACTTGTGATGCTTGCTACTGTATAATATAGGACTTTTCAAAGTTCTGTTATGATGGCACTATTGGACACATACAGTAGAGCTGCGTTTTTAGTTGTTATACTTTCAGTTACCATCACTGCTTGGGAAAGGCCGAATTGGATGCATTCAGGTCTGCAGTTGATAGTGTATCATCATAACGTAGGTGCTGTATTGTGTGATTCTTCATGCTGAGAACTTCAGCTTTTTCAGTTATAGTGAAAGGCTTCTGTATAAAAAAACTACTAAATGATCACAAAAACTTCTAGACAACATTCTGTATGATCTGACCAAAACTTGAACTAAATGATCACCAAAAGTTGAAGGATTTTGCATCACATCACAACCATAAGTGTTCTGCATCAGCATCATAACAATCACATAACTACATAACAAAAGCAAACTTGTTCATCATTACAAAAGCAAACTTGTTCAACATAACAAAAGCTAAGTTGTTCAGCATTACAAAAGCAAACTTGTTCAACCACATAACTGCAAACTGAGACACATAATACCACAAACAACTCAATATCCCCAGTAGTAGGGGTCATCCCAATGATCCTCCGCCTCTTGCCAGTACTCCAAACCTTCTTTGACGATTTCGATTTTCTTCCATGCCTCGTAGGTGACGTACGCATCTTTCGCTGCGTACTCGATGAGGTTGTTTGGCAGTGGGCTGTCCCCCATAGTTTGTGGTCCACTTCCTTGTTGATCTTCTGCTTCATTTCCTTGTACGATGGGTGGATGAGGCTGGCTGCAAACTCAGCCAAAGCCTGCCACTTCTTTCCATTGTTTGGAACTCTCCATTTGCGCTGCATGTCAACGTACTTGTCGGGGTTGATCTCCAAACCAGACAATTTCAGCTTCTCCTTGTCACCTCCAATGGAGAAGCCAACAAAGGTGTACAGCTTCTTCTCCTGCAGGAGCGGGCGGAGTTCCTTGGGCCTGCATCAAATTAATCTGGTGCAATAAATTCATCTACTTCAAAAACTTCAGAAACTACTAATTAGACATAAAATGCAGAACTAGTATTGCATCTACTCCAGAACTTCAGAACTAGTATTGCATCTACTTCAGAACTTCACAACTATTGCATCTACTTGAGAAACTTCAGAAACTTCAGAACTATTGCATCTACTTGAGAAACTTCAGAAACTACTAATTAGACAGAAACTTCAGAACTTCAGAACTAGTATTGCATCTACTTCAGAACTTCAGAACTATTGCATCTACTTCAGAAACTTCAGAAACTACAGAAACTACTAATTAGACAGAAACTTCAGAACTAGTATTGCATCTACTTCAGAACTACAGAACTATTGCGTCTACTTCAGAAACTTCAGAAACTACTAATTAGACAGAAACGTCAGAACTTCAGAAACTTCAGAACTGGATGTTTTTACCATTTGGTTGCCGCGGTGATGTGGTATACCAGGATGAGATCCTCCACGCATAACTGTAGAACTGCAGCCTTTTGCGGAGGTTCGTCTTCCCTCGTGTACTCGACATCAACGCCGATCGACCGAGAAAGCAAGCCGCAGAGCCTCCTCCTGATCTCGCGGATCCTCTTGTCGGCTTCGTCTGGATTGCTGGTGCATACGACATCCAGCTTCTCCTTCTTCAGGTGGATATCAACCATGAGCGGCACGGTGTAGTCCTGCTTCTGCCCGGGGACCGGAACATCGTCGTCGACCACCAGCGGCAACTTGCCAGACGCCTCACCTTGGTGATGCTTGGCAGATGGAGGGGAGTTGCTCCACGATGCCTCCGCCATTCTCTTGGCAGACGGAGGGGAGTTGCTCCACGATTCCTCCGCCATTGCCCTCCTGGCCAGCGATGGTGGAGGCAGAGGGGAGTTGCTTGATGGTGGAGGCAGAGGGAGGCAGAGGGAGGAAGATGGAGCGCCAATGGAATGAGGAGGGAGGCAGAGGGAGGCAGATTGAGTGGCAATTGAATAGGAGGGGAGTTCCCTGCGTCGTGGGGAGTTGCCAGTGGAGGGGAGATGTGGGGAGTTGCCTCGAAAACTCAAATGTGCTACCCTTTGGCCCTCGAAAAATCTGGAGGGGAGACATGGGCCCTTTGGTTTGTCCTGTTTCTGAAACAAAAAAAATAACAGCCATATTTTGCTCTCACTGCAACCATATTAAGAGATCAAAATGGCACCAAAAAGTCACTGCAGCCATCCTAAATGGCACGAAAACAGCACCAAAACAACATCAGCCAAAACAGCAAAAAATGCATCCATCGATCGTTCTTTATTTTTTCTAACATTCTGTGTTCTGTGCAGTGAGATAGACACAACGCTACAAATGCAGGCTGACAAAGCCCGCGATTTCATGACCATCAGGACAAACGGCGGCATCATCCACGCTCCGGTCCCATGAGTCGAGTCGAAAGTAGTGATGCTATGTGTACTTCTGAAACATTGATTGGCTCATGTTGTAATTAAACTTTAATGAATTGTATGTCTCTTCGGTTTGGACAGTCGTTCAACTTAGATGTAATCAATGCTATTTATTACTAGGACCATGAATTGTGCTATTAATGTCTTGCTTTTCTCTTCCGATTCTTTTGTTGCATGCTTATTTATTGCTTATGTATTGTCTGTTGTTTGGCTTGTGCATAGAGATGCCGTCGTATGTCGTGTACAAGGGTAAGGTTCCCGGAGTCTACGACGACTAGGAGGAGTGTCGGAGACAGGTTCACCGTTTCAGCGGTAACAGTTACAAAGGGTACACCACTAGGGCGGAGGCGGAATCTAGATACGCCCGCTATCTAGCGGGAGAGAGGAGGGAGCGTTGGAGGAACCGGATGAAGATCAGTTTCATCGCGATGATGCTCATCGTGATGACCGCAACTCTCTTCTATGTGATGGTAGTTTAGATGATCGATCGACTTGTAATGTGAAGACAAACTCGCTACTCGCGGTCTCGAGACTTGTAATGTTCTATCTTTGTTCGGTCTTTTGAATTCGGAGACTAATATGATGAATTGTATTCGGAGAGCTATCTTCTATTGTATTCGAGGAATGTGCTGTTGCTGTGTGGTGCTGTCTATATTCTGTCCAATAATATATTTTGTAACCTGTGAAAATATCAGAAATGTGCATTTTTTCGACCACCTCCAAATCACATCAGTTTTGGCACACATGATCTCTTCCACAAACAAAACTAGGTTTCCAAGTTTTTGTATTTTTTTGAATTTTTTTGAATTTATAATGCCCTCTAGACTGACTGCTGAAAACATCAGTCTATGCCTCAAGGGGGCATTGTAAAATAATTTATTTCAAAATTTTCTTGCATACACATGTTTTGCACATATGGGTGACCATGTACAAGAAAATTTGGGTGATTTGGAGGTGGTGGAAAAATTCACGTTTTTTCAAAAACTGGCTTAAGTTAGACCGAATGGTCCCTCCGGGAATGCGGGCATTTTTTCGACCACCTCCAAATCACCTCAGTTTTGGCACACATGATCTCTTCCACAAATAAAACTAGGTTTCCAAGTTTTTGTATTTTTTTTGAATTTTTTTGAATTTATAATGCCCTCTAGACTGACTGCTGAAAATATCGGTCTATGCCTCAAGGGGGCATTGTAAAATATATTTTTCAAAATTTTCTTGCATACACATGTTTTGCACATGTGGGTGACCATGTACAAGAAAATTTGGGTGATTTGGAGGTGGTGGAAAAATTCAAGTGTTTTCAAAAACTGGCTTAAGTAGACCGAATGGTCCCTCTGGGAATGCGGGCATTTTTTCGACCACCTCCAAATCACCTCAGTTTTGGCACACATGATCTCTTCCACAAACAAAACTAGGTTTCCAAGTTTTTGTATTTTTTTGAATTTTTTTGAATTTATAATGCCCTCTAGACTGACTGCTGAAAACATCGGTCTATGCCTCAAGGGGGCATTGTAAAATAAATTTTTTCAAAATTTTTCTTGCATACACATGTTTTGCACATGTGGGTGACCATGTACAAGAAAATTTGGGTGATTTGGAGGTGGTGGAAAAATTCACGTTTTTTCAAAAACTGGCTTAATTTACCGAGGCGGCGGCGTGGTGGCTCCGGCCACCGGAGTTGCTGGACGGGGCGGCAGGGCGCTCCGGTGGGCGAGGTCGGCAGCGGCGAGCACCCACGGCGGCGGCGGCGCACGGCCGGGCTCGGGGAAGAAGGGGACCGACCCGGGCGAGGGGGCGGCGGCGTCTCGCGGGCCGGGGAGGGCCGGCCGCGGGCGACCTCGCCCACCGGAGCGCCCTGCCGCCCCGTCCAGCAACTCCGGTGGCCGGAGCCACCACGCCGCCGCCTCGGTTGCCGGCGTCGACCGAATGGCCCCCCCGGGAATGCGGCCATTTTTTCGACCACCTCCAAATCACCTCAGTTTTGGCACACATGATCTCTTCCACAAACAAAACTAGGTTTCCAAGTTTTTGTATTTTTTTGAATTTTTTTGAGTTTATAATGCCCTCTAGACTGACTGTTGAAAACATCGGTCTATGCCTCAAGGGGGCATTGTAAAATATTTTTTTTCAAAATTTTTCTTGCATACACATGTTTTGCACATGTGGGTGACCATGTGCAAGAAAATTTGGGTGATTTGGAGGTGGTGGAAAAATTCACGTTTTTTCAAAAACTGGCTTAAGTTAGACCAAATGGTCCCTCCGAGAATGCGGGCATTTTTTCGACCACCTCCAAATCACCTCAGTTTTGGCACACATGATCTCTTCCACAAATAAAACTAGGTTTCCAAGTTTTTGTATTTTTTTTTGAATTTATAATGCCCTCTAGACTGACTGCTGACAATATCGGTCTATGCCTCAAGGGGACCTGCATGCAAGAGTCGGGGACCTGCATGCAAGAGTCGGGGACCTGCATGTGAATAGTGATTCATCAAGGCCTTGACAGCTACTGGCACAGCGGCGGCCGCCCGATTTGCATGCAGCGAAGATGAACGTGCATGGAGGTTTTTCAAAGATTTCCAAGCACACCCTAGTGGGCCCCGCTTATTTAAAAAATACGTCAGTCATTATTGCTCTGTAAATGAAGAATGTGCATGATGATTATGAATATGCATGACAACCATAGTAAGGGTGAAGAATCATAGTGCCCAATTTGTCGAAATACATCATCATTCTTAAAGTTGGACATCAAATGATACACACAGAAAATGGAAACGAAAGATGTCGAACTAATACAGTAACATGGCAGTACAACCGCACTTCACTAAATTACTGTCACGATGAAATAGAATGTAAAGACCATGTCACACAAAGCTGAATGGCACACGACTTTCTCTGGCTCATCGTCGGTTCATGCTGTATGTAGATATCACAGTTCAGCCTCGAGATCCTACACAGAAGAATACAATAAATCACATGGACATCAATTATGAGTAAAACACATGCAAAAAAAATATGAACATATTTCGTACCTTTAGCAATTTAGCGCATTTACATCGATTGTGACCTGGTTTCTTGCAATAGCCACAGATATTCTGTGATCTTGACTTCTTTGTCTTTGTCTGCAGCCTTTTCTTCGGTGCACCTCGTCCTGGCGCATGCACGGGATCCAGAACCTTATCAACTTTCTGCGAGTGCGGCATCAACGGGCCAAACCTAATGCTGTTATGCTGAGCATTAGTTGACTCCTTGCTGTCAGCTTGTTCAAAACTTGATTGCTTGCCATGATGTTGTGCTTGCAAAAGCATCTTTAGACGGTGATAGTCCTCATCAGAGTGGCATGCCTGGAAACTTGCGGCGTGACTACAATTCCGCAACTCGCGGTACCTCTGCAGGCTTACCGAATAGTCATACATCTGGTTTTTTCTGGTAGGTGCGTATGCACATTTTGCATTCATAGTCCACCTAGTGGGAACGCAACAACCGGGCAGAATTGTTTATTTTAAAATCCCCAATATGTAAAAAATGTGGGAACATGGTGTGCCTGCGCATTCCAGCTTACGGCAAGAACAACTCACCCTGTGCAAAAGACCTCCTTGCTCTTCAATACGCACTCCAAACTTTTTATGCATTCTTTCCTGCTTGGACACAACATAAGTGGAATCTTCTGATCCATCTATTATCTCTCTAATCTGACATTTGCTGACAGCATCTATGCTCCATAAGACCATCTTAAAGACACTAGGTGTGAAAACTGTTGCGGCGTGTTTCTCAAGCGGCGAAGCATTTTCCTTTGTAAATGGAACGGACTGCAAGGCTTTGACGTCATGGAGAGCTTCGTTAATCCGTCGCGATGCAAGGCAACGCTCATAGTGCTCTAGCATTTCAAACAACGACATCTTACCCGCAAGATGCGGATGTAGCACAGAGTTCAAGCTCTCACTCCTCTGATTGCTGCTCAATCCTAGGAAACAACGCCCCTCAAGATATGGAGCACACCACAACTTTCTCATCTGATACATCTGATGCAGCCAAGACTCCTCACTGGTTACTTTAGTCCGTTGTAAGAATTGTATCCATTTTATCTCATGCTCTTCAATGGAAGAAGTATCATAAATGAAAGATCTGAATTCCTCCTTTACGTCGTCATCATGCAGATGGCGTACAATATTCTGCTGAATGTGCCATATACATAGTCTATGGTTTCAGTCTGGCCAGACCACTCTTATTGCTCTCTGCATTGCAAGGTCCCCATCTGTGATCACAGATATCGGATGTTGCTGTGCCATGCAATCAGAAATGTCCGCAACATCCACTCATATGCCTGGCTTGTTTCATGAGAAATTATACCACAGCCAAATATAACAGTGTTGCGGTGGTGATTCAACCCGACAAAAGGCACGAATGGCAGATTGTATTTGTTGGTTCTGTATGTGCTATCGAAAACAATGACGTTTCCAAAAGCCTCATAGTCAAGTCGCGATTGACTATCAGCCCAGAACAGTCCCTTCAGATGGCCATGCTCGTCTACCAAGTACTTGAAGAAAAAATCCACATCTCGCTCTCGCCTCGCCATCATGTGCATGATCACCGTTTTAGCATCACCGGCACTGATTGTCTCCTGCTTATTAGCATGGCAGAAATTATAAACGTCCCTCTTAATGCATCCAACCTTATCAAATCCACCGTATTGAAAGCACAAAATATCCATAATACGGTATTTGCGGATCCCACATTTTTCCATGTCCGCAATGTCCGCTTTCTGCTCATCGCTAATTCGTCTGTGCGAACGCAACAGACAAGAAAGATCCCGTGGGGCTAGAGGATGGTTGTGCTCATCGATGAAATCCTTGACAAACCACCGACCGGTTTCCTCCTGTCTCGTAATGACCAATTTAGCATTACACCCAACACGAGTTAAACTTCGTGGCCTCCTCTTTCTATCTTCCATCTTTATTTTCATGTGCTTATCTTTGCGAAACCCTTAACGACTACACACAATTTTCCTTAAAATTATGTATTTGTTGGATCCATCCCACTCAACGTAACTTTTCCTCACACTAAAACCTTTTTCTAGAGCATATTTGTTGTAGAATTCATAGCCTTCAGCCTCACTATCAAACATCTTGCTGACAACATTTACATACTCGAACATACTCTCATCACTTGCATACGCCATGTCTTCCTGCATATGACATGTGAGGGAAACCAATCATCAACATCTTTCTGTTTATCAATGTTGCAGGTGTAAAATAGCTCATAGGCAAAGACAAGTGCATGGAAAAGACTTTGCTGGTTTGACATGTGAGGGAAACCAATCATCAACGTCCAACAAGTAGTATCTCATCTTCCTTTAAACTATATTTTATGCGCTATGCAAACCTAAAGTGATGATGACTTTAATAAACTAAATTAAGTGAACTATGGAACCAGTATCTCATCTTCCTTTAGTATATCTCATCTCAAACGTCAACATCTTACTTAAACAAACATGATGCGATTAGCTCAAGAGAAACTATGCCACGATGAAGCTTTCCATTCGTTGTTCTAGTCCGTACCCAGATCTTGTGGGGTTGAGGTTGTACTGCATGCACGGTGGAGGGGTGCAACGGCCAAGAGAACGAGCAGAACGCCAAGCCGAATTCATACCTTAAGGATGGTACGCGCGAAGAGATGGGATCGCCCGCCGCGGTCGCCGCCGATTCAGCCAGCGCAGATCCGGCCTTCTTCTTCTTCGGTGACGGCGTGGGGGCTGGGGTTGGTTGGGTGGAGGACGAGGATGATGAATTTATTCCTCTCGCTGGGCAGGTCGAGGACGGAGAAGGTCAGGAGCGGCGAGCGGCGACGAATAGATCGGAGGAGGATTCTGAACTGGATCGAGTAGACATGGATCTGGTCCTCAGGTGATCGGTTCAAGAAAAGATATTTCCCCCTGGACCATTATGCTCTTATCGCAATTAACATATTAAATTTAATCAATTAAAATTCCCCGCAAAATCTGACGGCTAATAAAAATTAGGCGTGATCAGACATGTAAGTACTGCTAAGTACTCCGAGACTAACCCAATCACCGTAAAACAGCTCTTATTATTCACTAGTGCTGAAAGCCTATCTTGAGTCTTGACAGTTGACACAGGGTTTTCGTCCCTTGACATTTATACATTCAAAGAGAAACTAAGTTTTTAGTTTTACGTTAGCAAGTAAAATAATTTAATTAAAATATAGAGCTGACCTCGTGTTTGAACTTTTGCATCAAGATCTTACGCTCTGGTTCATCATCATCCCAGGTGGACTTAACTTTGGTACGCTGCAAAGCAGGAGTCTCAAAATCAGGAGCCTTGTAACTCAGAGGTGCCTGCACCAAGTCAAACAAGTTACCAACTGAAAAGACCTCTTTTAGTACTACGACTGAAAGGCAGAATGAAGGAGGGGACGGGATCGGGCAAAAGCTTTTGCCAATAAGCTCAGTGGACTCATGCAGAGTCGATTGCCCTCTGGTGATCAAGTGTTGAAGCGGCATGGACCAGGAGATGGCCAATGTCCTTTGTTTGGTTATTATGTTCCCGGCAAAGGTGGAGGTGTCCGTGCTCTGAGGCTTCAACGAAATCTCGGTGGAGAAGGACAAATCGTGATTTTCTGATTTGTTGCAGGTTCCTTTTTGTAAAACAAGAGGTGATGTGTTGTTTTAGTTCTTTATTACGAGGTCCTCTGTGTAATTTAGGGTATAATTCCACCGACCAGTTTTAATGCAGTTTCTGTGTCCTTCCTTTGGGACCCTTCCCTTGTTCAGAAAAAAATATAGATGCATATACAATCTATTCAAGTAATATACCTCTGTAGCTACATCACGAGCAGGATATTTGAACTCCCTAGAGTCATCAATAAATTGCAAATGGAACA
Source organism: Triticum monococcum (assembly GCA_034509565.1). Taxonomy (NCBI): domain Eukaryota; kingdom Viridiplantae; phylum Streptophyta; class Magnoliopsida; order Poales; family Poaceae; genus Triticum; species Triticum monococcum. Next base: position 53,760,894 of record CM067846.1, on the reverse strand, counting down.
CATTTGCCGTTTTCAAGAACTCGGTACCATCAAGAGTTGTGTATAGGTGATCTGCAGTTGCAACGGAATCACACACCACAACTGCATAGTAGTACCTGCAGCAAGATCAATATAATCATCAGAGAGGAGAAGAAAGACCCTTGGCAAGTAGCAACATTTTCATATGGTAAATATCAATGATGGATAGACAAGGCCATAGACATATGCACACAATCCCAAACATGTGAAGGAGAAGCCGCCATAGTTACATTTACACAGGATCTGGACATTTTTATATTTTAATTAGCAAGAGAATATTATGGAGTATATTGTTAAAAAAATCATTCAAACTCTTCTCGGTATGTCCCAGACAAATAGAAGTAAACAAGATGATAATCAACAAAGGTATCTCTATGCTTTGTTGCTAACCTGAGTTTGTTTAGCTCATAAGTACGGAGCTTGTTGTTCTCAGTCTCATAGTCAAGGTCACTATCTTCTTTGCCATCATCGTCATCATCATTGTTATCATCTTCCCCGTCATCATCACCATCACCATCAGCTCTAATAAGAGCAGAAGGGCCTTGAGTTGCCTCAATGTTCATGCACTTCAGTCCAAATTCTGTTGGATATACCGAAACTGATACAACTCCCACCTTTCGGGATACAGGATGTCATGACCATATACAAGTCCACCGCCTGTTGAAAGGGCAAAACAAAGTTACACAATATCATTGAGCCCAAGCAGCCAAAGAGAAGTTTTCATGACCAACACAAACTATAAATGCCAAGGGGTTTGTTCCATTTGTTTGGATCTCCAATTAAGCAAAATACAGGATTTCGTTCACTTAAATATGAACTATTATCAAAATATTTTGTTGGGGGCGCTGCAAAAATCATAGAAAGTGCTTGAATACTTAACCAAACAAACAATACACATACAAATGCAAAAAACAATCATTACAAGTGTGTTTGAGTAATGGGCATTTCTTTGTGAAGTTTTGGGATTCAGTCCCACTCTAAGGGTTCAAATTTAAATTCCTTACCGAAACAGATCCTTAGGGGTAAGTTTGCACGGATGTTCTGAGATATTGGCAATTAGAACCTACAACACAAAGAAATGATGATGTTTGCGCTGATTTGCGTATACATAAATATGGACACATTTTAACTATATACATCATTGTGTGAGGATGTCTAGACCAAAGAACCCAGTAATTTGACAGCACTTCAGAATTTGTTCTTAATCCTGAATATCTACATTTGGTGCATTATTTCAACTAAAAACAGGCGGATTTTAGTGATACAGATTTCACCTGTTCTCAACAAAACAAAAAGATGACAAATGAAAACATCTTTAAGCTAAACAACATGAATCTATGCATCGTACTTCAACCTAACAAACTAACAAAACAACATAGTTTTTTTCAGAACTCCCTACTGTCTTATAGTATTACTTTACAAAGGGAGTATTTAATAAACTGCCATCTAAACAACCCTTAAAGGTTTCATATAGGGTCTGTCTAGGACACATCTAGATGTGACATAGTTATGTCACATCTAAGCTGATTTTCACTCTGTTTGTGGTCTATTTTTTTGTCCTAGTTTTTTTTGTTTCTTGTTGATGCATTATATACTTGTGGGAGGTTAGATGTGACATCCTTAAAAAACATCTAGATGTGAATTAGACAAACTGTTTATATAAGTCTGCCATAAACACACAAATGCACGACGGAAGAAATGCATATCAACCTCACAGAAAAGGAACAAGTTGGCCTCAAAACGCATTCGATTCTGATGCAACTCAAATAATAAAACTGCCTTTTGAACATGGCTGAAATTGTTGAGGCAGACGGATTACTTGTCAAGATAATAGAAATTTGAACTGGCACGCACCTCAATATGATCCCAGTCCATATTCACAACAGCAAGCCTGTGAGTTTCCTTGTCAATCACAGGTGCATCATCATGCCTCGCCAATAAGTAATGAGCAATGTCACAACCCACAGAGTACTGCAAAATAAACAAATGCATATTAATCTGTGTGCTTTTCGAGGAATGGAGCTGACAGATTTGGAAGGGAATCATCACCTGGTCATCGTCGTCCTCCTCCTCGTCATCGCTGCTAGAACTCTCTTCTTCCTGCTCATGATCCTCCTCATGACAAATCGTCTGCCGCGCTTGTCCACCGGTGCCATCGAAGAATCGAACATGGGGTCCGTGAGCATGGGGGTCATGAACCTCGAGTCGAGGGCCACCTTGGCCTCCTTCCGCCGCATCGGCCGGAACCTCGGGTCGGTCCGCGCCACCGCGAACCGCTCGTCCTCCGTCGCCCGCTTCATCTTCGAGTCGAGGGCCTCCTTCCGCCGCATCGGCCGGAACGTCGGGTCGGCCCGCGCCGCCTCGTACCGTCCCTCCTCCGTCACCCGCTTCGTCTTCGAGTCGACATGCTTCACCTCAACCGAGCCTGCCACCGTAGCCTCGATCAGGAGCAGGAGCTCGAGTCGGGGGCGAGTGGCGGCCGGTGGGGACACGGGCACCGACAACGCTACACGCTTATATAGAAGAAGAAAATGGCATGCACTACCGGACTCACGGTCTATGCCTACGGCCAGGGGCCGTCGGCATAGGTCATTTGCCGTCGGCATAGATCTATGCCTACGGCTGCCGTCGACATAGAACCGTCGGCATAGATATCGTCAGCGTAGTCTTGTCAGACCGTCGGCGTAGTATAGCCGTCGGCATAGGGACCTATGCCGACGGCCGGGGTCAGCCGTCGGCATAGTTTAGCCGTCGGCAGTGTTTTCCCGTCTGACGGCAACGGACGGTGCCGTCAAAAGCGCTAACGAGTCATGGGACGCCACGTGGCAGAGGTACGCCGACGGCTTGGCCGTCGGCATAGGTAGAAATCTATGCCGACGGCCTAGCTGTCGGCGTACCTCTGCCACGTGGCGTCCCGTGGTGCTCCTGGTGGCAGTGCTATGCCTACGGCAAAGCCGTAGGCATAGTCCTGCCACGTGTCTTTCCCTGGTTTCTCCTGGCGGCAGGGCTATGCCTACGGCAAAGCCGTCGGCATAGATGAAAATATATGCCGACGGCATTGCCGTAGGCATAGATCTGCCACGTGGCAAGCCTTGGTAACTCCTCGGCTTATATATGCCGACGGCTTTGCTGTAGGCATAGTTTTTTTATTTTTTTTATTTTCCATGTTTTCTCTTTTTCAATTCATTTGACAGCATTTCAAAGCAGAATAATATGGAATTATGCAGAAATATGACAGTTCATCATCTAAACATACTCAAGTTCATCATCATCATCTAAACATAGTCAAGTTCATCATCATCATCTAAAGATCATCACCGGTGGAAGTTCATGAACATAAAAGTAGTGCAAGACATGGAACATCATAAAAGTAGCAACATGAAAGGCATGGCACGACGGCCACATGCACGGAATCATCATCGACATCAAGCAAGACCACCTCAGCCAAAACCACCACCAAGACCACCTCCGCCAAAACCACCACCACCAAGACCACCTCTGCCAAAACCGCCACCGCGACCACCATCACTCTGCCAGATCGGAGTGACTGGAGTCGACGGAGCAGTAGTCGAGCCACCGGTCCCCTACATGTTTCAGAAAAGATTCTAACGGTAAATATGATATGATAGTGTTGAATGAACGAGAACTAGTTTGCCAGTAGTTAGGCAAATGTACTAACCGGACCATCACGGCCTAGTGTCACCCATTCATCGAACGTGGGCACGTGTGGGGGTTCTCCCGCAGGTGGTGGTGGGGGTCCCATTTGTGGTGGATCCGTGCAGTTACTCCAAGACGCCAACATAGCCTGGATGTTAGTTAAACAAGCAAACTAGAAGGTCAGAAGGAATGAAAGTGCAAAAATTTAGCTTGGTTTTAAGAGGGCAAAACTAACGGCCATCATCTGACGGTTGTAATCATCATTTGCCTTCACTCGTTGCAAGTACTCTCGCACCTCGAGATTCCTATGCTCGACAAAGGCCTTATATGCCTACATAATTTAGGTTGTTTCTAAGTGAGCAATGCTGAAAATGAACTGAGAATGCTAGAGAGAAAAAGATAAAGGGGAAGTACTTACAGCATGCTAGCGGGCTAAGGGAGTCTGTGAACGCCCCGTACTCTCTAACTGGCTCGGGTTGGTAGACCGAAGCCGTGTGTACGAGATCGAAGGAGTTATCAAGCCATCGAAACACGGATACCGGCCATGTGACTTCCCCTGGATGGCCACCACCGCCGTGTCGTCGATCTGAGACTGGGCGACCTCAGGAACAGGAACATCCGGATGCAACTTCTGATAGTGCTGAGTGTAAGACTCCAGGTGCTCCTTGGTCTTGCCGTAGTACTGGCTCTCGCCCTCCTTGGGATGACTCCGCTCGCGGGCCAGCTTCCACGACTCAATGTCTGAGAGCGGCCTCTTCAACTTGTCCTCCTCCAACGTCAAACAGAAGTTAGCCATACATAAGAACATGACGGTAAAGAAGAACAAAAATGCATCATGCATATAGATATACCTTCATGGCCTTGAAGCCCCAGTGGTTCCTGTTTCCTTGGCCATCTGTCCCGTCTTTTCCACGGTTAGCCCGGGCCTTGATGCTCTTGGCAGCAAACTCTGCATCGTTGTCGAGCCACCTATCCACCAAACTCGCCCATCCGTCATGCCTTCCATAGCACCAACGAGGAACAACCTATGCAAATTTTGGAATCATGACATGTGAGCACGAAACATATAGTTGACTGCTTGAAACAATGATAAGTTAGTAATAGTTACCATCATGAACTGCTCCCTATTCAAGGTAAGTCGTTGCCTCTGCGCTTGAGTTTTGGTCATCTTTTGTTGCAGGTAGATGTGGTAGTACTGTGAGACGGCAACCCAGCGCACCTCGTACTGCAACTGACGAGCTTTCTTCTTCGCAGCCGCAAGCAAGACCACGTCGGCTCTGGCCTTGTGCTTGTCAAGAACTCTATAGAGTTGCCGCAATCATGCATAAACCAGAAGCAAACAAGGCATGAGTTGAGTGATTCAATGATAAACTATGAACGAAACTGAAGACAAGTGATTCAGAAGAGAACTTACCCAAAATTTGGTGATCACGGCCTTAGCAGCCGTCCCGTACTCCGCGTTGCTGCAAGCCTCGTAGTGGGCCCAGCTCGTGGCCAAAACCCGCAACTGCGGGTCCCTATCTGGCCGCGGGCAGAATAGGCCAGGCCAAAACTCCTTCAACAGGACAGTGATAAGACCGTTTGGTTTACGGCCCTTTCCGCGAAGGATCCAGTTTCTGCAAAAGAATCAAATGATTGCCATGTGTACAATAAGAAAATGTTGTCATGTGTTGAAAATATGATTGAGAGGCACTTACTCTGTCCCCACAGGTTCAATGAGCCACTTGTGCTCCTCGATATAAGGTGGTGTAGGTAGTCCGGCATTACCACGCAGCCACCCCTACAGAGCACCCGGTGGCAAGTCACCCCACAACTCGGGATCAACATCCCCTCCACCCTCCTCGCCCTCCTCCTCACCCTCCTCCTCACCCTCCTCCTCCTCCTCGCCCTCCTCCTCCTCACCCTCCTCCTCCTCGCCATCAGGAACATACTCCTCCTCCTCAGACTCAGAAGGTGCCTCTGTATAGGAGGGCATCGAAGAAGACCCTCCTATTTCAGACACGGCCCGGAGTTTTTTGCCCCGGCTGCCTCTCCCCCCACCTCCTCCTCCTCTAGGGGCTCTCCCCCCACCGCCTCCTCCTCTAGGGTCTCCTCCCCCGACCCCTCCATCTCCCTGTGAGGTGTCATCCTCGCGTAGTCGGGGGGGAACCTTGTGGGCTCGTCCACTCCGAGTAATTCCTTTGAATTTACCGAGGAAACTGGCGCCGGTGGACTTGCCCATGATTAGCAAACCTGCATTGAGAAGAGAATCAACAATTAGTAAGGATATCAATTAAACAAGCATACAGGAAAAACATTAATACCAGAAGAGCACATTAAGCATACTATTGTAATGATCATTAAAAGAACTTACATTTTCTAGAACCCATATGAATCATCACTATTGTAATCTATTTGTGGACCGGTCTCATCATCACTATCACACATATCATCTTCGTTGTCTGACGGAGGTGGAGGCTCTTCCTCATCGTCAGCATCTTCATTTAACTTTTCAAGCATAATTATGTCTCTTTGATTCACAACTGCCTCACCATCAATCTGTGCGTCGTCGTCGTTTGGGTCCAGGTCAACATAACCCAAGTTATCATCCTCGTTGTTTCGGACCACGTCATCATGTTCCTCTTCATAGAACACTCCCTCGTATGTCATGGGGTTTATGTTGTAGTAATCATCATCGTTCGGGTCCGGTAGCTTACCATGCGGCGACACCTTGAACACAACTTCCCAACCCTTTAGGTACTCTTTCTGGCATGGGTAAGGCAGATAATATACTTGTGTAGCCTGGGTAGCGGCGATAAAGAGATCAACTCCGGCATAGACGGTTGATGGTTTAACTTCAACTAAACCAACAGAAGGCGTATGTCTCAGACCCTTTTTGGGGTCGAACCATCGGCATTTGAACACAGTGAGACTTAGGTGTTCGCGGCCACGTTTGAATGTAAGCTCGTATATTTTTCCTACCCTTCCGTAGTAATCTACTTTATTATCTCGTTCAGTGAAGACTCCAGTATTTATGGTTTTGGGATCAGGCCGACTGTTCTGGTGCTCCTCTGTATGGAAGCGATACCCATTCACATCATACTTTTGGCATGTCATGACGACAGGGTCAAAACCCATGGAAACCCATCTCAATTCTTCATCCATTGATTCGGTCGGATCATTTCCCTACAAGTTTAATTGAAATTATAGGGTGCATGAGTTTAATTGAAATTATAGGGTGCATGAGTTTAATTGAAATAGGTAATAGGGAAGTTTGAAAAATTACTTTCTATATGAACCACGCAACGAAATTTTTCCTTCCATCAGCACCCTTTTGGAGAAGAGGAAGTGCCTCTGCTTCAGTAGGAGGCAGCATTCCCGTCCATTCTTCTTCAATGAATCGACTACAATAAGAACAACGGTATAAGAACTAGGCAAAGTGAACATAACGAATTGACTAAAAGAATGGTGCAAAGGTATTACCTCATCCACTCATCCTCAACTTCCTTGATGTTGTGCAAGATATAGAACATGACATCCTCCCACTCATCTCGTGGCATGAGATAAGGTTTCGAGCATCCAGCCCTACCACCTTGCCCGATGAATAGAGGCAACTTGGGTTTATACTTGGGTTCTTCTGTATTTTATCGAGACACCTTATTGTGCAATGTGGGAACATGGTCCGGATAGTAGGCTGTCCTGAGGTCTGCCACCTCCTCTAGGATAACTGCCTCAGCTATGGAAGCTTCAATCTTAGCTTTGTTTCCACATTTCTGTCTCAGATGCTTGTTCTGTCTCTCAGGGTCGTACTGCCAACGATTCTGCACAGGGCCCCCCAACAATACCTCGTTCGGGAGGTGCAAAATGAGATGTGTCATCGGAGTAAAGAAGCCTGGCGGGAAGATCTTCTCTAGCTTGCATATCAACTCTGGCGCCTTCTTAAGCACTTCTTTTATCTTCTCAGGACATACTTGTTTAGCACAAAGCGTGCGGAAGAAATGGCTTAACTCGGCAAGCACACGCCAGACACGCTCGGGAACATAGCCCTGAACCATCACCGGCATAATCCGCTCAATCCATACATGATAGTCATGACTCTTGAGCCCGGTCACTCTGCCCGTTGAAAGATTGACCCCCTTACTTATATTCGACGCATAACCATCAGTGAACTTCACGATGTGTTTTAGCCACTTGAATGCCTCCATCTTATGATCCTTTTTAAGTACAAAGTCAGCATCTGGCTTGAACCAAGATTTTCGACTGCCTGTGGGAGGCTGCATGTGTAGACGTGGTCTATCACAAATATTCTGTTGATCAACTCTAGCATTAACATTATCCTTTGTCTTATTAGGAATGTTGAGGATCATGTGAAAAAGGGACTCTGCGACATTCTTTTCGGTGTGCATCACATCTATGTTGTATGGATGTTTGAGGTCCTTAAAATAGGGAAGCTGCGTGAAGGGGGTAATGTGAGTCCAGTCGTGCATCTCACCATATCCTTCAAAAAAAATTCCCTTTACCTTTTCCTTTGCCCTCGCCCTCATCTTCGCCTGTGGCTTTGCCTTTTCCTTTGCCTTTCCCTTCATCGGCAGGCTTAAGAGCCTTCAGCTGAGCAAGCACATCCGCACCAGAAAACGTTGGAATCTCGTTTACTTCATGGACAACTTTGCCTTTTGTGAAGTTCTTCTTGTCTTCCCTATCAGGATGGTCTGGAGGGAGGAACTGTCGATGCAGGTCAAATGCAACATACTTGCCACCCTTCTTCAGCCAAATGAAAATTAAGGCCTGCATGCACACTGGGCAAGGCATCTTTCCACTTGTACACCATCCGCAGAACAGGGCATAACCGGGAAAGTCATGCATGCAATATTGTAGCCAAACTTTCATCAAGAAATTTTTCTGCAGTTGTCGGTCGTATGTCAACCTCGGGAAGTACCAAGAATGGTGCAAATCATCCACCAACGGCTGCATAAACACACTCAAATTCTTCCCCGGATATTCAGGCCCCGGAATTATAAGCGACAGGAACATGGTCTTGCGTTGCATTATGGCGCCGGGAGGGAGATTGAGCGAAATAACAAATACGGGCCAACAGCTATATGGATTAGACGACATACCATATGGATTGAACCCATCACCTATTATAGCAATTCTGACATTCCCAGACTCAGCTGCTTCCTCCGGGTACTCTATATCGAATGACTTCCATGCTTCACCTCCTGATGGATGTACAATTTTTTTTGGATTGTACCTTTTCCCTTCCTTGCGCCACTTCATCATTTTGGCAGACTCCTCGGTGATGAAAAGGCGTTGTAGTCTTTTTATAAAATCAAGATACCGAAGAACCTTCACAGGGATTTTTAGCTGCTGCTTCTGACCATGCTTATCGACCACCTCAATATACCGAGAGGAACCGCACTTCCTACAGTACTTGTCATCCGCATACTCATGCCTAAACAAAAGGCAATTCTTTGGACAAACATGTATTTTCTCATAGTCCATGGAGAGCGCCTTCATGATTTTCTTCGTAGCGTACATGGTTTTCGGCAGTTCATGGCCCTCAGGCAGGCTGTTAGCCCATACTCCCAGAAATGCTTTGAAGCAACCTCGGCTACAGCCATACTCAGGCTTGACTGCCATCAGTTGCGAGATGGCATCCAGCACAGACAGCTTGGCACCCTCATAGAGAGGTTTCTTTGACGAGGCCAAGCTTTCCAGGAAGGCCTTTGCGGTTTCCTCCGGTTCCTCCGGTTCATTCGCTGAATGTGACGGAGGTGTCGGCTGTGCAGCAAAGACATCATCTAGCATGTCTCTAACCCCATCATCCTCATAACCAGCGATGCGTTGTCGTATCACATCCTCTCTACCACGGTCCTGCTGGGCAAAGTTTATCGGCATATTAAAGTTGGGCATAAATCCATGCGTGCGAAGGTGCTTAGTCATCTCACTCTTATCTCTGCGGATACGTCTCTTACATCTGGCACACGGGCATTCTGGCACCATCCTCATTGGACTACGGAATATCTCTTTCAAAAACACATCAGTTTTCTCGACCCACTCTGTTGTTACTTGATTCCGACGGAAAAACCCACTATACATCCACTAATTATCTGCCATCTCTGCTTTATTGGAAGCCACACAACAAAATTAAGGATTCATTTAAATTACTCACATCAATATTTTATTTTTTATAAGGTTGACGAGAAACGACATTTAATCCACCTACATATCTAATAGGTAAAGATGGGTCCTAATCCCACCCGAGAATGTGTAGATTGAGTACGTTGTCCATGCTCTACCCCATTCCGAGACAAAATTTCGGCAGCACCTCCCCGCTGTTCTCCAAATACACGTCTCAGCAAAATGCCGAGAGAATGTGCATCCGGAGAACAACAGGGAGGCGCCGCCGAAATCCTGTCTCGGAACGGGGTAGAGCATGAACAACGTACCCAATCTACACATCCTCGGGCTGTCCGTGGAAAGCGCTGGACAATCCGAAAGAGCTGCGGTGATAAATATGCAATTGAATGCATATTTATCGATGCAACCCTTTCGGATGGGAGACCTAGGTTACGCGACTTGATGTGAAAATTTAATCTAGTGACATGATTAAAAGAACGTATGAGGTGGTGGATTTGTAGCTCACCCTCGGATGTAGATGATGTAGTCGATCAGCGAAGGGACAATCGAAGACCAAGAGCTCCAACGTCAATGATCACTCCACCGGAGGCAACACCAGAAATCCTCTAAATTCCACCAAATGAAAAAAATTAGGTCATCACATCACATATAAAGCATCATCACACATCACATCATATCACAAACTTGTTTTAGCAAGACCAACTTGATGAAGTAACCACTCATCATATCCAAATTTTAACTTTCGTCTATCTATCTTCACAAAAAAATTACTCTTCCCTCTCATCTCATCTTCACAATACATATATCTATAATATTGAGTATGTATCTAAAAACATAGTAAAACTACACAAATATCCATTCATCTCATCTATCTATCTCACATTGTGCAATTAATTTTTTTCACATTTATACTCTCTTTCATTTCATTCATCTATCTAACATCCATCTATCTAATCATCTATTACTATACATATATATGCATTCATCTACAACATTACTACACAAAAGAGGTAAAAAAAATCTTACCTACGGATGAGGGGGCGACCACCGGAGCAGGGGGCGGCCGGTCAGGGCAGGGGACGACCACTGGAGCGGCATGGGCGGTCGCCGGAGGGGCCGGCCAGGCTAGGCCGTGGGCCGGCCGGGGTGGCGTCCACGCAGGAAGGGCCGGGGTCGAGGAGGGAGGGGCGGGGGCGGCTGGAGCGAGGGAGGGGCGGGGGCGGCTGGAGCGGGGGCGGCTGGAGCGAGGCCGGCGCCGGTTGGAGCGAGGGAGGAGCGGCGGCAGGCGACGCGGGTGCAGTGGGATGGGCGGCGGCGACGCGGGTGGGGGCGGCAGGGGGCACGGGCGAGGCAGGGGGCTAGTGTGGCGGCGGCGGCAGGGGGCGAGTGCGGCGGCGGCGGCAGGGGGCGGCGACGAGTGCGGCGGTGGCGGCATGGGGCGAGTGCGGCGACGGCAGCAGGGGGCGGGGTCGCGGGGAGTGGGAGAGATTGAGTGGATAAGGGTCGACGCGAGGGGATAAGGCAAACTATGACGACGGCTGCCGTCGGCATAGATGCCACGTCACCGATCCCCGTGACACGTCCCCTATGGCCGCAGCTATGCCGACGGCTTTGCCGTCGGCATAGTTATATTTTTTATTTTTAAAATGTTTTTAGTAGTTCATATTTTTCATATTTTAAATATTTTTAGTAGTTCATATTTTTCCTTCTTTATGTTTTTTATTTCATATAGACTTTTTAATGTTTTTATAGTTATATTTGTTCTTTTTTATGTTTTTATGTATTATTATTTCATATGGATTTTTAATGTTTTTTTAACCGCTCGGCCCTCTCCTCTCCCGGAACCACACAGAAGGGAGGGGAGGCGCCGAACTCGAGTAGCTTCGTCCGCCGAGGCAGTGGCCTGGTCGCGAGTCTGGGAGCGCATGGCCACCGACTCGCCGTCCGTGAGGGGGGGGGGCACGCCCCGGAGACGCGTGCCGCCTCTTCGGACATGCCACCACACCACCCCACATGTATGAGGGTCCAGTGCGACGCTCCGGTGGCATTGCTACCCCCGAGGGCCCCCGTCCCGCCTAACCCTGTAGCATTTGACCACGGGATCTAGCCCTTTGACTTTGCACGGACGGGCTTTGACCAGCGGACCTCCTCATCCGGTTGTGTTAGGTCAGCCCATAGGAACACTTTGGAGCAACAACCGGGCTAGACCCACTGCAAGATCCCCTCCGTGTAGACCCAACGCGTCAGTTTCCCCCCTCCAGGTGCCGGCGGCGGCGCCGTCCGTGAGGGGGGGCACACCCCGGACACGCGTGTCGGGCGTTTGCAACCGTCACAACACTTCCAGACTTGTGAGAGGCCGCCTATGCAAGATTTGGCGGCATGCTAGCCCCCGTAGGCCGCCGGCCACAGCCGTAGACGCGCGAAGGGCAATCCGCATAGAGGGAATTTTTCGGATACTTCTCCATCACCAAAAATTATGAAAAAAATACCATCGTACCTATAGCACATGTGCCCACGTCGTGCAAAAAAACTCATGATTTTATCGCCCTCTGAGTATTTAATTAATATTCACGCCGCATCGTTACCGCAGAACGTCTACTACCATGTCATCGTCATCCGTGAGGGGGGGGGCACGCCCCGGAGACGTGTGCCGCCTCTTCGGACATGCCACCACACCACCCCGCATGTATGAGGGCCCGGTGCGACGCTCCGGTGGCATTGCTACCCCCCCCCCCCCCCCCAGGGCCCCCATCCTGCCTAACCCTGTAGCGTTTGACCACGGGATCTAGCCCTTTGACTTTGCACGGACGGGCTTTGACCAGCGGACCTCCCCGCCCGGTTGTGTTAGGTCAGCCCATAGGAACACTTTGGAGCAACAACCGGGCCAGACCCACACCAAGATCCCCTCTGTGTAGACCCGACACGTCCGTTTCCCCCCTCCAGGTGCCGGCGGCGGCGGCGTCCGCAAGAGGGGGGCACACCCCGGACACGCGTGCCGGGTGTTTGCAACCGTCACAACACTTCCAGACTTGTGAGAGGCCACCTACACAAGATTTGGTGGCATGCTAGCCCCCCTAGGCCGCCGGCCACAGCCGTAGACGCGCGAAGGGCAATCCGCGTAGAGGGAATTTTTCGGATACTTCTCCATCACCAAAAATTATGAAAAAATACCATCATTCCTATAGCACATGTGCCCACGTCGTGCAAAAAAACTCATGATTTTATCGTGCTCCGAGTATTTAATAATATTCACACCGCATCGTTACCGCAGAACGTCTACTACCGTGTCATCGGCGTCCTTGAGGGGGGACCACGCCCCGGAGACGCGTGCCGCCTCTTCGGACATGCCACCACACCACCCCGCATGTATGAGGGCCCGGTGCGACGCTCCGGTGGCATTGCTACCCCCCAGGGCCCCCATCCCGCCTAACCCTGTAGCGTTTGACCACGGGATCTAGCCCTTTGACTTTGCACGGATGGGCTTTGACCAGCGGACCTCCCCGCCCGGTTGTGTTAGGTCAGCCCATAGGAACACTTTGGAGCAACAACCGGGCCAGACCCACAGCAAGATCCCCTCTGGAGGTGGAAGAAGATGATAAAACGCTGCAGTTTTGCTACATGCTTCAACCGGCATAGATTTTGCTACAATCGGCAGCATTTTGCTACGACCGGCATCACGTTTTGCTACAACACATAGCCGGCGTTGCGTTTTGCTACAACTAGCATCGCTTTTTACTACAACTGGCATAACATTTTGCGACATCCATCATGGCTGAGCTGCGAGGCTCGACAGCGACGACGACATTTTTGCTGCAACCGCCGTAGGCTTTTGCTACGTCCGGCACGTTTCTTTTTTTGCTGCAACCGTGTCTCCATTTTGCTACAACAAACAACGAAAAAGCTACAATGGGCAATTCTATTTGCTGGAACCAGTCAATCACCAGCGAGGCGGAGCTGCATCCATGGCGTGCGCGGGCGGCGAGGTGCGGGATCCATCCATGGCGAGCGTGGGCGGCGAAGCTGCATCCATGGCAAGCGCGGGCGGCGGAGCTGCATCCATGGTGAGCGCAGATCTCTGACGATCGTGGGCGGCGTAGCTGCATCCATGGCGAGCGCGGATATCAGGCTAGCGCGGACGGCCGGTGAGGGCGCCCACCGGCGACGAGGAACGCCACGGTGGTGCTTCAAGCTCGGCCGTTTTCTCGCAGGGATATGGCGTGCTGTCGGCGGCGCTCAGGCCGTTGCAATTTTTTTAGAAAAACGACTCGTGAGGAGGACGAAGCGAAGGACAAATCTGACGGTAATTAATCGATGCATCGGGCAGCCAGGGCTGGACCGGCCCAACTGTTGGGCCGGTGCGCCGGCGCCTAACATCACCCAAATTCACAAATTGTGTGATTGGCGACCAAAGGTGGCCAACGGCCGGTTTTATGAAAAAAAATCAGGAAAAAACTAATAAAACGGGTCATGCCGTGCCGGCACGTGGGCTCTAGGTCGCGACCCAGGCATTGCACACGGCAGGAGCCACAAGGCTCGAAATCACTAATTAAGGAGTACTCGTTGCAAAGAACACTTCACTTTCCCAGGTCGCGACAAGTGACACACATGCAACGCGCCACTTGTCGCAACCTAAGAGTTTTCTCTTTTTTCGTAGATCCGTTTATTCAAAACGTTTTATCTCTTAAACCGTGCGTCCAAATCTCGAACCGTTTTCACCATTGGATTCCTCGCATCGAGATTTTCAAAACTAGATCTAATGTTAATAGGTTTAGACGAACTTTTTTTCACGAAAAAACCGGACGAAAAAAACCGGGTGAAAAAACCGAACTCGGAGCACGGTTGTTTTCCCTTTTCGAAAGAGGCACGCCCGTGCATATCGCGAAATCACAACCGTGCCTCTCGTGGAAGCAAAACCGTGATTCTCGTGGAAGGAAAAAAACAGAAAACACGTTTTTTTTCGTTTCTGAGAGGCACTGCCGTGACTCTCGCGAAGGCACAACCGTGCCTCTTGCGAAAGCAAAACCGTGACTCTCGCAAAAGAAAAAAAACAGAAAACACGTATTTTTTTCTCTTTCCTAGAGGCACGGCGGTGACTTTCGCGAAAGTACAACTGTGCCTCTCGCGGAAGCAAAACCGTGACTCTCATGAAAGAAAGAAAGAAAAAAACAGAAAACGCGTTTTGTTTTTCCCTTTCCTAGAGGCACGGCCATGACTTTCGCGAAAGCACAACCGTGCCTCTCGCGAAAGCAAAATCGTGACTCTCACAAAAGAAAAAAAACAGGAAACGCGTTTTGTTTTTCTCTTTTCCGAGAGGCACGGCCGTGACTCTCGCAAAAGCACAACCGTGCCTCTCGCGGAAGCAAAACCGTGACTTCCGCGAAAGAAAAAAAACAGAAAACACGTTTTTTTTCATTTCCGAAAGGCACGACCGTGACTCTCGCTAAAGCACAACCGTACCTCTCGCGGAAGAAAAACTTGACTTTCGCGAATGGAAAATAAAAGAAAACGCGTTTTTTCGCCCAAAATTGTTTTCGATTTTTTTATCGAAAAGCTAAGAAAGACCGGGGGAAAACCAAAACGTCGAAAAAACCCGGAAAAAAACTGTTTAAAAAGCCGAAAACGCGTGCGGAAAAATAAAATAATCCGAAGGGAGCGTCCAGAGCGCGACACATGGCGAATGGCTGAGAGCGCGCCAAGTGGCGCTAATCGTTACGAGGCTCCCGAAGAAGCGCTCGTTAACTAGTTGCTCCCTACAAGCCTGGCACCGTCCGAGACTTTTACGGCTTGGCCCGTGAATTTGTGGCCTGTTGGCCACCTTTGCCCGCAACACCATCAATATTATCTGGGTGCAAAAATTGGTTTTTCTGTTACCAGCATGGCGTTGGGCCAGGCCCGTTGTGAACGGTTGAATTGCTCGTTACGCTGGAGCCACCCTCGCGCAGAGAGGAGAAGGACAATGCGATGCACGTGCTCATGCAACCATGGAGATAGTGGGAGCTCCTGCGATGCAGGAAAAGCAGGGCGGGATAAATTCGCTCACCTCCCGCCAAAACCACCCCCCTGTTTACACCCGACACTCTCCCCACCCAAACCCTACACCACCATGTCCCCACTTCGGCTTCATCGTGTTGGGAGCTTCTTCACGGACGAGCAGGACGGCGGCGGTCGTCAGTGGCAAGCATTCTTCTTACTCTTACGCGAGCTGTCTTCTGCATCCTCTCACTCATGCGATGGTTGTAAGAAACCTCTAACTCTTGATCTTGTAGCTTAGATCTTTGAACAAGTGCTAGATCCGGATGGATTTGATGGTAGTTGTTACTAGTGAGTGTTTATCTAGATGATATGTTGTTTTGATGGTAGTTGTTACTAGTGAGTGTTTATATAGATGATATGTTGTCAAGATGAGATCGATTGTGATCAACTTATGTTGTAGTGTGATTTTCATGCTTACCATTGTTCTTGGGTTGCCTGTACATTGTTTGTGTAGTGCGTGATTTTCATCACCCTGCACTCCACGAATAAGGATGATTATTAGTTCGAGGATTGGTTGTGAAAGATGGTGATATGATGACTAGAGAGGGTGTAAAAGCGAAAGTTTCAAGCAGATAACTGGACAAAAACTAAGCAGACTCAAGATGAGAAAAGTAATAGATCAAGAATAACATGATAGAACCAAAACTACTCAAAGCAAGACGATGCTTCAAGCACATGAACAGAAACAAACATGAGCTGAAAAAGTAGAAATACGAGATGAATACACCTGTTTGTTTCCGGAGTTCAACTTGTTGTCACTAGCTCTACACCTTCATTAAGAGAGGCTATGCACGCATGCACCCAAGTCCAACAACATCACCCGCTGATGACTAAGCCTTATTCTTCATTAGCACATGCTTCACCCGCTTGGCCTGCTCACTAATGGCAAATCTTGAAGTAACCTCCAAACCTTCACAAAAATTTGCGGAAAATCCATACCTTGGATGCACAACGACCGACACCTAACCATCTAGGAGATGCCAAGTCTCCAAGGGTAACAAGCAGATCACCGCCTGATGTAACTCACTCTTGTTTGGTGCTCAACCAAACTCAAACTCCAATACTCAAAGGATTCTCGCAAGAACAAGTTAGAGAGAGGGAGGGGAAAGTCGACATATTAGATCAGCATCTCTAAGAATTCAGCTCTACTCCCAACCCTACCTAGTGGGCCTCAGGTGTTATTTATAGGCGCACAAACACAGCGAGCCGTCACCACCGGATATTCCTGTACGGACATGTCCAATGTTCAAGTTTATCTTCAACACTTAGAGTTGAGCACACATGCATCAACCGCCTAGAGCTTCAATCACAACATTGAAGCTCTGATTCCCATTAATATTGCAAGTAATGTACATAAGTGACAGAAAGTTGAAGAAGGCTTGTATTGTGTTGTTGACACTAAGCATACAAATATGGTTCTGTAGTCGTCCTTTGAACGTAGGATGAAGACAATCTACTATCTACATCATATCATCATACTTATCACAATACTCTATTTTACTTAATACTTTGATATGCATGCTCGATAGGGGTCTTGGGGTGGAGTATTAGCTATAGATGTAGTTGGATAACCGTATATGGATATCTCGACATGATGCCTAGATGCAATTATGCAATGTATAATCATATACATAAACACTACAATTTAATCAGTACATAAATGTAAATTGTTCACCACATCATGTTGTATTTTATTGGAGAGATGCCTCTAGTGAAACTATGGGTCCCAGTCCATCCATCCCTTTTGCTTGCACCCTCTATCAAAACGCTTATACAATTCTTTGCTTTTATTTCTTTTGATGCAATCATTACTTCCAAACACAAGTTATTCTAATCGTTGTAACTAGCAAGGCTAGTAATGCTGACAATCTTACTAGTTTTGTTCGAGCTAGGCAAGTTTTGTGCTTGTGTGTGCAAGTACTAATTATTGGTTACAAATCAAACGCTCCAACTAGTTTGATTAACTTTAAGGTCATTAACTTGAGTGAAAATTGTTGCTTACCTACAAACCTCTGCACTTGTGGGGCCAACACATTTCCTAGATTAGAGGAAGCACCCGCCTGCTCCACGTCTTCTGTAGGTTGCTCGGGCACCCGGACCTGCTCGGTTTTCCCGAGCCCCCACCAGCCGCTCAGGATCCTCAAGACCAAGTGTGGTTTCTTTGTTATTGGGATAGGTGAACTCTTTAGGATCCATCCCCCAAAGGCTTGGGGCGTCACTTAGAGCTCCGAGGTTGCTCAGACTCCACGGGCCTTCCCTACGAGCTCCATAGATGGCCACTCAGACGACCCCTCCATTGACACCTTCTCGGGGCATGTCGCAAGGGGCTCTTGGGCATTGAGCTTGGAGCTTCTTGCGCGGAACGAAGAGCGCCAACGATGGCATTACACATACAAACATCTCATGGAGATGGGCAAAGATTGCCAGCATCACTATAGAGATGCGAGGTGAAGAAAGTGATACCAAATCTTCCAAAACGGCAAGGAAGAAGGCTCATGATTTCATTGGGCTTCATATTTGGGGGATACATTGCCAGCTCACGAAGTCCCCCTCACTAGCTGGTTGGGACCAACGTCTTCCTCTGCTTCCCCATCCGCTCCTTGTTGACGATACAATACTAGGGGATGATGGCGCTCTCGGCACGCCAAGACGACGAGGAACCGATGCATGTTTTCTTCTCGTGAGCCATGGTGGCGACATGGGTTCAGGAAGCAGAAGATTCGGGGCGAAAAGGTGTAGAGTCTGAAAGGGGCATAAGGAGGAAGATATGGGAAGGGAGAAACAAGGTGTGGAGCGCGAGGCTTTATAAGGCGAAGGGCGTGGGCAGCCGCTCTACGATTAAAGGCAAGGCATGATTCCCTTTAACGCCAAGAGCGGGCGATGGTTTTAGTACGCATGGAGACTCAAACGACGCCTACTTTCCAATGCCAATGACATGGCGCCTGCGTCGACCCATCAAGGAGAGGCCCTCACTCCAGTCTCGCCCTCTTCACATCCATCGCCTAATGGCATGGCTGAGGTTTATTGTCAATAGTACGGGAAACAAGTTCCCTGAGCCTACTGAAATGGGATGAGCTTCGCGCCATAAGGCCCAAGAAACAAGGGCATAGGGCAGAACACCAAGAGTCAGTGTCGGGGCTCCCCCGAGCACAAGCTCTCAAGGAAATCACACAATGCCTCCGAACAACCCTCAATCCTCCCGAGCTCTATGACTTCGACTTCAATAACGACGAAGACAACATGAGGGACCAAGGGAGTGCTCACCCCCCCTCCCCCCCCTGCGAGCACCTTGGACTCCCCATAGCACTAACTATGCACTCATAGGCCATCCAAGGGGGATGCCAATTGAATTTAATGCAAAGCATGTGGAGCTCCCCTGGGGTTTCATGGGTCGATCAGTGCATTTAAGCAAGGATTAGAAGTCTACATCGTCCTACGTTCCACAGGAGCTGATAATGACAAAAGCCTGTCACCTACCATAGGGTGCGAGAGCGCGTGGGTGGCCAAGTCAGAAGTTGAACAAAATAGCTTATGATGAAGCACTGCCTATTTTGACGATGTAGTACTACCTACACACATAGTCATTTAACTGCAGATCATTTATAATATGATCACAATTTATTTAAAATAGATGCAAAGCTTCAGCTTTGGTTGCTCAAACTGAAATATTGAACTCTATTGGACAGTAAAACATGTAGATAACTTTTAAAAATGCTCTAGGCATTACTACATGAAGTTGTCATTGCCCAAGGTTAAAAAATTAGTGGTGCATGTACATTTGTAAACTATTTTTCTCCTAACAAAAAACAATGATATACATTAGATGGTAGCAACAAGTAGATAGATTTGAGACACAAAAAGAAAGAATCATCTGCATCCATGAAGAAAATTGATGAGAAGGTAATCTTCAATCGATATAGCTACATCCGTTGGCGGGAAACCGCAAAAAAAAATGTCATGAGTTAGGATTTACACAATTCAAACCAAGGAGGGAAGGGCGAGGCATGTAGACCGAACGAAGCGAAAGAGATCAACCACATCCTTGCCCCCACATCCTTCTCGCGTTGCTGATGTTGCCCCTCGCGCCATTACAGCTCGAAAAAGAATGATCGAACATGTGTGGAGTAGAACAGAGGCACGACTATGGCTCTTGCCGCATCGAGGCGGGATTGAGCATCCAGTTGGTCGCAACAACATAGCCAGAGGTCTCCATAGGGGACATGGTCAAAGGAGAATGACGGTGGCGGTGATGGCAGTAGCGGCACAAAACCTCGTGATAGAGGAATAGAAAGGGGGTGTGGTTTTGGGGATGAGCATAGCAAAGAGACACTGGCAACCCACTTCTTGGTCATATGAAGTGACCCAGGCGGGAAGTGTGTAAGCGAAGGCACACAGACAGTAGCACGGGTAGAGCCGCAGAGACGAATGTACGCATCGTGGGGATTGGTTTCTTTAGACTTGCATCATGGGGGATAGGTGCATAGCACAGAACGGGCTGCTAGTATCTTTTTACTTGGGCCTATGTGCACCTTTGACCATCCGGATATCAGGTTGCGGAGTAGCGGTACGGTTACGGGGGCTGAGCCGGTCACGTGATTGCGAGAGGTTAAAATATTAGCACATGCGAGTGATGGAACGACCCAGAGATCTAAACCCCGGGTAAGTGTGATCGGACGGATGAGGACGTCTGATCCTTGTGGAAGGTCGTAGGTAGCTTAGTTTTACTGTTTTTAATAGTAAGCCCCGCTTGAGTGGTTGTGAGATGTCTATATAGACTTTTTACATGTAAAAACTGTTGAGGAACGTAGTAATTTCAAAAAAAATCCTACGCACACGCAAGATCATGGTGATGCATAGCAACGAGAGGGGAGAGTGTGATCTATGTACCCTTGTAGACCAACAGCGGAAGCGTTATGACAACGCGGTTGATGTAGTCGTATGTCTTCACGGCCCGATCGATCAAGCACCGAAACTACGGCACCTCCGAGTTTTAGCACACGTTCAGCTCGATGACGATCCCCGGACTCCGATCCAGCAAAGTGTCGGGGAAGAGTTCCGTCAGCACGACGGCGTGGTGACAATCTTGATGTTCAACTATCGCAGGGCTTCGCCTAAGCACCACTACAATATTATCGAGGAGTATGGTGGAAGGGGGCACCGCACACGGCTAAGAAATAGATCACGAGAATCAACTTGTGTGTCTAGGGGTGCCCCCTGCCCCCGTATATAAAGGAGCCAGGGGAGGAGGCCGGCCGGCCCTAGGGCGCGCCAAGGAGGAGGAGTCCTCCTCCTAGTAGGAGTAGGACTCCCCTCTTTCCTACTCCTACTAGGAGGGGGAAAGGAAGGGGGAGAGGGAGAAGGAAAGGGGGGCGCCGCCCCCCCTCTCCTAGTCCAATTCGGACCAGAGGAGGAGGGGGCGTGCGGCCCACCCTGGCCGCCCCTCTCTCTCCACTAGGGCCCATAAGGCCCATTACTTCTCCCGGGGGGTTCCGATAACCCTCCGGCACTCCGGTTTTCTCCGAAATCACCCGGAACACTTCCGGTGTCCGAATATAGCCGTCCAATATATCAATCTTTATCTCTCGACCATTTCGAGACTCCTCGTCATGTCCGTGATCACATCCGGGACTCCGAACTAACTTCGGTACATCAAAACTCATAAACTCATAATATAACTGTCATCGAAACCTTAAGCGTGCGGACCCTACGGGTTCGAGAACAATGTAGACATGACCGAGACATGTCTCCGGTCAATAACCAATAGCGGAACCTGGATGCTCATATTGGCTCCCACATATTCTACGAAGATCTTTATCGGTCAGACCGCATAACAACATACATTGTTCCCTTTGTCATCGGTGTGTTACTTGCCCGAGATTTGATCGTCGGTATCTCAATACCTAGTTCAATCTCGTTACCGGCAAGTCTCTTTACTCGTTTCGTAATACATCATCTCGCAACTAACTCATTAGTTGCAATGCTTGCAAGGCTTATGTGATGTGCATTACCGAGAGGGCCCAGAGATACCTCTCCGACAATCGGAGTGACAAATCCTAATCTCGAAATACGCCAACCCAACATTTACCTTTGGAGACACCTGTAGAGCTCCTTTATAATCACCCAGTTACGTTGTGACGTTTGGTAGCACACAAAGTGTTCCTCCGGCAAATGGGAGTTGCATAATCTCATAGTCATAGGAACATGTATAAGTCATGAAGAAAGCAATAGCAACATACTAAACGATCGGGTGCTAAGCTAATGGAATGGGTCATGTCAATCACATCATTCTCCTAATGATGTGATCCCCGTTAATCAAATGACAACACATGTCTATGGTTAGCAAACATAACCATCTTTGATTAACGAGCTAGTCAAGTAGAGGCATACTAGTGATGTTTAGTTTGTCTATGTATTCACACAAGTATTATGTTTCCGGATAATACAATTCTAGCATGAATAATAAACATTCATCATGATATAAGGAAATAAAATAATAACATTAGTATTGCCTCTAGGGCATATTTCCTTCAGTCTCCCACTTGCACTAGAGTCAACAATCTAAATTACACAGTAATGATTCTAACACCCATGGAGCTTTGGTGCTGATCATGTTTTGCTCGTGGAAGAGGCTTAGTCAATGGGTCTGCAACATTCAGATCCGTATGTATCTTGCAAATCTCTATGTCTCCCACCTGGACTAGATCCCGGATGGAATTGAAGCATCTCTTGATGTGCTTGGTTCTCTTGTGAAATCTGGATTCCTTTGCCAAGGCAATTGCACCAGTATTGTCACAAAAGATTTTCATTGGACCCGATGCACTAGGTGTGACAACTAGATCGGATATGAACTCCTTCATCCAGACTCCTTCGTTTGCTGCTTCCGAAGCAGCTATGTACTCCGCTTCACATGTAGATCCCGCCACAACACTTTGTTTAGAACTGCACCAACAGACAGCTCCACCATTTAATGTAAACACGTATCCGGTTTGCAATTTAGAATCGTCCGGATTAGTGTCAAAGCTTGCATCAACGTAACCATTTACGATGAGCTCTTTGTCACCTCCATATATGAGAAACATATCCTTAGCCCTTTTCAGGTATTTCAGGATGTTCTTGACCGCTGTCCAGTGATCCACTCCTGGATTACTTTGGTACCTCCCTGCTAGACTTATAGCAAGACACACATCAGGTCTGGTACACAACATTGCATACATGATAGAGCCTATGGCTGAAGCATAGGGAACATCTTTCATTTTCTATCTATCTTCTGCATTGGTCGGGCATTGAGTCTTACTCAATTTCACACCTTGTAACACAGGCAAGAATCCTTTCTTTGCTTGATCCATTTTGAACTTCTTCAAAACTTTGTCAAGGCATGTGCTTTGTGAAAGTCCAATTAAGCATCTTGATCTATCTCTATAGATCTTCCCAATATGTAAGCAGCTTCACCGAGGTCTTTCATTGAAAAACTCTTATTCAAGTATCCCTTTATGCTATCCAGAAATTCTATATCATTTCCGATTAGTAATATGTCATCTACATATAATATCAGAAATGCTACAGAGCTCCCACTCACTTTCTTGTAAATACAGGCTTCTCCAAAAGTCTGTACAAAACCAAATGCTTTGATCACACTATCAAAGCGTTTACTCCAACTCCGAGAGGCTTGCACCAGTCCATAAATGGATCACTGGAGCTTTCACACTTTGTTAGCTCCCTTTGGATCGACAAAACCTTCCGGCTGCATCATATACAACTCTTATTCTAGAAATCCATTCAGGAATGCAGTTTTGACATCCATCTGCCAAATTTCATAATCATAAAATGCGGCAATTGCTAATATGATTCGGACAGACTTAAGCATCGCTACTGGTGAGAAGGTCTCATCATAGTCAATCCCTTGAACTTGTCGAAAACCTTTTGTGACAAGTCGAGCTTTGTAGACAGTAACACTACCATCATCGTCGGTCTTCTTCTTGAAGATCCATTTATTCTCAATTGCTTGCCGATCATTGGGCAAGTCAACCAAAGTCCATACTTTGTTCTCATACATGGATCCCATCTCAGATTTCATGGCTTCAAGCCATTTTGCGGAATCTGGGCTCACCATCGCTTCTCCATAGTTCGTAGGTTCATCATGATCTAGTTGCATGACTTCCAGAACAGGATTACCATACCACTCTGGTGCGGATCTTACTCTGGTTGATCTACGAGGTTCAGTAGTATCTTGTTCTGAAGTTTCATGATCATCATCATTAGCTTCCTCACTAATTGGTGTAGGTGTCACAGAAACTGGTTTCTGTGATGTACTATTTTCCAATAAGGGAGCAGGTACAGTTACCTCATCAAGTTCTACTTTCCTCCCACTAACTTCTTTCAAGAGAAACTCCTTCTCTAGAAAGTTTCTGAATTTAGCAACAAAAGTCTTGCCTTCGGATCTGTGATAGAAGGTGTATCCAATAGTTTCCTTTGGATATCCTATGAAGACACATTTCTCTGATTTGGGTTCGAGCTTATCAGGTTGAAGCTTTTTCACATAAGCATCGCAGCCCCAAACTTTCAGAAATGGTAACTTTGGTTTCTTGCCAAACCACAGTTCATAAGGCGTCGTCTCAACGGATTTTGATGGTGCCCTATTTAACGTGAATGCGGCCGTCTCTAGAGCATAACCCCAAAATGATAGCGGTAAATCAGTAAAAGACATCATAGATCGCACTATATCAAGTAAAGTATGATTACGACGTTCGGACACACCATTACGCTGTGGTGTTCCGGGTGGTGTGAGTTGTGAAACTATTCCGCATTGTTTCAAATGTACACCAAACTCGTAACTCAAATATTCTCCTCCACGATCAGACCGTAGGAATTTTATTTTCTTGTTACGATGATTTTCAACTTCACTCTAAAATTCTTTGAACTTTTCAAACGTTTCAGACTTATGTTTCATTAAGTAGATATACCCATATCTGCTTAAGTCATCTGTGAAGGTGAGAAAATAACGATATCCGCCACGAGCCCCAACATTCATCGGACCACATACATATGTATGTATGATTTCCAACAAATCTGTTGCTCTCTCCATAGTACCGGAGAATGGTGTTTTGTCATCTTACTCATAAGGCACGGTTCGCAAGTACCAAGTGATTCATAATCAAGTGGTTCCAAAAGTCCATCAGTATGGAGTTTCTTCATGCGCTTTGTACCGATATGACCTAAACGGCAGTGCCACAAATAAGTTGCACTATCATTATCAACTCTGCATCTTTTGGCTTCAACATTATGAATATGTGTGTCACTACTATCAAGATTTAATAAGAATAGACCATTCTTCATGGGTGCATGACCATAAAAGATTTTACTTATATAAATAGAACAACCATTATTCTCTGATTTAAATGAATAACTGTTTCGCATCAAACAAGATCTAGATATAATGTTCATGCTCAACGCTGGCACCAAATAACAATTATTTAGGTCTAATACTAATCCCAAAGGTAGATGTAGAGGTAGCGTGCCGACCGCGATCACATCGACTTTGGAACCATTTCCCACGCGCATCATCACCTCGTCCTTAGCCAATCTTCGCTTAATCCGTAGTCCCTGTTTCGAGTTGCAAATGTTAGCAACAGAACCTGTATCAAATACCCAGGTGCTACTGCGAGCATTAGTAAGGTACACATCAATAACATGTATATCGCATATACCTTTGTTCACCTTGCCATCCTTCTTATCCGCCAAATACTTGGGGCAGTTCCGCTTCCAGTGACCAGTCTGCTTGCAGTAGAAGCACTCAGTTTCAGGCTTAGGTCCAGATTTGGGTTTCTTCTCTTGAGCAGCAACTTGCTTGCTGTTCTTTTTGAAGTTCCGCTTCTTCTTCCCTTTGCCCTTTTTCTTGAAACTAATGGTCTTGTTGTGTTGGAAATATGCCCTAGAGGCAATAACAAATTGATTATTATTATATTTCCTTGTTCATGATAATCGTTTATTATCCATGCTAGAATTGTATTGATAGGAAACTCAGATACATGTGTGGATACATAGACAACACCATGTCCCTAGTAAGCCTCTAGTTGACTAGCTCGTTGATCAATAGATGGTTACAGTTTCCTGACCATGGACATTGGATGTCATTGATAACAGGATCACATCATTAGGAGAATGATGTGATGGACAAGACCCAATCCTAAGCCTAGCACAAGATCATGTAGTTCGTATGCTGAAGCTTTTCTAATGTCAAGTATCATTTCCTTAGACCATGAGATTGTGCAACTCCCGGATACCGTAGGAGTGCTTTGGGTGTGCCAAACGTCACAACGTAACTGGGTGGCTATAAAGGTACACTACAGGTATCTCCGAAAGTGTCTGTTGGGTTGGCACGAATCAAGACTAGGATTTGTCACTCCGTGTAAACGGAGAGGTATCTCTGGGCCCACTCGGTAGGACATCATTATAATGTGCACAATGTGACCAAGGAGTTGATCACAGGATGATGTGTTACGGAACGAGTAAAGAGACTTGCCGGTAACGAGATTGAACAAGGTATCGGGATACCGACGATCGAATCTCGGGCAAGTATCGTACCGATGGACAAAGGGAATTGCATACGAGATTGAATAAGTCCTTGACATCGTGGTTCATCCAATGAGATCATCATGGAACATGTGGGAGCCAACATGGGTATCCAGATCCCATTGTTGGTTATTGACCAGAGAGTCATCTCGGTCATGTCTGCATGTCTCCCGAACCCGTAGGGCTACACACTTAAGGTTTGATGACGCTAGGGTTATAAAGGAAGTTTGTATGTGGTTACGAATGTTGTTCGGAGTCCCGGATGAGATCCCAGACATCACGAGGAGTTCCGGAATGGTCCGGAGGTAAAGATTTATATATGGGAAGTCCTGTTTTGGTCACCGGAAAAGTTTCGGGTTTTATCGGTAACGTACCGGGACCACCGAGAGGGTCCCGGGGGTCCACCAAGTGGGGCCACAAGCCACGGAGGGCTGCATGGGCCAAGTGTGGGAGGGGGCCAGCCCCAGGTGGGCTGGTGCGCCCCCCACCAAGGCCCAAGGCACAAGGAAGAGGGGAAGGGGGCAAACCCTAGGGCAGATGGGCCCTAAGGCCCACCCTGGTGCGCCTCCCCCTCTCCCCTCCCCTTGGCCGCCCCTAGACGGGATCTAGGGGCTGCCGCCACCCCTTGGGAGGGAACCCCAGGTGGGGGCACAGCCCCTCCCCTTCCCCTATATATAGTTGAGGTATGGGCTGCCCAATACACACGAGTTCCTCTCCCTGTTGGTGCAGCCCTACCTCTCTTTCTCCTCGTCTCTCGTAGTGCTTGGCGAAGCCCTGCTGGATCACCACGCTCCTCCACCACCACCACACCGTTGTGCTGCTGCTGGATGGAGTCTTCCTCAACCTCTCCCTCTTTCCTTGCAGGATCAAGGCATGGGAGACGTCACCGGGTTGTACGTGTGTTGAACGCGGAGGTGCCGTCCGTTCGGCACTAGGATCTCCGGTGATTTGGATCACGACGAGTACGACTCCTTCAACCCCGTTCTCTTGAACGCTTCCGCTTAGCGATCTACAAGGGTATGTAGATGCGCTCTCCTTCCCCTCGTTGCTGGTCTCTCCATAGATAGATCTTGGTGACACGTAGGAAAATTTTGAATTTCTGCTACGTTCCCCAACAGTGGTATCAGAGCTAGGTCTATTGCGTAGATTCTATGCACGAGTAGAACACAAAGCAGTTGTGGGCGTTGATTTTGTCAATTTACTTGTCGTTACTAGTCTTATCTTGATTCGGCGGCATCGTGGGATGAAGCGGCCCGGACCGACCTTACACGTACTCTTACGTGAGACTGGTTCCACCGACTGACATGCACTAGTTGCATAAGGTGGCTAGCGGGTGTCTGTCTCTCCCACTTTAGTCGGATCGGATTCGATGAAAAGGGTCCTTATGAAGGGTAAATAGCAATTGGCATATCACGTTGTGGTTTTTGCGTAGGTAAGAAACATTCTTGCTAGAAACCCATACCAGCCACGTAAAACATGCAAACAACAATTAGAGGACGTCTAACTTGTTTTTGCAGGGTATGCTATGTGATGTGATATGGCCAAGAAGAATGTGATGAATGATATGTGATGTATGAGTTGATCATGTTCTTGTAATAGGAATCACGACTTGCATGTCGATGAGTATAACAACCGGCAGGAGCCATAGGAGTTGTCTTTATTTATTGTATGACCTGCGTGTCATTGAACAACGCCATGTAATTACTTTACTTTATTGCTAACCGGTAGCCATAGTAGTAGAAGTAATAAGTTGGCGAGACAACTTCATGGAGACACAATGATGGAGATCATGGTGTCATGCCGGTGACATTGATGATCATGGAGCCCCGAAGATGGAGATCAAAAGGAGCAATATGATATTGGCCATATCATGTCACTATTTGATTGCATGTGATGTTTATCATGTTTTTGCATCTTATTTGCTTAGAACGACGGTAGTAAATAAGATGATCCCTCATTAAAATTTCAAGAAAGTGTTCCCCCTAACTGTGCACCGTTGCGAAAGTTCGTCGTTTCAAAGCACCACGTGATGATCGGGTGTGATAGATTCTTACGTTCACATACAACGCGTGTAAGCCAGATTTACACACGCGAAACACTTAGGTTGACTTGACGAGCCTAGCATGTACAGACATGGCCTCGGAATACAAGAGACCAAAAGGTCGAGCATGAGTCGTATAGAAGATACGATCAACATGAAGATGTTCACTGATGTTGACTAGTCCGTCTCACGTGATGATCGGACACGGCCTAGTTGACTCGGATCATGTAATCACTTGGATGACTAGAGGGATGTCTATCTGAGTGGGAGTTCATAAGATGAACTTAATTATCCTGAACATAGTCAAAAGGTCTTCGCAAATTATGTCATAGCTCGCGCTTCAGTTCTACTGTTTAGATATGTTCCTAGAGAAAATTTAGTTGAAAGTTGATAGTAGCAATTATGCGGACTAGGTCCGTAAACTGAGGATTGCCCTCATTGCTTCATAGAAGGCTTATGTCCTTAATGCACCGCTCAGTGTGCTGAACCTCGAACGTCGTCTGTAGATGTTGGGAACATCTGACATACAAATTTTGATAACTACGTGATAGTTCAGTTAAACGGTTTAGAGTTGAGGCACCGAAGACGTTTTGAAACATCGCGAAACATATGAGATGTTTCGAGGGCTGAAATTGGGATTTCAGGCTCGTTCCCACGTCAAGAGGTATAAGACCTCCGACGATTTTCTTAGCCTGCAAACTAAGGGAGAAAAGCTCAATTGTTGAGCTTGTGCTCAGATTGTTTGAGTACAAAAATCATTTGAATCGAGTGGGAGTTGATCTTCCAGATGAGATAGTGATGTTTCTCCGAAGTCATTACCACCAAGCTGCTAGAGCTTCGTGATGAACTATGATATATCAGGGACATATATGATGATCCTTGAGATATTCGCGATGTTTGACACCACAAAAGTAGAAATCAAGAAGGAGCATCAATTGTTGATGGTTGGTGAAACCACTAGTTTCAAGAAGGGCAAGGGCAAGAAGGGATACTTCATGAAACGGCAATTCAGCTGTTGCTCTAGTGAAGAAACCCAAGTGTCGGAGTAATTGGACACGGATACCCCGAAGACGGTAAGATGATATTTCAAGACATCGGGGCTAGCAAAGCCCCTCAGTCCGACTGCCAGCTACCGACTACACCAACCTGCCGGCTGCCGACTACGCCAACCTGCCGGCTACCGACTACACCAACCTGCCGGCTGCCGACTGCGCCAACCAGCCGCCTGCCGACTGCAGCCTGACCCGACATCGACAAGACACTGACGAGACGGCCATACCGCGGACAAGACAACCGTACCGCGACGACATCATGTACAGTGTCACTTGTCCCTTGGCACTATTTATGAAGTGACCCAGGGGACAAGCATGACATGCACCATGCCTTACCCATGCCTACCCACATAGCTTACATAGTAAGCTAGCCCACACTATAAAAGGGACACACATCCATCCATCCAGGGCATGGCCACTGCCACATTCATTTGGCCACAAGGCCACTCACGGCCCCAGGCCATGGCCATACATGGCCACTAGAGCCGGCCATACGCATGCATATACTAGATCAGATGCACTTGGCACTGACCTCAGATATAGCTCTAGGAGCAACTCTGTATCAGATATACCAGATATACTCAGACATGCAGGAGTAGGGGTGTTATCTCTCCGGAGAGCCCCGAACCTGGGTAAACTACCGCGTGCTACTCGCATACCCGCTCCCGGTCCTATCAGCAGCAGTCTTACCCACACACTAAGCCCTTGTGGCATCTGTCGACTCGCAAGCCCCCCGTGAGAAATACCACGACAGTTGGCGCCCACCGTGGGGCGGTACTATGCTACCGCGCAGCTGCTGGTTTTGCAGTCCGGGCGGGACCATCTTCACCATCACCGCCGCGGCGTCGCGCCGTATCTCCGGTAGCGCTCAGGGGCTCAACTTCGACTCACCCCCGGAATGGCCGCGAGGGGCGGCGCGTCCTCGTCGTCGGCCTCGCCGCCTTCGCCATCACCACCGTTGCGATGCCGGCCGTCCGTCCGCACACGTGCCCCGCGCGCGGTGCCTCGTTTCGGTCGGCCGTGGCCATCCACGCGCTACTCGCGTTTGCTTCCTTTCGCGTTGTGCCTTGCTCCGGCCGGAACACGCGTTAACCTCCTCCGTATACCATCTACGCGAGCTGGCTAGATGCAAGTCATCTACGCGAGCTGGCTAGATGCAAGTCATGCATGGGTCAAACCATTGGCCATACACATCCCAGATAATGCATATACAAAGTCAGATATTGCCTGTACACTACACAGACAATGGACATACAACGGCTCGGCCTGCAGCTAGCACGCTCGGCCTCGACGCGCCGCTCCCTCCGCCGGGCATTGGCTGCGGTTCCGCGCCCGCCGTAGCTCCGCTCTGCTGCCTCCTTCTCACGCATGCTCACGCACGCTGCGTCCGCGCGTAGCCCCGCGGCCGTGGCAAATCCATCAGCGCCGGCGCCGCGCACCTAGCTCCCCTGCCGGCTCCTGCTCGCCGCGCGGCCGGCTCCCCGCGCCTGGGCCGCCTACTTCGCGCCGGCTGCTCCGCTCCCCCGGCTTCCGCGACCCGGCGTTGCGCCGGCTCCTTCGCCTACCTTCTCCGTCAACCCGGACGGCCGGCTCCGCCGCCTGCTGGCTCCCCCCGCAACCCGGCCGCCGGCTTCTGCCATGGCCTAGCCGCCGGTTTGCACCGCGTCCGGCTCCCCGCCTGGGTCGGCTGCTGGCTCCGCCCAGTCGCCTGTCGCCCGTGCCGGCTCCGGCTCCGACCCGGCCGGCTCTCGTCCGCCAGCTCCAGGCCGCCTCCTACGCCTGGTCTGCGTCGGGCCGGCTCGGCCTCGCCTTGGCCGCCTCCACCTGCTCCTCCCCGCCGGCTCCCATGCTGGCCGACTCCGCCAAGCCGCGCCCGGCTCCTGCCACTTGCCGTCTCCGCCCCAAGCTGAACGGCCGGCTCCGCCACCTGCCGGCTTCGCCCACCACCAGGCTCTGCCTCGCCTTCCCACCTCCGTCCGCACGCCGGTTTCCCGCGCCCATTAACGCCTCCGCGTCGGCTGCCCGCGTGCTGCTTCAGATGCTCTCGCGTCCGGGTGCCTGGAAGAAAAGAAAAGAATTGGGTTCGGGTGGAAAAAAGAGGCCGGCTGCCCACGCTGGCTAAGAGAAAAGCTAAGGGCTGAAAAAAAAAGAGAAAAGGAGAAGAGGCTGTGTGCCCAATCCGGCTGAGAAGAGGTCGGATGCCTAGCTAGCTGACTAAAAAAATGCGCACGTCCGGCTGTCCACAGCCGGCTAAAAAGTCTCCGTCCGGCTACAGCCGTCCGAATAGAAGAAAAGAAGAAAAAAAACATCTGTCTGTCTGTCCGCCTACTTCGACACTCGGACGGCTTGACGTGACCCGGCCTGCCTGCCCGCGTCAATGTGTGGCCGGCAGGAGCGCCAACCGGCTGCCGTTTGCCTCAACGCCTGGCCAGTCAAGCCTCGGCCTGAATCTCGGGGGCTACACCCAGCGGGTGCGCTGATGCGCCCCCGCGAAGAAGAAGACAAAGTAGTTGCCGGGAGATCCGGCCCGACTGCTCAGCAATCGGCCCGAATCTCGGGGGCTACACCCAGCGGGTGCACTGACGCGCCCCCGCAAAGAAGAAGACAAGGTAGTTGCCGGTAGATCCAGTCCGACTGCTCAGCAGTCGGCCCGAATCTCGGGGGCTACACCCAGCGGGTGCGCTGACGCGCCCCCGCGAGAGAGAAGACAAAGTAGTCGCTGGGAGATCCGGCCCGACTGCTCAACGGTCGGCCCGAATCTCGGGGGCTACACCCAGCGGGTGCGCTGACGCGCCCCCACGAGGAAGAAGACAAAGTAGTTGCCGGAAGATCCGGCCCGACTGCTCAGCAGTCGGCCCGAATCTCGGGGGCTACACCCAGCAGGTGCGCTGACGCGCCCCCGCGAAGATTGCGGACAAGAGAAGAGTTTTGTCTGGCTGTCAGCAGCCGGCAGAAGAAAAAGGGCGTTACAAGGCGCCTCGCCGCCTGGCCGGTCGAGCCTGACCGGCCGGGACCCCCCTTCGAGCACCCGGAGGCTCGAAGGCTTCACCCAGCGGGTGCGCCGACGCACTCCGCGAGCGCCGAGTCGCGCCGGCTGTCTTCGACGACTGCGACTACACGAAAATCAATGTGAGCTCCTCACCCGCATATTTTTTGCACCACGCAAGCATGGATAACCACGAGCGATGCTCGGGGCTGTCTCCGCATTTTATTACAATAGCATCACTGTTCGCCCCGGCGCCAGCCAGAGTTGGCCCGGGGGCCGGACGCTTGGCCTGAGACGTTAGTTCCCGCAGACGGCTTAGTACCGTGCGCGGTACCAAAGGCCCACTCTTAGTCACAGACCGCAGTGCGGCTGTCCGACTAGCAAGGGTGAGCGCTGGAGGCCACCCACGTGAAAAACGTCCGGGAAGAAAAATGTTCGGGCGACCCGACCGTTTCCTTTACAAGTATCTACTCGGTTGAATCTGCTCCCAGACTCTGAGTACTGTACACTCCACTTCGCGGCCCACTCTTAGCCACAGACCGCAGAGCGGCTGTCCGGCAAGCAAGAGCACAAGCCAAAAAGCGGAGGGAACACGAAAAAGATTAAGGGGGCTCGGACGAAACCGAGTCGGCACCCTCCGCATAAAACTTGCAATGCTAAAAGCAAGCATTTGATATATCTGCATGGATTAACTTTTTATTTTTCATGATCATTTCCATGAACCATCGCCAAAAAACCTTCGCCCAACTTTGCCAAGTTGCCCGGAGGCTTGGGGGCTACTGTCGGAGTAATTGGACACGGATACCCCAAAGACGGCAAGATGATATTTCAAGACATCGGGGCTAGCAAATCCCCTCAGTTCGACTGTCGGCTACCGACTACAATAACCTGCCGGCTGCCGACTGCGCCAACCTGCTGGCTACCGACTACACCAACCTGCCGACTGCCGACTGCGCCAACCAGCCGGCTGCCGACTGCAGCCCGACCCGACATCGACAAGACACCGACGAGACGGGCATACCATGGACAAGACAACCGTACCGCGACGACATCATGTACAGTGTCACTTGTCCCCTGGCACTATTTATGAAGTGGCCCAGGGGACAAGCATGACATGCACCATGCCTTACCCATGCCTATCCACATAGCTTACATAGTAAACTAGCCCACACTATAAAAGGGACACACATCCATCCAGGGCATGGCCACTGCCACATTCATTTGGCCACAAGGCCACTCATGGCCACAAGCCATGGCCATACATGGCCACTAGAGCCGGCCATACGGATGCATATACTAGATCAGATGCACTTGGCACTGACCTCAGATACAGCTCTAGGAGCAACTCTGTATCAGATATACGAGATATACTCAGACATGCAGGAGTAGGGGTGTTATCTCTCCGAAGAGCCCCGAACCTGGGTAAACTACTAAAGGAAATATGCCCTAGAGGCAATAATAAAGTTATTATTTATTTCCTTATATCATGATAAATGTTTATTATTCATGCTAGAATTGTATTAACCGGAAACATAATACATGTGTGAATACATAGACAAACTTAGTGTCACTAGTATGCCTCTACTTGACTAGCTCGTTAATCAAAGATGGTTATGTTTCCTAACCATGAACAAGGTGTTGTTATTTGATTAACGAGGTCACATCATTGGTTGAATGATCTGATTGACATGACCCATTCCATTAGCTTAGCACCCGATCGTTTAGTATGTTGCTATTGCTTTCTTCATGACTTATACATGTTCCTATGGCTATGAGATTATGCAACTCCCGTTTCCCGGAGGAACACCTTGTGTGCTACCAAACGTCACAACGTAACTGGGTGATTATAAAGGAGCTCTACAGGTGTCTCCAAAGGTAGATGTTGGGTTGGCGTATTTCGAGATTAGGATTTCTCACTCCGATTGTCGGAGAGGTATCTCTGGGCCCTCTCGGTAATGCACATCACATAAGCCTTGCAAGCATTGTGACTAATGAGTTAGATGCGAGATGATGTATTACGGAACGAGTAAAGAGACTTGCCGGTAACGAGATTGAACTAGGTATTGGATACCGACGATCGAATCTCGGGCAAGTAACATACCGATGACAAAGGGAACAACGTATGTTGTTATGCGGTCTGACCGATAAAGATCTTTGTAGAATATGTAGGAGCCAATATGGGCATCCAGGTCCCGCTATTGGTTATTGACCGGAGATGTGTCTCAGTCATGTCTACATTGTTCTCGAACCGTAGGATCCGCACGCTTAACGTTACGATGACAGTTATTATGAGTTTATGCATTTTGATGTACCGAAGTTAGTTCGGAGTCCCGGATATGACCACGGACATGACGAGGAGTCTCGAAATGGTCGATACATAAAGATTGATATATTGGATGACTATATTCGGACACCGGAAGTGTTCCGGGTGATTTCGGAGAAAACCGGAGAGCCGGAGGGTTACCGGAACCCTACCGGGAGAAGTAATAGGCCATATGGGCTTTAGTGGAGAGGGAGAAGGGCTGCCAGAGGTGGGCCGCGTGCCACCTCCTCCCTAGTCCGAATTGGACTAGGAGAGGGGGGCGGCGCCCCCTCCTTTTTCCTTCTCCCACTCCACCTCTTTCCCCCTCCTAGTAGGAGTCCTACTCCCACTAGGAGGAGGACTCCTCCTTGGCGCGCCACACCTGGCCGGCCGGCCTCCTCCCCTTGCTCCTTTATATACGGGGGCAGGGGACACCCCAAGACACACAAGTTGATCATTGTGATCGTTCCTTAGCCGTGTGCGGTGCCCCCTGCCACCATATTCCACCTCGATCATATCGTTGTAGTGCTTAGGCGAAGCCCTGTGTCGGTGAAACATCAAGATCGTCACCATGCCGTCGTGCTGACAGAACTCCTCCCTGAAGCTTTGCTGGATCGGAGCCCGGGAATCGTCATCAAGCTGTACGTGTGCTAAGAACTCGGAGGTGCCGTTGTAACGGTGCTTGGATCGGTTGGATCAGGAAGAAGACGTACGACTACTTCCTCTACGTTGTGTCAACGCTTCCGTTGCGATCTACAAGGGTACGTAGATCAGACTCTCCCCCTCGTTGCCATGCATCACCATGATCTTGCGTGTGCGTAGGAAATTTTTTGAAATTACTATGTTCCCCAACAGTGGCATCCGAGCCAGCGTTTTATGGTTTGATGTTATATGCACGAGTAGAACACAAGTGAGTTGTGGGCGATACAAGTCATACTGCCTACCAGCATGTCATACTTTGGTTCGGCGGTATTGTTGGACGAGATGACCCGGACCAACCTTACGCGTACGCTTACGCGAGACCGGTTCCCCCGACGTGCTTTGCACACAGGTGGCTTGCGGGCGACTGTCTCTCCAACTTTAGTTGAACCGAGTGTGGCTATGCCCGATCCTTGCGAAGGTTAAAACGGAGTCTATTTGACAAACTATCGTTGTGGTTTTGATGCGTAGGTGAGATTGGTTCTTGCTTAAGCCCGTAGCAGCCACGTAAAACTTGCAACAACAAAGTAGAGGACGTCTAACTTGTTTTTGCAGGGCATGTTGTGATGTGATATGGTCAAGACATGATGCTAAATTTTATTGTATGAGATGATCATGTTTTGTAACCAAGTTATCGGCAACTGGCAGGAGCCATATGGTTGTCGGTTTATTGTATGCAATGCAATCGCGATGTAATGCTTTACTTTATCACTAAGCGGTAGAGATAGTCGTGGAAGCATAAGATTGGCGAGACGACAACGATGCTACGATGGAGATCAAGGTGTCGCGCCGGTGACGATGGTGATCATGACGGTGCTTCGGAGATGGAGATCACAAGCACAAGATGATGATGGCCATATCATATCACTTATATTGATTGCATGTGATGTTTATCTTTTTATGCATCTTATCTTGCTTTGATTGACGGTAGCATTATAAGATAATCTCTCACTAAATTATCAAGAAGTGTTCTCCCTGAGTATGCACCGTTGCCAAAGTTCGTCGTGCCCAGACACCACGTGATGATCGGGTGTGATAAGCTCTATGTCCATCTACAATGGGTGCAAGCCAGTTTTTGCACACGCCGAATACTCAGGTTAAACTTGACGAGCCTAGCATATGCAGATATGGCCTCGGAACACGGAGACCGAAAGGTCGAGCATGAATCATACAGTAGATATGATCAACATAACTATGTTCACCATTGAAAACTACTCCATCTCACATGATGATCGGTTATGGTTTAGTTGATTTGGATCACGTGATCACTTAGAGGATTAGAGGGATGTCTATCTAATTGGGAGTTCTTAAGTAATTTTATTAATTGAACTTAAACTTATCATGAACTTTGTACCTGATAGTATCTTGCTTGTTTATGTTGATTGTAGATAGATAGCTCGTGCTGTTGTTCCGTTGAATTTTAATGCGTTCCTTGAGAAAGCAAAGTTGAAAGATGATGGTAGCAATTACACGGACTAGGTTCGTAACTTGAGGATTATCCTCATTGCTGCTCAAAAGAATTACGTCCTGGAAGCACCGCTGGGTGCCAGGCCTGCTGCTGGAGCAACGGCAGATGTTATGAACGTCTGGCAAAGAAAAGCTGATGACTACTCGATAGTTCAGTGTGCCATGCTTTACGGCTTAGAATCGGGACTTCAACGACGTTTTGAACGTCATGGAGTATATGAGATGTTCCAGGAGTTGAAGTTAATATTTCAAGCAAATGCCCGAATTGAGAGATATGAAGTCTCCAATAAGTTCTATAGCTGCAAGATGGAGGAGAACAGTTCTGTCAGTGAGCATATACTCAAAATGTCTGGGTATAATAATCACTTGATTCAGATGGGAGTTAATCTTCCAGATGATTGCGTCATTGACAAATTCTCCAATCACTGCCACCAAGCTACAAGAGCTTCGTGATGAACTATAATATGCAAGGGATGAACAAGACTATTCCCGAGCTCTTCGCAATGCTGAAAGCTGCGGAGGTAGAAATCAAGAAGGAGCATCAAGTGTTGATGGTTAACAAGACCACTAGTTTCAAGAAAAAGGGCAAAGGGAAGAAGGGGAACTTCAAGAAGAACGGCAAGCAAGTTGCTGCTCAGGAGAAGAAACCCAAGTCTGGACCTAAGCCTGAAACTGAGTGCTTCTACTGCAAGCAGACTGGTCACTGGAAGCGGAACTGCCCCAAGTATTTGGCGGATAAGAAGGATGGCAAGGCGAACAAAGGTATATGTGATATACATGTTATTGATGTGTACCTTACTAGAGCTCGCAGTAGCACCTGGGTATTTGATACTGGTTCTGTTGCTAATATTTGCAACTCGAAACAGGGACTACGGATTAAGCGAACACTGGCGAAGGACGAGGTGACGATGCGCGTGGGAAATGGTTCCAAAGTCGATGTGATCACGGTCGGCACGCTACCTCTACATCTACCTTCGGGATTAATATTAGACCTAAATAATTGTTATTTGGTGCCAGCGTTAAGCATGAACATTATATCTGGATCTTGTTTGATGCGAGACAGTTATTCATTTAAATCAGAGAATAATGGTTGTTCTATTTATACGAGTAATATCTTTTATGGTCATGCACCTTTGAAGAGTGTTCTATTTTTGATGAATCTCGGTAGTAGTAACACACATATTCATAATGTTGAAGCCAAAAGATGCAGAGTTGATAATGATAGTGCAACTTATTTGTGGCACTGCCGTTTAGGTCATATCGGTATAAAGCGCATGAAGAAACTCCATACTGATGGGCTTTTGGAACCACTTGATTATGAATCACTTGGTACTTGCGAACCATACCTCATGGGCAAGATGACTAAAACACCGTTCTCCGGTACTATGGAGAGAGCAACAGATTTGTTGGAAATCATACATACCGATGTATGTGGTCCGATGAATATTGAGGCTCGTGGCGGATATCGTTATTTTCTCACTTTCACAGATGATTTAAGCAGATATGGGTATATCTACTTAATGAAACATAAGTCTGAAACATTTGAAAAGTTCAAAGAATTTCATAGTGAAGTTGAAAATCATTGTAACAAGAAAATAAAGTTTCTACGATCTGACCGTGGAGGAGAATATTTGAGTTACGAGTTTGGTGTACATTTGAAAAATTGTGGAATAGTTTCGCAACTCACGCCACCCGGAACACCACAGCGTAATGGTGTGTCTGAACGTCGTAATCGTACTTTACTAGATATGGTGCGATCTATGATGTCTCTTACTGATTTACCGCTATCGTTTTGGGGTTATGCTTTAGAGACGGCCGCATTCACGTTAAATAGGGCACCATCAAAATCCGTTGAGACGACGCCTTATGAACTATGGTTTGGCAAGAAACCAAAGTTGTCATTTCTTAAAGTTTGGGGCTGCGATGCTTATGTAAAAAAACTTCAACCTGATAAGCTCGAACCCAAATCGGAGAAATGTGTCTTCATAGGATACCCAAAAGAAACTGTTGGGTACACCTTCTATCACAGATCCGAAGGCAAGACATTCGTTGCTAAAAATGGATTATTTCTAGAGAAGGAGTTTCTCTCGAAAGAAGTGAGTGGGAGGAAAGTAGAACTTAACGAGGTAACTGTACCTGCTCCCTTATTGGAAAATAGTACATCACAGAAAACTGTTTCTGCGACACCTATACCAATTAGTGAGGAAGCTAATGATGATGATCATGAAACTTCAGGACAAGATACTACTGAACCTCGTAGATCAACCAGAGTGAGATCCGCACCAGAGTGGTACGGTAATCCAGTTCTGGAAGTCATGCTACTAGATCATGGTGAACCTACGAACTATGAAGAAGCGATGGTGAGCCCAGATTCCGCAAAGTGGCTAGAAGCCATGAAATCTGAGATGGGATCCATGTATGAGAACAAAGTATGGACTTTGGTTGACTTGCCCAATGATCGGCAAGCAATTGAGAATAAATGGATCTTCAAGAAAAAGACTGACGCTGACGGTAATATTACTGTGTATAAAGCTCGACTTGTCGCAAAAGGTTTTCGACAAGTTCAAGGGGTTGACTACGATGAGACCTTCTCACCCGTAGCGATGCTTAAGTCTGTCAGAATCAAGTTAGCAATTGCCGCATTTTATGATTATGAAATTTGGCAGATGGATGTCAAAACTGCATTCCTGAATGGATTTCTGGAAGAAGAGTTGTATATGATGCAACCGGAAGGTTTTGTCGATCCAAAGGGAGCTAACAAAGTGTGCAAGCTCCAGCGATCCATTTATGGACTGGTGCAAGCCTCTCGGAGTTGGAATAAACGCTTTGATAGTGTGATCAAAGCATTTGGTTTTATACAGACTTTCGGTGAAGCCTGTATTTACAAGAAAGTGAGTGGGAGCTCTGTAGCATTTCTGATATTATATGTGGATGACATATTGCTGATTGGAAATGATATAGAATTTCTGGATAGCATAAAGGGATACTTGAATAAGAGTTTTTCAATGAAAGACCTCGGTGAAGCTGCTTACATATTAGGCATAAAGATCTATAGAGATAGATCAAGACGCTTAATTGGACTTTCACAAAGCACATACCTTGACAAGATTTTGAAGAAGTTCAAAATGGATCAAGCAAAGAAAGGGTTCTTGCCTGTGTTACAAGGTGTGAAGTTGAGTCAGACTCAATGCCCGACCACTGCAGAAGATAGAGAGAAAATGAAAGATGTTCCCTATGCTTCAGCCATAGGCTCTATCATGTATGCAATGCTGTATACCAGACCCGATGTGTGCCTTGCTATAAGTTTAGCAGGGAGGTACCAAAGTAATCCAGGAGTGGATCACTGGACAGCGGTCAAGAACATCCTGAAATACCTGAAAAGGACTAAGGATATGTTTCTCGTATATGGAGGTGACAAAGAGCTCACCGTAAGAGGTTACGTTGATGCAAGCTTTGACACTGATCCGGACGATTCTAAATCGCAAACCGGATACGTGTTTACATTAAACGATGGAGCTGTCAGTTGGTGCAGTTCTAAACAAAGCGTCGTAGCGGGATCTACATGTGAAGCGGAGTACATAGCTGCTTCGGAAGCAGCGAACGAAGGAGTCTGGATGAAGGAGTTCATATCCGATCTAGGTGTCATACCTAGTGCATCGGGTCCAATGAAAATCTTTTGTGACAATACTGGTGCAATTGCCTTGGCAAAGGAATCCAGATTTCACAAGAGGACCAAGCACATCAAGAGACGCTTCAATTCCATCCGGGAACTAGTCCAGGTGGGAGACATAGAGATTTGCAAGATACATACGGATCTGAATATTGCAGACCCGTTGACTAAGCCTCTTCCACGAGCAAAACATGATCAGCACCAAGGCTCCATGGGTGTTAGAATCATTACTATGTAATCTAGATTATTGACTCTAGTGCAAGTGGGAGACTGAAGGAAATATGCCCTAAAGGCAATAATAAAGTTATTATTTATTTCCTTATATCATGATAAATGTTTATTATTCATGCTAGAATTGTATTAACCGGAAACATAATACATGTGTGAATACATAGACAAACTTAGTGTCACTAGTATGCCTCTACTTGACTAGCTCGTTAATCAAAGATGGTTATGTTTCCTAACCATGAACAAGGTGTTGTTATTTGATTAACGAGGTCACATCATTGGTTGAATGATCTGATTGACATGACCCATTCCATTAGCTTAGCACCCGATCGTTTAGTATGTTGCTATTGCTTTCTTCATGACTTATACATGTTCCTATGACTATGAGATTATGCAACTCCCGTTTCCCGGAGGAACACCTTGTGTGCTACCAAACGTCACAACGTAACTGGGTGATTATAAAGGAGCTCTACAGGTGTCTCCAAAGGTAGATGTTGGGTTGGCGTATTTCGAGATTAGGATTTGTCACTCTGATTGTCGGAGAGGTATCTCTGGGCCCTCTCGGTAATGCACATCACATAAGCCTTGCAAGCATTGTGACTAATGAGTTAGATGCGAGATGATGTATTACGGAACGAGTAAAGAGACTTGCCGGTAACGAGATTGAACTAGGTATTGGATACCGACGATCGAATCTCGGGCAAGTAACATACCGATGACAAAGGGAACAACGTATGTTGTTATGCGGTCTGACCGATAAAGATCTTCGTAGAATATGTAGGAGCCAATATGGGCATCCAGGTCCCGCTATTGGTTATTGACCGGAGATGTGTCTCAGTCATGTCTACATTGTTCTCGAACCGTAGGGTCTGCACGCTTAACGTTACGATGACAGTTATTATGAGTTTATGCATTTTGATGTACCAAAGTTAGTTCGGAGTCCCGGATATGATCACGGACATGACGAGGAGTCTCGAAATGGTCGAGACATAATGATTGATATATTGGATGACTATATTCGGACACCGGAAGTGTTCCGGGTGATTTCGGAGAAAACCGGAGAGCCGGAGGGTTACCGGAACCCTACCGGGAGAAGTAATAGGCCATATGGGATTTAGTGGAGAGGGAGAAGGGCTGCCAGAGGTGGGCCGCGTGCCACCTCCTCCCTAGTCCGAATTGGACTAGGAGAGGGGGGCGGCGCCCCCCTTTTTCCTTCTCCCACTCCACCTCTTTCCCCCTCCTAGTAGGAGTCCTACTCCTACTAGGAGGAGGACTCCTCCTTGGCGCGCCACACCTGGCCGGTCGGCCTCCTCCCCTTGCTCCTTTATATAAGGGGGCAGGGGACACCCCAAGACACACAAGTTGATCATTGTGATCGTTCCTTAGCCGTGTGCGGTGCCCCCTGCCACCATATTCCACCTCGATCATATCGTTGTAGTGCTTAGGCGAAGCCCTGCGTCGGTGAAACATCAAGATCGTCACCACGCCGTCGTGCTGACAGAACTCCTCCCCGAAGCTTTGCTAGATCGGAGCCCGGGGATCGTCATCGAGCTGTACGTGTGCTAAGAACTCGGAGGTGCCGGAGTAACGGTGCTTGGATCGGTTGGATTAGGAAGAAGATGTACGACTACTTCCTCTACGTTGTGTCAATGCTTCTGTTGCGATCTACAGGGGTATGTAGATCAGACTCTCCCCCTCGTTGCTATGCATCACCATGATCTTGCGTGTGCGTAGGACTTTTTTTGAAATTACTACGTTCCCCAACAACTACCGCGTGCTACTCGCATACCCGGTCCCGGTCTTTCAGCAGCAGTCTTACCCACACACTAAGCCCTTGTGGCATCTGTCGACTCGCGAGCCCCCCGTGAGAAATACCACGACACCAAGGTTGAACCCAAACCCGAGACTAAGTGCTTCTGTAATAAGAGGAACAGCCACTGGAGCAGAATTACCCTAGATACTTGGTAGATGAGAAGGCTGGCAAGGTCGATAGAAGTATATTGGATATACATTGTGTTAATGTGTACTTTACTGGTACTCCTAGTAGCACCATGGTATTAGATACCGGTTCGGTTGCTAAGTGTTAGTAAACTCGAAATAAAAGACTGCAAAGTAAACGGAGACTAGCTAAAGGTGAGCTGGCGATATATGTTCGATGTTTTTCCAAGCTTGATGTGATCAAGCATCGCACGCTCCCTCTACCATCGAGATTGGTGTTTGCGTTGAGCATAGACATGATTGGATTATGTCTATCGCAATACGGTTATTCATTTAAGGAGAATAATGGTTACTCTGTTTATTTGAATAATACCTTCAATGGTCTTGCACCTAAAATGAATGGTTTATTGAATCTCGATCGTAGTGATACACATGTTCATGTCAAAAGATATAAGATAGTACCACCTACTTGTGGCACTGCCACGTAAGTCATATCAGTATAAAACGCATGAAGAAGCTCCATGTTGATGGATCTTTGGGTCACTCGTTTTTGAAAAGTTTGAGACATGCGAACCATGTCTATTGGTGTATATGCATGAAGAAACTCCATGCAAATGGACCATTTGGACTCACTTGATTTTGAATCACTTGAGACATGCAAATCATACCACATGGGCAAGATGACTGAAAGCCTCGTTTTTAGTAAAATGGAACTAGAAAGCAACTTGTTGGAAGTAATACATTTTGATGTGTGTAGTACAATGAGTGCTGAGGCGTGTAGTGGATATCGTTATGTTCTTACTTCACAGATGATTTGAGTAGATTTACTTGATGAATCACGAGTCTGAATTATTGAAAGGTTCAAGTAATTTCAGGGTGAAGTTGAAAGATCGTCGTGACAAGAGGATAAAATATCTATGACATGATCATAGAGATGAATATCTGAATTACGAGTTTGGCACAGAATTAAGACATTGTGGAAATTGTTTCACAACTAATACAGCCTGGAACACCATAGTGTGATGGTGTGTCCGAACATCATAACTGCACCCTATTG
This sequence comes from Triticum monococcum, assembly GCA_034509565.1. NCBI lineage: Eukaryota > Viridiplantae > Streptophyta > Magnoliopsida > Poales > Poaceae > Triticum > Triticum monococcum. The sequence continues at coordinate 53,717,057 of CM067846.1, read as the reverse complement.
GATATGATGCATACCATGATGTCTCTTATCGAATTACCACGATAGTTTATGGGTTAGGCATTAGAGACAACCACATTCACTTTAACATAGGGCACCACGTAATTCCGATGAGATGACACCATATGAACTATGGTTTAGAGAAACCTAAGCTGTCATTTCTTAAAAGTTTGGGGCTGCGATGCTTATGTGAAAAAGTTTCAGGCTGATAAGCTCGAACCCAAAGCGGATAAATGCATCTTCATAGGACACCCAAAAATAGTTGGGTATACCTCCTGTCTCAGATTCGAAAGCAATAAGGGATTGTTTCTAGAATCGGGTCCTTTCTCGAGGAAAAGTTTATCTCGAAAGAATTGAGTGGGAGGACGGTGGAGACTTGATGAGGTTATTGAACCGTCTCTTCAACCAGTGTGTGGCAGGGCACAGGAAGTTGTTCCTGTGGCACCTACACCAATTGAAGTGGAAGCTTATGATAGTGATCATGAAACTTCAGATCAAGTCACTACCAAACCTCGTGGGATGATAAGGATGCGTACTACTTCAGAGTGGTGCGTAATCCTATCTTGGAAGTCATGTTGCTAGACAACAATGAACCTACGAGCTATGGAGAAGCGATGGTGGGCCTGGATTCCAAAATGGCTTGAGGCCATATAATCCGAGAGAGGATCCATATATGAAAACAAAGTGTAGACTTCGGAAGAACTACTTGATGGTCGTAAGGCTGTTAGGTACATATGGATTTTTAAAAGGAAGATGGACAATGATGGTAAGTATCACCATTAAGAAAGCTGGACTTGTCGTTAAGATGTTTTCCGACAAGTTCAAGGAGTTGACTACGATGAGACTTTCTCACTCGTAGCGATGCTAAGAGTCTGTTGGAATTATATTAGCAATTACTGCATTATTTATGAAATCTTGCAGATAGGATGTCAAAACATTGTTTCCTCGACGATTTTTGAGGAAAGGTTGTATGTGATACAACCGGAAGGTTTTGTCAATCCTGAAAGATGCTAACAAGTATGCAAAGCTCCAGCAATCCTTCTAAGGACTGGAGTAAGCATCTCGGAGTTGGAATGTATGCTTTGATGAGATGATCAAAGTTTTGGGTGTATACAAAGTTTATGAGAAACTTGTATTTCCAAACAAGTGAGTGGGAGAACTATAGAATTTCTGATGAGTATATGTTGTTAACATATTGTTGATCGGAAATGATGTAGAATTTCTGGAAAGCATGCAGAGTTATTTGGAAAATGTTTTTCAATGGAAAGCCTGGATTAAGCTACTTGAACATTGAGCATCAAGATCTATAAGGATAGATCAAAACGCTTAATGGTACTTTCAAATGAGCACATACCTTGACATGATCTTGAAGGTGTTCAAGATGGATCAGTCAAAGAAGGAGTTCTTGCCTGAGTTGTAAGGTATGAAGTTAAGACTTAAAGCTCGACCACGGCAGAAGAAAGAGGAAGGACGAAGGTCGTCCCCTATGCTTTTGTCATAGGCTCTCTACAGTATGCTATGCTGTGTGCTGCACCTGAAGTGTGCCTTGTCATGAGTCAGTCAAGGGGTACAAGAGTGATCCAAGAATGGATCACAGGACAGCGGTCAAAGTTATCCTTAGTAACTAGTGGACTAAGGAATTTTCTCGATTATGGAGGTGGTAAAAGAGTTCGTCGTAAAGGGTTACGCCGATGCAAACTTTGACACTAATCCAGATTATTCTGAGTAGTAAACTGGATTCGTATAGTAGAACAGTTATTTGGAATAGCTCCAAATAGAACGTGGTAGCTGCATCTAGGAGATGACATAGAGATTTGTAAAGCACACACGGATCTGAAAGATTCAGACCCGTTGACTATAACATCTCTCACAAGCATAACATGATCAAACCCAGAACTCATCGAGTGTTAATCACATGGTAATGTGAACTAGATTATTGAATCTAGTAAACTCTTTGGGTGTTAGTCACATGGGGATGTGACCTTGAGTGTTTATCACATATCGATGTGAACTGGATTATTGACTCTAGTGCAAGTGGGAGACTGTTGGAAATATGCCCTAGAGGCAATAATAAATTGATTATTATTATATTTCCTTGTTCATGATAATTGTTTATTATCCATGCTAGAATTGTATTGGTAGGAAACTCAGATACATGTGTGGATACATAGACAACACCATGTCCCTAGTAAGCCTCTAGTTGACTAGCTCGTTGATCAATAGATGGTTACAGTTTCCTGACCATGGACATTGGATGTCATTGATAACGGGATCACATCATTAGGAGAATGATGTGATGGACAAGACCCAATCCTAAGCCTAGCACAAGATCATGTAGTTCGTATGCTGAAGCTTTTCTAATGTCAAGTATCATTTCCTTAGACCATGAGATTGTGAAACTCCCGGATACCGTAGGAGTGCTTTGGGTGTGCCAAACGTCACAACGTAACTGGGTGGCTATAAAGGTACACTACAGGTATCTCCGAAAGTGTCTGTTGGGTTGGCATGAATCAAGACTGGGATTTGTCACTCCGTGTAAACGGAGAGGTATCTCTGGGCCCACTCGGTAGGACATCATTATAATGTGCACAATGTGACCAAGGAGTTGATCACGGGATGATGTGTTACGGAACGAGTAAAGAGACTTGCCGGTAACGAGATTGAACAAGGTATCGGGATAGCGACGATCTTATCTCGGGCAAGTATCGTACCGATGGACAAAGGGAATTGCATACGGGATTGAATAAGTCCTTGACATCGTGGTTCATCCAATGAGATCATCGTGGAACATGTGGGAGCCAACATGGGTATCCAGATCCCGCTGTTGGTTATTGACGGGAGAGTCATCTCGGTCATGTCTGCATGTCTCCCGAACCCGTAGGGTCTACACACTTAAGGTTCGATGACGCTAGGGTTATAAAGGAAGTTTGTATGTGGTTACAGAATGTTGTTCGGAGTCCCAGATGAGATCCCGGACGTCACGAGGAGTTCTGGAATGGTCCGGAGGTAAAGATTTATATATGGGAAGTCCTGTTTTGGTCACCGGAAAAGTTTCGGGTTTTATCGGTAACGTACCGGGACCACCGAGAGGGTCCCGGGGGTCCACCAAGTGGGGCCACAAGCCACGGAGGGCTGCATGGGCCAAGTGTGGGAGGGGACCAGCCCCAGGTGGGCTGGTACGCCCCCCCACCAAGGCCCAAGGCGCAAGGAAGAGGGGAAGGGGGCAAACCCTAGGGCAGATGGGCCCTAAGGCCCACCCTGGTGCGCCTCCCCCTCTCCCCTCCCCTTGGCCGCCCCTAGATGGGATCTAGGGGGCTGCCGCCACCCCTAGGGAGGGAACCCTAGGTGGGGGCGCAGCCCCTCCCCTTCCCCTATATATAGTTGAGGTATGGGCTGCCCAATACACACGAGTTCCTCTCCCTGTTGGTGCAACCCTACCTCTCTTTCTCCTCGTCTCTCGTAGTGCTTGGCGAAGCCCTACTGGATCACCACGCTCCTCCACCACCACCACGCCATTTTGCTGCTGCTGGATGGAGTCTTCCTCAACCTCTCCCTCTCTCCTTGCTGGATCAAGGCATGGGAGACGTCACCGGGCTGTACGTGTGTTGAACGCGGAGGTGCCGTCCGTTCGGCACTAGGATCTCCGGTGATTTGGATCACGACGAGTATGACTCCTTCAACCCCGTTCTCTTGAACACTTCCACTTAGCGATCTACAAGGGTATGTAGATGCACTCTCCTTCCCCTCGTTGTTGGTCTCTCCATAGACAGATCTTGGTGACACGTAGGAAAATTTTGAATTTCTGCTACGTTCCCCAACATGTTGACCATCAACACTTGATGCTCCTTCTTGATTTCTACCTCCACAGCTTTCAGCATTGCGAAGAGCTCGGGAATAGTCTTATTCATCCCTTGCATATTATAGTTCATCACGAAGCTCTTGTAGCTAGGTGGCAGTGATTGGAGAATTCTGTCAATGACGCAATCATCTGGAAGATTAACTCCCAATTGAATCAAGTGATTATTATACCCAGACATTTTGAGTATATGCTCACTGACAGAACTATTCTCCTCCATCTTGCAACTATAGAACTTATTGGAGACTTCATATCTCTCAATCCAGACATTTGCTTGAAATATTAACTTCAACTCCTGAAACATCTCATATGCTCCATGACGTTCAAAACGTCGTTGAAGTCCCGATTCTAAGCCGTAAAGCATGGCACACTGAACTATCGAGTAGTCATCAGCTTTGCTCTGCCAGATGTTCATAACATCCGGTGTTGCTCCAGCAGCAGGCCTGGCACCCGGCGGTGCTTCCAGGACGTAATTCTTCTGTGCAGCAATGAGGATAATCCTCAAGTTACGGACCCAGTCCGTGTAATTGCTACCATCATCTTTCAACTTTGCTTTCTCAAGGAACGCATTAAAATTCAACGGAACAACAGCACAGGCCATCTATCTACAATCAACATAAGCAAGCAAAATACTATCAGGTACTAAGTTCATGATAAATTTAAGTTCAATTAATCATATTACTAAAGAACTCCCACTTAGGTAGACATCCCTCTAATCCTCTAAGTGATCACGTGATCCAAATCAACTAAACCATGTCCGATCATCACGTGAGATGGAGTAGTTTCATTGGTGAACATCACTATGTTGATCATATCTACTATATGATTCACGCTCGACCTTTCGGTCTCCGTGTTCCGAGGCCATATCTGTATATGCTTGGCTCGTCAAGTATAACCTGAGTATTCCGCGTGTGCAACTGTTTTGCACCCGTTGTATTTGAACGTAGAGCCTATCACACCCGATCATCACGTGGTGTCTCAGCACGAAGAACTTTCGCAACGGTGCATACTCAGGGAGAACACTTCTTGATAATTAGTGAGAGATCATCTTAAAATGCTACCGTCAATCAAAGCAAGATAAGATGCATAAAAGATAAACATCACATGCAATCAATATAAGTGATATGATATGGCCATCATCATCTTGTGCTTGTGATCTCCATCTTCGAAGAACCATCATGATCACCATCGTAGCATCGTTGTCGTCTCGCCAATCTTATGCTTCCACGACTATCGCTACCGCTTAGTGATAAAGTAAAGCATTACATCGCAATTGCATTGCATACAATAAAGAGACAACCATATGGCTCCTGCCAGTTGCCGATAACTTGTTTACAAAACATGATCATCTCGTACAATAAAATTTAGCATCATGTCTTGACCATATCACATCACAACATGCCCTGCAAAAACAAGTTTGACGTCCTCTACTTTGTTGTTGCAAGTTTTACGTGGCTGCTACGGGCTTAAGCAAGAACCAATCTTACCTACGTATCAAAACCACCACGATAGTTTGTCAAGTTGGTGCTGTTTTAACCTTCCCAAGGACCGGGCGTAGCCACACTCGGTTCAACTAAAGTTGGAGAAACTAACACCCGCCAGCCACCTGTGTGCAAAGCACGTTGGTAGAACCAGTCTCGTGTAAGCGTACGCGTAATGTCGGTCTGGGCCGCTTCATCCAACAATACCGCCGAACCAAAGTATGACATGCTGGTAAGCAGTATGACTTATATCGCCCACAACTCACTTGTGTTCTACTCGTGCACAACATCAACACATAAAACCTAGGCTCGGATGCCACTGTTGGGAACGTAGTAATTTCAAAAAAATTCCTACGCACACGCAAGATCATGGTGATGCATAGCAACGAGAGGGGAGAGTGTGATCTACGTACCCTTGTAGACCGACAGCGGAAGCGTTATGACAACGCGGTTGATGTAGTCGTACGTCTTCACGGCCCGATCGATCAAGCACCCAAACTACGGCACCTCCGAGTTCTAGCGCACGTTCAGCTCGATGACGATCCCCAGACTCCGATCCAGCAAAGTGTTGGGGAAGAGTTCCGTCAGCACGACGGCGTGGTGACGATCTTGATGTTCAACTGTCGTTGGGCTTCGCCTAAGCACCACTACAATATTATCGAGGAGTATGGTGGAAGGGGCACCGCACGGCTAAGAAAACGATCACGAGGATCAACTTGTGTGTCTAGGGGTGCCCCTGCCCCCGTATATAAAGGAGCCAGGGGAGGAGGCTGGCCAGCCCTAGGGCGCGCCAAGGAGGAGGAGTCCTCCTCCTAGTAGGAGTAGGACTCCCCTCTTTCCTACTCCTACTAGGAGGGGGGAAAGGAAGGGGGAGAGGGAGAAGGAAAGGGGGCGCCGCCCCCCTCTCCTAGTCCAATTCGGACCAGAGGGGGAGGGGGCGCGCGGCCCATCCTGGCCGCCCCTCTCTCTCCACTAGGGCCCATAAGGCCCATTACTTCTCCCCCCGAGGGGGGGGGGGGTTCCGGTAACCCTCCGGCACTCCGGTTCTCTCTGAAATCACCCGGAACACTTCCGGTGTCCGAATATAGCCGTCCAATATATCAACCTTTATGTCTCGACCATTTCAAGACTCCTCGTCATGTCCGTGATCACATCAGGGACTCCGAACTAACTTCGGTACATCAAAACTCATAAACTCATAATATAACTGTCATTGAAACCTTAAGCGTGCGGACCCTACGGGTTCGAGAACAATGTAGACATGACCGAGACAAGTCTCCGTTCAATAACCAATAGCGGAACTTGGATGCTCATATTGGCTCCCACATATTCTACGAAGATCTTTATCGGTCAGACCGCATAACAACATACGTTGTTCCCTTTGTCATCGGTATGTTACTTGCCCGAGATTCGATCGTCGGTATCTCAATACCTAGTTCAATCTCGTTACCGGCAAGTCTCTTTACTCTTTTCGTAATACATCATCTCGCAACTAACTCATTAGTTGCAATGCTTGCAAGGCTTATGTGATGTGCATTACCGAGAGGGCCCAGAGATACCTCTCCGACAATCGGAGTGACAAATCCTAATCTCAAAATACGCCAACCCAACATTTACCTTTGGAGACACCTGTAGAGCTCCTTTTATAATCACCCAGTTATGTTGTGACGTTTGGTAGCACACAAAGTGTTCCTCCGGCAAACGGGAGTTGCATAATCTCATAGTCATAGGAACATGTATAAGTCATGAAGAAAGCAATAGCAACATACTAAACGATCGGGTGCTAAGCTAATGAAATGGGTCATGTCAATCACATCATTCTCCTAATGATGTGATCCCGTTAATCAAATGACAACACATGTCTATGGTTAGGAAACATAACCATCTTTGATTAACGAGCTAGTCAAGTAGAGGCATACTAGTGACGTTTAGTTTGTCTATGTATTCACACAAGTATTATGTTTCCGGATAATACAATTCTAGCATGAATAATAAACATTTATCATGATATAAGGAAATAAAATAAGAACATTATTATTGCCTCTAGGGCATATTTCCTTCAAAAACATGCCCACAATCGTACCATCTTCTCCCACGTCTACCTCCATGTCATTGCCGATTATTTCACTAATTGCTTCTTCAGCATCCCGACACATCATATCCACACATGATCCATTTGAACCCGTATCCCCTAAGGGTTTTAGTTGGCACAAAAATCTTAGTAGAAACTTCCCAAATTCCCGCAATCCCTCCACCAAAGACTTCTTCTTCCAGACTTCTCCGACTGGGATGGAACATGAACAACAAGATATATCCTCTAGATCCTTGCACTCAATCCCCTTCCAAGAGGCACCAAGCCCTAGCCAAAGAATTTGACATCTCCTACGTAATTGTTGACCTATCTGACAACAATTTTGCGATCACTTGCAGTTGCACAGACCCTACTTTCCCACCTCCACTCTATATGATCCTCTTTGATTGAGACAACTTAAAACTCTTTATCAACCCCTCAACTCGATCCATGACTGCCGCGACAAAACAACCGACACCGCAAGCTAGAGTTTATGAAGGTGAGTCTACACTCATATGTCCTAGCAAACACAGAAGGTCTTTGTTGTGGTGGGACGGGAGAAAGGAATGAGAGACAGGGCCCCAGAACCCTACCTGCAATCGCCTACCGAGTCGTCTCTAACAAAACCTAACCGTCACGGGTTAATCTTTCGAAAATTGTGTGACTAACGGTGTTGTTCCTTCCCTTTTCTTCTAGACTAAAAAAGGCCATCAGGTCTAGTATTATTAAATAAATTAAAACGGGGCTTCGTCCCTTGCGAAGCCACACAGAGACGCCAAAGACGCCGACATAACTCCCAGGCCCTCGCGCCGCTCCCTCCCTGGGGCGACACGGGCGGCGGCCCCCAGCCCTCCGTAGCCTCCCCCTCCTGCCTCCTTCTCCTCCTCGCCGTCGCCGGTGGCCTCCGGCAGGCAAAGCCTGTGCGGAGCCGGCGGCGGCGGGGCACTCTTCGGCTGCTCTTCGCATGTGAGTTGGGGACATGGCGTGTGGATGGCGGCTGACCGGCGCTCGGCTCCGGGCCGGTGTCCTCGCTTGCGGCGGAGGTGGTCTCCGGCGCGCGGCGCGTTGGCTGGCGCGGCGCTCGGCGTGCTGTTGCGGGCGAGTGGTCGCGGTCATGGGCGCCTGTGCGGGTCATATCTGGTCCCTGCTACGCGTCCCGGAGGCGTCCCTCACGAGCTGTGGTCGGCGCGGATGGTGGTCCTGGGGTGAAGGAAGGCTCGGCCACCTGCTGTGCGTCCCGGGGGCGCCCGTTTGCTGCGTTCCTCCGGCTTGGCGTCATGGTGGTGCCGACTGGTGCTTCGGCTGGGGGGTGGTCTACGGCTGGGGGCTGGTGCCGTCTGGCAGCTTGTCCGGCGAGTTGGGGTAGGGTGGCGCCCCCCCTTCCTGCTCAGGGATCCTCTTTGGTCGTGCTGCGTGCGGTGGCCGTGCGGTGGTGGTCTACGGTTGCCGAGGCGGCAGCCCCGGATTCGGTGGTGGCGACTTCGGCCAGGGGGCGGTGCGTGTATGGTCGTGGCGGATCGAGGGATCCCGTGGCCAGTTGGAGTCAGACGACTGGCCTCGGTGCTCTACAAGGATTGGTGGGTGGCGGTTTGTGGCCGTCCGATTCGGGAAGTTGGTGGTTGAGCTTCACCGGGAGAAATCGTATCTCCTGCCTTTGCCGGATGCGGCGGCGGCGATGCCCGCGGGCGCCGCAATCTTTCTTGGATGCGTCGCTGCAGTGTGTTGCCTCTCCCCTCTCCCCGCGGCCTTGGCTCCGGAGGGAAACCTCAGATCCCAGGATCAGGCGATGAAGGCGCCTTCACGTCTTCTTCCTCCTTGGGGGCATCGTCTCGGAGCCGGTTACAACTGGAGACCGGTGGTTGACGGCATCTTCGCCGTGGTGGTTGGTGGCATCTTCGCCGCGTGGTTTGCTGAGGAGGTTGTTTCGGGGGCGCTGATTTCTGTTTGGCAACAATGATGGCGCCGAGAGGAGCTTGGGTCGCGGCTCGGGCTTTGGTAGTCGGATCTTCCCGGCGTGTCCGAGGTGCTCTTCTGTTGGTTGCCTGGTTGTTTTGAAGTCGGAGCTGCGGTGGAGCGAGTCCAGGTGGCGACGATGACAAGCGCTCGGTGGTCGTTTGCGGTGGGCACGGTCGGCACAAGTCCTGCATATTTCCCTTGCGATGCTCATGGTCAAAGTCGGAGCTGTCAGTTGTTTGTGCGTGTGGCCATCTGTTTGGCATGTGCCGTTGTGGCTTGTGCAGCTGTTCTGTAGCTCTGTGTTCCACGACGGTGGCTAGGTTGGCCGGTGGTGCCCATTTTGTGGGCTGGATTGTATAGGTTTTAGCCCGGTTTTCCGTCAATTAACCGGGCAATTCTCTTTCTGCTTAATCAATGAAAATGACAAGTCTTTTGCCTTGTTTCAAAAAAATAAATTAAAACAACCGTTACATGACAAAAAAAAAGAAAAAAAAACTGGCGAGCCAGGCAGCCCAATCAGGTCATGGACCGGTAGAACCCAACCAAGTAGGCCCGACCCCTCACCCTCGCTCCCCGCTTCTTCCCATTTCGTCCGAACCCCACCCAAACCCCACCAGCTAGGGCACCATGGCGTCGCCGCCGCCGCCGCCGCCGCCGCAGGTCAACCTCATCGACGACGTCGTCACAGAGATCCTCCTCCGTCTCCCGCCGGACGAGCCCGAGCACCACTTCCGCGCCTCCCTCGTCTGCAAGCCCTGGCTCCGCCTCATCTGCGACCCCGCCTTCAGCCGCCGGTACCGCGCGTTCCACGGCGCCCCTCCGCTGCTCGGCCTCCTCCACCGGACCCAAGTCTGCGACGGAGACCCCGCCCCGCGCTTCGCCTCCACCACGTCGATGCCCGACTTCCCCCACCCAGACTCCGACGGCTGCTCCACGCGCCCCCTCGACTGCCGCCACGGCCGCGTCCTCGTCCGCATGTTCCATGGCCCGGCTGTGGATCTCCTTGTCTGGGACCCCGTCAACGGCGACCGCCACGTGGTGCCCAATCCGGACATCAACGTATTGATCTACACCGCCGCTGGCTGCGACCATCTCGACTGCCACGGCGGCCCCTTCCGCGTGGTCTTCCTGGCCACTGATGACCACGAGGAAGTCGTCAAGGCGAGTGTGTACTCATCTGTGACAGGTGCCTGGAGTGAGCCGGTATCTCTCGACGATAGCTGTGAATGCTATGCCCAGCACAAGCGAGATGCAAGTGCAAAAAGAGGGTACTACATACCCTATGTCCAGCCCAGGCGAGTAGCCGCTATTGGAGATGCAGTCTACTTCACACTTTCGCGGTCTACTGCCATTGCCAAGTATGACCGCGGCAAGAATCGCTTGTCTGTGATTGACCCACCACCACCAGATACAGAGGTGTACGGTGGTTTCATTACCCTCATGGTGATGGAGGACAATTCACTGGGGCTTGCTGGCGTTAAGGATTTTAGTCTGCATCTCTGGTCAAGGAATGTGAATGGAGCTGCAAAATGGGTACAGTGCATGGTCATTGACCTGGAGAAAATCATGCCCATGGCCAAACCCCTCAAAGGCAATGGAGCCAATGTGGTTGGTTTCGCAGAGGGTCTGGGTGTCATCTTCGTTAGCACAACGGTTGGCTTATTCACGATCGAGCTCAAGTCGGGACTGGTGAAGAAGGTTGATGCACCTGGGGTCTACTTTTCGGTTTTGCCCTACATGAGCTTCTACACTCCTGGTATGGTACCAGTCCTTGATTCTGTTGCCCTTCATTTTACAGCTTCCATATGTTTGCTTACATAGCTGGTTCCTGCTTGTGAACAATCAGTCATAGTTTAAGTAATGTTCATTCTTTGTTAGTTTGTATTCCTGTATAGACCTTGCCAAATGCAAATTTGTGTATGCTAGAAAAAACATAACATATGACATTGGAAACCAGAACATGATTTTGTTATGAGATTTTACCTGTTAGGGCATCTACAATGCAGGCGCTAATACCAGGCGCTAGGATCAGGATCCTGGCCGTTTCCTCCTAATCCCGTCCAAATCCCAGAATTTGGTTAGCGTTGATGCCATAAGAGTCATCCGGCGCTAAACAAGCTGCCCGTTCTATTTTTTGCGCGTAGCGCCCGTACGCTAGCTCTGAGCGTTGCATGCCCGGACTCCAAGCCAAGGCGCTAGGAGAAAAATCCTTTTTTTATTCCTAATCAAGCGCCTGATTAGGCGCCTTGCGATGGAGATGCCCTTAAGGTCCATGATGACACATCGTTGAAATTGCCAAATATGCAAACAGCCTTGTCAATCTAGTATGTTCCTGTTACCTTGCTTCAGACTTTTTTCGAAAACTATTTTGTTATATTCTGGCATAGCTAAAGCTCACATCTCAAGCTCAGTGTTGTAACCTCTGGCATTACCACTAGCACATAGTTTACCAAAGTGGAATGCTGAGTAATAGTGGGTTATGAGTTCTCTACATGGTATCTTTTCAGATCATGGCATTGCTACCATTAGCAAATATTACTTGATCTCTTAGTCTACTGCTATTGTTTTCTTTTAGATTTACCATTACTAAGTCGTTTATTTTTCTGTTTAGGAGTTTACATACAGATGGTGCAGGTCATTATGATCAGTTTCACCCTGATTATAATATTGAGAAGTTGTATTTCTGTTTAGCATGTCAGCCATATTTCTGTTACTTTTTAGCTAAGGCTCAACTGAGCTGCTTGGACTAGAATCATGTGTAGTATATCTTTCCCTTTCATGAAAGTTATATATCAGGTTCAGTGTAGGTCTTGTCTTCAGATGGGATGTCAAGTAGCAGCCTCACTGTCAGACGTTTTGGACAAACAATTGGAGATACAAAATCCGAGTCACAATTTTATTTCACACTAAAATGTTTATCATTTCTAAATAGAACGAAAACATCATCTAACAGGAGGAAGTCGGATATTTTACAATGTCATGGTTATGCCGTCAGCCTGTCATCGAGCAAAACAGTTGTGTGGTCATTTGTGAGTTATGGAATCAAGTAATGTTATTCTTATGCTATTATATGGATCGGTCCATGGGAAGCAGGGATAATTGCATCATTACCCCTGAAATTTCTACTTTTCTCTAGAGCCGTTGATGGTCTAGCGTGTTTCTTTTCCTCTTGAATGCGCAGGAGGGCCATACATCATTGTATTAAAGAAGGAATAAAATGTCTTGGTAGAAACTAGGGTTCTACCCGGTCTAGGGCGTAGCCTGTAAGGGAAGGAGGGAGGAGGGAGGAGGGAGGAGGAGATTGCGCGGTGGCCGGCGGCTGGGCGCCGTCCTTGCGGCTGCTGCGACGGCGGCGGACGCAAGAGGCGGCTAGGGTTTAGGTCTCCCGGCTCCCTAAGGGAAGCCGAGCAAATATTGATTGCTTCTTGCTTGATTAGATTGATACATCTCCTCTCCTTATATAGAGAGGTTTACTTGACTCCTAAGCAAACGATCCTAATACGATAAGATAATTGGGCTAAGCCCCTAATAATGATTAAGATACTTGGGCCATAACCCACTTGGCTAAGCCCCTAATATGCTGGTCATAACACTTCTCCCCGCTTGCACAAACAGCTCGTCCTCGAGCTGTAAGGTGGGGAAGCGCTTGCTGAACTCCTCGAGGTGATCAACCAGCGTCAAACACCTTCGTGACAGCTGGGGTGGCAAGGTCGGCGATGATGACGTCCTCCGGAATGTAGTCTGCAACCTCCAGGTAGAAGAGTCGTGGGCAGGCATGGCCGGGCGTGTAGGGCTCGTCGCAGTTGAAGCACAACCCTTGGCGGCGACGCTCGAGTAGCTCGACCGAGGTGAGCCGGCGGAACAGGCGCGCCGCGGTCGCGGCGAGGGGTGCCGCGGAAGCCTGAGCAGGCCGACCCTGAGCGGGATCTGGCCAGGGTAGCGACCCAGTGGCCCGGGACGGTGACTCCTGCTGGACGGCCACCGCGCGGCACTCGAACGCGCAGGCGTAGTACATGGCCGTCTGGAGATCCTGGGGTCCCCGAAGCTCCACGTCCACGCGAATGTGATCCGGAAGTCCACCGACAAAGAGGTCGACCCGCTGCTGCACCGTCACGCCCGACGCGTGGCATGCCAGGGCCTGGAAACGGCCGGCGAAGTCCTGAACCGTGGAGGTGAAGGGAAGGCGGCCTAGCTCTGCCAGGCGGCTCCCGCGAATCGGGGGCCCAAAACGAAGGAGGCAGAGCTCGCGGAAGCGCTCCCAAGGGGGCATGCTGCCCTTGTCCTGCTCAAGGGCGTAGTACCAGGTCTGTGCCGCGCCACGGAGGTGGTAAGAGGCGAGCCAGGTGCGCTTCGAGGCGAGGGTGCGCTGCCCGCGAAAGAACTGGTCGCACTGGTTGAGCCAGTTGAGGGGGTCCTTCGTGCCATCATAGGTGGCGAAGTCGATCTTGGCGAACCGCGGCGTTGTCTGGGTCAGAGTGCCGTGTTGAGCTGGCTCGGAGGTGCGGAGCAGCGAGGCGGGTGGCGCCTGGTCGGAGTACTCCGGGTAGGGACCCGCGGAGCTGGATGGCCCGCCGAACTGCGGAAACGGGGTCGGCTGCTCTGGAGCCGTGGTGTAGACTGGCGATGGTGAAGACCCAGGCGCCCAAGCTGGTAGTGGCGATGGGGAGGGCGGGAACCGGACCTGGTGTATCGGCAGGCCGGCCGGTGACGGCAGTCCGGAGCTGGGCAGAGGTGGTGCCTGGAGTTGCAACGACTGCTGTGGAGAGTGGGCGGACGCGGCGGTAGCCGCGGTGGCAGTAGGGGGCCACTGCGGCCAGAGGGGAGCCGCGGCTGGGGGTGGCTGCAGGTGCAGCAGCGGCGGTGGCAGCCCGCTGTGGTGCCCCGCCTGGAACGGTAGCAGCGGTGTCCCGCCAATTGCAGGCGCGCCCTGGGACGACCACGACAGCCAGAGCTGGGCCGTGGCTGAGGGCGGCTGTAGGTGCAGCAGCGATGGGGGCCCGCTGGTGTGTCCCGCCTGGAACGGCAGCAGGGGCGTCCCGCTCGGGCCAGACGCGTTCTGGATTGGCCAGTGCAGCGCCGGATGGCTGTAGGCGGGGGGCGCAGCCGGCGGGGTGGCGTGTGGGCCGGCCAGGTATAGGGTGATGCCCTGGACGGCCGTCACGAGGTCCCGCAAGGTGCTGGACATCTCCTCCGGCGTGAAGACGGGGATCGTTGACGGCGGCGCGGAGGTGATCGGGGCCGGCGGCGTTGGGGACCTGGCCGTGGTCATCGGAGCGGTGGTGATGATGGGCAGCGGCGGCGTGGGTGGGGATGATGACATGATCGAACCTGAGTCTCCGGATACCAAATTGGTAGAAACTAGGGTTCTACCCGGTCTAGGGCGTAGCTTGTAAGGGAAGGAGGGAGGAGGGAGGAGGAGATTGCGCGGCGGCCGGCGGCTGGGCGCCGTCCTTGCGGCTGGTGCGACGGTGGCGGACGCAAGAGGCGGCTAGGGTTTAGGTCTCCCGGCTCCCTAAGGGAAGCCGAGCAAATATTGATTGCTTCTTGCTTGATTAGATTGATACATCTCCTCTCCTTATATAGAGAGGTTTACTTGACTCCTAAGCAAACGATCCTAATATGATAAGATAATTGGGCTAAGCCCCTAATAATGATTAAGATACTTGGGCCATAACCCACTTGGCTAAGCCCCTAATATGCTGGTCATAACATGTCCATACAAGAAAAGCTGAAAAAAAGAAGGGTGGGGGATGGAAATCAAAAGTAAATAGGAAACATGGAAGCATCACTCCAAGGTCCAAGCCTCTCATAACATGCCGCACCGAGAGAAAAAAAACAATGAATACATTTTTTAAAAAGTTTATGTAGTTGATGAAGGGTGAAGCGACTGCTAGGTTATTGCTAAATATTGAAACAACCTCCTGCTTATCCGTTGTCGTTCATTTTCTTTACCACGTCTACGTGTTTGCTTAGTTTGTAGTCCTGTTTGTAAACAAAGTCATAGTGCAATTAATAGTTGTTATCTTCCCTCTCAAAAAAAAAAGTTGTTATCTTGACATATAGGTTGCCAGTCCATTTGTGTGTGCTAGTGCAAACTGGATAATACATGGTACTGGAAACTTAATTTGAATCTCTGAGATTTGACTTCTTATGGACTACGTTGGTAAGAATATATTAAATGTGCATGCAAAGCTGTTGATATAGTGTTTCTTACGTTGTTACTCTGTTCCAGATTTTTCTTAGAATCATTCTACTAGTATTTCCCATCCCTGTTGTATATATATCAAATCAGACTGTAAATGCTAAATTTGGCTGTTGTTTTGATTTATGTGCATGGTATCTTTTCAGACCGTGGTAGGTTGTTATCGCTGGCAGGCTCACTGAAGACTGATGTCTGACGTGCTACTCACCAGGCGAAATGGACGAATCCAATCACTAACCTCAATTCTGCTGCTGCTGGCTTCTTCAAGTCTTAAAGATTTAGTACTGTCAAAACCTTTATTTTCTGTTGGAGTAGCTAAAGCGCAGCTGGTGCAGGTCATTAATGATCTACTAGGGACGCCGAGTTTTGCATTCTCTGGTCGCATGTGAACCCAAAATTCATCCAAATCAACTAGAGCTAGACCTGATTTCAAAGTAAGAAATGTAGAAGGAAAATGAACCGAGAGGGGGGACCCAGAGCTACTTGATGGGTGCCCACTTTGCAAACTGAGGTAAACTGTGGATGTTTTTGTTGAATTCATGTTCATCCCGTATGGGTCTGAAGGATGTAGGGCATGTTTGATGTTTCAGTAGCTGTTTGGTTAATGCTTCACTTGGCTAGTCTACTATGTTTATGTGGAGTCTTTGTCGCTGTTCTTTCCTGGAAAGTTAACATTGACATTCAGTCTTGGTGTTAGTTTTTTACTTTTATATCGCAAAGAATTGTTCAAATGAGGTTAAAATTGGGGCGAAAATAGTTGGCATGCAACTATCTGTCATTTTTGTAAATAAAAATTGTTAAATCATTCCTCCCACCAACTGTTCTCATTAGAAACCTTCTAGGATAATGATTTTAAATCACGTAACAAGGTTATCTCAAGGGTCTTTCATTATTTGACACACATGCATAACAGAAACTCATTGGAAACAGCACCACATTTCCTCCTTGTTTTTACCTTCACTGTACGTCTTCTGTTCTTCCTCTTGTCCTCGTCCTCATCGCGCGTGAAGCTCCGCATGAGTGTTTGTGAGATGTATATACTAGAGATTATGGCGCGCTTTACCGTGCCCGTACTTTTTTTTTACAAATAAATGATATCTCTACTCCTAATGAACGAGTTGATTGAATAGTCTCATCACTTTCGTCTGGTTTTTTTGTCCCAACTCCCACCGCCATATCCTCATGTTGATCTTTTTACTATCCCAATAAAAACTTTCCTAACCTTTTCAAACTTTCCTAACCAAATATGTTACAAACAGGCAGGATCTGATAGCACTTACCAAACAATAAAATCCAGGCGCATAGCAATCAATTCCAAATCTTAACTTTCCTAATTTATCGATCCTCGCCTTTTTTTTCTAACAACAAACTTTCCTAATGGTACAGTTCCTACCTCGTTCGTTCGTTCGTCCCTACTCCCCTTCCCATCGATCGCAACTCCCTCCCCTCACCCCCACCCATTTTTATTCCCGTGGAGCAGGTGAAAAAAACCCAGAAAAAACCGTGTGATGAAACATAATCCTTCCCACGCTCACACCCTACCCTATTACCCTCTCACCTACGACGCCGCCCCCGTTCCCCACGGACGCCATGGCGGCCGCAGCCTTCCGATCCTCCTCTGAACGCATCGCCGCCTGCGACACCGCCTAACCACGGTCTCCACTGGTGCCGCGATGGTCGCGGCCTCAGATCCATCTGCCGTTGACACCATATCCTCCCTCACGACGGGATCCAGCCTCCACTACTGTGCATGGGTGCGACGGGATATCGAGATCCACCACTCCTCGGCCGCCGCTCGACCTCCACGACCGCGCCTCGCCAATGCTTGGTTCCCCGCATTCCGCCCTTCATCGATATGGACTCGTGCTATTCGACCCCATGGTGCCGTGCTCGACGCGTGCTCCGCGGTCCTCCCCTCCCTCCATGGTCTCGTATAGTCAAAGGATGATGGCGAGCCCTGGCACGGACGCGTGGGCTGCTGTTTTGGCTGGTAAGTTTTTCATTGATTTCTTCTCCGTTGGAAATCGTTCAGCCAAGATTGTATTTCCGAGGTTTTTCACGACTCAACTTTTCATTTTCACTGAATGAATTACAGGAGCACACCTATCAGATGTCCTACAGTGCAGGCTGCAGGCATGAACTATTATGTATATAAATGATGAATGGGTGCTGCCTTGAACCATTAGCAGATTAGCGTTGCTTGCGTTGATCAAACGTTTGCCCTGGACATCCTGCTTAAGACTAGCAGGCTTGAGATAATCACGCTCCCGCTCGCTCGGCCTCCTACCCCGCATGGGACAAGATCGGTACACTGATGGTAACAGCGTCGACGAGGCGACAAAATGTGTAATATTTGTAGAGTCGATGCTCTAGGCGAGGGATAGTCCGTGCGATGGTTTCCAGTTATGTGAACAAGCTTTTTGAAAATGATCAAGTAAAGAAAGAAATCTTTCATGGTCGTACCTATTTCATTCGTGGGATTTAGAGGGCTACTAGCTCGCTATGATTAGACACTTAATTTGTTTGCTGTTGAACTAAGTTTGCTATGGTGTAAGAAGCCCCAAGTTATCTTGTAAAAAGGATTCTTATGATAAGCGTTGAAAGCAACTTCTGAACTTCTATATAGATATTTAAGTGCCAATACCATATTTTGTTATGACACAGGAAACCCAAGTTTTGATGCCAGAGATTTACCTTCGATGTTGCATGTGCATTACTCACTTTATCCAATCGTCCTACCGTTGTGCTTTTATTTGAAGTTCACTGAATTTCTTGTAATGACATTACAGGGATGATACGATCGACCCAACTGTTAGCTTTGGAATGCATTTTGGGGTCGACTCATGAAGACGACGGCTAGCTTGCACCAACATTTGTAGCTTCTGTATAAATGATTCAGATTGTCTACAAGCAAGGAAAATGATTATAGGGAATAAAAAGGTATGCGCTGCTCCATAATACCCAGTTATTGTCAGCAAACTTGCTTGTACGCCATGCAAGAACGACAGGTGGATGAACATGCAGTTCAACGATGGCAATTCAGGCACTGACGCAGGAGACCTAGCGATTTGACACCACAGACTCAAACCTATGCCAGCGGCATCGAGGAAGGTGTGGAGCTCCTGGCCTCCTGAGGACGCCGCCGGGCTCATCTCCGTAGCCCGACATGGTTGCAGTATAGAAGAAACCCTTACTCCCACATGTGTCCCTTTTTTCCTCCGCGTTGCTTCTATGGATCAAAACCCTAGCAAACTCCTCTCCAAGCACGCGATTGATTCTGTTCGTATACATCTGACGGTTTAATGAAGATGCAACAAATTTCATTTTATAGTTTTGCTTGTGGAGGTGATTGTCATTGAAAAGCATAAATTTTTTAATGGATGTTACTTGCCAACTCGGATGGCTCTTTATATATTTAAAATTGTTCGGAAACCATGGATGAGACTCGGCATTGGCGTCGTGGAAATTGACATGAGATGCATTGTTCTGTTGCTTGTTCTTTGGCCAATCAATAACATAATTCTCTATTTTTTATGTGTCTCTGTGTTGAACTCGTACGGGTTTTGTCAGTACGTAGAGATAATAATATGCAGATTCAATGATATATATGCAAAATGTTTGTTTTTGCTCTTTTAGTAATTATGCAGATCAACAATACATCTTCCGGTAAATGTGTTAATCCTAATAAATCAAGGACAGTTGCTGATTCTAGAGATTTATAGAAGCTAATAAGTTACATCCTTGAGTAATATGAGGGAATTAAGATTTTGATGGAGGTAAACCTATACAACACCGTACACAAGCTCTTGTTAGTTGAACTATTTTAAAATTTTGACTTCTCAGGTTTGAACTTTTTTGTACCGGAGCTAAACCTATCCAGCGTGTTCGTAAACCTGAAGCCACTTGCATGGTTGTCAAAAGAACTAGAGGGAGCTAAACATATCCAGCGTGTTCGTGAACCTGAAGCCACTTGCATGGTTATCAAAAGGACTAGAGGTAAATTGCTTGGTACTTGGGGTGTTAAGTTACTGCTATTAGTCATTGCTTGTGAACTGAACCTCCCTCCCACGACGCGCCCCGTGAGCGCATCATGGGGGGGGGGGGGGGGGGGGGGGGGGATCCGCCGCCGGCGCTAGCTTTCCCCATCGTCCTCCCCCCCCCCCCCCCTCGCTGCTGCCGGAGGGCGTACGTCGGGCGAAGCCCATGCGGCGCTAGCAGCGGCGGGGCTTCTCTCCTTCCTCCCCTTGTCGGGATCTCGGCGATGCGGGCCATCGCTCGTGGGGGAGTTGGGTCCAGCGGTGGGGATGCATGGATCCAGTGGCATTGCAGCTCCGCGGCGGTGCGGTACGGGTCTGACCTAGAGCGTCTGGTCTGGACCCCAAGGGCTTGCGGTGGCGGAGACCACTGATGAAGAGGGCGCCTCTCCTTCCTCTATGGGGGGCGGGGGCAGTCAGTGCCGTGGTGCACCGTCTTGGCCCTACTGGGTGGCGAGGCGGCGGCGGGCGTGGTCCCAATCTGAAGATAGTGGCTGCTCCGGCGCCTGTTTTTCTCTGCCAGCAGGTTGTGGGTTTCCCCGGGGCATCCTGTTTGGATGGTTGCCGCTGCAATGGAGGCGCGGGCTCGGGGTCAGGGGAAACCCTTGACTGGCGGTGCCAGTCGGCGACGCTCTCGGCGCCGTTTCTCCCTTTGGTGGGCAACATCGAGACCGTCTTCCCACCCTCCGCCCCCTGGTCCCAGGCGGCGAAAGCCTAAAATCTCTTGATTGGGTGGTGACGACGCATCGACATTGGTTACTTCATGAAAGTGCCACCTTGGGAGTCCATAGGGGTCAGGGGATCGACACGGTGGTGCTCTGCCAATTCTTCGGTAGTGTTCTTGCTCGGCAGTGGTGTGGGGTTCTTGGTCTTGGCCGGAGACGGTGGCGGCGTATGTGTTCCTGTGAGAGGAACGGCGTCCTTCGATCCAAGACAAGAGGGCAGGGGTGCCCTCTTCGGAGACAACGACGAAAGGTGGGACAACAGGGACCCTTGGGAGTTGATGGAGCGTAGCTTTCCTCCTGTGACGAATTGCCCCCTTGTCGCAGTCGCGCTGTTGGCATGATCTGAGGCCAGTGTTTGTTGTTCTATAGTGTTTGTATCTTGTCAATTTTATTTTTCTTTTCTTTTCCTTTCTTGTTGCTGGTTGTAATGTGTGGTGGTTGCTTTATATATAAAGTGCGACGAAAGCCTTTTTAGATAAAAAAATGTAATGAATTGACCCTTATGTTGCAAGGTATGTACTTACTGATATATTTTTGTTTTTATACTTCCTTGCGAGCGTGTAGTTTTAAAAAGAACAACACAAAGAATACATAATCTGTGACGCAACTTTGGATATCATTATAAAAAGTTTTGCCATGGAGTTTTTTGCACCATACTTCCTTTTGCCACTTTTATTGTGTTCTTTGTTCTTTTCTTTTTTATTAGAGCTAAAAGTCAGCATGCCAAAAAATGTTGGTTTAAGCCCTGGCCGTCTTCAGTTTTTTCCTATCCGTCTTCAGTTGAAAACATTAATTAGCCTACTTTTTTTATCACTTTTGGAGCATCTGTCATTTTGAGAAAGTCATTATCTCAACTGCAAGCAGGCAGTTTTGCCATAGATGTAGGACGATCCGGTTCTTTTAGACTCCATTTTTTTGGATTGGTACTATATATTTTGAATTTCTTTCATAAACGAATGTGGAGAATGGGAGAGGATCCGCTGTTATAAAAATTTACTTGTGCATGTGGAGTTTTTTATTCAAGGTCGTATTGTTGTTTGTCCTTTTCCACTATAATTGTTTACTAATTATAAATGATTTTTATTTCTTTTGGACTGATTGGACTGTCTGACAAGTGGATTCATGGGACTACCTGAGAAGATGAAACAACTAACAGTTGTTTACAGCAGGACAATTGCTCCTGAGAGGTGCACTAGTAGAAAACCGGGCAATAGCACCGGTTCGTAAGGGCCTTTAGTGCCGGTTATGGAACCGGCACTATTATTTCGGCACTAAAGCCCCCCCTTTAGTACCGGTTCAGCACGAACCGGCGCTAAAGGGGCACCACGTGGCGTGAGCTCGCGCCCTGGTGCGGGGGACCTTTAGTACCGGTTGGTGTTACCAACCGGTACTAAAGGTTTTTTTTTGAAATTTTTTTTAAAAATTTTGGAATTTTTTTTATTATTTTAATTTTTTCTGAATTATTTGAAGATTTAGTCGCTAATCACCTCTCTTAACTGCTCAAGTGTGGATCACTCATTCCAAATCATCTAACTTCCCGACCGGTCACCCATCCCTCTCACTACTCCAGCCCGAGCACGCTTAACTTCCGGGTTCTATTCTCCCTCGCTCCAAGTCTGCACTTGTTGTTTTCCTAACAATAGTAAGATGTCAATCCTATTAACCTTCAGGAATTTTGCTTGAGCATGAAGTGACACATTTCACTGTTTGAGTTTGAAACTATTGTTTTAAAAAACAATAATTATTTAGTAACACTAATATTTCTTGAATAATTAGTTTGACCACAGTTTGACCAACGTTTGACCAGATTTGACCAAAATTGAAATAACTAGAATAATTATTTAGTAACACTAATATTCTAGAATAATTAGTTTGACCATTGTTTGACCACAGTTTGCCCACTGTTTGAATATTTTTCAATTTTTTCCACTCTAGATCTTAAAAGCCCCGTAACTTTTTTCTATTAGGTTTTTGAGGATTTTAAAAATGTTTAACGGGGTTCCCCTAGTTAAATTTGGATGTAACTTTTCGAGTAGATGATTTTTCATATAAAAAACTTTTTCATCCGAGTTAGTATGCAAAAGTTATGCCCATTTTTACAAATTTCAGAGAGATTTTGCAAATAAAGTCAAAATTCACATTTGCAAATTTTCCCAACAACTAGACCACATATCACATGGGAAAGTTATTTTCTTTTATTTTTTTGACATTTCCATCATTTTCGTTTATTTTTTTTAAACTAAAAAGGCGATCCAAGGGGGGGGGGGTAGAGTTTGAAAATTGCCCTATAGTGCCGGTTTGTGTCACAAACCGGTACTATAGGTCAGACCCCTTTAGTACCGGTTCGTGCCACGAACCGGTACTAAAGGTTAGACCTTTAGTACCGGTTCGTGGCACGAATCGGTACTAAAGGTGATCGTGGGGCCCCGGCCTGACGCCAGCCTGCCACCACCCCTTTAGTACCGGTTCGTGCCACGAACCGGTACTAAAGGTTCAACACGAACCGGCATTAATGCAAATCCGTTCGAACCGGCACTAATGGTACCATTAGTACCGGTTCAAATACAAACCGGCACTAATGTGCTTCACGTTTGATCCTTTTTCTACTAGTGGTGGAACACTTGGAAGGCGGGTGCATTAAAGTAGATCAAGTCGCTGAGGCCCTCGTGGCTATGTTTGAACATGGAGACGAGGAATATATGGAGCGGTCTTAAAGGAGATTCTATGATATGAAGTTTGTGTTTGAGTTAGATACTATTGGGCAGCTAGGTCTGCTTACGTTGGCAACACTAAAATGGAGAATGCAGGCCATGTTGTCGTCCTCTTTGGATAAGTTTGGTTATGGAACCCATTAAGTTTTGGACTAAGCTTGCGGTGTGTTGAGATCAATGTTGCCATTCTACAATGTTCCATTAACATTATCTATCGTATTTAATTATTTGTTCTATTCATTCAATTACATTGTTGCCCGTAGCAACGCACGGGCACTCTACTAGTGTACTTAAGTAAACATGTAGACACACAACATGGAAGTTAAATAGGTCCATAGCAAAAGAATATGTTGCTCATTTTTTAATCTTTGTTATTTCACATTATCTGTTACATTTGATAATAGTAGGAAAAAATATTGAAAATGACTTGGCATTTGATCAAGCCGAGACAAATACATCAATCATCAAACCATACGGAATGCTTCTTCATGAGAAATTTTTCCTTTTTCACAAGAGCACACAAATTTTCTGAAAAAGAGATCAATGCAACCTTTTATGGCTCGTGAAAAGGAACAACTAAATTTGGTGGCAAAGTATGTACATAAATAACATGAAAAATTGTAACGGTTTTATGACCTTTTGTGACCATGCTGCACGCGTGCACCCTGATCCTCGTCCTTCCTCTTCTTCTCACCCTCACCTCCATAGTCTTGTTGAAGAGCGGTGGCGGTAGCGCACCAATAGCCTGTCACCTACCATAGGGCGCGAGAGCGCGTGGGTGGCCAAGTCAGAAGTTGAACACAATAGCTTATGATGAAGCACTACTTGTTTTGACGATGTAGTACTACCTACGCACATAGTCATTTAACTGTAGATCATTTACATTATAATCACAATTTATTTAAAATAGATGCAAAGCTTCAGCTTTGGTTGCTCAGACTGAAATATTGAACTCTATTGGATAGTAAAACATGTACTCCCTCCGTTCCAAGATAAGTGTCTCAAGCTTAGTACAATTTTGTACTAAAGTTAGTACTCCCTCTATCTCAATTTACAAGTCTTGCACGTGTACCTAGATCGTTAATTTGACCAACTTAATAAGAGGCATACATTACAAAAAATATATCATTAGAAACTTTAGATATTATATTTTCTAATGATATAATTTTTATGTTAAACAATTTATTTTATATAAGTTAAATTGATGACCTAGATACACGTGCAAGCCTTGTAAACTGAGATGGAGGTAGTATAAAGTTACAACTTTGTATTAAAGTTAGTACAAAGTTGAGACACTTATTTTGCGACAGAGGGAGTAGATAAATTTTAAAAATGCTCTAGGAATTACTACATGAAGTTGTCATTGCCCAAGGTTAAAAAATTAGTGGTGCATGTACATCTGTAAATTGTTTTTCTCCTAACAAAAAGCAATGATACACATTAGATGGTAGCAGCAAGTAGATAGATTTGAGACACAACAAGAAATAATCATCACACATCCATGAAGAAATTCGATGAGAAGGGAATCTTCATTCAATATAGCTACATCCGTTGGCGGGAAACCACAAAAAAAACATGTCATGAGTTAGGATTTACACAATTCAAACCAAGGAGGGAAGGGCGAGGCACGCAGACCGAACGAAGCGAAAGCGATCAACCACATCCCCCACATCCTGCTCGCGTTGATGATGTTGCCCCTCACGCTGTTACATCTTGAAAAAGAATGATCGAACATGTGTGGAGTGGAACGGACGCACGACTACGGCTCTCGCCGCATCGAGGCGGGATTGAGCATCCAGATGGTCGCGACAACAATGCTAGGGGTCGCCAAAGGGGACATGGTCAAAGGAGAATGACGGTGGCGGTGAGGGCGGTAGTGGCACAAAAGCTCTCGACAGAGGAATCGAAAGGGGGGTGGGCTTTTGGGGATGAGCATAGCAGAGAGACACTAGCAGCCCACTTCTTGGCCATATGAAGTGACCCACGGCAGGAAGTGTGTAGGCGAAGGCACACCGATAGTAGCGCGGGTAGTAGCCGCAGAGACGAATGTACGCATTGTGGGGATTGGTTTCTTTAGACTTGCATCATGGGGGATAGGTGCATAGCACATAATGGGCTGCTAGTATCTTTTTATTTGGTCCTATGTGCGCCTTTGACCATTGGGATATCAGGTTGTGGAGTAGCGGCCCGGTTATCGGGGCTGAGCAGGTCGCGTGATTGTGACAGGTTAAAAGATTAGCACATGCGAGTGGTGGAATGACCCAGAGATCTATACCACGGGTAAGTGTGATCGGACGGATGAGGACGTTTGGTCCTTGTGAAAGGCCGTAGGTAGCTTAGTTTTACTGTTTTTAATAGTAAGCCCCGCTTGAGTGGTTGTGAGAGATGTCTATATAGCCTTTTTACATGTAAAAACCTGCCCACAATCGTACCATCTTCTTCCATGTCTACCTCCATGTCCTTGCCGATTATGTCACTAATTGCTTCTCCAGCATCCTAACACATCATATCCAGACATGATCCATTTGAACCCGTATCCCCTAAGGGTTTTAGTTGGCACAAAAATCTTAGTAGAGACTTCCCAAATTTCCATGGTCCCTCCTCCAAAGACTTCCTCTTCCAGACTTCTCCGACTGGGATGGAACATGAACAGAAAGATATATCCTCTAGATCCTTGCACTCAATCCCCTTCATGTGGCACCAAGCCCTAGCCAAAGAATTTGCCATCGCCTACGCAAGTGTTGACTTACCTGACAACAGTTTGCGATCACTTGCATTTGCATAGACCCTACTTTCCCACATCCACTCTATATGATCCTCTCACTAGTAGAAAAAGGGCTTAATGTTCAGCTCATTAGTCCCGGTTTGTATTTGAGCCGGCACTAATGTGACCATTAGTGCCGGTTCCAATGGCTAAGCGGGCCGCTCTCATTAGTACCGGTTCGTTGCGAATCTTTAGCACCGGTTCGTGCCACGAACCGGTGCTAAAGAGAGTGGTGGTAGGATGTTATCAGACTAGGGCCCCTCCAGCACCTTTAGTACCGGTTCGTGTCACGAACCGGTACTAAAGGTCGTCCTATATATAAACCCTTTGTCCACCCGAGCTCGCTCTATTTTTTCCCTTTCCTCTCTCCTCTCTGTTCTTCCCCTCTTTCTCGAGCTCATCACACATTTTGTCAAAAATTTGTCAAGATTTGAAGGCCCCCCATCCATTCAAGGGATCACAAAGGTAAGCAACTTTGTCCTTTCATCTCTCATTGCTAGATTAGCTCTTGCAATGCTTTATATAGTGATTAATTTGTGGATTTTAGTAATTTGGGAGGAATTATATGTGGTAGTTTATTTGATTTATATGCAATTTGAGCTCAAAATAACTCTTAGTTTGCATATGTAGGTGTGGTTTACTTAGTGCCTCCCGTCTTCGTCCTAACCACCGTCGATCGTCCGCACCGTCCCGTCGCCGCACCACCTTGTGGCGAGCCTCTTGTTCTTATCATTTTTATATAAAAAAAATCATGTTTGCGTGATTTAGATATATAGTTACTTGTATAATTATCTTACCCGTACGTTGTTTGTTATTCATAGTGCCATGGTTTTGATATCCGTCCCCGTCGGCCCTCGTCCGGGTTATGATTCGGATGTGGTATATTTTCTTTTATAACTGTTTGTTGCATTTCATGTTTATGACAAATTATGCCCATCAAATTGACATAGATATTTTTATCTAGGAGGTATGTGAACCGGAAATTTCAACCGACCCTATTGTCGAGAGGTTAAATTTAGTTGAAAGAGAAAACGAGTATTTGAAAGAAAAATTGAAAAGAATTGAGGGGGAGAAGATGGAATTGGAGTTGCATGTTGCCGATGTCATCGATGATCACAAGATCAAGATGGAGAAAATGCGCTTGAAGATTAGAAAGATTAGAAAATATGTCATTGATAGTGAGGCTTGGTATCATCATGTTGTTGGATCAATTGTTACCTTAGTTGTGATCTTGATCGCATTTGTTGTTGCATTTAAATGCTTTAGCTAGAGAGTTATTTGTGTGTTTGTTTTATGAGAATAAGTGTTGTATGAACTTTATGTATGAACTTGTATTAATTTGGTCTTTTCGGTGCTGTGTAATGAAGATAAGCCGGCAATGGATGTATGATGACCGATGGTCTCCCCATTTCGTTGATCGCGTGCATACTTTTCTGCTTGCGGCTGAGGAAAACAAGCGGGCGGATGGTTTTATGCCTTGTCCATGTGATGGTTGTAAGAATGGTCAGAATTACTCTAAGTTAAAAACCATTCACGTCCACATGTTTAAGTCCGGTTTCATGCCCCACTATAATGTTTGGACCAAGCATGAAGAAAGAGGGGTTATGATGGAAGACAATGAAGAAGAAGAGGACGACGATAGCTATCTGGCCATGGGTTCCCTGAATACGATGATATAACAATGGGGGAAGAAGCTGAGCCGGCAATGCGGGAAGAATCTGAGCCGACAATGCGGGAGGAAGCTGAAGAAGAGACATCAGATGAGCCAGCTAATGATCTAGGTCGGGCCATTGCCGATGCAGAGAGAAACTGCGCAAGTGAAAAGGAGAAAAAGAAGTTGCAACGCATGTTAGAGGATCACAAGAAATTGTTGTACCCGAATTGCGAAGCTGACAAGAAAAAGTTGGGCACCACACTGGAATTGCTGCAATGGAAGGCAGAGAATGGTGTATCTGACAAGGGATTTGGAAAGTTGTTGGTAATGTTAAAGAAGATGCTTTCAAATGAAAATGAATTGCCCGAGAGTACGTACGAAGAAAAGAAGGCCATCTGCCCTCTAGGGTTAGAGGTGCAAAATATACATGCATGCCCTAATGACTGCATCCTCTACCACGGTGAGTACATGGATTTGAACGCGCGCCCGGTATGCGGTGCATTGTGCTATAAGATCAGCCGCGATAACCCTGGTGATGTCGAGGGAGAGCGCCCCACGAAGAAGATTCCTGGCAAGGTGATGTGGTATGCTCCTATAATACCATGGTTGAAACGTTTGTTCCAAAAAAAAGAGCATGCCAAGGCAATGCGATGGCACAGAGAAGACCGTAAGAAAGACGGGAAGTTGAGAGTACCCACTGACGGGTCGAAGTGGAGAAAAATCGAGAGAAAGTACAGGGAGGACTTTGCAGGTGACGCAAGGAACATATGGTTTGGTCTAAGCGCAGATGGCATTAATCCTTTTGGGGAGCAGAGCAGCAACTATAGCACGTGGCATGTGACTCTATGTATGTATAACCTTCCTCCTTGGTTGTGCATGAAGCGGAAGTTCATTATGATGCCAGTGCTCATCCAAGGCCCTAAGCAACCCGGCAACGACATTGATGTGTACCTAAGGCCATTAGTTGAAGAACTCTTACAATTGTGGAATGGAACAGGTGTACGTGCGTGGGATGAGCACATGGGGGAAGAATTTGACCTAAAGGCGTTGCTGTTCGTGACCATCAATGATTGGCCTGCCTCAGTAACCTTTCAAGACAGACAAAGAAGGGATACCGCGCATGCACGCATTGTTTGGATGATACCGACAGTATATATTTGAATAATTGTAAGAATAATGTGTACCTGGGACATCATTGATTTCTTCCGAGCAGGCATCCCATAAGAAAGAAAGGCAAGCATTTCAATGGTGAGGCGGATCACTGGACGAAGCCTCGCCGCCGTACTGGTGCTGATGTACATGATATGGTCAAGGATTTGAAGGTAATATTTGGAAAGGGTCCTAGCGGACAACCTGTTCTGAATGACGCTGATGGACGCGCACCCATGTGGAAGAAGAAATCTATATTTTGGGACCTGCCCTATTGGAAAGACCTAGAGGTCCGCTCTGCAATCGACGTGATGCACGTGACGAAGAATCTTTGTGTGACCTTTCTTGGCTTCTTGGGTGTGTATGGGAAGACAAAAGATACACCAGAGGCATGGGAGGACCAGCAACGTATGCACGGAAAAGACGGCATACATTAGGGTCATGCCAGCTACACTCTTACCAAAGAAGAGAAGGAAATCTTCTTTGAATGCCTGCTCAGTATGAAGATACCCTCTGGCTTCTTGTCGAATATAAAGGAAATAATAAATATGTCAGAGAAAAAGTTCCATAACCTAAAGTGTCATGACTGCCACGTGATTATGACGCAACTACTTCCGGTTGCATTGAGGGGGCTTCTATCGAAAAACGTTCGGTTAGCCATTGTGAAGCTATGTGCATTCCTCAATGCAATCTCTCAGAAGGTAATCGATCCAGAAATCATACCAAGGTTAGGGAATGATTTGGTGCAATGTCTTGTCAGTTTCGAGTTGGTGTTCCCACCATCCTTCTTCAACATTGATGTCTACTACACAACCTTCTTCTTGTAGATGTTGTTGGGCCTCCAAGTGCAGAGGTTTGTAGGACAGTAGCAAGTTTCCCTCAAGTGGATGACCTAAGGTTTATCAATCCGTGGGAGGTGTAGGATGAAGATGGTCTCTCTCAAACAACCCTGCAACCAAATAGCAAAGAGTCTCTTGTGTCCCCAACACACCCAATACAATGTAAATTGTATAGGTGCACTAGTTCGGCGAAGAGATAGTGATACAAGTGCAATATGGATGGTAGATATAGGTTTTTGTAATCTGAAAAATATAAAAACAGCAAGGTAGCAAGTGGTAAAAGTGAGCGTAAACGGTATTGCAATGCTAGGAAACAAGGCCTAGGGTTCATACTTTCACTAGTGCAAGTTCCCTCAACGATAATAACATAATTGGATCATATAACTACCCCTCAACATGCAACAAAGAGTCACTCCAAAGTCACTAATAGTGGAGAACAAACGAAGAGATTATTGTAGGGTACGAAACCACCTCAAAGTTATCCTTTCTGATCGATCTATTCAAGAGTCCGTAGTAAAATAACATGAAGTTATTCTTTCCGTTCAATCTATCCTAGAGTTCATACTATAATAACACCTTAAGACACAAATCAACCAAAACCCTAATGTCACCTAGATACTCCAATGTCACCTCAAGTATCCGTGGGTATGATTATACGATATGCATCACACAATCTCAGATTCATTGATGACCCACAAGTATAGGGGATCTATCGTAGTCCTTTCGATAAGTAAGAGTGTCGAACCCAACGAGGAGCAGAAGGAAATGATAAGCAATTTCTAGCAAGGTATTCTCTACAATTACTGAAATAAGTGGTAACAGATAGTTTTGTGATAGGATAATTTGTAACGAGAAACAAGTAACAAAAGTAAATAAAGTGCAGCAAGGTGGCCCAATCCTTTTTGTACCAAAGGACAAGCCTGGACAAACTCTTATATAGAGAAAAGCGCTCCCGAGGACACATGGGAATATCCTCAAGCTAGTTTTCATCACATTTATATGATTCGCGTTCGGTACTTTGATAATTTGGTATGTGGGTGGACCGGTGCTTGGGTACTGTCCTTACTTGGACAAGCATCCCACTTATGATTAACCTCTATTGCAAGCATCCGCAACTACAATAAAAGTATTAAGGTAAACCTAACCATAGCATGAAACATATGGATCCAAATCAGCCCCTTACGAAGCAACGCATAAACTAGGGTTTAAGCTTCTGTCACTCTAGCAACCCATCATCTACTTATTACTTCCCAATGCCTTCCTCTAGGCCCAAATAATGGTGAAGTGTCATCTAGTCGACGTTCACATAACACCACTAGAGGAGAGACAACATACATCTCATCAAAATATCGAACGAATACCAAATTCACATGACTACTAATAGCAATACTTCTCCCATGTCCTCAGGAACAAACGTAACTACTCACAAAGCATATTCATGTTCATAATCAGAGGGGTATTAATATGCATATAGGATCTGAACATATGATCTTCCACCAAATAAACCAACTAGCATCAACTACAAGGACTAATTAACACTACTAGCAACCTACTAGCACCAATCCCGGACTTGGAGACAAGAATTGGATACAAGAGATGAACTAGGGTTTTGAGAGGAGATGGTGCTGGTGAAGATGTTGATGGAGATTGCCCTCTCCAGATGAGAGGAGCATTGGTGATGACGATGGCGATGATTTCCCCCTCCCGGAGGGAAGTTTCCCCGGCTGAATAGCTCTGCCGGAGACCTAGATTGGTTCCGCCTCGTGGCAGCGGAGTTTTGTCCGAGGAGATGGCTTATGATTTTTTCCTCATCGAAAGACTTCATATAGCAGAAGATGGACATCGGAGGGCCACCAGGGGCCCACAAGGTAGGGGGGCGCGCCCAGGGGGTAGGGTGTGCCCCCACCCTCATGGGCAGGGTGTGCCCCCCTGGTGAACTTCTTGCGCTCGGTATTTTTTATATATTCTGAAAACGTCTTCCGTGAAGTTTCAGGACTTTTGGAGCTGTGTAGAATAGGTCTCTAATATTTGCTCATTTTCCAGCCCAGAATCCCAGCTGCCGACATTCTCCCTCTTCATGTAAACCTTGTAAAATAAGAGAGAATAGGCATAAGTATTGTGACATAATGTGTAATAACAGCCCATAATGCAATAATTATCGATATAAAAGCATGATGCAAAATGGACGTATCAACTCCCCCAAGCTTAGACCTCACTTGTCCTCAAGCGAAAGCCGAAATCGAAAAATATGTCCACATGTTTAGAGATAGAGGTGTCGATAAAAATAAAATACAGACATGAGGGCATCATGATCATTCTTAGAACAACAACTTATATAATTCTTGTCATATGATTTCTTATGCTAGAGTAATAATTCAATCACTTTCAAGTATGAATAGTAAACTTCATTGAAAACTAACAAACTATAATCTCAGTCATTGGAGCAATTGCACTTTATCGTAACATAGGAAAGAGTCAATGTATAAGAGCTTTTCAGCAAGTCCACATACTCAACTACCATATAGTCTTTCACAATTGCGGACACTCACGCAATACTTATGGGTATGGAGTTTTAATAGGACACAGAGAAAGATAGGGGCTTATAGTTTTGCCTCCCAACGTTTTACCTCAAGGGTAATGTCAACAATAATAGTTCATGAAAACTCACATCCAATTAGCCATATATACCAGGATCTTTCCAAGATACTGTGCTTGCCAAAGGATAAAATGTAAAAAGGAAGGGTGAAGATCACCATGACTCTTATGCAAGGTAGGAGATAAAAGTAAAAGATAGGCCCTTTGCAGAGGGAAGCAGAGGTTGTCATGCGCTTTTATGGTTGGATGCATAAAATCTTAATGCGAAAGAACGTCACTTTATATTGCCACTTGTGATATGGACCTTTATTATGCAGTCTGTCGCTTTTATTTATTCCATATCACATTATCGTATAGAGCTTATTTTCTCCCACACTAATAAGTCATACATATTTAGAGAGCAATTTTTATTGCTTGCACCGATGACAACTTACTTGGAGGATCTTACTCAATCCATAGGTAGGTATGGTGAACTCTCATGGCAAAACTGGTTTAAGGGTTTTTGGAAGCATAAGTAGTATCTCTACTTGGTGCAATGAATTTGGCTAGCATGAGGGGGAAATGCAAGCTCAACCATGTTGGATGATCCATGACAATATAATTTATCTCAGATATAAGAAAACATAACCCATTACATTGTCTTCCTTGTCCAACGTCAACTCTTTAGCATGTCATATTTTAATGAGTGCTCACAATCATAAAAGATGTCCAAGATAGTATATTTATGTGTGCAGACCTCTCTTTCTTTATTGCTTCCTATTAATTGTAACGATGACCAAAACTATGTTTGTCAACTCTCAACAACTTTTATTCATCATATTTTTTCTATGTGAGCTCATTACTCTCCATAAGATCCATATGATCTCTTTGTTTCTTTCTCTTTTCTTTTATTCCCTTAGGATCATGGCAAAAAAATCAAGCCCTTGACTCAACACTAATATTTATTATATAGCTCACAGACTCGATTACATAGAAGGATCATAAAGCAAAACTCAAAACTAGATCATGCCATACTAAGAACTTTTATTCTACTAGATCAAGATATTACCAAAAGGATCGAACTAAGAAAAGCGGTAAAGATAAAAGTGATGGTGATACGATACCGGGGCACTCCCCCAAGCTTGGCAGTTGCCAAGGGGAGTGCCCATACCCATGTGATTATGTCTCTCTTTTCAGGGATGGTGATGTGATATTCTTGGCAATGATGCCCCTCAGGATACGATTCTCGTCCTCGAGCTTATTGACTTGCTGCTTGAGGTCCATTATTTCCTTTTGGTGTTTTCCTGTAACAGCCAAAGCTCCCTGCACCCAAGGGTGATGCATAGCTGCGGGAGAACCAATGACACTCTTTTTCATATTCTCATAAGAAAGAAATCTAACATTGGAAGGGATAACTGAGTTTGGAATAGCCGAACTCTGCAGTTCTCCCATTGTGAATCCAGCTCGGAAGCGGGAAGTGACTTCTTGATCCTCTTCCATGGCATCTATCCTCTTCAAATCAGCCTCCATCTCTTCCTCCGTGGCTGGCCCAAAGAGGTCAACATTGTTTTTTGTCATTGATCTCGGTGTCGGATGAGACACCCGGCTCTCCCCGACTGACTCTTGCGAAGACATCTTCCTCTAATCTGCAGCAGCAACAGCTCGAAACAAAAACGGAGGATAATTGCGTGATACGGGAGTCAAAACCCCCGGGAGATTATATAATGAAGTTTTACCGACCAAAATATGTGTCGTGTAAGAAAACGGAGTCCGGAAAGTGCACGAGGTGCCCACGACGTAGGGGGCGCGCCAAGGGGGGTAGGGCGCGCCCTCCACCCTCATGGAGCCCTCGTGTCCTTCCCAGACTGCTTCTTATTTTTCTATTTTTCTAAATATTCCAAAACAAAGAAATATTGCCTTAAAAACTGTTTTGGAGTCGGTTTACTTACCGTACCACATACCTATTCCTTTTCGGAGTCTGAAACGTTCCAGAAAGTGTCCCTTATGTATTCCTCCGGGGTTACGATTTCAATAACATTGGTTTCAACATTTATGGGATTACCGGAGATATAATGTTTGATTCTTTGACCGTTCACCACCTTCGGATTTGTGCTTTCGAAGTTGTTGATTTTTATGGCACCGGAACGATAGACCTCCTCAATAACGTAAGGACCTTCCCATTTAGAGAGAAGTTTTCTTGCAAAAAATCTTAAACGAGAGTTGTATAGCAATACATAATCACCTACATTAAACTCACGCTTTTGTATTCTTTTGTCATGCCATCTTTTAACTTTTTCTTTAAGCAACTTGGCATTTTCGTAGGCTTGGGTTCTCCATTCATCGAGTGAGCTAATATCAAATAACCTCTTCTCATCGGCAAGTTTAAAGTCATAATCGAGCTCTTTAATAGCCCAATATGCCTTGTGTTCTAGTTCGAGAGGTAAGTGACATGCTTTTCCATAAACCATTTTATACGGTGACATACCCATAGGATTTTTATATGCAGTTCTATAGTCCCATAATGCATCATCAAGTTTCTTGGACCAATTCTTTCTAGATCTATTAACAGTCTTTTGCAAAATTAATTTGGGCTCTCTATTACTCAATTCTACTTGACCACTAGACTGAGGGTGATAAGGGCATGCAATTCTATGATTAACATCATACTTAGCAAGCATTTTATGGAAAGCACCAAGAATAAAATGTGAACCACCATCAGTCATTAAATATCTAGGGACTCCAAATCTTGGAAAAATAACTTCTTTAAGCATTTTAATAGAAGTGTTATGATCATCACTACTAGTTGGAATAGCTTCTACCCACTTAGTAATGTAATCAACAACAACTAAAATATGTGTATATCCATTAGAGGAAGGAAAAGGTCCCACATAGTCAAAGCCCCAAACATCAAATGGTTCAATCACGAGTGAATAGTTCATAGGAATTTCTTGACGTCTACTAATATTACCAATTATTTGACATTCATCACAAGATAAGACAAACTTATAGGCATCTTTGAAGAGAGTAGGCCAATAAAAACCGGATTGCAATACCTTGTGTGCAATTCTATCTCCAGCATGGTGTCCTCCGTAAGCTTCGGAGTGACACTTGCGTAGGATCTGTTCCTATTCATGCTCAGGTACACAACATCTAATAACACCATCTACTCCTTCTTTATAAAGATGTGGGTCATCCCAAAAGTAATGCCTCATAGAAGAACTTTTTCTTTTGCTGGTATGTGAAACTAGGTGGTATAAACTTAGCAACAATGTAATTAGCATAATCAGCATACCATGGAGCAGTATGAGAAGCATTTATAACATTTAATTGCTCATCAGGAAAGCTATCAACAATAGGTAGTGGGTCATCAAGCACATTTTCTAACCTAGACAAGTTGTCTGGAACGGGGTTCTCAGCTCCCTTTCTATCAACAATATGTAATTCGAATTCTTGTAGCAAGAGAACCCATCTAATAAGTCTAGGTTTAACATCTTTCTTTTCCATAATATATTTAATAGCAACATGATCAGTGTGAATAGTTACTTTAGAATCAACAATATAAGTTCTGAACTTATCACAAGCAAATACAACTCTAAGAATTCGTTTTCAGTAGTAGCACAATTTCTTTGAGCATTGTCTAGGGTTTTACTAGCATATTGAATAACATTCAATTTCTTATCAACTCTTTGCCCTAAAACAACACCTACAGCATAATCACTAGCATCACACATAATTTCAAAGGGTAAATTCCAATCAGGTGGCTGAACAATAGGTGTAGAGATCAATGCTTTCTTCAGTATTTCAAATGCTTCTACACAATCATCATCAAAGACAAATGGTATATCTTTTTGTAATAAATTAGTCAGAGGCTGAGAAATTTTTGAGAAGTCCTTAATGAACCTCCTATAAAATCCGGCGTGACCAAGGAAACTTCTTATACCTTTGATGTCCTTGGGGCATGGCATCTTTTCAATAGCATCAACCTTGGCTTTATCAACTTCAATACCTCTTTTAGAAACTTTATGCCCCAAGACAATACCTTCATTAACCATAAAGTGCTACTTTTCCCAATTCAAGACAAGATTAGTTTCTTCACATCTCTGCAAAACTCGATCAAGATTTCTTAAGCAATCATCAAAAGAAGATCCATAGACGGAGAAATCGTCCATGAAAACCTCACAAATCTTTTCACGAAAGTCAGAGAATATAGCCACCATGCATCTTTGAAAGGTAGCAGGTGCATTACATAAACCAAAAGGCATACGTCTATAAGCAAAAGTACCAAAAGGGCAAGTAAAAGTAGTCTTTGATTGATCTTTGGCTGACATAGGTATTTGAGAGAAACTAGAATAACCATCTAGAAAGCAAAAATGTGTATGTTTGGATAATCTTTCTAGCATTTGATCGATAAAAGGTAAGGGGTAATGATCCTTTTTAATGGCCTTATTTAATTTGCGGAAATCAATTACCATCCTATAACCTGTAATAATTCTTTGAGGAATCAATTCATCTTTATCATTAGGAATGACAGTAATACCTCCCTTCTTAGGGACACAATGGACAGGACTTACCCACTGACTATCAACAACGGGATAAATTATACCTGCCTCAAGGAGCTTTAGTATTTCCTTTCTCACCACTTCCTTCATTTTAGGATTCAGCCGTCGTTGATGATCATGAACTGGTTTAGCATCTTCTCCCAAATTTATTTTATGTGGACATAGAGTGGGACTAATGCCCTTAAGATCATCAAGAGTATACCCAATAGCAGCACGGTGCTTCTTCAAAGTTTTCAATAATCTCTCTTCCTCATGCTCTGAAAGGTTAGCACTAATAATAACAAGATATATCTTTTTCTCATCAAGATAAGCATATTTAAGAGTATCAGGCAACGGTTTAAGCTCAAACACGGGATCACCCTTGGGTGGAGGAGGATCCCCTAGGATTTCAACAGGCAAATTGTGTTTCAGAATAGGTTCCTGTTTAAAGAATACTTCATCTATTTCCCTTCTTTCATTCATAAACATATCATTTTCATGGTCTAGCAAATATTGTTCTAAAGGATCACTAGGAGTACGGCAATAGAAGCAAGACCAATAATTTCATCCTTACTAGGTAATTATTCTTCATGGTGTTGTCTACTAAATTAGAAAAATTAAATTCATGAGACATATCATCTAAACCGATAGTAACAACATCCTTTTTGCAATCTATCTTAGCATTAACAGTGTTTAAGAAGGGTCTGCCAAATATAATGGGACAAAAGCTATCTTGTGGGGAACCAAGAACAAGAAAATCAGCAGGATATTTAGTTTTCCCACACAAGACTTGAACATCCCTAGCAATTCCCATTGGTGAAATAGTATCTCTATTGGCAAGTTTAATTGTGACATCAATATCTTCTAACTCAACCGGTGCACTATCATGCATAATTTCTCTATATAGGCCAATAGGTATTGCACTAGCACTGACACCCATATCACATAAACCATGATAACAATGATCTCCTATTTTAACAGAAATAACAGGCATGCCTACCACAGGTCTAGGTTTATCTTCAACACAAGGTTTAGCAATTCTAGCAGTTTCATCACAGAAATAAATAACATGCCCATCAATATTATCAGCCAAGAGATCTTTAACAATAGCAATATCAGGTTCAACTTTAATTTGCTTAGAAGGTGTATAAGTTTTAATATTGCTTTTACGAACCACAGTTGAAGCTTTAGCATGATCCTTTATCCTGACAGGGAAAGGTGGTTTCTCAACATAAGAAGTAGGAACAATAGGATCATTATAAGTGATAGTCTTTTCTTCATCTTTAATAGGTGCAGCTACTTTTACTTCTATGGGAGGATGATATTTAAACCACTTCTCCTTGGGGAGATCAACATAAGTAGCAAAAGATTCACAGAAAGAAGCTACTATCTCAGAGTCAAGTCCATATTTAGTGCGAAATTTACGGAAAAATCGGTATCCATAAAAGATTTAACACAATCAAACCTAGGTGTCATACCTGACTCCTTACCTTTGTCGAGGTCCCAATCTTCAGAGTTGCGTTTAATTCTTTCCAATAAATCCCATTTGAATTCAATAGTCTTCATCATAAAAGATCCAGCACAAGAAGTATCAAGGATGGTGCGATTGCTATCAGAAAGCCGAGCATAAAAATTTTGAATACTCATTTCTCTTGAGAGCTCATGATTGGGGCATGAATATAACATTGATTTAAGCCTCCCCCAAGTTTGAGCGATGCTTTCTCCTTCGCGAGGCCAAAAAAAAATATATATATATATATAATTGTGATCACAGTGAACAAGATGCATAGGATAAAACTTCTGATGAAATTCCAATTTCAATAGTTTATAATTCCATGACCCCGTATCATCACATAGCCTATACCATGTCGATGCATCTCCCTTGAAAGATAAAGGGAAAACCTTCTTCTTAACAACATCTCTGGGTACACCTGCAAGCTTAAATAATCCACAAACTTCATCCACATATATTAGATGCTCATCAGGATGCTTTGTTCCATCTCCTACAAAAGGATTAGCTAGCAGTTTTTCTATCATACCCGAAAGAATTTCAAAGTAGACATTTTCATTTTCAGTAGGTTCAGTAGGTTGAGGAGCAACTCTTTTCTCTACTGGTCGGGGTGAAGATACCCCGAACAAGCCCCTCAGAGGATTACTTTCCATAGTAACAAGTGACAGTAAATTTCAGCACACTATATACATTTTTCCTTACCAAATTCCACCTACCAAAAGCGCTTCACTCCCCGGCAACGATGTCAGACAAGAGTCTTGATGACCCACAAGTATAGGGGATCTATCGTAGTTCTTTCGATAAGTAAGAGTGTCGAACCCAACGAGGAGCAGAAGGAAATGATAAGCGGTTTCCAGCAAGGTATTCTCTGCAAGTACTGAAATAAGTGGTAACAGATAGTTTTGTGATAGGATAATTTGTAATGAGCAACAAATAACAAAAGTAAATAAAGTGCAGCAAGGTGGCCCAATCCTTTTTGTAGCAAAGGACAAGCCTGGACAAACTCTTATATAGAGAAAAGTGCTCCCGAGGACACATGTGAATATCGTCAAGCTAGTTTTCATCACATTTATATGATTCGCGTTCGGTACTTTGATAATTTGGTATGTGGGTGGACCGGTGCTTGGGTACTGTCCTTACTTGGACAAGCATCCCACTTATGATTAACCTCTGTTGCAAGCATCCGCAACTACAACAAAAGTATTAAGGTAAACCTAACCATAGCATGAAACATATGGATCCAAATCAGCCCCTTACGAAGCAACGCATGAACTAGGGTTTAAGCTTCTATCACTCTAGCAACCCATCATCTACTTATTACTTCCCAATGCCTTCCTCTAGGCCCAAATAATGGTGAAGTGTCATGTAGTCGACGTTCACATAACACCACTAGAGGAGAGACAACATACATCTCATCAAAATATCAAACAAATACCAAATTCACATGACTACTAATAGCAAGACTTCTCCCATGTCCTCAGGAACAAACGTAACTACTCACAAAGCATATCCATTATCATAATCAGAGGGGTATTAATATGCATATAGGATTTGAACATATGATCTTCCACCAAATAAACCAACTAGCATCAACTACAAGGAGTAATTAACACTACTAGCAACCTAGCACCAATCCCGGACTTTGAGACAAGAATTGGATACAAGAGATGAACTAGGGTTTTGAGAGGAGATGGTGCTAGTGAAGATGTTGATGGAGATTGCCCTCTCCCGATGAGAGGAGCGTTGGTGATGACGATGGTGCCCCCTCCCGGAGGGAAGTTTCCTCGGCAGAACAGCTCTGCCGAAGCCCTAGATTGGTTCCACCAAGGTTCCGCCTCGTGGCGGCGGAGTTTCGTCCGAGGAGATGGCTTATGATTTTTTCCTCATCGAAAGACTACACATAGCAGAAGATGGACATCGGAGGGCCACCAGGGGGGCCACGAGGTAGGGGGCGCGCCCAGGGGGGTAGGGCGCGCCCCACCTTCATGGGCAGGGTGTGGCCCCCCTGGTGAACTTCTTGCGCTCAGTATTTTTTATATATTCTGAAAACGTCTTCCGTGAAGTTTCAGGACTTTTGGAGCTGTGTAGAATAGGTCTCTAATATTTTCTCATTTTCTAGCCCAGAATCCCAGCTGCCGGCATTCTCCCTCTTTATGTAAACCTTGTAAAATAAGAGAGAATAGCTAGGCATAAGTATTGTGACATAATCTGTAATAACAACCCATAATGCAATAAATATCGATATAAAAGCATGATGCAAAATGGATGTATCATTCATCTATTCAACCAACAAAAGTACTTCAAAGACAGGCTCAAAGTTTCTACCGGAGAGTCAAGACGAAAACGTGTGCCAACCCCTATGCATAAGTTCACGAGGTCACGAAACTCGCAAGTTGATCACCAAAAGATACATTAAGTGGATCACGTGAATATCCCATTGTCACCATAGATAAGCACATGCAAGACATACATCAAGTGTTCTCAAATCCTTAAAGACTCAATCCGATAAGATAACTTCAAAGGGAAAACTCAATTCATCACAAGAGAGTAGAGGGGGAGAAACATCATAAGATCCAACTTTAATAGCAAAGCTCGTGATACATCAAGATCGTTCCGAATCAAGAACACGAGAGAGAGAGAGAGAGAGAGAGAGAGAGAGATCAAACATATAGCTACTTTTACATACCCTCACCCCCGAGGGTGAACTACTCCCTCCTCTTCATGGAGAGCGCCGGGATGATGAAGATGGCCACCGGAGAGGGATTCCCGCCTCCGGCAGGGTGCCGGAACGGGTCTAGATTGGTTTTTGGTGGCTACGGAGGCTTGCGGTGGCGAAACTCCCGATCTAGGTTTCTTTCTTGAAGTCTGGGTATATATAAGAGGTGTTGGAGTCGGGAACAAGTCAGGGGGCCCCCGAGGCAGACACGAGGTAGGGGGGCGTGCCCAGGGGGGTTGGGCGCGCCCCCAACCTCATGGTGGCCTCGGGAATCTTCTGGCCCATCTCCCGTAGTCCGTGGGCTTCTTTTGGTCCAAAAATGATCTCCGTGAAATTTCAGGTCAACTGGACTCCGTTTGGTTTTCCTTTTCTATGATACTCAAAAACAAGGAAAAACAAAAACTGGCACTAGGCTCTAGGTTAATAGGTTAGTCCCAAAATCATATAAAATAACATATAAATGCATATAAAACATCCTAGATGGATAATATAATAGCATGGAACAATCAAAAATTATAGATACGTTGGAGACGTATCAAGCATCCCCAAGCTTAATTCCCGCTCGTCCTCGAGTAGGTAAATGATAAAAACAGAATTTTTGATGTCGAATGCTACCTAACATAATTTTCAAAGTAATTTTCTTTATTGTGGCATGAATGTTTAGATCCGAAAGATTCAAGACAAAAGTTTAATATTGACATAAAAATAATAATACTTCAGGCATACTAACTAAGCAATTATGTTGTCGGGGGTGACTGATCCCCACGGACACCTATGGGACCACGGCGGACCGGGGCCCCTTTCGGTTCGGCAGGGGGCGGAGGGTGCACAAAGAGCAGATCGAGGCGAACGCACGAGCGACGTGATCGGTTTACCCAGGTTCGAGCCGCACGGATGCGTAAAACCCTACTCCTGCTTTGATTCGTATTGTGTTCTTGCTCGGGAGCGATGAATGCTACAGTACACTTGGGTGGCTAGCGAGACCGAGCATGAGAATGATCCTCCCTCCTCCCCCCACTGTTGCGCATGGGCCTCCTTTTATATGTCAAAGGGGTCACCGACAGGTGGCAACAGAGGTGAGGGTAAAGACGTAAAAGAGGTGGTAGTTGGCGCCACCGCTTTCTACAGTTGTATCATACCTAACCCTGACGGCAGGGGACAAAGGCATTAAATGCCTGTCTGTGTCGCCTAGACGGTGCAGAAAGGGACCGTCAGGGGCGCCACCGTTTGCCACGATGGCTATCTTGTCAGCGCCTGCTTGCCACCACATGCCCCTGGCTGCACAGCCTCCTGCCACGTACGCCAGGAACGGTCCCAGAGCGACACGTTGGTGGGTGAGCTGGAGCGCGTCCGTGGAGTAGTAGCTTGCCGCGGCAAGCGCCTTGCCGTGGATGTTGTCTTGTCGCGTCCGGGAGCTTGTCGCTCACCGGGTCTTGTCGCGTCCGGGAGCTTGTCGCTCAGCGGGTCTTGCCGGGACGCGCAGCGCGTCGGAGCAAGCTTTATGAAATGCCTTGGTTGGTCTTCCCGGCAAGCTCCTCTTGCTGGGGTCTTTGTGCTTCGAGTGGCCTTCCCGGCAAGCTCCTCTTGCCGGGGCCTTGGATACTTTGTTCTTGAATGGCTCTAAAGGAACCACGGAGGATCTTGGCGGTCGCCCGGCAAGCCTTGCCGCGGGGTGCTGTGACTGCCCGTGCACAAGTTTGGGGTACTAAGGTACCCCTACTTTAGTACACCGACAGGAGCCCCCGATCCTGGGCCAAACACGGTGCCGAGCGCTGTTGGGCCAGGCCCAAAACAGTGCACGGGCACGCGCGGCCTGGGTTACGCCATAACTCACTCCGCATCCACCGCGCCCTCCCCGCATGGCACGCGTCAAACGCTGCGTCGTGCGTGACGTGGGCGGCGTGCGCGGGGCTAAGCCCCGCGTGCATGTGTCACGTCGTGGGTGGTTGTTTATTAGGAAAGGCGGAACGTCCGCCACCTCCCCCTTTATAAGCAAAGGGAAGCAGGGGTAGTGCGCCCACTCGCCCCCGTTCCGCTCCAATCTTGAAAAACTCCGCCCCGCCTCCGTCTTCCCAAAGCACACAGAGCGCAGTGCCCTGCCCCCCTCCCCACCGCATTGCCACCAGCACCACCACGCCATCGACCTCCTCCACTGCTTCCGCCATGGCTCCAAAGGGCGACAAGGGGAAGGCCGTGAAGTCGACCGAGGCGCAGCGGCTCGCGGCGATGCGGAGGGAGCGAGCCATCCTCCCCCCAAGCTCGACGGCAAGGAGCTGCGGGAGTACTATTACCTCTTTTGGGCGACGGAGACGCGAGCTCACCCGCGGACCAAGGTGTTCCCAGGCGCTGCTCACGTGACGGCTCCGGACGGGTACCCTTTCTTTGGCGTCTTCTTCTACTGCGGGCTCTGCCCACCTTTTTCCGAGTTCTTCTGCGATATCATGAACACATACAATCTCTATCTCCTTGACTTCACTCCCAACGCCGTCCTCACCATGGCAGTTTTCGCACACCTTTGCGAGAACTTTGTCGGAGTCCACCCTAGCGTAGCCCTTTTTCGCCACTTTTTCATTCCCCGGGTAGAGAGAGGAGAACCCCTGTCCGGCGGAATTGCCTGGGTCTCTAGGACCGGCAAGAAGGAATCTTATCTGGAGGGGGAGTTCCGCGGCAAGTGGGAGGAGTGGAGAGCAGATTGGTGTTGGATTGTCGAGGAGAGCCCGCAACCATTCACCGCCCGGCGCCAAGCAGCAGCAGTGCGCGAGTGACTGGAGCGATGTGGCCCCGGAGGACAGCAGGCTGAAGATTTCCATCACCAGGATCCAGCGCCTCAGGCTTGCCGGGCTCACTGAAGGGGCCGTTGGCCCAGACTTTCTTCGTCGCTGCATCGCTCCCCTGCAGGAACGGGGGAGGCCTACCTGGGAGTTCAAGAACGCGGCAGATGTCATGAGGCTGTGCCCAGGCCTCAACTACAATTTCACTGTCCCTGAACTCAATGGAATACTGCAGGAGCTCTTCAAGTACGATTCAGATCACCCCGAGGTCTTCAGATTGCCGCAGGGCGTGGTCCCTCTGTGCAACAATTCGGCGCTCGACCGCATCAGGGCGATGATGCCACTGTGCGATTCGCACGGAATCGTGCCAACTTGGCAAGAGCCAGAGGACGAGGTCGTGCAACAATTCTTCGACGACTTGGTGGAAGTGCCAATCCGCGCCGACGAGAAGGACGGCCTCACCCGCGACACCACCGAGGCGGAGCTGGCGTACATCGCCACCAGGTTGGAAGAGGCGGCAGCAGCTGCCGCGGTGGGCGAGTTCGGCTTCACCTTGGAGGAGGCTGTGGCGGCAAACCGTGCCGAGTGGGAAGATCTTGCCGGCAAGAAGGATCTTGCTGGCAAGAAGGAGGTTGCCGGGCGCGATGCCGGGCCGAGCCAAATTGCCGGGCATGACGCCGAACCGAGCGAGCCTGCCGATGCTGCGAGCGGCTCTTTGGAGATCGACTCCTCCTCCACTTCGTCCTCCGACAGTACGCCGCCAGCAGCGTCTTCGTCTC
The DNA here is from genome assembly GCA_034509565.1 of Triticum monococcum. Taxonomy (NCBI): domain Eukaryota; kingdom Viridiplantae; phylum Streptophyta; class Magnoliopsida; order Poales; family Poaceae; genus Triticum; species Triticum monococcum. The sequence continues at coordinate 53,672,730 of CM067846.1, read as the reverse complement.
CACCAAGAAGGCGTCTTCGCAAGGCCGGGGATGCGGCGAGGCGGCAGGCGGGCCGGCAGTCGCCGCGCCGCACGACGCGCTCCACCGCGGCAAGCACCGTTGCTGCGGGAGCGCCCCATGCTGCTGCTTCGACTGGAGCGGGGTCTTCCCGGACTGCCGCTTCTGCTCCCGCCAAGCGGCCAAGGGAGCCTACCCCTCCACCTTCCCGCGCCAGACGCGGGCCGGATTTTGACTTCTCCGCGTTTAGCTCCGACGAGGAAGAAGAAGAGGAGTAAGTTCTTCTTATTGTACTTGCAATTCTTTGATTTCCGCTATTTTTGTCTTGTCTTGTTTCTCACTTGCCTTCCTCTGTATCTCTTCCTTTTTAGGACTCTGGCGCAGAGAGCGGCAAAGAGAGCCAAGGTGCCGGTGATCGTCATCGTGGACGAACCCACTGCGTCAACAGGGGACGTGCCTGAGACGAACCCGTCGGACCCGGCGGCTGATCTTCAGAGCAGCCCCCAGCGTAAGTGTCTTGTTTACTTCCCGCTGTTGGGCGCGCACGAAGATCCTTGCTGTGCTGATACTTGTTTGTTGACTTGTGCAGGAGCAGAGCAGCCTCACTAGGAGAGCCTGGAGACCGCTCCCGAAGCGCCAAGGGAGAGTCGTCCGGCGAGGGAGAGGTCTCCGGCAAGGGAGGTGACTCCGACAAGGGAGGAGCCCCCGGCAAGAGAGGAGACTCCGGCAAGGGAAGAGCCCCCGGCAAGGGAGGAGTCTCCGGCAAGGGAGGAGGCCTCGGCAAGGGAGGGATCTCCGGCCAGGGACTGCGTCAGCGACCCCCCGGCGACGGAGACCACAGCGGCAGACCCTGGCACAGGTAACTTCCGTGCTTCCAAACTCCTCTTGGCTTCTTCGTCTTCTTGATCTTTCTCTTGGATTTCGCTCGAATTTTGCTTGAATCTTCTCCCCTCTTCCGGCCATCAGATCCATCTGCTGCAGAGCCGATGGAGACGGAGGTCGCCGCCGAGGGAGCAGCCGGCGCCGGCGAGGAGGCCGCCAGGGCTGCCGCCGCGGAGGCGGGCGGGGAGTCTGGCGGTCGTACTGACGACCCGGAGGCCGCAGGAGCGTCAGGCGCTGCTCCGACCACCGACTCCTCCGCCGCTGCCGTCGCGCCAGGCTCCGAAGAGCCCCAACCTAGCATCTACCTGAAGGCCGGCGAGGATATCTTCATCAACCTCCCTTGGGCATCAAGCTCCAGGGCGCCGATCGAGGGGGAGATGCTGGACGGAGAGGTGCTTGCCTCTGCTGGGCTGAAGCTGGTCGACGCGCCAAGCAGCAGCAGCGATGAACCTGAAGAGGAGCGCCTGCTGCGGAAGCTAGTGGCGCTCTACCGCGCCCGGCAGGCCAAGTTGGAGTCCCGCGAAGCACTCGTGGCGAAGGCTGGCGCTGATATCGAGAAGCGCACGGAAGAGCTCCGAGGCGCCAACCAGGAAGCTCTCCGCTCCTTGGCAAAGGAGCGGGAAGATCTTGCTGAAGCGCAGCAGGCCTTCCTCCTCGAGAAGGCCGACATCGAAGAGCGCCAAAGGCTTGCCGCGGAGAAGCTGTCTTCGAAGGAGGGTGACTTGGTGCAGCGGAAGGTCCACCTCGACAGCCACGAGGAGGAACTCGCCGCGCGCGAGCGAGCAGTTGGTGGAGCCATCAAGCAGTCCGAAGACGCCACCGCAGCTGCCGAGACCGCCAAAGCTGAGCTGGAGCTGAAGGTGGTGCAGCTGGAGGCGGGCCTCAAGGCGAGCGGCGACGAGCTTGCCGCGCTCAAGCTCGAGCGGGAGAAGGACGCCAACTGTTATTCGGAGCTGCAGGCCCTTTTTGCCGAGAAGGGCAAGGAACTGGTCGCCGCCAAGAACTCCAACGCTGATCTCAAAGCGAAGCTGGCGGCCCTGACGCAATCTTTGGACAGTGCGAAAGAGCGGGAGACGGCCTTGAAGGAAGAAGTCGAGGCCGGCAAGGTGCTGCTGGCGAATGCTGCTGCCGCCCAGAAGACCTTGTCGGAGAACGTGGAGCACTGGACGGAGGGTCTGGTGAACGTCGCCGCGGACGTCGACAAGGAGCTTGCGCAGTTGGGGATGGTGGATCTCGGGTACTCCTCCGACGAGAACCTCCAACCCAGCGCCAAGCTTACTCTGTTCTTCAAGGGCGTGGCGACGGCACTCTAGCGACTCCGGGAGCAGATCCCAAAGCAGCTTGCCGACGAGTCGCGCAAGATTTGCACGGGAGCTCTCCAGAAGGTGCTGATGAAGGTGGCCTTCCGCAACCCAGGCCTCCGCCTCACCAACGTCCTCCGAAGCCTGCCGCCAGATGCTGATTTGGAGGAGCTCAAGGCCCTTGTCGCACCTATTGTGCACAGGGTGAGCGGAATCAGAAGGGTCGAGGGCGACCGCGTAGACTAGGCCATTTATCTTCTTCTTTCTTTGTCGCTGTCAATCATGTTATGAAAAATAGTCTGTTAGAGCTGCGACAAGTTATTTTGTAATATATTCTATCCTTAGTAGTAATTGCTATGTTATTTCCTTTACTTGACTCTTTCCTCTGTATGTTTTTACCCTACGCTTTTAGGGAACTTGCCGGCGCAGGCACCTTTGCCGCGAGCGCTGAGTGCGGAACGTTAGCAGCCTGCTGGCGGTGCCGCAGCTGACAAGAAACCTTGTCGCAGAGCTAGTCGCAGCTCACTTAATTTGTTGAGCGGACTCGAAACAACAGTAAGGGCGCAACTAGCCGTGCCCGCGCCGGCAAGAAACCTTGTCGCAGAGCTAGTCGCAGCTCACTTAAGTTGCTGAGCGGACTCAAAACAACAGTAAGGGCGCAACTAGCTACGAGTTGGCTCCTCCGCGCACAGGTTTTCCATACAAGGGACGGTCGTTCAAGGAAAATAACTTAAAAAATCTAAAGGAAATCTGATTGCTCAGACTTTGGCAACTTATCTTTTTTGTTACTTGCTTCCCGGCAAGGCAAAAATTTCTTGAACGACGCCTGGTCCATACCGTATCTTCTCCCTTCCCCCCGGCAAACTTGTGCGCGAAAGGACCTCCTTTTCCTTGCGAAAAAGAAAGAAGGGGAAATAACAGTATGGAGCCTTATGGCTCGTTATTGCCTACCGGGGGTAAGTGCTGAACAAAATGTCAGATAATACATGCAAAATTTTAAAAAAGCATGAAATAGACAAGGTGTCCTGAGCACGTAATCTTCATGCACGGGATCTGCGCCCGGCTTTGTACAAAGGTTTACATGCAACAGCGGCAAGACTTTGTACAAAAAGTGGTTGCCGGACAGGGTCCGACAACCGCGCCTTACGGGTAAAACTTACGAAGATGCTCAATATTCCAGGAGTTGCTCACTGGTATGCCATCTTCGGTCTCCAGGCGGACAGCGCCAGGCCTGGTGACTCGTTTTACCCGGTAAGGGCCTTCCCACTTCGGCGTTAACTTGTTGGAATTCTTGGCGGACTGAACGCACCGAAGAACAAGGTCGCCTTCCTCGAAGCTTCTGGCTTTAACTTTGCGGCTATGGTAGCGGCGCAAAGCTTGCTCATAGCGAGCAGCTCGTACAGCAGCCTGAAGACGATCTTCCTCGAGGAGCAGCGCATCATCTTGCCGCAGCTGCTCTTGCTCGAGCTCATCATAAGCGAGCACTCGAGGCGACCCGTATACGAGTTCCGTGGGGAGAACTACCTCCGCTCCATAGACTAGAGCGAAGGGTGTCTGGCCAGTGGATCGATTTGGCGTCGTCCTGATCGACCAAAGAACCACCGGCAGGACGGCGGCGAACGGTGCGAGGAGCGAGATATGCTCGGACTTCTAACTGCGTTAGAAGGAGCAGTACCTCGTCCAGGCGACCGTGCCCTGCTCGTGCCGGCATGTTGGCGCGCATGCTGGTCTTGAGCGCTCTGGGATCCGCCAGCTTGATCTTGGCCCAGCAAGCGTATGGTACCATGAGTACCATGACGCTGCTGGCCTCGCGCTTCCTGGGATGGGCGCGGTGCGTCTACGGATGCCGAGGTTTTGGAGTGCGCCCGGTTGTTGTGGGAGGCGACCGCGCCGCCGACGTGCGGCGCAGCCTTGTCCTTGGACCTGGCAGCACCATGAGCCTCCTCGTCGGCGCCCGTTCTTCCGCCGGCGCCTACTCCACCAGCCGTTCGCTCCGGCGATGGTGGGCTCGGCGCAGACGGAGCCGCTACCTCCGAAATCTTCTTTTTCAGCGGCATGTTGATGAAGATGATGAAGATTCGGCTCGTGCGAACGCCGGATCAGGTTCGCACAACCTCGACGCACCCCTACCTGGCGCGCCAAAGATGTCGGGGGTGACTGATCCCCACGGACACCTATGGGACCACGGCGGACCGGGGCCCCTTTCGGTTCGACAGGGGGCGGAGGGTGCACAAAGAGCAGATGGAGGCGAACGCACGAGCGACGCGATCGGTTTACCCAGGTTCGGGCCGCACGGATGCGTAAAACCCTACTCCCGCTTTGATTCGTATTGTGTTCTTGCTCGGGAGCGATGAATGCTACAGTACACTTGGGTGGCTAGCGAGACCGAGCGTGAGAATGATCCTCCCTCCTCCCCCACTGTTGCGCATGGGCCTCCTTTTATATGTCAAAGGGGTCACCGACAGGTGGTAACAGAGGTGAGGGTAAAAACGTAAAAGAGGTGGTAGTTGGCGCCACCGCTTTCTACAGTTGTATCATACCTAACCCTGACGACAGGGGACAAAGGCATTAAATGCCTGTCTGTGTCGCCTAGACGGCGCAGAAAGGGACCGTCAGGGGCGCCACCGTTTGCCACGATGGCTATCTTGTCAGCGCCTGCTTGCCACCGCATGCCCCTGGCTGCACAGCCTCCCGCCACGTACGCCAGGAATGGTCCCAGAGCGACACGTTGGTGGGTGAGCTGGAGCGCGTCCGTGGAGTAGTAGCTTGCCGCGGCAAGCGCCTTGCCGCGGATGTTGTCTTGTCGTGTCCGGGAGCTTGTCACTCACCGGGTCTTGTCGCGTCCGGGAGCTTGTCGCTCACCGGGTCTTGCCGGGACGCGCAGTGCGTCGCAGCAAGCTTTACGAAATGCCTTGGTTGGTCTTCCCGGCAAGCTCCTCTTGCCGGGGTCTTTGTGCTTCGAGTGGCCTTCCCGGCAAGCTCCTCTTGCCGGGGCCTTGGATACTTTGTTCTTGAATGGCTCCAAAGGAACCACGGAGGATCTTGGCGGTCGCCCGGCAAGGCTTGCCGCGGGGTGCTGCGACTGCCCGTGCACAAGTTCGGGGTACTAAGGTACCCCTACTTTAGTACACCGACATATGTCTTCTCAAAATAACTTGGCCAAAGAAAGTTCATCCCTACAAAATCATATAGTTTGGTCGTGCTCCATCTTCATCACACAAGAATGCTCTCATCATGCACAATCCCGATGACAAGCCAAGCAATTGTTTCATACTTTAGTATTCTCAAAAAAAATTCAACTTTCTAGCAATACATGAGCGTGAGCCATGGACATAGCACTATGGGTGGAATAGTATATGATGATGGGGGTTGTGTGGAGAAGAAAAAAAGGGAGAAAGTCTCACATTGACGCGGCTAATCAACGGGCTAGGGAGATGCCCATCAATTGATGTCAATGCAAGGAGTAGGGATTGCCATGCAACGGGTGCACTAGAGCTATAAATGTATGAAAGCTCAAGAAAAGAAACTAAGTGGGTGTGCATCCAACTTGCTTGCTCACGAAGACCTAGGGCATTTGAGGAAGCCCATTATTGGAATATACAAGCCAAGTTCTATAATAAAAATTCCCACTAGTATATGAAAGTGACAGAATAAGAGACTCTCTATCATGAAGATCATGGTGCTACTTTGAAGCACAAGTGTGGAAAAAAGGATAGTAGCATTGTCCCTTTTTATTTCTTTTCTCCCACTTTTTTGGGCCTTTCCTCTTTTTTATTTGGCCTTTTCTTTTTTTATTTGGGACAATTCTCTATTAATGATGATCATCACACTTCTATTTATTTACAACTCAATGATTACAACTCGATACTAGAACAAAATATGACTCTATATGAATGCCTCCGACGGTGTACTGGGATGGGCAATGAATCAAGAGTGACATGTATGATAAATTATGCATGGTGGCTTTGCCACAAATACGATGTCAACTACATGATCATGCAAGGCAATATGACAATGATGAAGCGTGTCATAATAAATGAAACTGTGGAAAGTTGCATGACAATATATCTCGGAATGGCTATGGAAATGCCATAATAGGTAGGTATGGTGGCTATTTTGAGGAAGATATAAGGAGGCTTATGTGTGGTAGAGCGTATCATATCACGGGGTTTGGATGCACCGGCGAAGTTTGCACCGACTCTCAAGGTGAGAAAGGGCAATGCACGGTACCGAAGAGGCTAGCAATGATGGAAGGGTGAGAGTGCGTACAATCCATGGACTCAACATTAGTCATAAAGAACTCACGTACTTATTGCAAAAATCTACATGTCATAAAAACCAAGCACTATGCGCATGCTCCTAGGGGGATAGATTGGTAGGAAAATACCATCGCTCGTCTCTGACCGCCATTCGTAAAGAGGACAATCAAAGAAACACCTCATGCTTCAAATTTGTTACACAACGGTTACCATACGTGCATGCTACGGGACTTGAAAACCTCAACACAAGTATTTCTCAAATTCACAATTACACAACTAGCACGACTCTAATATTACCATCTTCATATCTCAAAACAATCATCAAGTATCAAACTTCTCATAGTATTCAATGCACTATATATGAAAGTTTTTATTATACCCATCTTGGATGCCTATCATATTAGGAATAGTTTCATAACTAAAGCAAACTACCATGCTGTTCTAAAGACTCTCAAAATAATATAAGTGAAGCACGAGAGTTCATCTATTTCTTCAAAATAAAACCACCACCGTGCTCTAAAAGGATATAAGTGAAGCACTAGAGCAAATGACAAACTACTCCGAAAGATATAAGTGAAGATCAATGAGTAGTCGAATAATTATGCAACTATGTGAAGACTCTCTAACATTTAAGAATTTCAGATCTTGGTATATTATTCAAGAAGCAAGCAAAACAAAAGAAAATAAAATGACGCTCCAAGCAAAACACATATCATATGGTGAATGAAAATATAGCTCCAAGTAAAGTTACCGATGAACGAAGACAAAAGAGGGGATGCCATCCGGGGCATCCCCAAGCTTAGGCTCTTGGTTGTCCTTCAATATTACATTGGGGTGCCTTGGTCATCCCCAAGATTAGGCTCTTTCCATTCCTTATTCCATAGTCCATCGAATCTTTACCCAAAACTTGAAAACTTCACAACACAAAACTCAACAGAAAACTGGTAAGCTGCGTTAGTATAAGAAAACAAACCACCACTTTTGGTAATGTTGTGAACTCATTATAAATTTATATTGGTGTAATATCTACTTTATTCCAACTTCTCTATGGTTCATACCCTCCGATACTACTCATAGATTAATCAAAATAAGCAAACAACACAATGAAAACAGAATCTGTCAAAAACAGAACAGTCTGTAGTAATATGTAGGTTTCGAATACTTATGTAACCCAAAAAATTCTGAAATAAATTGGTGGACGTGAGGAATTTGTCTATTAATCATCTTCAAAAAGAAACAACCTAGTCTCGCTCTCCAGTAAAAAATGGCAGCTAACCTCGTGAGTGCTAAAGTTTCTGTTTTTTACAGCAAGACCGCAAAGACTTCCCCCAAGTCTTCCCAAAGGTTCTACTTGGCACAAATACTAATTAAAACATAAAACCACATCTAAACAGAGGCTATATGAATTATTTATTACTAAACAGTAAAAAAAATCAAAGAACAAAAATAAAATTGGGTTGCCTCCCAACAAGCGCTTGCGTTTAACGCCCCTAGCTAGGCATGATGGTTTCAATGATGCTCACATAAAAGATAAGAATTGAGACATAAAGAGAGAATCATGAAGAATATGACTATGACATTTAAGTCTAACCCTCTTCCTATGCATAGGAATTTTGTGAACAAACAACTTATGGTAACAATAATCAACTAGCATAGGAAGGCAAAACAAGCATAACTTCATAACTTTAAGCACATAGAGAGAGGAAACTTGATATTATTGCAATTCCTACAAGCATATGTTCCTCCCTCATAATAATTTTCAGTAGCATCATGAATGAATTCAACAATATAACCATCACATAAAGCATTCTTTTCATGATCTACAAGCATAGAATTTTTATTACTCTTCACATAAGCAAATTTCTTCTCATGAATAGAAGTCGGAGCAAACTCAACAAAATAACTATCATGTGACGCATAATCTAATTGAAAATTAAAATCATGATCACAAGAGTCATGTTTATCATTAATCTTTATAGCATACATGTCATCACAATAATCATCATATATAGCAACTTTGTTCTCATAATCAATTGGAACCTCTCCCGGAATAGTGGATTCATCACTAAATAAGGTCATGACCTCTCCAAATCCACTTTCATAATTATCACAATATGATTCAACACCCTCCAAAATAGTGGGATCATTACTTCCTAAAGTTGACACTCTTCCAAACCCACTTTCATCAATATAATCATCATAAATAGGAGGCATGCTATCATCAAAATAAATTTGCTCATCAAAACTCGGGGGACAAAAAATATCATCTTCATCAAACATAGCATCCCCAAGCTTGTAGCTTTGCATATCATTAGCATCATGGATATTCAAAGAATTCATACTAACTACATTGCAATCATGCTCATCATCCAAAGATTTAGTGCCAAACATTTTAATACATTCTTCTTCTAACACTTTGGCACAATTATCGGAATCCTTATTTTCATGAAAGACTTTAAAAAGATGAAGCATATGAGGCAACCTTAATTCCATTTTTTGTAGTTTTCTTTTATAGACTAAACTAGTGATAAAACAAGAAACAAAAAGATTCGATTGCAAGATCTAAATATATACCTTCAAGCGCTAACCTCCCCGGCAACGGTGCCAGAAAAGAGCTTGATGTCTACTACACAACCTTCTTCTTGTAGACATTGTTGGGCCTCCAAGTGCAGAGGTTTGTAGGACTGTAGCAAGTTTCTCTCAAGTGGATGACCTAAGGTTTATCAATCCATGGGAGGCGTAGGATGAAGATTGTATCTCTCAAACAACCCTGCAACCAAATAGCAAAGAGTCTCTTGTGTCCCCAACACACCCAATACAATGGTAAATTGTATAGGTGCACTAGTTCGGCGAAGAGATAGTGATACAAGTGTAATATGGATGGTAGATATAGGTTTTTTTAATCTGAAAATATAAAAACAGAAAGGTAGCAAGTGGTAAAAGTGAGCGTAAACGGTATTGCAATGCTAGGAAACAAGTCCTAGGGTTCATACTTTCAATAGTGCAAGTTCTCTCAACAATAATAACATAATTGGATCATATAACTATCCCTCAACATGCAACAAAGAGTCACCCCAAAGTCACTAATAGTGGAAAACAAATGAAGAGATTGTTGTAGGATATGAAACCACCTCAAATTTATCCTTTCTGATCGATCTATTCAAGAGTCCGTAGTAAAATAACATGAAGCTGTTCTTTCCGTTCAATATATCCTAGAGTTCGTACTAGAATAACACCTTAAGACACAAATCAACCAAAACCCTAATGTCACCTAGATACTCCAATGTCACCTCAAGTATCCGTGGGTATGATTATACGATATGCATCACACAATCTCATATTCATCTATTCAACCAACAAAAGAACTTCAAAGAGAGCCCCAAAGTTTCTACCGGAGAGTCAAGACGAAAACGTGTGCCAACCCCTATGCATAAGTTCACGAGGTCACGGAACTCGCAAGTTGATCACCAAAACATACATCAAGTGGACCACATGAATATCCCATTGTCACCACAGATAAGCACATGCAAGACATACATCAAGTGTTCTTAAATCCTTAAAGACTCAATCCGATAAGATAACTTCAAAGGGAAAACTCAATTCATCACAAGAGAGTAGAGGGGGAGAAACATCATAAGATCCAACTATAATAGCAAAGCTCGTGACACATCAAGATCATTCCGAATCAAGAACACGAGAGAGAGAGAGAGAGAGAGAGATCAAACACATAGCTACTGGTACATACCCTCAGCCCCGAGGGGGAACTACTCCCTCCTCGTCATGGGGAGCGTCGGGATGATGAAGATGGACACCGGAGAGGGATTCCCCCCACCAACAGGGTGTGGGAACGGGTCTAGATTGGTTTTTGGTGGCTACGGAGGATTGCAGCGGCGGAACTCCCAATCTAGGTTTCTTTCTGGAAGTTTGGGTATATATAAGAGGTGTTGGAGTCGGGAACAAGTCAGGGGGGTCCCCAAGGCGGCCACGAGGTAGGGGGCGCGCCCAGGGGGTAGGGCACGCCCCCACCCTCGTAGTGGCCTCAGGACTCTTCCGGCCCATCTCCGGTACTCCGTGGGCTTCTTCTGGTCCAAAAATGATCTCCATGAAATTTCAGGTCAATTGGACTCCGTTTGGTTTTTTCCTTTTCTGCGATACTCAAAAAAAGGAAAAAACAGAAACTGGCACTGGGCTCTAGGTTAATAGGTTAGTCCCAAAAATCATATAAAATAGCATATAAATGCATATGAAACATCCTAGATGGATAATATAATAGCATGGAAGAATAAAAAATTATAGATACGTTGGAGACGTATCAAACATCATGACACACGTCCTAGTTCACCTATGCGAAGAGATTAACGTTCTTGGTCCTGTATTTCTACACAATATGTTCCCCTTTGAGAGGTTCATCGGAGTCTTAAAGAAATATGTTCATAACCGTGCTAGGCCAGAAGGAAGCATCTCCAAGGGCCATGAAAATGAGGAGGTCATTGAGTTTTGTATTGACTTTATTCCTGACCCTAAGCCGATTGGTGTTCCTGAATCGCGGCATTAGGGTAGACTGGGTGGAAAAGGCACGCTAGGAGGGAATCAAATAATATGTATGGACGGGCATTCTCTCACTCAAGCACACTACACAGTTCTACAGAATTCTACCTTGGTGGCTCCGTATATGGAGGAACACAAGAATTTTCTACGCTCCAAACACACAGAGCAGTCTGACGACTGGATTACACATGAACAAATAGGGACTTTCACCGGTTGGTTGCAGACGCGTGTGTAACCCACAAGTATAGGGGATCTCAATAGTTTTCGAGGGTAGAGTATTCAACCCAAATTTATTGAGTCAACACAAGGGGAGCCAAAGAATATTCTCAAGTATTAGCAACTGAGTTGTCGATTCAACCACACCTGGAAACTTAATATCTGCAGCAAAGTGTTTAGTAGCAAAGTAATATGATAGTAGTGGTAACGGTAGCAAAAGTAATGTTTTTGGTATTTTGTAGTGATGATAGCAATAGCAATGGAAAAGTAAATGAGCGAAGAACAATATATGGAAAGCTCGTAGGCAATGATCGGTGATGGACAATTATGCCGGATGCGGTTCATCATGTAACAGTCATAACCTAGGTTGACACAGAACTAGCTCCAGTTCATCAATGTAATGTAGGCATGTATTCCGAATATAGTCATACGTGCTTATGGAAAAGAACTTGCATGACATCTTTTGTCCTACCCTCCTGTGGCAGCGGGGTCCTAATGGAAACTAAGGGATATTAAGGCCTCCTTTTAATAGAGTATCAGAACAACGCATTAGCACATAGTGAATACATGAACTCCTCAAACTATGGTCATCACCGGTAAGTATCCCGATTATTGTCACTTCGGGGTTAACGGATCATAACACATAATAGGTGACTATAGACTTGCAAGATAGGATCAAGAACTCTCATATATTGATGAAAACATAATATGTTCAGATCTGAAATCATGGTACTCGGGCCCTAGTGACAAGCATTAAGCATAGCAAAGTCATAGCAACATCAATCTTAGAACATAGTGGATACTAGGGATCAAACCCTAACAAAACTAACTCGATTAAATGATAGATCTCATCCAACCCATCACCGTCCAACAAGCCTACGATGGAATTACTCACGCACGGCGGTGAGCATCATGAAATTGGTGATGGGGGATGGTTGATGATGATGATGGCGACGGGTTCCCCTTTCCAGAGCCCCGAGCGGACTCCAGATCAGCCCTCCCGAGAGGTTTTAGGGCTTGGCGGCGGCTCCGTATCGTAAAACGCGATGAATCCTTCTCTTTGATTTTTTTCTCTCCGAAACCAAATATGTAGAGTTAGAGTTTAGGTCGGAGGAGCTCCAGGGGGCCCACGAGGTAGGGGGCACGCCCTAGGGGGGCAGGCGCGCCCCCACCCTCGTGGACAGGTGGTGGGCCCCTGGCCTTCATCTTTTGCAAGGATTTTTTATTATTTCTGAAAAGTTATTCTGTGAAGTTTGAGGTCATTCCAAGAACTTTTGTTTCTACACATAAATAACACCATGGTAATTCTGCTGAAAACAACGTCAGTCTGGGTTAGTTCCATTCAAATCATGCAAGTTAGAGTCCAAAACAAGGGCAAAAGTGTTTGGAAAAGTAGATACGACGGAGACGTATCAGCTCCCCCAAGCTTAAACCATTGCTTGTCCTCAAGCAATTCAGTTGATAAACTGAAAGTGATAAAGACAAACTTTTACAAACTCTGTTTGCTCTTGTTGTTGTAAATATGTAAAGCCAGCATTCAAGTTTTCAGCAAAGATTATGACTAACCACATTCACAATAACGCTTAGGTCTCAAGTTTACTCATATCAATGGCATAATCAACTAGCGAGCAATAATAATAATTCTCGGATAACAACACTTTCTCAAAACAATCATAATATGATATAACAAGATGGTATCTCGCTAGCCCTTTCTCAGACCACAAAACATAAATGCGGAGCACCTTTAAAGATCAAGGACTGACTAGACATTGTAATTTTTGGTAAAAGAGATCCAGTCAAGTCATACTCAATGTAAACTAACAGTAATGAATGCAAATGACAGCGGTGCTCTCCAGCTGGTGCTTTTTAATAAGAGGATGATGACTCAACATGAAAGTAAATAGATAGGCCCTTCACAGAGGGAAGCAGGGATTTGTAGAGGTGCCAGAGCTTGGTTTTGAAATAGAGGTGAATAATATTTTGAGCGATACACTTTCATTGTCAACATAACAACCAAGAGATGGCAATATCTTCCATGCTACACACATTATAGGCGGTTCCCAAATAGAATGGTAAGGTTTATACTCCCCCTCCACCAACAAGCATCAATCAATGGCTTGCTCAAAACAATGAGTGCCTCCAACTAAGAAGAGTCCCAGGGGGAGTTTTGTTTGCAATTATTTTGATTTGATTTGCATAAAGCATGGGACTGGGCATTGATACATCCATTTTGCATCATGCTTTTATATCGATATTTATTGCATTATGGACTGTTATTTCACTTTATGTCACAATACTTATGGCTATTCTCTCTTATTTTACAAGGTTTACATAAGGAGGGAGAAGGCCGGCAGCTGGAATTCTGGGCTGGAAAAGGAGCAAATATTAGAGACCTATTCTACGCAACTCCAAAAGTCCTGAAACTTCACGGAACATCTTAAAATAAATAATGAAAAATCCTCGCCAAAGATGAAGGCCAGGGGGCCCACACCCTGCTCATGAGGGTGGGGGGCGCCCCCCTAGGGCGCACCCCCTACCTCGTGGCCCCCCTGGTGGCTTTTCGACGTCCATCTTCTCCTATATGAAGTCTTTCGATGAGAAAAAAATAAGGAGGAACTTCTTGGGAGCGCTTTTCCTATTATAAGAGTTTGTTCCGGCTTGTCCTTTGCTACAAAGGGATTGGGCCATCTTGCTGCACTTTATTTACTTTTGTTACTTGTTGCTCGTTACAATCTATCTTATCACAAAACTATCTGTTACCACTTATTTCAGTACTTGCAGAGAATACCTTGCTGAAAACCGCTTATCATTTCCTTCTGCTCCTCGTTGGGTTCGACACTCTTACTTATCGAAAGGACTACGATAGATCCCCTATACTTGTGGGTCATCAAGACTCTTTTCTGGCGCCGTTGCCGGGGAGTTTAGCGCCTTTGGTAGGTGGAATTTGGTAAGGAAAAATTTATATAGTGTGCTGAAATTTACTGTTAGTTGCTACTATGGAAAGTAATTCTCTGAGGGGCTTGTTCGGGGTATCTTCACCCCGTCCAGTAGAGCAATGAGTTGCTCCTCAACCTATTGAACCTATAGAAAATGAAACTCCTTTTGAATTTCCTTCGGGTATGATGGAAAAACTGCTAGCTAACCCTTTTACAGGAGATGGAACAAAGCATCCTGATGAGCACTTAATATATGTGGATGAAGTTTGTGGATTATTTAAGCTTGCAGGTATACCCGATGATGTTGCTAAGAAGAAGGTCTTCCCTTTATCTTTGAAGGGAGACACATTGATATGGTATAGGCTATGTGATGATATGAGATCATGGGACTATAAAAGATTGAAGTTGGAATTTCATCAAAAGTACTACCCTATGCATCTTGTTCATCGTGATCGCAATTATATATATAATTTCTGGCTTCGCGAAGGAGAAAGCATCGCTCAAGCTTGGGGGAGGCTTAAATCAATGCTATATTCATGCCCCAATCATGAGCTCGCAAGAGAAATGATTATTCAAAATTTATATGCTCAGCTTTCTGATAACAATCGCACCATGCTCAATACTTCTTGTGCTGGCTCTTTTACGATGAAGACTATTGAATTCAGATGGAATTTATTGGATAGAATTAAACGCAACTCTGAAGATTGGGACCTCGAGGAAGGTAAGGAGTCAGGTATGACACCTAAGTTTGAGTGTGTTAAATCTTTTATGGATACCGATATTTTCCGTAAGTTTAGCACTAAATATGGACTTGACTCTGAGATAGTAGCTTCTTTCTATGGATCTTTTGCTACTTATGTTGATCTCCCTAAGGAGAAGTGGTTTAAATATCATCCTCCCATAGAAGTAAAAGTAGCTGCACCTATTAAAGTTGAAGAAAAGACTGTCACTTATAATGATCCTGTTGTTCCTACTTCTTATATTGAGAAACCACCTTTCCCTGTTAGAATAAAGGATCGTGCTAAAGCTTCAACTATTGTTCGTAAAAGCAATATTAGAACTTATACACCTCCTGAGCAAGTTAAAGTAGAACCTAATATTGCTATTGTTAAAGATCTCTTGTCTGATAATATTGATGGGCATGTTATTCAGTTCGAAGGTGAAACTGCTAGAATTGCTAAACCTTGTGCTAAAGATAAACACAGACCTATGGTAGGCGTGCCTGTTATTTTTGTTAAAATAGGAGATCATTGTTATCATGGCTTATGTGATATGGGTGCAAGTGCTAGTGTTATACCGCATACTTTATACGAAGAAATTAAGAATGAAATTGCACCTGCTGAGTTAGAAGGTATTGATGTCACAATTAAACTTGCCAATAGAGATACTATTTCACCAATTGGAATTGTTAGAGATGTTGAAGTCTTGTGTGGGAAAACTAAATATCCTGCTGATTTTCTTGTTCTTACTTCTCTGCAAGATAGCTGTTGTCCCATTATATTTGGTAGACCCTTCTTAAATACTATCAATGCTACCATTGACTGCACAAAGAATGTTGTTACTATTGGATTGTATGATATGGTTCATGAGTTTAATTTCTCTAAATTTAGTAAACAACATTGTGAGGGAGAATTACCTAGTAAGGATGAAATTATTTGTCTTGCTTCTATTGCCGTACCTCCTAGTGATCCTTTCGAACACTATTTGCTAGACCATGAAAATGATATGTTCATGAATGAAAGAAGGGAAATAGATGAAGTATTCTTTAAACAGGAACCTATTCCGCAACACAATTTGCCTGTTGAAATCTTAGGGGATCCTCCTCCACCCAAGGGTGATCCCGTGTTTGAGCTTAAACCTTTGCCTGATAATCTTAAATATGCTTATCTTGATGAAAAGAAGATATATCCTGTTATTATTAGTGCTAACCTTTCAGAGCATGAAGAAGAAAGATTATTGAAAACTCTGAAGAAGCATCATGCTGCTATTGGATATACTCTTGATGATCTTAAGGGCATTAGTACCACTCTATGTCAACATAAAATAAATTTGGAAGCAGATGCCAAACCAGTTCGTGATCCTCAACGACGTCTGAATCCTAAAATGAAAGAAGTGGTAAGAAAAGAAATACTAAAGCTTCTGGAGGCAGGTATAATCTATCCCGTTGCTGATAGTGAGTGGGTAAGTCCTGTCCATTGTGTCCCTAAGAAGGGAGGTATTACTGTTGTTCCTAATGATAAAGATGAATTGAGTCCACAAAGAATTATCACAGGTTATAGGATGGTAATTGATTTCCACAAATTAAATAAAGCTACTAATAAAGATCATTACCCCTTACCTTTTATTGATCAAATGCTAGAAAGATTATGCAAACATACACACTATTGCTTTCTAGATGGTTATTCTAGTTTGTCTCAAATACCTGTGTCGGCTAGAGATCAATTAAAGACTACTTTTACATGCCCTTTTGGTACTTTTTCTTATAGATGTATGCCTTTTGGTTTATGTAATGCACCTGCTACCTTTCAAAGATGCATGATGGCTATATTCTCTGACTTTTGTGAAAATATTTGTGAGGTTTTCATGGACGACTTTTCCGTCTATGGTTCCTCACTTTTGATGATTACTTGAGCAATCTTGATCGAGTTTTGCAGAGATGTGAAGAAACTAACCTTGTCTTGAATTGGGAAAAGTGCCACTTTATGGTTAATGAAGGTATTGTCTTGGGGCACAAAGTTTCTGAAAGAGGTATTGAAGTTGATAAAGCCAAGGTTGATGCTATTGAAAAGATGCCATGTCCCAAGGACATTAAAGGTATAAGAAGTTTCCTTGGTCACGCCGGATTTTACAGGAGGTTCATTAAGGACTTCTCAAAAATTTCTCGGCCTCTGACTAATTTATTGCAAAAAGATATACCATTTGTCTTTGATGATGATTGTGTAGAAGCATTTGAAATACTTAAGAAAGCATTCACTGCACCTGTTGTTCAGCCACCTAATTGGAACCTACCCTATGAAAGGGAGCTGAGAACCCCATTGCAGACAACTTGTCTAGGTTAGAAAATATTCTTGATGACCCACTACCTATTAATGATAGCTTTCCTGATGAACAATTTAATGTTATAAGTACTTCTCGTAGTACTCCATGGTATGCTAATTATATTGTTGCTAAGTTTATACCACCTAGCTTCACATACCAGCAAAAGAAAAAGTTTTTCTATGATTTAAGACATTACTTTTGGGATGACCCACATCTTTATAAAGAAGGAGTAGATGATGTTATTAGACGTTGTGTACCTGAGCATGAATAGGAACAGATCCTACGCAAGTGTCATTCTGAGGCTTATGGAGGACACCACGCTAGAGATAGAACTGCACATAAGGTATTGCAATCTAGTTTTTATTGGCCTACTCTCTTCAAGGATGCCCGTAAGTTTGTCTTGTCTTGTGATGAATGTCAAAGAATTGGTAATATTAGTAGACGTCAAGAAATGCCTATGACTTATTCTCTTGTTATAGGACCATTTGATGTTTGGGGCTTTGAATATATGGGACCTTTTCCTGCCTCTAATGGATACACACATATTTTAGTTGCTGTTGATTACGTTACTAAGTGGGTAGAAGCTATTCCAACTAGTAGTGCTGATCATAACACTTCTATTAAAATGCTTAAGGAAGTTATTTTCCCGAGGTTTGGAGTCCCTAGATATTTAATGACTGATGGTGGTTCATGCTACGTCTTGAGCTTGCGTTGGTTTTCCCCGAAGAGGAAGGGATGGTGCAGCAGAGTAGCGTAAGTATTTCCCTCAGTTTTTGAGAACCAAGGTATCAATCTAGTAGGAGGCCACGCTCAAGTCCCTCGTACCTGCACAAAATGATAGCTACTCGCAACCAACGCGATTAGGGGTTGTCAATCCCTTCACGGTCACTTACGAGAGTGAGATCTGATAGATATAATATTTTTGGTATTTTTGGTATAAAGATGCAAAGTAAAAAAGTAAAGGCAAAGTAAAAAAGAAAAGAAAGATTAAAGTAATGGAGATTGATATGATGAGAATAGACCCGGGGGCCATAGGTTTCACTAGTGGCTTCTCTCAAGAGCATAAGTATTCTACGGTGGGTGAACAAATTACTGTTGAGCAATTGACAGAATTGAGCATAGTTATGAGAATATCTAGGCATGATCATGTATAACTGTTGGGGAACGTAGTAATTTCAAAAAATTTCCTACGCACACGCAAGATCATGGTGATGCATAGCAACAAGGGGAGAGTCTGATCTACGTACCCTTGTAGATCGCAACGGAAGCGTTGACACAACATAGAGGAAGTAGTCGTACGTCTTCTTCCCGATCCGACCGATCCAAGCACCGTTACTCCGGCACCTCCGAGTTCTTAGCACACGTTCAGCTCGATGACAATCCTCGGGCTCCGATCCAGCAAAGCGTCGAGGAAGAGTTCCGTTAGCATGACGGCGTGGTGACGATCTTGATGTACTACCGACGCAGGGCTTCGCCTAAGCACTACAACGGTATGATCGAGGTGGAATTTGGTGGCAGGGGGCACCGCACACGGCTAAGGAACGATCTCAATGATCAACTTGTGTGTCTAGAGGTGCCCCCTGCCCCCGTATATAAAGGTTGCCAGGGGGAGGGCTGGCCGGCCAAGCTATGGAGGCGCAGGAGGAGTCCTACTCCTACCGGGAGTAGGACTCCCCCCCAATCCTATTCCTAATAGGACTCCCAAGTGGAAAGAGAGGGAGAGAGGTGGCCGGCCACCTCTCCTAGTCCTAATAGGACTAGGGGAGGGGGGAGGCGCGCAGCCCACCTTGGGCTGCCCCTTTCACCTTTCCACTAAGGCCCAATAAGGCCCATTTGGTTCCCGGGGGGTTCCGGTAACCTCCCGGTACTCCGGTAAAATCCCGATTTCACCCGGAACACTTATGATGTCCAAACATAGGCTTCTAATATATCAATCTTTATGTATCGACCATTTCGAGACTCCTCGTCATGTCCGTGATCACATCCAGGACTCCGAACAACCTTCGGTACATCAAAATGCATAAACTCATAATAACTGTCATCGTAACGTTAAGCGTGCGGACCCTACGGTTCGAGAACAATGTAGACATGACCGAGACACGTCTCCGGTCAATAACCAATAGCGGGACCTGGATGCCCATATTGGCTCCTACATATTCTACGAAGATCTTTATCGGTCAGACCGCATAACAACATATGTTGTTCCCTTTGTCATCGGTATGTTACTTGCCCGAGATTCGATCGTCGGTATCCAATACCTAGTTCAATCTCGTTACCGGCAAGTCTCTTTACTCGTTCCGTAATACATCATCCCACGACTAACTCATTAGTTGCAATGCTTGCAAGGCTTAAGTGATGTGCATTACCGAGAGGGCCCAGAGATACCTCTCCGACAATCGGAGTGACAAATCCTAATCTCGAAATACGCCAACCCAACATCTACCTTTGGAGACACCCATAATGCTCCTTTATAATCACCCAGTTACGTTGTGACGTTTGGTAGCACCCAAAGTGTTCCTCCGGCAAACGGGAGTTGCATAATCTCATAGTCATAGGAACATGTATAAGTCATGAAGAAAGCAATAGCAACATACTAAACGATCGGGTGCTAAGCTAATGGAATGTGTCATGTCAATCAGATCATTCAACCAATGATGTGACCTCGTTAATCAAATAACAACACCTTGTTCATGGTTAGGAAACATAACCATCTTTGATTAACGAGCTAGTCAAGTAGAGGCATACTAGTGACACTAAGTTTGTCTATGTATTCACACATGCATTATGTTTCTGGTTAATACAATTCTAGCATGAATAACAAACATTTATCATGATATAAGGAAATAAATAATAACTTTATTATTGCCTCTAGGGCATATTTCCTTCAATAACCGCTATCTAGCATGCATCTAGATTATTAAGTTAAAAACAGAGTAATGCCTTAAGCAAGATGACATGATGTAGAGAGATAAATTCATGCAATATGAAATAAACCCCATCTTGTTATCCTCGATGGCAACGATACAATACGTGCCTTGCTGCCCCTTCTGCCACTGGGTAAGGACACCGCAAGATCGAACCCAAAGCTAAGCACTTCTCCCATGGCAAGAACTACCAATCTAGTTGGCCAAACCAAACGGATAATTAGAAGAGACTTGCAAAGATAACCAATCATACATAAAAGAATTCAGAGAAGATTCAAATATTATTCATAGATAGACTTGATCATAAACCCACAATTCATCGGTCTCAACAAACACACCGCAAAAAGAAGATTACATCGAATAGATCTCCACAAGAGAGGGGGAGAACTTTGTATTGAGATTTAAAGAGAGAGAAGAAGCCATCTAGCTACTAACTATGGACCCAAAGGTCTGAGGTAAACTACTTGTTGGAAATATGCCCTAGAGGCAATAATAAATTGATTATTATTATATATTTCCTTGTTCATGATAATCATTTATTATCCATGATAGAATTGTATTGATAGGAATCTCAGATACATGTGTGGATACATAGACAACACCATGTCCCTAGTAAGCCTCTAATTGACTAGCTCGTTGATCAATAGATGGTCACGGTTTCTTGACCATGGACATTGGATGTCGTTGATAACGGGATCACATCATTGGGAGAATGATGTGATGGACAAGACCCAATCCTAAGCATAGCACTAGATCGTGTAGTTCGTATGCTAAAGCTTTTCTAATGTCAAGTATCATTTCCTTAGACCATGAGATTGTGCAACTCCCGGATACCGTAGGAATGCTTTGGGTGTGCCAAACGTCACAACGTAACTGGGTGACTATAAAGGTGCACTACGGGTATCTCTGAAAGTGTCTGTTGGGTTGGCACGAATCGAGACTGGGATTTGTCACTCCGTGTGACGGAGAGGTATCTCTGGGCCCACTCGGTAGGACATCATCGTAATGTGCACAATGTGATCAAGGAGTTGATCACGGGATGATGTGTTACGGAACGAGTAAAGAGACTTGCCGGTAACGAGATTGAATAAGGTATTGGGATACCGACGATCAAATCTCGGGCAAGTAACATACCGACAGACAAAGGGAATTGTATACGGGATTGATTAAGTCCTTGACATCGTGGTTCATCCGATGAGATCATCGAGGAGCATGTGGGAGCCAACATGGGTATCCAGATCCCGCTGTTGGTTATTGACTGGAGAACGTCTCGGTCATGTCTGCATGTCTCCCGAACCCGTAGGGTCTACACACTTAAGGTTCGGTGACGCTAGGGTTATAGAGATATTAGTATGCGGTAACCCGAAAGTTGTTCGGAGTCCCGGATGAGATCCCGGATGTCACGAGGAGTTCCGGAATGGTCTGGAGGTAAAGAATTATATATAGGAAGTGCTATTTCGGCCATCGGGACAAGTTTCGGGGTCACTGGTATTGTACCTGGACCACCGGAAGGGTCCCGGGGGTCCACCGGGTGGGGCCACCTGCCCCGGGGGGCCACATGGGCTGTAGGGGTGTGCGCCTTGGCCTATATGGGCCAAGGGCACCAGCCCCAAGAGTGTGACGCCCGGATAATTAAGCTACGGTGATCCCACGCTAATGGTGCCACGTCACCATGGTACTGTTGCTAATCTCGATTTAGTTCGAAACCGATTCGAATTCAATTTCAAAATCTAACAAACAATAAAAGTTTTCAAATATTAAAACTAAAATGTTTAGTGTGAGTGAAATAATGCACAGGTAATTATGGTGTAGAAATCACACTTTTATAAAATGTTTGAATACTTAAACGTGAACAAAAGAGTAGCTAAACAATTATTTGAATGCCTTTGGTATTTTGTAAAATGCTAAACTATTTTAATTCAGGGTAAAAGTTTTTTTTGTGACATTGGATTGTGTTGAAACACTAACTTAGGAATTTGTTTTGTGATTTATAAAAAAAGAATACCAGAATAAAATAAAAACAAAAAAAGAAGTAAATAGATAACAGAACAAACAAAAAAAGGGAAAAGAACCCCCCCCGATGGGCCTCGGCACAGCTGGCCACTGGGCAAGCCAGGCCGGCCCAGCCGGCGCCCCCATAACCCCGGAAACCCTAGCATGGACCGCACTACCCCCACTCCTCCCGTTTGATCCCATCCTCCCTCCTCGCGCCGCCAGGAGGAGACACAGAGAGGAGCGAGAACCCCCGCAGTCCCCCGCACGCGCCCTTGCCTCGGGCCACGTCGCCGGCGCCCGACGCCCTCCCTCCCCTATGGCCGCGTTCCCCGCCCGCGTTGGCCGCACCGGCTCGCTGGCAACCGCCCATCGCCGCCTCTCCACATCCAAGAGCTCTCCAGGGATCATCTTCATCGACCGCAACCACCGGACCTAGCCGGGAGGCCACATCGTCGTCGCCTTCTTCGTTTCTCCCCCGACTGGATCCGCCATGGCTGACCGGCGATCTGCATCGCCCTGAACCGCTCCGGCTCCACCGAGTCCCCCACGAGCTTCAATGTGAGCTCCCACCTGCTTCCCCTCTCTCTCGCGTGAATCAACCACAGAGGCATCGTCCCCTGCGAGCCCCAAAGCTGTCGTCCGCCATGGCCGATGAATGCATCGCCGTGCCGTCGCTCCCCGCTGCCCCCGCGCATCCCCTGCCGCTCACCGGCTCCTGTCCGCTGCGCCTGGCAGCGCCCGCCTGGGCCGCCCCTTGCCACGCCCAGCCCCTCACCGCTTCCGCCCTGGAGCCCCCTTTGCTCGCCGTGGCCTACACCTCTGCCGGCCCCGCCTCGCTATGTCGCCATGCTCCCGTGGCCTCGACCCGTCGCCCTTGGTTGGGCTCGGCCCCGAGCGGGTGGCGCCCGCCACCGCTAACTCAGCGCCCGTTAACCGCCCCCTGTGCCTATGACAGATGGGCCCCACGCCCAGAACATTTTCAAAAAAAATATATATATTAAAAATTAAATAATCAATTAATTAACTAAATAATTAACTTAATTAATTATGTTTAAATTAATTAATTAAATTTACTTAACCTAATTAATTGTAGTTAATAAACCTAATCATTTTGGTTAGACTAACTAAACCTGATTAGTTAGTCTTAGTGAATGACATGCGGGTCCCACACGTCAGTTAACCCAGTCAACGCTGTGTTGACTGCTGACATCATGCTAACGTCATCATGACGTCAGTAGACACATTCTGGATAATGTTGATTAAATTAATTAAATAAATCGTAAAAATGATTTAAATCTTTTAAAATTAATATAAAATAAACCGTAGCTCAGATGAAAATACTTTCTACATGAAAGTTGCTCAGAACGACGAGACGATTACGGATACGCAACCCGTTCGTCCGCCACACCCCCTAACCTATCGAACACGTAACTTTCCCACTCCGGCTCCTCTGCCCGAAAACGCGAAACACCGGGGATACTTTCCCGGACGTTTTCCCCCTTCGCCGGTATCACCTATCCCTGCGTTAGATCACATCTAGCACCATGTTTTTCATGTTATGATTTGATTGCTCTGTTATTTATTGTGTTCCCCCTCCGTTACTTCTTTCCGGTAGACTACGAGACCGACGCCGCTGCTACCCAGTACGACTACGGTGTTGACGACCCCTCTCTCTTGCCAGAGCAACCAGGCAAGCCCCCCCTTTGATCACCAGATATCGCCTACTCTTCTCTATACTGCTTGCATTAGAATAGTGTAGCATGTTACTGCTTTCCGTTATTCCTATCCTGATGCATAGCCTGTCCTTGCTACTACTGTTGTTATTCTTACCGCTATCCTATTGCTTAGTATAGGATGCTAGTGTTCCATCAGTGGCCCTACACTCTTGTCCGTCTGCCATGCTATACTACTGGGCCGTGATCACTTCGGGAGGTGATCACGGGCATATACTATATACTCTACATTGATACATTACCTGTGATACTGTTCGGACATGGGGGCTGAAGGGGCAGGTGGCTCCATCCCGGTAGAGGTGGGCCTGGGTTCCCGACGGCCCCCGACTGTTACTTTGTGGCGAAGCGACAGGGCAGGTTCCGACCACCTAGGAGAGAGGTGGGCCTGGCCCTGGTCGGCGTTTGCGGATACTTAACACGCTTAACAAGATCTGGGTATTTGATCTGAGTCTGGCCATTTGGTCTATACGCACTAACCATCTACGCGGGAGTAGTTATGGGTATCCCTACGTCGTGGTATCAGCCGAAGCCTTCGTGACGTCAGCGACTGAGTGGCGCGCGCCGGATTGGACCGTAAGCCTGCTCTTGTATTAAGGGGGCTAGTTCTGCTTCCGGCCGCGTTCGCAACGTGTAGGTGTGCAAAGGGCGATGGGCCCAGACCCCTGCGCCATAGGATTTAGACCGGCGTGCTGACCTCTCTGTTGGGCCTAGGTAGGGATGCGACGTGTTGATCTTCCGAGGCCGGGCATGACCCAGAAAAGTGTGTCCGGCCAAATGGGATCGAGCGCGTTGGGGTATGTGGTGCACCCCTGCAGGGAAGTTTATCTATTCGAATAGCCGTGTCCCTCGGTAAAAGGACGACCCGGAGTTGTACCTTGACCTTATGACAACTAGAACCAGATACTTAATAAAACACACCCTTCCAAGTGCCAGATATAACCCGGTGATCGCTCTCTAACAGGGCGACGAGGAGAGGATCATCGGGTAGGATTATGCTATACGATGCTACTTGGAGGACTTCAGTCTACCCTCTTCTACATGCTGCAAGACGAAGGCTTCCAGAAGCGTAGTCTTCGACAGGATTAGTCATCCCCCTCTTATTCTGGCATTCTGCAGTTCAGTCCACATATGATACCCTTATTCCATTTGATACCAATGCATGCATATGTAGTGTAGCTCCTTGCTTGCGAGTACTTTGGATGAGTACTCACGGTTGCCTTCTCCCTCCTTTCCCCCTATCCCTTCTACCTGGTTGTCGCAACCAGATGTTGGAGCCCAGGATCCAGACGCCACCGTCGACGACGACTCCTACTACACTGTAGGTGCCTACTACTACGTGCTGCCCGCTGATGACGACCAGGAGTAGTTAGGAGGATCCCAGGCAGGAGGCCTGCGCCCCTTTCGATCTGTATCCCTGTTTGTGCTAGCCTTCTTAAGGCAAACTTGTTTAACTTATGTCTGTACTCAGATATTGTTGCTTCCGCTGACTCGTCTATGATCGAGCTCTTGTATTCGAGCCTTCGAGGCCCCTGGCTTGTAATATGATGCTTGTATGACTTATTTTATTTGTAGAGTTGTGTTGTGATATCTTCCCGTGAGTCCCTGATCTTGATCGTGCACGTTTGCGTGTATGATTAGTGTACGATTAAATCGGGGGCGTCACAAAGAGGCCCATGCGCCAAGAGATAAGGAAAGGAAGAGTCCTAAAGGGGGAAGGCACCTCCTAGGTGCCTTGGGGAGGAGGGACTCCTCCCTAGCCGCACCCTTCCTTGGAGGAAGGGCCAAGGCTGCGCCCCCCCTCTCCCTTGGCCCTATATATAGTGGGGGGGGGGGGAGGGTAGCCCGATCTTAGCCCTGGCGCCTCCCTCTCCCTCCCGTGACACATCTCCCTCCTCCCGCAGCGCTTGGCGAAGCCCTGTTGGAATCCCGCTACTTCCACCACCACGCCGTCGTGCTGCTGGATCTCCATCAACCTCTCCTTCCCCCTTGCTGGATCACGAAGGAGGAGACGTCGCTGCTCCGTACGTGTGTTGAACGCGGAGGTGCCGTCCGTTCGGCGCTAGGATCATTGGTGATTTGGATGACGACGAGTACGACTCCATCAACCCCGTTCTCTTGAACGCTTCCGCGCGCGATCTATAAGGGTATGTAGATCTACTCCTCCCTCATTGCTAGATGACTCCATAGATTGATCTTGGTGACACGTAGGAAGATTTTATTCCGTTTGGACTCCGTTTGATATTCCGTTTCTTCGAAACACTGAAATAGGCAAAAACAGCAATTATGGGCTGGGCCTCCGGTTAATAGGTTGGTCCCAAAAATAATATAAAAGTGGAAAATAAAGCCCAATATAGTCCAAAACAGTAGATAATATAGCATGGAGCAATCAAAAATTATAGATACGTTGGAGACGTATCAGGCATCCCCAAGCTTAATTCCTGCTCGTCCTCGAGTAGGTAAATGATAAAAAGAGAATTTTTGATGCGGAGTGCTACTTGGCATAATTTAAATGCAAATATTCTTAATTGTGGTATGAATATTCAGATTAGAAAGATTCAAGACAAAAGTTTATATTGACATAAAAATAATAATACTTCAGGCATACTAATAAAGCAATTATGTCTTCTCAAAATAACATGGCCAAAGAAAGTTATCCCTACAAAGTCATATAGTCTGGCTATGCTCCATCTTCACCACACAAAGTATTTAATTCATGCACAACCCCGATGACAAGCGAAGCAATTGTTTCATACTCTAACTTTTTGGATCTTCACGCAATACATGAGCGTGAGCCATGGATATAGCACTATAGGTGGAATAGAATGGTGGTTGTGGAGAAGAAAAAAAGGAGAAGATAGTCTCACATCAACTAGGCATATCAACAGGCTATGGAGATGCCCATCAATAGATATCAATGTGAGTGAGTAGGGATTGCCATGCAACGGATGCGCTAGAGCTATAAGTATATGAAAGCTCAAAAAGAAACTAAGTGGGTGTGCATCCAACTTGCTTGCTCATGAAGACCTAGGGCAATTTGAGGAAGCCCATCATTGGAATATACAAGCGAAGTTCTATAATGAAAAATTCCCACTAGTATATGAAAGTGATAACATGAGAGACTCTCTACTATGAAGATCATGGTGATACTTCGAAGCACAAGTGTGGTAAAAGGATAGTAACATTGTCCCTTCTCTCATTTTCTCTCATCATATTTTATTTGGGCCTTTTCTCTTTTTTATGGCCTCTTTTTATTTGGGCTTCTTTGGCCTCCTTTTTTCTCGTCCGGAGTCTCATCCCGACTTATGGGGGAATCATAGTCTCCATCATTCTTTCCTCACTGGGACAATGCTCTAATAATGATGATCATCACACTTTTATTTTTCTTACAACTCAATACTTAGAACAAAATATGACTCTATATGAATGCCTCCGGCGGTGTACCGGGATATGCAATATGACAATGATGAATGTGTCATGATGAACTAGATGGTGGAAAGTTGCATGGCAATATATCTCGGAATGGCTATGGGAATGCCATAATAGGTAGGTATGGTGGCTGTTTTGAGGAAGGTATATTGTATGTGTATGATACCGGCAAAAGGTGCGCGGTATTAGAGAGGCTAGCAACTCATATACTTATTGCAAAAATGTAGAAGTTATCAAAGAAAAGTATTAAGCGCAAGCTCCTAGGGGGATCGATTGGTAGGAAAAGACCATCGCTCATCCCCGACCGCCACT
This sequence comes from Triticum monococcum, assembly GCA_034509565.1. Lineage (NCBI taxonomy): Eukaryota > Viridiplantae > Streptophyta > Magnoliopsida > Poales > Poaceae > Triticum > Triticum monococcum. The sequence goes on along the minus strand of CM067846.1, from coordinate 53,645,162 downwards.
CATAAGGAAGACAATCAATAAATAAATCATGCTCCGACTTCATCACATAACGGTTCACCATACGTGCATGCTACGGGAATCACAAACTTTAACACAAGTATTCTTTAAATTCACAACTACTCAACTAGCATGACTTTAATATTATCACCTCCATACCTCAAAACAATTATCATGCTTCAATCTTTTCTTAGTATTCAACACACTCAAAAGAAAGGTTCACAAATCGTGAATACCAAGCATATTATTATTAAGCAAATTACCATGCTATTAAGAGACTCTCAAAATAATTTAAGTGAAGCATGAGAGATCAATAGTTTCTTTAAAACAAATCCACCACCGTGCTCTAAAAGATCTAAGTGAAGCACATAGAGCAAAATTATAACGCTCAAAAGATATAAGTGAAGCACATAGAGCAAAACTACTTAGCTCAAAAGATATAAGCGAAGCACATAGAGTATTCTATCAAATTTTAATTCATGTATGGCTCTCTCAAAAGGTGTGTACAGTAAGGATGATTGTGGCATACTAAGACACAAAGACACAAATAATACAAGACGCTCCAAGCAAAACGCATATCATGTTGGTGAATAAAAATATAGCTCCAAGTAAATTACCGATGGAAGTGGACGAAAGAGGGGATGCCTTCCGGGGCATCCCCAAGCTTTGAATTCTTGGTGTCCTTGGATTATCTTGAGGGTGCCATGGGCATCCCCAAGCTTAGGCTCTTGCCACTCCTTGTTCCATGATCCATCAAAAGAATTCACCCAAAACTTGAAAACTTCACAACACAAAACTCAAAATAGAAAACTCATGAGCTCCGTTAGCGAAAGAAAACAAAAGACCACTTCAAGGTACTGTAATGAACTCATTCTTTATTTATATTGGTGTTAAACCTACTTTATTCCAACTTCTCTATGGATTATAAACTATTTTACTAGCCATAGATTCATCAAAATAAGCAAACAACACACGAAAAACAGAGTCTGTCAAAAACAGAACAGTCTGTAGTAATCTGTAGCTAGCGCAACATCTGGAACACCAAAAATTCTAAAATAAATTGCTGGACGTGAGTAATTTATCTATTAATCATCTGCAAAACGAATTAACTAAATAGCACTCTTCAAATAAAAATGAAAGCAGTTCTCGTGGGCGCTAAAGTTTCTGTTTTTTACAGAAAGTTCAACAAGACTTTCCCCAAGTCTTCCCAAGGGTTCTACTTGGCACAAACACTAATTAAACACAAAAAACACAACCAAAACAGAGGCTAAATAATTTATTTATTACTAAGAAGGAGCAAAAAGTAAGGAATAAAAATAAAATTGGGTTGCCTCCCAACAAGCGCTATCGTTTAACGCCCCTAGCTAGGCATAAAAGCGAGGATAGATCTAGGTATTGGCATCTTTGGTAGGCAATCCATAAGTGGCTCTCATGATAGTTTCATATGGTAATTTTATTTTCTTTCTTGGAAAGTGTTCCATGCCCTTTTTTAACAGAAATTGAAATCTAATATTCCCTTCCTTCATATCAATAATCGCACCAACCATTCTAAGGAAAGGTCTACCAAGAATAATAGGGCAAGAAGGATTGCAATCTATATCAAGAACAATGAAATCTATGGGCACATAATTCCTATTTGCAACAATAAGAACATCATTAATCCTTCCCATAGGTTTCTTAATAGCGGAATCCGCAAGATGCAAGTTTAGAGAGCAATCATCAGAATTACAGAAATCTAGCAAATCACACAAAGTCTTGGGAATAATAGAGACACTAGCACCCAAATCACACAAAGAATAAAAATCATGATCTTTAATTTTAATTTTAATAGTTGGTTCCCACTCATCATAGAGTTTTCTAGGGATATAAACTTTCAACTCAAGTTTTTCTTCATAAGATTGCATCAAGGCATCAACAATATGTTCGGTGAAGGCTTTATTTCGACTATAAGCATGTGGAGAATTTAGCACGGATTGCAACAAGGAAATACAATCAATTAAAGAGCAACTTTCATAATTAAATTCCTTGAAATCCAATATAGTGGGTTTAGCAACATCTAGATTTTTATTTCTTTCAATCCCACTTTCATCAATTTCATCATTAAGATCTAAATACTCCAAATTTTTAGAACGCCTTCTAGGTAAAGGAAGATCATATTCAGTTTCATCAAGATTCATATTGCAAAACAAGAATTTAATAGGGGACACATCAATAACTTTTAGATCTTCATCTTGATTTTCATAGGAATTGGCAGAACGCGCTTTAATAAAGGCATCTTTGGAAGCACGCATCCTAGCGGTTCTTTCTTTGCACTCATCAATAGATATTCTCATGGATTTGAGAGACTCATTGATATCATGCTTAGGAGGAATAGATCTAATCTTTAAAGAATCAATCTCAAGAGAAATTCTATCAATGTTTCTAGCCAAATCATCAACTTTCAGCAATTTCTCCTCAAGCAAAGCATTAAAATTCTTTTGTGAATTCATAAACTCTTTAACACTACTCTCAAATTCAGAGGGCATCTTATTATAATTTCCATAAGAGTTGTTGTAGGAATTCCCATAATTATTAGAAGGATTACTAGGATATGGCCTAGGACTAAAATTCCCTCTATAAGCATTGTTACCAAAATTATTCCTACCAGCAAAATTCAAATCCATAGATTCATTGTTATTCTCAATCAAAGTAGACAAAGGAATATCATTAGGATCAGAAGAAACACTCTTAGTAGCAAATAATTTCATAAGTTCATCCATCTTTCCACTCAACACATTGATTTCTTCTATCGCATGCACTTTTTTATTAGAAGATCTTTCAGTATGCCATTGAGAATAATTAACCATAATATTATCTAGGAGTTTAGTAGCATCTCCTAAAGTGATTTCCATAAAAGTGCCTCCCGCGGCCGAATCTAAAAGATTTCTAGAAGAAAAATTCAATCCAGCATAAAAAAATTTATGATCATCCATAAATTCAAACCATGAGTAGGGCAATTACGTGTCATTAATATCATTCTCTCCCAAGCTTTGTGCAACATGTTCATGATCAAGTTGTTTAAAGTTCATAATATCATTTCTAAGAGAGATGATCTTAGCGGGAGGAAAATACTTAGAGATAAAAGCATCTTTGCACTTGTTCCATGAATCAATACTATTCTTAGGCAAAGACGAAAACCAAGCTTTAGCATGATCTCTAAGCGAAAAAGGAAATAGCTTCAATTTAACGACATCATTATTGACATCTTATTTCTTTTGCATATCACATAAATCAAGGAAGCTATTCAGATGAGTAGCGGCATCTTCACTAGGAAGGCCGACGAATTGATATTTCATAACAAGATTCAACAAAGCAGTATTAATTTCACAAGATTCAGCATCGGTGAGAGGAGCAATCGGAGTGCTAAGGAAATCATTATTATTGGTATTGGTGAAGTCACACAATTTGGTAGTATCTTGAGCCATCGCGACAAACAAGCAATCTAACACACGAGCAAACAAAAGCAAACGGGCAAAAAGAGGCAAATAGAGAGGGAGGATAGAGAGAGAGGGCGAATAAAATGGCAAGGGTGAATTGGGGGGAGAGGAAAACGAGAGGCAAATGGCAAATAATGTAATGCGAGAGATAGGGATTGTGATGGGTACTTGGTATGTTGACTTTTTGCGTAGACTCCCCGGCAACGGCGCCAGAAATCCTTCTTGCTACGTCTTAAGCTTGCGTTGGTTTTCCCCGAAGAGGAAGGGATGATGCAGCAGAGTAGCGTAAGTATTTCCCTCAGTTTTTGAGAACCAAGGTATCAATCCAGTAGGAGGCCACGCTCAAGTCCCTCGTACCTGCACAAAATGATAGCTACTCGCAACCAACGCGATTAGGGGTTGTCAATCCCTTCACGGTCATTTACGAGAGTGAGACCTGATAGATATAATATTTTTGGTATTAAGATGCAAAGTAAAAAGTAAAGGCAAAGTAAAAAAGCAAAGCAAGATTAAAGTAATGGAGATTGATATGATGAGAATAGACCCGGGGGCCATAGGTTTCACTAGTGGCTTCTCTCAAGAGCATAAGTATTCTACGGTGGGTGAACAAATTACTGTTGAGCAATTGACAGAATTGAGCATAGTTATGAGAATATCTAGGCATGATCATGTATATAGGCATCACGTCCGTGACAAGTAGATCAAAACGATTCTGCATCTACTACTATTACTCCACTCATCGACCGCTATCCAACATGCATCTAGAGTATTAAGTTAAAAACAGAGTAACGCCTTAAGCAAGATGACATGATGTAGAGAGATAAATTCATGCAATATGAAATAAACCCCATCTTGTTATCCTCGATCGCAATGATACAATATGTGCCTTGCTGCCCCTTCTGTCACTGGGTAAGGACACCGCAAGATCGAACCCAAAGCTAAGCACTTCTCCCATGGCAAGAACCACCAATCTAGTTGGCCAAACCAAACGGATAATTTGAAGAGACTTGCAAAGATAACCAATCATACATAAAAGAATTTAGAGAAGATTCAAATATTATTCGTAGATAAACTTGATCATAAACCCACAATTCATCGGTCTCAACAAACACACCACAAAAAGTAGATTACATCAAATAGATCTCCACAAGAGAGGGGGAGAACTTTGTATTGAGATTCAAAGAGAGAGAAGAAGTCATCTAGCTACTAACTATGGAACCGAAGGTCTGAGGTGAACTACTCACACTTCATCGAAGAGGCTAGGATGATGTAGAAGCCCTCCGTGATGACGGCCCTCTTCCGGTGGAGCTCCGGAACAGGCCCCAAGATGGGATCTCATGGATACAGAAAGTTGCGGCGGTGGAATTAGGTTTTTGGCTCCTGTTCTGATCGTTTGGGGTACGTGTGTATATATAGGAGGAAGAAGTACGCCGGAGGAGCAACGAGGGGCCCACGAGGCAGGGGGCGTGCCCTAGGGGGGCGCCCCCCATCGTCTTGACCGCCTCTTTTGTTCCTTGGAGCAGGGACCAAGTCTCCTGGATCACGTTCGGTGAGAAAATCACGTTCCCAAAGATTTTATTCCGTTTGGACTCCGTTTGATATTCCGTTTCTTCGAAACACTGAAATAGGCAAAAAAAAACAATTCTGGGCTGGGCCTCCGGTTAATAGGTTAGTCCCAAAAATAATATAATAGTGGAAAATAAAGCCCAATATAGTCCAAAACAGTAGATAATATAGCATGGAGCAATCAAAAATTATAGATACATTGGAGACGTATCAGTTCACACTTTATTCATGGTGCTTTCCGTAAAATGCTTGCTAAATATGATGTTAGTCATAGAATTGCATCTCCTTATCACCCTCAGTCTAGTGGTCAAGTAGAGTTGAGTAATAGAGAACTAAAATTAATTTTGCAAAAGACTGTTAACAGGTCTAGAAAGAATTGGTCCAAGAAACTTGATGGTGCATTATGGGCTTATAGAACTGCATATAAAAATCCTATGGGTATGTCTCCGTATAAAATGGTTTATGGAAAAGCATGTCACTTACCTCTCGAACTAGAACATAAGGCATATTGGGCTATTAAAGAGCTTAACTATGATCTTAAACTTTCCGGTGAGAAGAGATTATTTGATATTAGCTCACTTGATGAATGGAGAGCCCAAGCTTATGAAAATGCCAAGTTGTTTAAAGAAAAAGTTAAAAGATGGCATGACAAAAGGATACAAAAGCGTGAGTTTAATATAGGTGATTATGTATTGCTATACAACTCTCGTTTAAGATTTTTTGCAGGCAAACTTCTCTCTAAATGGGAAGGCCCCTATGTTATCAAAGAGGTCTATCATTCCGGTGCCATAAAAATCAACAACTTCGAGGGCACAAATCCGAAGGTGGTGAACGGTCAAAGAATCAAACATTATATCTCAGGTAATCCCATAAATGTTGAAACCAATATTATTGAAACCGTAACCCCGGAGTAATACATAAGGGACACTTTTCGGAGCGTTTTGGACCCTGAAAAGGAATAGGTATGTGGTACGGTAAGTAAACCGACTCCAAAACAATTTTTAAGGTAATATTTCTCCGTTTTGGAATATTTAGAAAAATAGAAAAATAAGAAGCAGTCCGGGAAGGACACGAGGGCCCCATGAGGGTGGTGGGCGCGCCCTACCCCCTGGGCGCGCCCCCCTACCTCGTGAGCACCCCGTGTGCCTTCCGGACTCTGTTTTCTTGCACGATACGCATTTTGGTCTGTAAAAATTCATTATATAATCTCCCGGGGGTTTTGACTCCCGTATCATGCAAAAATCTTTTGTTCTTGTTTCGAGCTGTTTTCTGTCAGGGTTTTCCATGCTAGGCATCATGTCGTCTCCCTCCTCCAACAATGGTGACAACGATTCTTGGCTAATGAAGATAGATCTAAAGAGGGAAGAACCCACGAGGATCAACAAGGATCAAAGGCTCAAGATGGCCACGGAGGATCAAGCTCCAGCAGCAAAAGACACCCTCCAACTTGATCATAACCTTCTGACCCCAACTAAGATCGAAGCTTTCAAGATGATTGAGTTAGCTCATATACAAAACAAGTATCTCACACAAGAAAATATTTTGTTGAAGGAGCATATTGTTGCACTCAAGGGCATTATTCGCAAGCTGGAGGACCTCTTACGCTCGATGAGTGATTATCCGTCACCTCCACCTTCTTCACCAACCAAGGAGATATAATCACATGGGTATGGGCACTCCCCCTTGGCAACTGCCAAGCTTGGGGGAGGTGCCCCGGTATCGTATCACAATCACAACTCCTATCTTTACCGTTTTTCTTAGTTCGATCCTATTAGTAGTATCTTGATCTAGTAGAATAAAGTTTATGGCATGATCTAGTTTTGAGTTTGCTTTATGATCTCTCTTTGTAATCGAGTCCGTGAGCTATATATAATAAAGATTAGTGTTGAGTCAAGGGCTTGATTATTTTGCCATGATCTTGGGTGAATAAAAGAAAAGAGAAAAGAATAAAAAGAAACAAAAAGTTCATATTGACCTTATTGAGAGTAATGACTTCATATAGTAAGAGTATGATGATTAAAAGTTGTCGGGAGTTGGCAGACATAGCTTTGGTCATTGTTGCAATTAATAGGAAGTAATAAGGAAAGAGACATTTTCACATATAGATATATTATCATTGACATCTTTTATGATTGGGAGCACTCATTAAAATATGACATGCCAAAGAGTTGATGTTGGACAAGGAAGACAACGTAATGAGTTATGTCTTTCTTATATCTGAGATAAAGTATGTTGTCATGGATCCTCTAACTTGTTGAGCTTGCCTTTCCCCCTCATGCTAGCCAAATTCTGAGCACCAAGTAGAAATACTACTTGTGCTTCCAAATACCCTTAAACCAGTTTTGCCATGAGAGTCCACCATATCTACCTATGGATTGAGTAAGATATTTCAAGTAAGTTGTCATCGGGCAGTTTGATTGATTGGTGTGGGAGAAATAAGCTTTATACGATCTTGTGATGTGGAAGTAACAAAAGCGACAGACTGCATAATAAAGGTTCATATCACAAGGGGCAATATAAAATGACGTTCTTTCGCATTGAGAATTTATGCATCCAACCATAAAAGCGCATGGCAACCTCTGCTTCCCTCTGCGAAGGGCCCATCCTTTATTATTATCTTCTACCTTATGCAAGAGTCATGGTGATCTTCACCTTTTCTTTTTCATTTTATCCTTTGGCAAGCTCAGCATGTTGGAAAGAACATGATATATATATCTAATTGGATGTAGGGGAGCATGAACCATTATTGTTGACATTACCCTTGAGGTAATAGGTTGTGGGGCAAAACTATAAAGCCCCTATCTTTCTCTATGTCCGATTAAAACTCTGTAACCACAAGTATTGTGTGAGTGTTAGCAATTATGGAGGACTAATTGATAGTTGAGTATGTGGACTTGCTTTTTAGCTATCACATAGACTCTTTCTGATGTTATGATAAATTGCAATTGCTTCAATGATTGAGATTATAGTTTGCCGGAGCCCAATAAGGTTTATGATTTATACTTTTGCATTGTGAATAGATCATCACTTGAACATAAGTAATCATATGACAAAATCTATATATGTTGTTGTGATGAGAATAATCATGATGGCTTCATGTACGTATTTTATTTTTTATCGACGCCTCTACCTCTAAACATGAGGACATATTTATTGTTATGGGCTTTTCGCTTGAGGACAAGCGAGGTCTAATCTTGGGGGAGTTGATACGTCCATTTTGCATCATGCTTTTATATCGATATTTATTGCATTATGGACTGTTATTTCACTTTATGTCACAATAGTTATGGCTATTCTCTCTTATTTTACAAGGTTTACATAAGGAGGGAGAATGCCGACAGCTGGAATTCTGGGCTGGAAAAGGAGCAAATATTAGAGACCTATTCTGCGCAACTCCAAAAGTCCTGAAACTCCACGGAACATCTTAAAGTAAATAAAGAAAAATCCTCGCCAAAGATGAAGGCCATGGGGCCCACACCATGCTCACGAGGGTGGCACCCCCCTAGGGTGCGCCCCCTACCTCGTGGGCCCCTGGTGGCTCTCTGACGTCCATCTTCTCCTATATGAAGTCTTTCGATGAGAAAAAAATAAGGAGGAACTTCTTGGGAGCGCTTTTCCTATTATAAGAGCTTGTTCCGGCTTGTCCTTTGCTACAAAGGGATTGGGCCATCTTGCTGCACTTTATTTACTTTTGTTACTTGTTGCTCGTTACAATCTATCTTATCACAAAACTATCTGTTACCACTTATTTCAGTACTTGCAGAGAATACCTTGCTGAAAACCGCTTATCATTTCCTTCTGCTCCTCGTTGGGTTCGACACTCTTACTTATCGAAAGGACTACGATAGATCCCCGATACTTGTGGGTCATCAGGCATCCCGGTGACCAGCCATTTTTCTCGTGAGTGAGGAGCGGAGTCCACTCCTCTTGAGAATAACCCGCCTAACATGGAAGATACGGACAGCCCTAGTTGATACATGAGCTATTCGAGCATACAAAACATGATATTTATTTGAAGGTTTAGAGTTTGGCACATACAAATTTACTTGGAACGGCAGGTAAATACCATATATAGGTAGGTAAGGTGGACTCATATGGAATAACTTTGGGGTTTATGGAGTTGGATGCACAAGCAGTATTCCCGCTTAGTACAGGTGAAGGCTAGCAAGAGACTGGGAAGCAACCAACTAGAGAGCGACAACAGTCATGAACATGCATTAAAATTAATCAACACCGAATGCAAGCATGAGTAGGATATTGTGACGCCCGGATAATTAAACTACAGTAAACCCTCATTAATGGTGCCATGTCATCACTTTACTATTACTAATCCACGGTTGATAAAAATCGCAATCCAAATTCATCGTTCAAACTAAAGTGCAAAATTCAAATTTCTCAAACATGCACAATAAAATGTTCAAAGTTTTGCAAATATTCCATAATTATTTATGGTGGTGATCCAACATTGTTTTAAAGTCTTTAATTGCTCCTAAGTATATATATCAGTGGCTAAAAACAATAATTAAATGCCTTTTATAAATTATAAAATATTAAACTAAATTTTTTTTAGGTGTCAAGCTTTTTGTGGCAGTGCTCAATATTTCCTAGTATTTGTTTTGTCCAACTCCACATTTTTGCAAAGTCATTTGGTGGCTTATTTAAATGCAAATTGAGGCTGTTAAAAGAAAACAGAATAATAAAAGAAAACCGAGAAGAAGAAAAGGAAGAGAGAGCACGTGCCCCCACTGGGCCTCACCCAAGTCAGCCCACCTAACCCCCGGTCGTCTTCTTCTGTTCATGACCGTGCCCGAACAGGATCGCGTCCCCGTCGGACCACCTCGCCGGCCATGCCATGGGAGGATAAGGCCTCCACTAAGGCGCCCCTCCCCCCAGATATTTTCTTCCCACTCGCCTCACTCCTCCTCGGCGCCCTCCCTCCCAGATCCATCTTCTCTCTGTCCCTCATCGTCCTCTCGGCTCACCCGAGCGCCTACGTCGCCGTCGTTGGCCACCACCGCGGCGACCGTCTCCCCCGTGCCTCTCCAACCTGTCCGTCTGCACAACCGTCGTCGACTGCGTCCTCCCCGTCCACAAGATCGAGCTCGAACCCCCTCAACCATCGGGATCGGGTTCTACCCCGCACCTACGGCCGCCGACGAGCTCCGTCCGCTGCGAACGTCCTGCTACTACTAATCCGTCGCCGACCTTTCTTGTGCCACACCATGAGTCTCTACTCCTTCTCCTCCTCTTCCTCGTTGGATTCGGTCCATTAGCGCATCTTCCGCTCGTTACCGTAGCCTACGGCCGCTAGCATGACTCCCTCACCCGTGCTCCGTTGGCCTCTGGCCATGACAGGCTGCACCCGACCGCGTCCCCGTGCATGCTCGCCCGCGCGTGGCGGTGCCTCCGCCGAGCCCACCGTCCTGCTGCCGCTGGTCATCGTCGGCCGGTGTTTCGGACGCCATGGCCGGAGCTCCGCTTCCGTGCGCGGTCATGCGCCCATGCCGTGGCACTCACACGCACGCGAACACCACACATCGCCACTCCCTACTTTGCCGCCCACCGCGCCCTGTTTCTGCTCGCGCCCGCCGTGGCCACGTCCTTGGACTGCACCCTGTAGCCGCCCCACGCCTGCTTCGCGCGTCCTGGCCGCGACCGCCTGCGCCCAGCGCGCCCTTGCCCGCACGCCCGTGCGTGGCCTCGCCATCGCCTGCTGCTGCTCGCAGCACTGCTGCCCGTGCTACAACCTGCTGCTCTACTGAATCTGGTGTTGCTGCTAATTAGTGTAGCTATATGGCTAGCTTTAGGGATTTTACACTGATTAACCCCCTAAACATCCCCTAATCAGCAGTTAAACAGTTATTAGTATGTGTGAAAATAATATGAGTAGGTAGTACACTTCACAAGGCTCAAATGTGTTCATTGGACCAAATCCATTTGATGCCTGGATGAAATCATATGAAAATCACAAATTGCTATCTTCTGTCAATAGAGAACATAATTAACACCTAGCATAGCGTGTTGCGTGTCGTGTGTGGTCTGTGCGTGTGTGCACAACTAGCCTCATGGTTGTGCCACCAGGCCGGCCCTTGTTTAGTTTAGTTGGTAATACTTTAGTGCTCAATTAGTATAACAACAAATGACAAGTGGTCCCCTCTGTTTATTAGCTTTAGTTAGTTGTTCTAAAAAGGCTAAGTCTATGACAAATGCGCCCCGCTGTTAATTAAGCAAGATTTCCTAAACTACTAAACTTAGAGTCAATGACATGCGGACCCATTTCTACTATTCACTGGTTGACTAGTCTCTATTGACCTGGTCAACTGGGCCCTCTGGCCCCATCTGTCAGCCACATGTGCACAATGTTGGGTACACTTCTGTGTACCCGTAGCATTTACTGTTTATTTTTGAAATAATAATAATTTTAGAAAATCAATTAAAACTTTGAAATTCAATATAAAATTAACCGTAGCTCGGATGAAAATACTCTGTACATGAAAGTTGCTCAGAATTTCGAGACGAATCCGAATACGCGGTCCGTTCGTCCGCCACACATCCCTAACATAGCGAACATGCAAACTTTCCCCTCCAGTTCATTTGTCTAACAGTTGTCCGGTACCGGGAAAACTTTTCCGGATGTTTCCCGCTTCGCCGGTATCATGTAGCACCGCGTTAGGACACCCCTAGCCATGCGTGTTACCGCCGTCATGCATCTGTGTTGCACCTGTTTGCATTGTATTTACTGCTTCTTCCCCCTCTTGTCTCCGGTAGACCCCGAGATCGTTGCTGATGCCCCTGTGATCGACTACGTCGACGACGACCCCTCGTTGCTAGAGCAACCAGGCAAGCCCCCCCTTTGATCACCAGATATCGCGTACTCTTTTCTATACTCCTTGCATTAGAGTAGTGTAGCATGTTACCGCTTTCCGTTATTCCTATCCTGATGCATAGCCTGTCCTTGCTACTACTGTTGTTACCATTACCTGCTATCCTACTGCTTAGTATAGGATGCTAGTGTTCCATCAGTGGCCCTACACTCTTGTCCGTCTGCCATACTATACTACTAGGCCGTGATCACTTCGGGAGGTGATCACGGGCATATACTATATACTTTACACAGTTACATTACATGTGGTACTGTCCGGAGTTGGGGGCTGAAGGGGGAGGTGGCTCCATCCCGGTAGAGGTGGGCCTGGGTTCCCGATGGCCCTCGACTGTTACTTGTGGCGGAGTGACAGGGCAGGTTGAGACCACCTAGGAGAGAGGTGGGCCTGGCCCTGGTCGGCGTTCGCGGATACTTAACACGCTTAACGAGATCTTGGTATTTGATCTGAGTCTGGCTACTGGCCTATACGCACTAACCATCTACGCGGGGACAGTTATGGGCACTCGACGTCGTGGTATCAGCCGAAGCCTTCGTGACATCAGCGACTGAGTGGCGCGTGCCGGATTGGACTATAAGCCTGCTCTTGTATTAAGGGGGCTAGTTCTGCTTCCTGCCGCGTTCGCAACATGCAGGTGTGCAAAGGGCGATAGGCCCAGACCCCTGCGCTATAGGATTTAGACCGGCGTGCTGACCTCTCTGTTGTGCCTAGCTAGGGCTACGACGTGTTGATCTTCCGAGGCCGGGCATGACCCCGAAAAGTGTGTCCGGCCAAATGGGATCGAGTGTGTTGGGTTATGTGGTGCACCCCTGCAGGGAAGTTAATCTATTCGAATAGCCGTGATCTTCGGTAATAGGACGACTTGGAGTTGTACCTTGACCTTATGACAACTAGAACCGGATACTTAATAAAACACACCCTTCCAAGTGCCAGATACAACCGGTGATCGCTCTCTCACAGGGCGACGAGGGGAGGATCATCGGTTAGGATTATGCTATGCGATGATACTTGGAGGACTTCAGTCTACTCTCTTCTACATGCTGCAAGACGGAGACTGCTAGAAGCGTAGTCTTCGAAAGGACTAGCTATCCCCCTCTTATTCCGGCTTTCTGCAGTCCAGTCCACATATAATAGCTTTATTCCAGTCGATACCAATGCATACATATGTAGTGTAGCTCCTTGCTTGCGAGTACTTTGGATGAGTACTCACGGTTGCTTTCTCCTTCTTTTCCCTCTATCCCTTCTACCTGGTTGTCGCAACCAGATGTTGGAGCCCAGGAACCAGACGCCACCGTCGACGACGACTCCTACTACACCGGAGGTGCCTACTACTACGTGCTGCCCGCTGACGACGACCAGGAGTAGTTAGGAGGATCCCAGGCAGGAGGCATGCGCCTCTTTCGATCTGTATCCCAGTTTGTGCTAGCCTTCTTATGGCAACTTGTTTAACTTATGTCTGTACTCAGATATTATTGCTTCCGCTGACTCGTCTATGATCGAGCTCTTGTATTCGAACCCTCGAGGCCCCTGGCTTGTAATATGATGCTTGTATGACTTATTTTATTTGTAGAGTTGTGTTGTGATATATTCCCGTGAGTCCCTGATCTTGATCGTACACGTTTGCATGTATGATTAGTGTACGATTAAATCGGGGGCGTCACAGATATAATCCACCATGAACATAAATATCGTGAAGGCTATGTTGATTTTGTTTCAACTACATGCGTGAACATGCGCCAAGTCAAGTCACTTAAATCATTCAGAGGAGGATACCACCCTATCATACCACATCACAACCATTTTAATAGCATGTTGGCACGCAAGGTAAACCATTATAAGGTCCTAGCTAATCAAGCATGGCACAAGAACTATGATCTCTAGTTGTCATTGCAATTATGTTTATTCATAATAGGCTGAATCAGGAACGATGAACTAATCATATTTACAAAAACAAGAGAGGTCGAGTTCATACCAGCTTTTCTCATCTCAATAAGTTCATCATATAATCATCATTATTGCCTTTCACTTGCACGACCGAACGATGTGGATAATAATAATAGTGCACGTGCATTGGACTAAGCTGGAATCTGCAAGCATTCAATAAACAAGAGATGACAAGGAAATATGGGCTCTTTTGTCAGATCAACAATAATGCATATAAGAGCCACTTCAACAATTTAATTATGGTCTTCTCCTATCGACCCCCAAAGAAAAGAAATAAAACTATTTACACAGGAGAGCTCCCATCAAGTAAAAGAAGAACATGAAATCTTTTTGGGTTTTCTTTTTAATTACAACTACAAGCAGGGAAAGTAAACTAATTAAAAGCTACAATTTTTTCTTAAGGTTTATCAAACACACAAGAAGAAAGCATAAAAAGGGAAATGAACTAGCATGGATGATACAATGAAAAAGTGTGAGCACCGACATCTGGTAATGAGTGTGTCAACATAAATGTAATGTCGGTGAGAAATACGTACCCCCCCAAGCTTAGGCTTTTGGGCCTAAGTTGGTCTATGGCCACAGTTGGCCTGGCGGATATCCATAATAATAGTTGGGGTCGTACTGCGAAGAAGAAGACTCTGATTGCCACTGGTTGGCAATCATCTCCGGATCCCACTGATAATTAGACTGTCGTGGAGGATCAACTTGTGGTTCCGGCTCTGGCTCTGTGGCTGATGTAGGGTTCCGATAGGCGTGAATAGCCTCTAACGGAACAAGGTACTGGCCTGGAGATAAATCAAACAAGGAAGGAGCAGGCAGGGTAATAGTCTCAGGATGATGTTTATCAAAGAACAATTTGTATTTAAGCTCTCCTTCCCTATTCTTAACAATAAAATCATGTGCCACCATACTCTTGTAATCTAAATAAACACGAGGCAACACTTTTTCTTCCTTCTCATAATGCCTAATACGTATGTTAAAATGTGTAGCTAGGCGTGAAGCATAGAAGCCTCCAAAGATGGGGCCCTTTGTACGTTTCAGACTTAACCGTTTAGCAATAATGCCGCCCATACTAACAGAGTTATCACTGAATAAACCGTGGAGCAAAATAATAATATCAAGAACACTAAGGTTTCCACAGTTTTCGCGACCAATTAAGCAACGACTAGCAAATAATGCAAAATAGCGTAAAACAGGAAAATGTATGCTAGTGATTCGTGCATCGGAAACCTTCCTCGTTTCCCCTACAGTGATGATATCTATAAACCCATCCACATTGCTGCGGTGTGGTTCCTCTGTCGTGCCCTCGAAAGGGACCAAACAAACCTGATAAAAATCATAAAGTGACATCTCCTTATGCTCATCATATAAATAAAACTCCACCGTAGGTGGTGAGCTCCTAGAATGGAAATGAAAGTTTTGCACAAAGATATTTGTGAGTAGGAGATAGTGATCGTGTTGGTCGTGGAGGAAAGCGGTGAGGCCTGCATTCTTAGCCAATTCATAAAAATCTTCATAAATCCCGGCTGCTCTCAAGAAATCATCAGAAGGCCATTCACACGACCGAACCTCCGCGGTGCGAGGCAGATTATACTTGGGCTTCTGTGCCTTTTCCTTCGAGCTTCGGCTCGATGAGCCCCTCAAAAGTCTCTTAATTATTTTCTGAAAAATTCTGAAATTTTTAGTAACTTCAAAATAAAACTAAACCAAACTCAATAATATTGATAGCAACTACTCCTACAAGTGCCTAGGGCCTATATCATGCATCAAAACTAATTTTGACCATATAAATTTGACATGCAAGCTCAAGAACAGGGTCACCTAAGCAGCAAAAATTTGCAATGAATAAAGAACTAGAACAAAAACTAATTGGACCAATGGAGGAGTCACATACTAAGGAACAATCTCCCCAAGCAGTTTTGTGAGAGGTGCTTTGAGCAAGGAGATAGAAAATGGCAGCAAAATGAGCTTGGACTCGGGTTTGAGCTGGATATTCGTGTTTGGGGGAGGAAGAAGGAGTGTGTGGGTGAAAGGATAAGTGGAGGAGGGCCACCATGGGCCCACGAGGCAGGAGGGCGCGCCCTCCACCCTCGTGGTCAGATGGATGACCCCCCTGCTGTGTTCTCAGTGCCAAATATTCTCAAATATTCCAGAAAAAATCATATTTAAATTTCAGGGCATTTGGAGAACTTTTATTTTCGGGGTATTTTTATATTGCACGGATAATCAGATAACAGACAGGAAAATACTATTTTTATTTTATTTAATATAAATAACAGTAAGTAAAAGGAGGGTACAAAAGGTTGTGCCTTCTAGTTTCATCCATCTCATGCTCATCAAAAGGAATCCACTAGCAAGGTTGATCAAGTCTTGTTAACGAACTCGTTCCGAATAACATGGAACCGGAGAAATTTCCAATAACACTATGTTACCTCAACAGGGACATGCACATCCCCAATAATAAGAATATCATATTTCTTCTTGATAGTAGGAAGAGGAAATTCAAAACCTCCAAATATAATCGATGGGATTTTTCCAATAGAGTTGATACTATCAACTTGAGGTTGTCTCCTCGGAAATTGTATCGTATGCTCATTACCATTAACATGAAAAGTTACATTGCCTTTTGTAACGCCCCGAGACCGATGTGCCAGGTGTCGTGCAGTTATTCGATGTTGTCGCGTTGTCATGTGCTTGCGTGTTGCATCATGTCACGTCATCATGTGCATTGCATCATGTCATCATGCCATCATATCATTATTTGTTGCAACTCAACTAAATAATTTGTGTGAGTCTTCGATCCATTTAATTCGAGGGAAGGATGACTTCTCTTTATAACATATCCTCCCAATATTAGGGAGCTATAATATAATATTCCATTCTTTTGGAATTAACCGGAACACACATGCAAAATCCCAACGCCTTTTATTATTCCTTCTCTTGGCCTCTAACTTTGTCACGTGTCCTTTCATCATTTTCCGGAGCTCCACCTAATTTCTCAACATTTTTGGACTCTCCTAAATCCTAGTCCTTGTTCAAACCTTTTTAATTAAATTCAAATGTCTTTGAATTTAATTCTTGCAATCTTGCCCACTTCATTTTTCTCGGAACAAGTGCATTTTTGTGAGTCCGGGAAAATTATTCGCATGTCCACCTTCTTCCCCTAACCTCCTCTTTCTTTTCTTTCTCTTTAATCATTTTTTTTTCTGCAAGGAAAATAAGAGAAGGGAGAGAGTTGAGGCCCCAGTCAGCCCAGCTGGGCCTCCCTGGCCATTTGCTCCTCTCGGCCCAAGGCCTCCCGCGGCCTCCCTAGGCCCATCCTTCCCCGCAGCCCACTACCAAACCCTAGCTCCCTGGCCCGACACTCATCTCCCTCTCGTTCCCGCAGCGCCGCCATCTCCCCTCGATGCCATCTCTCTCCCTCGCTCGACCTCCTCCTTCCCTCGATCTCTCTCTCTCTCGTGCCCGACCCCCATTTTTCCCTCGCAGCCCGATCCCCATCCCCAGCTGCTCGAACCCCCTCTCGATCTCCCTCTGGCTCCCCTCATCCTCCCTCCTCCTTCGATCCAAGTACCAGGTCGGAGCCTCATCGGCCTCCTCGCCGCCGTCGCGCCCACGGGGCCATCAGCATGCGCGAGCCCGCAGCCCCGCCTCCTTCTCCCACCAGTGTCGCCGCCTTCCCCACTCCGGTGAGGCCGCCGCCCGCCCACATCAAGCACTGCCCATCCAGGCCTTCTCCTTGCTGCTCTCGGCGTAGGCCGCTGGCCCTAGTCGTCATGGCGCCGGCCACCAGAGCCTCCAAGCCAGCAAGCCCCTTCCTCATCGGGCCTCCTCTGCTTCTCCTCGTGCTCGAGCTGCACCGTGTCGTGCCACTCGGCGCCCTGCTCCGTACCTCGACCTCGTCCAGCGATCTTGCCTCCACCGCGTCGTCCCTCCTTCTCCTGCTCGCCTCCCTTGGTGCCCCCCCTGTCTGGCAAGCCCAGGCCGCCGCCGCGCCTGTCTGGCCTCCTCCGCGCCCTGTTCCCTCCTACCATCGAGCGTTGCCACTCTTTGGTAGCCGGTCCACCACATCTGGCCAACGGGCCACGGCTTCTTCATTTCGAATTGCTCGTCTCTGTTTTGCTGCCAAGTACATGCTTCACCACCGAACCAAAACGCAAGTACCACTACAAACTCGAAGAATTCGGATGCATCAAGTCCCCGAGGAGACCTTCTCGAGCAGGAACGTTTTCGGGATCGTCAAGGCCACCTCAAGTTCGACTACGTTTTGCAGCTTCGACCGAGACCAACAAGTACCACGACGACGCATCATGTACCTCTACCCCGTCTTCGGAATCGCTAAGAACGTCAAGTACCCCTTCGAGATGACGAGATCGGCAAGTCCGGAGAACGCCAAGTACCCCTTCATGTCGGCAAGATCCGCAAATCGGACCCCGAATGATCGACGTCTTGTGGACCATGTACGACAACCGTTGCCGAAGACCCGTGAAACGTGAACGTGAACGACTACCGTCGCGAGTACCTCTACGTCGTCATGTACCCCCACTTCCACTACCATCGCGAGAACGACTACTTCCCCTACTTCCCACGACGACCCCGTGTACAACTACTTCCTCGTCGACACGTGTACTCCTACCGCCGAACTCGATCCGTTTCGATGATGCTCGCTTCAAAGGTATAACCGCCGGAACGATGCCCGTGAACGAATGCATGTGTGATGTATGAAATGCTTGTGTTTGCTCCGTGTCGGAGTTGTTTGGTGCACGTTGCCCCTCTTTTGCCTTGCCACCATCTTGTGGGAACCCGGTATCCGGGATCACCCCACCTTCTATCGCGTGTCACGCTCCCGTCACTTTTCCTTTTGCGCCGGTATCTCCGCGAGTTTCCAGAACCGATATGTTGTCGTGGCATCATTTTCGGATTCGTTGCCGTGGCACCCCTTTTCCCTTCCACCACGGTGACAATGCTTCATAATGCTCATGTCAACTCTTAATAAATATTGCATAACTTGTTCATGTCATCCGCATCATGATAACAACAATTAAAATGTTTAAAATGTTGTTTGCATTAATTTGCTCCCATGCCATGCTAAAATGATTTAATCCATATCTAAATAACCGTAACTCCGTTTTTAATAATCTTTATATGTAAATGGGGTAGAATTTCGCCTAGTTTAACATGGTGGCCTCATCTTGCATGTTTAACAACTCTAAAATTGTGTTTCCTACAGATCAGGTCCAAACCTAATATTTGCACATGAGGATTTTCCGGAATTGTTGTTCGTTGCTTCCGGCCTCTTTTAAACTTGCCTAGATTAGATAGTTTCATCATGTTTCCCCTCTTGCCATGTTAATCAACATTTAATATTGTTGGGTACATAAACAAGATTGAACTAAATAAGTCAAGTGGTGTTTTCTTCAATATGCAACTCCGTTGCATATTGTGCTCCACTTAATTTGTAGAATTGTTTGTGCTTTTTGCCATGCCATGCCTCTTTAAACCGGACATGCATCATACTCGTTTGTGCATCATGCCATGTTGATGTGTTGGTTGTTTACTATGTTGTGTGCTTCTTTTCCGGTGATTGCTTCTTCGGGTTGGTTCCGGTAACGTCAAGTTTGTGAGGATCCGTTCGTCTACGCCCGTTTGTCTTCTTCATGGACTCGTTCTTCTTCCTTGCGGAATTTCAGGCAAGATGATCACACCCTCGAAATCACTACTATCTTTGCTATGCTAGTTTGCTCGCTCTTTTGCTATGCCATTGCTACGATGCCTACCACTTGCTTGTCAGCCTCCCAAATTGCCATGCTCAACCCCTAACCCACCATGTCCTAGCAAACCGTTGATTGGCTATGTTACCGCTTTGCTCAGCCCCTCTTATAGTGATGTTAGTTGCAGGTGAAGATTGAAGTTTGTTCCATGTTGGAACATGGAGATGCCGTTCCTTGTTGGAACATTTATTTACTTGTTGGGATATCACAATATATCTTATTTAATTAATGCATCTATATACTTGGTAAAGGGTGGAAGGCTCGGCCTTATGCCTGGTGTTTTGTTCCACTCTTGCCGCCCTAGTTTCCGTCATATCGGTGTTATGTTCTCGGATTTTGCATCCCTTACGTGGTTGGGATATAATGGGAACCCCTTGACAGTTCGCCTTAAGTAAAGCTTCTCCAGCAATGCCCAACATTGGTTTTACCATCTGCCACCTAGCCTTTTTCTTCCCTTGAGTCGGCCGGCTCAAGGGTCATCATTATTTTACCCCCCCCCGGGCCAGTGCTCCTCTGAGTGTTGGTCCACCTGTCAGCTGCTGGTGGCCACCAGGGGCAACTCTGGGCTGGCTTACCCGTACCTAAGACAATCTGAGTGTGCCCTGAGAAAGAGATATGTGCAGCTCCTATCGGGATTTGTCGGCACATTTGGGCGGTGTTGCTGGTTTAGTTTTACCCTGTCGAAATGTCTTGTTGTACTGGGATACCGAGTCTGATCGGAATGTCTCGGGTGGAGGTCTATTCCTTCGTTGACCGTGAGAGCTTGTCATGGGCTAAGTTGGGACACCCCTGCAGGGATTTGAACTTTCGAAAGCCGTGCCCGCGGTTATGGGCAGATGGGAATTTGTTAACGTCCGGTTGTAGACAACCTAAACTTGACCTTAATTAAAATGAATCAACCGCGTGTGTAACCGTGATGGTCTCTTTCCGGCGGAGTCCGGGAAGTGAACACGGTTGTTGGAGTTATGCTTGACGTAGGTAGTTCAGGATCACTTCTTGATCATACTTTTATCGACCGTGCTTTGCCTTCTCTTCTCGCTCTCATTTTCGAATAGGTTAGCCACCATATATGCTAGTCGCTTGCTGCAGCTCCTCCTCATACCTTTACCTTACCCATAAGCTTAAATAGTCTTGATCGCGAGGGTGCGAGATTGCTGAGTCCCTGTGGCTCACAGATACTTCCAAACCAGCTTGCAGGTGCCGTTGAGTCCGTGCAGATGACGCAACCCAGCTCAGGAGGAGCTCGTTGAAGACCTTGTTCATTTGTGTTGTTTCGTTCTAGTTGATCAGTAGTGAAGCCCAGTTGGGGTCGATCGGGGACCTTTGTCGCATTTGGGGTTCTTCTTTTATTTTGGTTCCGTAGTCGGACCTTGCATGTAATTGTATGATGTAATGTTTCATTCATGTAATTGTGTGAAGTGGCGAGTGTAAGCCAACTATGTATCTCTTTCCTTATTATATTACATGGGTTGTGTGAAGATTACCTCACTTGCGACATATGCCTTCAATGCGATTATGCCTCTAAGTCGTGCCTCGACACGTGGGAGGTATAGTCGCATCGAGGGTGTTACAAGTTGGTAATCAGGGCCTTCCCCGACCTTAGGAGCCCCCATTGCTTGATCGTTTTTAGCAGCCGAGTTGTGTCTAGAAAAATGTTTTGAGTCCTTTAGGAATTATATATTGGAGAGTTTAGGAATTCTTTTTACTTCCCAGTCTCCTCATCGCTCTGGTAAGGCATCCTGACGTAGAGTTTTGACTCTTCTCTTCCCAAATTTCACTAATTTTTTTTAGGATCACGCGAGTATCTTGGGTTTGTTCCGATGGCTTATGATGAGAATACTGTCTTGGTGCCTCCTGTCAGGGGTTTAGTGGAAGTGTCCCGGGGAGTTGAGCTCTGAGGTGTTGTCATCATAATTTTATCGTTGCAATTCTGGTATACTTGAGATATGTTCGCGACATCGAAAATCTCCTTTATGCAGTTCGTTGGTGAGATAACCTCGACGCCACCCAGTACTGGGGCGGGAGTTCGGGAGTATCGCCATAACTTGTATAACGGATGCTTTTCGAAGGTTGAGATAGATGGTTTCCGAAGGTTTCTTGGTTATGTGTTGAAGGATGGATGCAGCTGGATGTAGGAATTGCTAGCTTGGGTGAGATATTATGCTTCCCCTGTATCCTCAACACCTGATTGCATGACCGGAAAATTTCGGGAGTTTCATAGGTGGGAATTCAAGTAGCTCTTAGGATATCTTTTTCGACAGATGTATGATATGAAATTGGGGTTCGACGTCTAGTGGTTCGCCTATTCACGGTCGATTTTACAGTGGCCTCGTTGTGTCTTAAAGAGTCCTTGGCTATGCTGACTCGGGGACGCTTTGTATGTCATGTGCACCGCCTTGTACATGATGGTGCTGTACGATCGAGCCCGTGTAGGTCCCACCACGAAAACTTCGGACGAAATTTCGATCATATGTTTGTTCCGGCTTATTCTGCAAGCCAACCCTTTGTTTTGTTTTGAGTTGTGGTATTCGAGTTGCTTCAATGTCAAGTGTTGATTCCATACCTTCCTCAAGTGGTGTTCTCATACTCCGATGTGAATACTAATCCCTCTTGATCATCGAGATTGTGTTGTCAATCCTTTTCAACCGGCGTGTTTCTCTTCAAGTGGATCCGATCATTTCAACATCCGCAAGATCAAATATCAGTTTCTTCTCAATGGTGTTTGTTTCATCCATCTCCAAGTTGCCTTTGTTTTTCCCGCCCTCCCTCCCTTGTTTTCTCCAAGAATTCGGATTTCTTAATCAAGTATTCATCTTACTGATGCGAAGTCTCTCCATTCTGTTTCCTTCATGTTTTTACCCGGTGATTCTCATGAATATTCTAACGGAGCTTCAAGTTTATCATTCGTTGTTCTTTTCTTCTCCGGTGAAACCAAGTCAAGCTTTGGTGTTGATCATATCCTTTTTCCTCGTTTTAAATACCTTCTCATGCCGGTGCACCTCATATTCATTCATTTCTCGCTATTTAATTGTTCCGGCGTGCTCAAAGCTTTCTCAAAAGGCGCGTCTTGTCATTCAAGATCCGTTCAAGCTATTTTGAGGATGTTATCTTATTCAAGCCTTTTTATTCAACCGGTGCTTTCTCGCTTTTAAATCATTTCATCGGTGTTTCTTTTGAGTGGGCCCTAACCCACAGGTCTTTTCCCAGGATCTTACCTGACTCTTCTTATTTTTTTCCGGAGCTTTTCAAATTCTTTTCTAAAGTTTGATGTAAGAATGAATTGTCATCAGTCAAATGTCTTTCTCCAAGATCGGTTAAATTCTTTTCATCGTCGGATCAACCTTGCTATTCTTTATTCTGGAGTGCCTCTACAATTATTGTTGGTGTTTCTCGTCGTCATTTGAAGACCGAAGAAGAGTTTTACCTCCATATCTTATCCGTTCTCTCAGAGAATCGTGGTTCTAATTCGAGGTCATCCTCTCATAATTATTTTGATTGTGAGTTATTCTTTTCACCCATCCGGCGCAATTCAGGAGTCTTTTCAGTTTGATTCTCCGAAGGCCATTATTTCAGGATTTTTCATTCTCAGTTGTCAGTTATCAGTCTCCTATTTTACCGGTGCTTCGTTCAAGTGATCTTTTATCGACTCGTGATCTCTTCGTTCTCATGGATCTAAATTCTCTCAAGCATCTTCGTTCATTTGCTAATTCTTCCCAGTGTTTCTTTATCTTTTCTCCGTTCTTTTTCAATTCTTATGGTGGTTCGTGCAAGATTCCTCTTCTTTCGTTATCATATCAATTCATTCGTTGTTTCTATTCTACCGGTGGGTCGTTCAAGATTTTCTCAAGTTATCGATATCTCTCTTAATCTTTTCTACAAGAATAAGGAATATGCCAAATCCGTTGATTGTCATCAATTTAAATTGGTGAAGGATAAGCATAATGTAATTCTTATTCTTACTTCATCCAATTGTCTAATTTCTTATTCCGGAGGTTCATCAAAATTCTTGGTTTCAATTGTTTCATCTTTTCTTTTTCCGGAGTTTCAAGTCTCAACTTATCTCGTTGCAGAGCTTCATCCAATCATTGCAAGGCTTCACCTTGTGCTTTCAACTTCTTTCTCTTTTCGTTATCTTTTGTTTACCGGAGTCCTTCATGAAGGGTCTACATGATGGTTCTTCAAGGAGTTAATTCCTTCTCGAAGTGTTCATCGAGATTCTTTTCTAAGGAGATCAAGTTTTATTCATCTTGCAATCCGGAGTGCATTTCTTTCTACCATGTCATTGGAGGTGATATTATGTCATTTCTGATAATTTGAGTTCATTTTTCATGATTCACATGTTGTCAAGAATGAGATATTTTAAATCCATCAATCTCGTCATGGATTTATCTTGGGTTATACTTCACCTAAATCCTTCCCTAAGGATTGTTGCGATAATTGTGCTCGTGTATGATCCAAGTTCTTCATCTATCCTCCCGGTGATATAGTTTCTCGTCTACTTGTTCATATCAATACAATTCTTTTCCCGTGAGTGGCAGGTTATCACCTCTAGTTTCGAGATGTTTTTCTATAAGCCCACTACAAGCATATTCTTTCGTTGTTGGTTTTCCAACAACTCCGTTCTAGCATTTGTTGTAACCGTGCTCTCTCAAGATCTTGTTTCCCTTCGTTCCGGAGGCTTGTGATGTTGCTCTCTTCAACCCATCTTCTTGGTTTGTCATGATAGTATTCTTTCTTTGCTTATCCATTCAACCGGAGTGTCGTGTTTTCTTTCGAGCTTTCTCATCTTATCAATTTTTGCATCCCTTCT
This sequence comes from Triticum monococcum, assembly GCA_034509565.1. Lineage (NCBI taxonomy): Eukaryota > Viridiplantae > Streptophyta > Magnoliopsida > Poales > Poaceae > Triticum > Triticum monococcum. The sequence continues at coordinate 53,620,717 of CM067846.1, read as the reverse complement.
CAACCGGAGTGCTGTCCAAATTATATAAGTCTTATTCCTTCTCTATCTTGTCTTAACCGGAGTGTTTTCAATATATATCTTCCCTTTAACCTCAAGGGTTTCGCAATCTTCTTTGTCCCTCTTTTCTAAAGGAGTGTTTTCGACTTTGTTCTCCTTCGTTCTATTATTTTCTCGTATTTGCTTAACCTATTCAAGGTTCGTGGTTTCACTCATTTGTCAAGGAGAAACTTAGCTTACCTCTTCTCTTTCTCTTCCTTTTTCCCCTCGGTGCCATTCTAGATCTCGGGACGAGATCCTCTTGTAGTGGTGGAGTGTTGTAACGCCCCGAGACCGATGTGCCAGGTGTCGTGCAGTTATTCAATGTTGTCGCGTTGTCATGTGCTTGCGTGTTGCATCATGTCACGTCATCATGTGCATTGCATCATGTCATCATGCCATCATATCATTATTTGTTGCAACTCAACTAAATAATTTGTGTGAGTCTTCGATCCATTTAATTCGAGGGAAGGATGACTTCTCTTTATAACATATCCTCCCAATATTAGGGAGCTATAATATAATATTCCATTATTTTGGAATTAACCGGAACACACTTGCAAAATCCCAACGCCTTTTATTATTCCTTCTCTTGGCCTCTAACTTTGTCACGTGTCCTTTCATCATTTTCCGGAGCTCCACCTAATTTCTCAACATTTTTGGACTCTCCTAAATCCTAGTCCTTGTTCAAACCTTTTTAATTAAATTCAAATGTATTTGAATTTAATTCTTGCAATCTTGCCCACTTCATTTTTGTCGGAACAAGTGCATTTTTGTGAGTCCGGGAAAATTATTCGCATGTCCACCTTCTTCCCCTAACCTCCTCTTTCTTTTCTTTCTCTTTAATCATTTTTTTTCTGCAAGGAAAATAAGAGAAGGGAGAGAGTTGAGGCCCCAGTCAGCCCAGCTGGGCCTCCCTGGCCATTTGCTCCTCTCGGCCCAAGGCCTCCCTAGGCCTATCCTTCCCCGCAGCCCACTACCAAACCCTAGCTCCCTGGCCCGACACTCATCTCCCTCTCGTTCCCGCAGCGCCGCCATCTCCCCTCGATACCATCTCTCTCCCTCGCTCGACCTCCTCCTTCCCTCGATCTCTCTCTCTCGTGCCCGACCCCCATTTTTCCCTTGCAGCCCGATCCCCATCCCCAGCTGCTCGAACCCCCTCTCGATCTCCCTCCGGCTCCCCTCATCCTCCCTCCTCCTTCGATCCAAGTACCAGGTCGGAGCCTCCTCGCTGCCGTCGCGCCCACGGGGCCATCAGCATGCGCGAGCCCGCAGCCCCGCCTCCTTCTCCCACCAGTGTCGCCGCCTTCCCCACTCCGGTGAGGCCGCCGCCCGCCGACATCAAGCACTGCCCATCCCGGCCTTCTCCTTGCTGCTCTCGGCGTAGGCCGCTGGCCCTAGTCGTCATGGCGCCGGCCACTAGAGCCTCGAAGCCAGCAAGCCCCTTCCTCACCGGGCCTCCTCTGCTTCTCCTCGTGCTCGAGCTGCACCGTGTCGTGCCACTCGGCGCCCTGCTCCGTACCTCGACCTCGTCCAGCGATCTTGCCTCCACCGCGTCGTCCCTCCTTCTCCTGCTCGCCTCCCTTGGTGCCCCCCTGTCCGGCGAGCCCAGGCCGCCGCCGCGCATGTCTGGCCTCCTCCGCGCCCTGTTCCCTTCTACCGTTGAGCGTTGCCACTCTTTGGTAGCCGGTCCACCACATCTGGCCAACGGGCCACGGCTTCTTCATTCCGAATTGCTCGTCTTTGTTTTGCTGCCAAGTACATGCTTCACCACCGAACCAAAACGCAAGTACCACTACAAACTCGAAGAATTCGGATGCATCAAGTCCCCGAGGAGACCTTCTCGAGCAGGAACGTTTTTGGGATCGTCAAGGCCACCTCAAGTTCGACTACGTTTTCCCGCTTCGACCGAGACCAACAAGTACCACGACGACGCATCATGTACCTCTACCCCGTCTTCGGAATCGCTAAGAACGTCAAGTACCCCTTCGAGATGACGAGATCGGCAAGTCCGGAGAACGCCAAGTACCCCTTCATGTCGGCAAGATCCGCAAATCGGACCCCGAATGATCGACGTCTTGTGGACCATGTACGACAACCGTTGCCGAAGACCCGTGAAACGTGAACGTGAACGACTACCGTCGCGAGTACCTCTACATCGTCATGTACCCCCACTTCCACTACCATCGCGAGAACGACTACTTCCCCTACTTCCCACGACGACCCCGTGTACAACTACTTCCTCGTCGACACGTGTACTCCTACCGCCGAACTCGATCCGTTTCGATGATGCTCGCTTCAAAGGTATAACCGCCGGAACGATGCCCGTGAACGAATGCATGTGTGATGTATGAAATGCTCGTGTTTGCTCCGTGTCGGAGTTGTTCGGTGCACGTTGCCCCTCTTTTGCCTTGCCACCATCTTGTGGGAACCCGGTATCCGGGATCACCCCACCTTCTATCGCGTGTCACGCTCCCGTCACTTTTCCTTTTGCGCCGGTATCTCCGCGAGTTGCCAGAACCGATATGTTGTCGTGGCATCATTTTCGGATTCGTTGCCGTGGCACCCCTTTTCCCTTCCACCACGGTGACAATGCTTCATAATGCTCATGTCAACTCTTAATAAATATTGCATAACTTGTTCATGTCATCCGCATCATGATAACAACAATTAAAATGTTTAAAATGTTGTTTGCATTAATTTGCTCCCATGCCATGCTAAAATGATTTAATCCATATCTAAATAACCGTAACTCCGTTTTTAATAATCTTTATATGTAAATGGGGTAGAATTTCGCCTAGTTTAACATGGTGGCCTCATCTTGCATGTTTAACAACTCTAAAATTGTGTTTAGGACAGATCAGGTCCAAACCTAATATTTGCACATGAGGATTTTCCGGAATTGTTGTTCGTTGCTTCCGGCCTCATTTAAACTTGCCTAGATTAGATAGTTTCATCATGTTTCCCCTCTTGCCATGTTAATCAACATTTAATATTGTTGGGTACATAAACAATATTGAACTAAATAAGTCAAGTGGTGTTTTCTTCAATATGCAACTCTGTTGCATATTGTGCTCCACTTAATTTGTAGAATTGTTTGTGCTTTTTGCCATGCCATGCCTCTTTAAACCGGACATGCATCATACTCGTTTGTGCATCATGCCATGTTGATGTGTTGGTTGTTTACTATGTTGTGTGCTTCTTTTCCGGTGATTGCTTCTTTGGGTTGGTTCCGGTAACGTCGAGTTTCTGAGGATCTGTTCATCTACGCCCGTTTGTCTTCTTCATGGACTCGTTCTTCTTCCTTGCGGGATTTCAGGCAAGATGATCACACCCTCGAAATCACTACTATCTTTGCTATGCTAGTTTGCTCGCTCTTTTGCTATGCCATTGCCACGATGCCTACCACTTGCTTGTCAGCCTCCCAAATTGCCATGCTCAACCTCTAACCGACCATGTCCTAGCAAACCGTTGATTGGCTATGTTACCGCTTTGCTCAGCCCCTCTTATAGCGTTGTTAGTTGCAGGTGAAGATTGAAGTTTGTTCCATGTTGGAACATGGAGATGCCGTTCCTTGTTGGAACATTTATTTACTTGTTGGGATATCACAATATATCTTATTTAATTAATGCATCTATATACTTGGTAAAGGGTGGAAGGCTCAGCCTTATGCCTGGTGTTTTGTTCCACTCTTGCCGCCCTAGTTCCTGTCATATCGGTGTTATGTTCTCGGATTTTGCGTCCCTTACGCGGTTGGGCTATAATGGGAACCCCTTGACAGTTCGCCTTAAGTAAAGCTTCTCCAGCAATGCCCAGCATTGGTTTTACCATCTGCCACCTAGCCTTTTTCTTCCCTTGAGTCGGCCGGCTCAAGGGTCATCATTATTTTACCCCCCCCCCCCCCCCCCGGGCCAGTGCTCCTCTGAGTGTTGGTCCACCTATCAGCTGCCGGTGGCCACCAGGGGAAACTCTGGGCTGGCTTACCCGTACCTAGGACAATCTGAGTGTGCCCTGAGAAAGAGATATGTGCAGCTCCTATCGGGATTTGTCGGCACATTCGGGCGGTGTTGCTGGTTTAGTTTTACCCTGTCGAAATGTCTTGTTGTACTGGGATACCGAGTCTGATCGGAATGTCTCGGGTGGAGGTCTATTCCTTCGTTGACCGTGAGAGCTTGTCATGGGCTAAGTTGGGACACCCCTGCAGGGATTTGAACTTTCGAAAGCCGTGCCCGCGGTTATGGGCAGATGGGAATTTGTTAACGTCCGGTTGTAGACAACCTAAACTTGACCTTAATTAAAATGAATCAACCGCGTGTGTAACCGTGATGGTCTCTTTCCGGCGGAGTCCGGGAAGTGAACACGGTTGTTGGAGTTATGCTTGACGTAGGTAGTTCAGGATCACTTCTTGATCATACTTTTATCGACCGTGCTTTGCCTTCTCTTCTTGCTCTCATTTGCGAATAGGTTAGCCACCATATATGCTAGTCGCTTGCTGCAGCTCCTCCTCATACCTTTACCTTACCCATAAGCTTAAATAGTCTTGATCGCGAGGGTGCGAGATTGCTGAGTCCCTGTGGCTCACAGATACTTCCAAACCAGCTTGCAGGTGCCGTTGAGTCCGTGCAGATGACGTAACCCAGCTCAGGAGGAGCTCGTTGAAGACCTTGTTCATTTGTGTTGTTTCGTTCTAGTTGATCAGTAGTGAAGCCCAGTTGGGGTCGATCGGGGACCTTTGTCGCATTTGGGGTTCTTCTTTTATTTTGGTTCCATAGTCGGACCTTGCGTGTAATTGTATGATGTAATGTTTCATTCATGTAATTGTGTGAAGTGGCGAGTGTAAGCCAACTATGTATCTCTTTCCTTATTATATTACATGGGTTGTATTAAGATTACCTCACTTGCGACATATGCCTTCAATGCGATTATGCCTCTAAGTCATGCCTCGACACGTGGGAGGTATAGTCGCATCGAGGGTGTTACACCTTTAGTGCAATCAATAACAGCCCCTGCAGTATTCAAATAGGGTCTTCCAGGAATAATAGACACACTATCGTCCTCGGGAATATCAAGTATAACAAAGTCCATTAAAATAGTAACGTTTGCAACTACAACAGGCACATCCTCACAAATACCGACAGGTATAACAGTTGATTTATCAGCCATTTGCAAAGATATTTCAGTAGGTGTCAACTTATTCAAATCAAGTCTATGATATAAAGAGAGAGGCATAACACTAACACCGGCTCCAAGATCACATAAAGCAGTTTTAACATAGTTTCTTTTAATGGAGCATGGTATAGTTGGTACACCGGGATCTCCAAGTTTCTTTGGTATTCCACCCTTAAAAGTATAATTAGCAAGCATGGTGGAAATTTCAGCTTCCGGTATCTTTATCTTAACTATAACAATATCTTTCATGTACTTAACATAAGGATTCACTTTAAGCATATCAGTTAATCGCATACGCAAAAAGATAGGTCTAATCATTTCAGCAAAGCGCTCAAAATCCTCATCATCCCTTTTCTTGGATGGTTTGGGAGGAAAAGACATAGGTTTCTGAACCCATGGTTCTCTTTCTTTACCGTGTTTCCTAGCAACAAAGTCTTTCTTATCATAACGTTGATTCTTTGATTGTGGGTTATCAAGATCAACAACATGTTCAATTTCTACATCATTATCATTACTAGGTTTAGCATCATCATGAACATTATCATTAACATTATCACTAGACTCAAGTTCATTACCAGATTGTTTTTCAGCATCAGAAATAGAAATATCATTTGGATTCTCAGGTGTTTCAATAACAGGTTCACTAGAAGCATGCAAAGTCCTATCATTTTTCTTTTTTTCCTTTTAGAAGGACTAGGTGCATCCACATTATTTCTCTCAGAATCTTGTTCAATTCTCTTAGGGTGGCCTTCAGGATACAAAGGTTCCTGAGTCATTCTACCACCTCTAGTCATAACTCTAACAACATTATCATTATTCTTACTATTCAACTCATTGAGCAAATCATTTTGAGCTTCAAGTACTTGTTCTACTTGAGTGGTAACCATAGAAGCATGTTTACTAATAAGTTTAAGTTTACCTTTGACATTAGCCATATAATCACCCAAGTGTTCAAGCATATTTGAATTGTATTTCAATTGTCTACCAAAATAAGCATTAAAATCTTCTTGCTTAACCATAAATTTATCAAACTCATCTAAGCATGGGCTAGTAAACTTAGTAAATGGGATTTTAGCTTTATCATATCTATAGAGAGAATTTACCTTTACTACCTGTGTCGGGTTATCAAGACCATGAGTTTCTTCAATAGGTAAAGGATTAAGATCATATGTTTCTTCAACACGCAGTAAATTAAGACCATGTATTTCTTCAATAGGAGGTAAATTCTTAACATCTTCAGCTTTAATACCTTTTTCTTTCATAGATTTCTTTGCCTCTTGCATATCTTCAGGACTGAGAAATAGAATGCCCCTCTTCTTTAGAGTTGGCTTAGGAATAGGATCAGGAATTGGCTCCGAAGCTGGCTCAGGAAGTGTCCAATTATTTTCATTTGTCAACATATTATTCAATAGAATTTCATCTTCATCCGGTGTTCTTTCCCTGAAAACAGAACCAGCACAACTATCCAGATAATCTCTGGAGGCATCGGTGAGTACATTATAAAAGATATCAAGTATTTCATTTTCCTTAAGAGGATGATCAAGCAAAGCATTAAGTAACTTGAGAAGCCTCCCCCAAGCTTGTGGGAGACTCTCTTCTTCAATTTGCACAAAATTATATATATCCCTTAAAGCAGCTTATTTCTTATGAGCAGGGAAATATTTAGCATAGAAGTAATAAATCATATCTTGGGGACTACGCACACAACCAGGATCAAGAGAATTAGACCATATCTTAGCATAACCCTTTAATGAGAACGGAAATATTTTAAGGATATAAAAGTAAAGAGTTCTCTCTTCAGTGGTGAACAGGGTGGCTATATCATTTAATTTAGTAAGATGTGCCACAACAGTTTCAGATTCATAGCCATGAAAAGGATCAAATTCAACCAAAGTAATTATATCAGGATCAATAGAGAATACATAATCCTTATCAGTAACAAAGATAGGTGAAGTAGCAAAAGCAGGGTCAGGTTTCATTCTAGCATTAAGAGATTGCTTATTCCATTTAGCTAATAACCTCTTGAGCTCGTATCTATCTTTGCAAGCTAAAATAGCTAAAGAAGCTTCTTTATCAAAAACATAACCCTCTGGAATAACAGGTGAGTCTTCATCATCACTTTCATCAATATTATCAGATTCAATATTTTCACTCTCTCTAACCCTAGCAAGTTGTTCAGCAAGAAATTCACCAAGTGGCACAGTAGTATCAAGCATAGAAGTAGTTTCATCATAAGTATCATGTATAGCAGAAGTGGCGTCATCAATAACATGCGACATATCAGAACGAATAACAGAAGCAGGTTTAGGTGTCGCAAGCTTACTCAAAACAGAAGGTGAATCAAGTGCAGAGCTAGATGGCAGTTCGTTGCCTCCCCTCGTAGTTGAGGGATAAATCTTAGTTCTTGGATCTTTCAAGTTCTTCATAATGATAAGCAGATATAAATCCCAAGTGACTCAAAGAATAGAGCTATGCTCCCCGGCAACGGCGCCAGAAAATAGTCTTGATAACCCACAAGTATAGGGGATTGCAACAGTTTTCGAGGGTAGAGTATTCAACCCAAATTTATTGATTCGACACAAGGGGAGACAAAGAATATTATCAAGTTTTAGCAGCTGAGTTGTTGATTCAACCACACCTGGAAACTTAATATCTGCAGCAAAGTGTTTAGTAGCAAAGTAATATGATAGTAGTGGTAACGGTAGAAAAAGTAATGCTTTTGGTATTTTGTAGTGATGATAGCAATAGCAACGGAAAAGTAAATGAGCAAAGAACAATATATGGAAAGCTCATAGGCAATGGATCGGTGATGGAGAATTATGCCGGATGCGGTTCATCATGTAACAGTCATGACCTAGGGTGACACAGAACTAGCTCCAGTTCATCAATGTAATGTAGGCATGTATTCCGAATATAGTCATACGTGCTTATGGAAAAGAACTTGCATGACATCTTTTGTCCTACCCTCCCGTGGCAGCGGGGTCCTAATGGAAACTAAGGGATATTAAGGCCTCCTTTTAATAGAGTACCGGAACAAAGCATTAGCACATAGTGAATACATGAACTCCTCAAACTATGGTCATCACTGGTAAGTATCCCGATTGTTGTCACTTCGGGGTTAACGGATCATAACACATAATAGGTGACTATAGACTTGCAAGATAGGATCAAGAACTCTCATATATTGATGAAAACATAATAGGTTCAGATCTGAAATCATGGCACTCGGGCCCTAGTGACAAGCATTAAGCATAGCAAAGTCATAGCAACATCAATCTCAGAACATAGTGGATACTAGGGACCAAACCCTAACAAAACTAACTCGATTACATGATAGATCTCATCCAACCCATCACTGTCCAGCAAGCCTATGATGGAATTACTCACGCACGACGGCGAGCATCATGAAATTGGTGATGGAGTATGGTTGATGACGACGATGGCGACGGGTTCCCCTCTCCGAAGCCCCGAACGGACTCCAGATCAGCCCTCCCGAGAGGTTTTAGGGCTTGGCGGCGGCTCCGTATCATAAAATGCGATGAATCCTTCTCTCTGATTTTTTTCTCTCCGAAACCAAATATATAGAGTTGGAGTTGAGGTCGGAGGAGCTCCAGGGGCCCCATGAGGTAGGGGCGCGCCCCACCCTCGTGGACAGGTGGTGGGCCCCTGGCCTTCATCTTTTGCAAGGATTTTTTATTATTTCCGAAAAGTTGTTCCGTGAAGTTTTAGGTCACTCCGAGAACTTTTGTTTCTGCACATAAATAACACCATGGTAATTCTACTGAAAACAACGTCAGTCCGGCTTAGTTCCATTCAAATCATGCAAGTTAGAGTCCAAAACAAGGGCAAAAGTGTTTGGAAAAGTAGATACGACAGAGATGTATCAGCGTGCCATGCATGACGCCGCTATTGAAGATGACCTATACTTGCTGTCCAAGTTACCATCTTCAAATATAATGACTTTCAAAGGGTACGAGATAAATGGGACTTCATTTTACACGATCGCCCAAGATAAGAAGAGCACCAACCAATACAGTGGTGTCCGCTTAGATGCAGCAACCAAGACGGGAAAGGACATGTATTATGGTTACATAGAGGACATGGGAACTTGACTATGGACGTGGTTTGAACGTCCCTTTGTTTCGGTGCAAATGGGTCAATATGACACGAGGCGAGGTAAAGGAAGACTTGCAGTACGGAATGACAATAGTGGATCTCAACAATCTTGCGTACGTAGACAAACCATTCGTCCTAGCCAATGATGTGGCGCAGGTTTTCTATGTGAAGTACACGTCTATCAAGCCAAGAAAAAGAAAAGATAAGGAAGTGAATACATCATACGATGAGCCAAAGCGCCACATAGTTCTTTCAGGGAAAAGAAACATCGTGGGAGTGGATGACAAGACAGACATGTGAGAAGATTATGAAAATTTTGTTGAAATTGCTCCATTCAGAGTGAATATTGACCCGAGCATCCAGTTAAATGATGAAGATTGTCCATGGTTACGGCGCAAAGGGACACACGCGAAGAAAAAGTTTCACACGGCCCAAAGATCCCACTCTGGGATGTGATCGGCTTCCTGTCATCACTTTCTTCTCTAGTGAGTTTCTGGACTTATATATCTGGAAAGTCCCACTTTGGACGAACCATAGGGACTCTTTGTAATAGTTAGGGTACTTATGCGTTTTGGCATTTGAAACGTTACTTTTTGTGTGTTCAGTATCCACCATTCAAAGCCACGTCATCAATTTTCAACCATTTCTGACTTCATTTGTTATTTTTCATGCATTTGCTGATTTTTTGAGCTATATGACCCTGAAAATGAAAAGCACTACAAATGAACTCTGAAAAGGTTGAAAGTTGGCATGGTATCATCATTTTCACCGACATAGCATGTGTTAAAAAGTTGAGAGGGTTACGGCAAAAACTGGATGCACTTCATGTACAAAATGGACAATCTCTTTCGAAGTATCAGGATTTCGAACAAAAACTCATCTGTTACAAAGGCACTTCATTTTTTAAAATAACCTAAGTATTACCAAATTGAATATAATGATAAAACACACTAATATTAAACATAAGAAAAAAAGAATCACTAAAAAATCTATTTTAAAAGTAAAGTTATTCACAAACTAGTGATTCACACAAATTTCAAATAATTCAAATTTAAACTATTCAAATTTGAAAACTACTGGCACTAATAGAAACTTTGTAATTTTTTGTACCTAAATCAAAAATATTCACAAAGAAACTCTAAATACAGCAAAAAACAACTCACAAATAAATAAAAGAAAATAAATAAGAAGAAAAGGAAAAAAGAAGAAAAAAGCCTGCCTACTGGACCACAATGGCCTGCATACGACTAGAAACTCAACCTGTACTTGGGCCAGGATGCAGGCCCGCAAGGCCCAATAGGCCCACAGGGCAACGCAGTTTAGGCCCAGAAGCCTGCTTTAGAGAGGAGCTCGAAGGAGCAGCCATGTCTGGGTTTATAAACTAGTGTGGGTACCCTTCGCTCGACGAGGCGGGACTAAACTTTGTGCATCGTGTGATGGCAGCACACCCCCTTTAGTACCGGGTCGTGGCTCCAACCGGTACTAAAGGGGGGGATCCTTAATAGCAGTTGTAGCGATGACCCGGTACTAAAGGGGTCGCTTCCCGCCGCTTGGGCTGGCCAAATTTGACCTTAATTACCGGTTGGTGGCTCCAACCGGTACTAAAGGCCCCTCCTATATAAACAACACTTACGAATTTCGTCAGTTTTCATCTCTTCCTCTGCTTCTTCTCCTCTGCCCCGTAGTCGCCCCCGTCGCTGCCCCCCGTGACCGCCCCCGTTGACGCCCCCGTCACCGCCCGTAGCCACGTCGTCCCCATCGCCGCCCGTCGCCATCCCTGTCGTTGCCGTCCCTGTCGTCGCCCGTCTCCATCCCCGGCGTCACCGCCCGCGCCGCCTCGCCTCGCCGGTGAGCTCTTGCCCCGCCATGGCCACACACACACATTGTTAGTTATAAAAATGTTAGTAATTTTTATGTTTTTAGTTATAGAAATGTTTATAGAAACGTTAGAAATTTCTCTGTTTTCTAGTTATAGAAATGTTAGAAATTTTAGAAATGTTAGTTTTAGCTAGATGGATTAGATTAATGTCAAATTGTTAGACGATGGTCGATGATATAGATGCATATAGAATTTTCATACAGGATTTTGACATATGCAACGATATCATTTTTAAATTTGTATATAAGAAATCACAATCCAATTATTTAAAAATGTTACGTTTGCATATAGTATTTATTCTCGACGATGCCCGACCCGCATCCTCACCGTCAACCCGTTCGCGACGACGTCCTCCTTCAGAGGACCCATGTCCGGGACTAGGCTCCGTCGGGCTGGCACTGGGAGGTGCTACCTTCAGGGGCGTGCCGCTTGGTGAGGAATCTGGCCCCGGGTCCGGTCGTCGACCGTGAGCTCCTTTGGTGGCGTTCGCGTGGGCCACTTTCAGTGTGGAGGGAGCCGGCCCCGCCGGAGGTGGTACGTCGCCATGTTAGGGAGGAGGACGAGCATGTCCATCGCTACATGGCTGCTATGGACGTTAGGTTCTCCAATACATGGCAGGTTTTTTGGGGATCTCACCCGAGCTATGATTCTGTGATGGTTCCTTCTCTTTGGGTGTCCACCACCCACGCCTCAGGAACCGTGAATGAACTAGATTATTCTGTAGTATTCGATCTTTATTAGCTAGCTATGTATTCGATATATAATATTCGAGACGATGTATCCGAGATTATATATATTATTCGAGACGATGTATTCGAGATTATATATATTATTCGATAATATTCGAGACGATGTATTCGAGATTATATTCGATGATGCATATTATGTACTATGATTCAGTTTTTCCTTACTGATTGCATGCATGCATTGTAATTTGAATACTAGATTGTTTTACATTTCTTCTGGATTAGTTAAATAAAAGCTATGGCGGACAATACCGACAGAGAAGGAGAAGAGGCCCTGTTCCAGATCATACGCTCCCCTGGCCAGCCAGATGATCAGAATGAAGAAGATGATGGCTCCCAATATCTGAACAATACCGGGGAGGGTGATATGCTATTCGGTCATGACGACTGAATTGATGAAGTCCAGAACTATGATTATGATGATGAAGAAAATGTTGATCTTGAAAGGACAGAGACCGGCGAGGTATATTTATATAAGTAGCCAACTGGTGATCATCACATGTTTTAAATGATTTGAAGATATATTAACCAATCGATCTTTCTTCTTTCGGCCCTCCGGATCGAGCAAATCTGACAGCAGGACAGTGCGAGGCCCGGCCAAAAATTTGAAGCCGGGCGGAAAGTACAACATCGATGCCATCAAAACTGATGGCGAACCAATCTTGCCTAAGAAGAATGCGAACAAGTTCGTTCGTCAGTGCGGAGTTCTTGTGAAGGACCAACTCCCAATCTCCATGCAAGAATGTAAAAAGCTAGCAAAGCAACGTCCAGATCTTACTTGGGTCAATGACAGAGCAAAAGATCTTCTTTGGGAATCTCTCATGGAACATTTCACCCTATCAGATCATTTCACAGATGCAGATGTGCAGAAAGTGAAGGCCACTGCTGATACGTCTCCAACGTATCTATAATTTTTGATTGCTCCATGCTATATTATCTACTGTTTTGGATGTTTATGGGCTTTATTATACACTTTTATATCATTTTTTGGGACTAACCTGTGAATCCAGAGCCCAATGCCAGTTTTTACCTTGTTTTAGGGTTTTGAAGAAAAGGAAAATCAAACGGAGTACAATTGACCTAAAACTTCACGGAACTCTTTTCTGGAAGGAAAGAAGCCTAGAAGACTTGAAGTGCACGTAAAGGATGATTCAAGGAGGCCACGAGGTAGGGGGCGCGCCCACCCCCCTTGGGTACACCCTCCACCCTCGTGGGCCCCTCGTGGCCACCCCCCTTGGGTACACCCTCCGCCTATATATCTCCATATACCCTAAAAACATCGGAGAGCACAATATATCGGGAGTTCCGCCGCCAGAAGCCTCCATAGCCACCGAAAACCAATCTAGAACTGTTCCGGCACCCTGCCGGAGGGGGCAATGCCTCTCCAGTGGCCACCTTCATCATCCTGGTGCTCTCAATGATGAGGAGGGAGTAGTTCTCCCTCGGGGCTGAGGGTATGTACCAGTAGCTATGTGTTTGATCTCTCTCTCGTGTTCTTGAGGTGACACGATCTTGATGTATCGCGAGCTTTGCTATTATAGTTGGATCTTATGTTTCTCATCCCCCTCTACTCTTTTGTAATGGATTGAGTTTCCCCTTTGAGGTTATCTTATGAGATTGAGTCTTTAAAGATTTGAGAACACTTGATGTATGTCTTGCCGTGCGTATCTGTCGTGACAATGGGATACCACGTGATTCACTTGATGTATGTTTTGGTGATCAACTTGCGGGTTCCGCCCATGAACCTATGTGTAGGGGTTGGCACACGTTTTCGTCGTGATTCTTTGGTAGGAACTTTGGGGCACTCTTTGAGGTCCTTTGTGTTGGTTGAATAGATGAATCTGAGATTGTGTGACATCGTATAATCATACCCACGGATACCTGAGGTGACATTGGAGTATCTAGGTGACATCAGGGTTTTGGTTGATTTGTGTCTTAAGGTGTTATTCTAGTACAAACTCTAGGGCTGTTTGTGACACTTATAGGAATAAGCCCAACGGATTGATTGGAAAGAATAACTTTGAGGTGGTTTCGTACCCTACCATAATCCCTTCGTTCGTTCTCCGCTATTAGTGACTTTGGAGTGACTCTTTGTTGCATGTTGAGGGATAGTTATGTGATACAATTATGTTAGTATTGTTGAGGGAACTTGCACTAGCGAAAGTATGAACCCTAGGCCTTGTTTCAACGCATTGCAATACCGTCTACGCTCACTTTTATCATTAGTTACCTTGCTGTTTTTATATTTTCAGATTACAAAAACTACTATCTACTATCGAAATACCACATGTATCACCATCTCTTCGCCGAACTAGTGCACCTATACAATTTACCATTGTATTGGGTGTGTTGGGGACACAAGAGACTCTTTGTTATTTGGTTGCAGGGTTGCTTGAGAGAGACCATCTTGATCCTACGCCTCCTACGGATTAATAAACCTTAGGTCAGCCACTTGAGGGAAATTTGCTACTGTCCTACAAACCTCTGCACTTGGAGGCCCAACAACATCTACAAGAAGAAGGTTGTGTAGTAGACATCAAGCTCTTTTTTGGAGCCGTTGCCGGGGAGGTTAGCGCTTGAAGGTATATCTTTAGATCTTACAATCGAGTCTTTTAATTTCTTGTTTTATCACTAGTTTAGTTTATAAAATAAAACTATAAAAAATGGAATTGAGTTTGTCTCATACGCTTCACCTTTTTAATATCTTTCGTAAGTATGATGGAAAGGAAAATTGTGCTCAAGTGCTAGAAGAAGAAATCTATAAAATGGTTGGAACTAAATATGTGAATGATGAGCATGATTGCAATGTTCTTAGTACTAATTCTTTGAATATCCATGATACTAACAATGATTGCACTAGTTATGATGAAAATGTCTCCTATAAACATGTCAATTTTTGTGGAGTGCATTGGGTTTGTAAGTGCACACCAAATAGGGAAGATAGATATTGCAAGAGGCATAAGTACTTAGAAACTAAATTGTTGCAAGAAAGGCTAGATGATTGTGCTGAAAATTTAAATTTTCTTGGCCATACTTGTGGGCTTTGTAATGAACGTGGTCATTTAACTATCCGATGCAAATTGTTTCATGATCTAATCGTGTCCAAAAATTGTGATGACTTGATTTCCCTTGCACATCATAATGAACTTAGTTTGTTTATGGGTTATGAAGAAATGAAACGTATAACTAATTATCTTCCAGAATTTGCCCGTTATAAACTTCTTGGATTTCATCTAGAGGAAATTTATATGTATTGTGCGGTGAATTGTATTGAAAATCCTTATATTGCCAACTACATAAAGAAAAGAAAAGAAATAGAAGATGAAGAGAATACTAATGAAAGGGTAGAGACTTCCCAATATACTCCTATTATTTCTTATGATGATTCAGGTAATGAGGAGGAGCCTCCTATTCAACCAATCTCATTAATAAGGAGCTCCAAAAAGAGGATTGAACCCACACATGATGTGGTGAAGAGGAAGAAAAGAAAAAGGAAGAGAGGTAAAAAGATATCTCCCCCAAATAATGCTAATCCTATTACTATTGTGCCTCATGAAAATATAATCGTGGAAGATAATGATACTTCTTATGATCTTGAAAATCTTTTTGGCACTTGCTTGGAAGAATATGATAATTGCTATACTATTGGTGCTATCCATACTATTAATTATGAGAGTGATTATGCTTATGATATGAAAAGGCCCAAGCTTGGGGATGCTATGTTTGATGAAGATGATGTTTTTGAGAATATATTTCCTGCAATTAATGTTTGTCCCAAGCTTCGGGAAGCTATGATTAATGAAGATGATATTTTTAGTCTCCCAAGTTTTGATATGCAAGTTTATAATGATGATAGCATGCCTCCTACTTATGATGATTATTGTGATGATAGTTATGCTATAAAAAGTAGTGATTATATTTATAAAACTTGTTATGATTATGATTAACCCCTTCTCTGAACATTACTCTTTTAATGTGGAAACAATTTATAGTATTCGAGTATCTTATGATACTCCCACTATTCCGATTGAGAAGAATTTTGCTTGTGTGGAGAATAATAAAATTTGTATGCTTGTAGATCATGAAGAGAATGCTTTAAGTGCTGCTTATATTGTTGAATTAATTCATGTTGCTACTGAAAATTATTGTGAGAGAGGAATATATGCTTGTAGGAATTGCAATAATATCAAGTTTCCTCTCTATGTGCTTAAAATTTTGAAGTTATGCTTGTTTTACTTTCCTATGCAAGTTGATTCTCGTTCCCATAAGTTATTTTCTCACAAAATCCATATGCATAGGAAGTCGGTTAGGCTTAAATGTGCTAGTCATATTCTTCATGATGCTCTCTTTATGTTACAATTCTTATCTTTTATGTGAGCATCATTGAAATCATCATGCCTAGCTAGGGGCGTTAAACGATAGCGCTTGTTGGGAGGCAACCCAACTTTATTTTTGTTCCTGTTTAGTAATAAATAATTCATCTAGCCTCTTTTTAGATGTGGTTTTATGCTTTTAATTAGTGTTTGTGCCAAGTAGAACCTTTGGGAAGAGTCGGGGAAAGTCTTTACGATCATGCTGTAAAAAACAGAAACTTTAGCGCTCACAAGAATTGCTGCCAGTTTTTATTGGAGAGTGCTATTGAGTTAATTCTTTTTGAAGATGATTAATAGATAAATTCCTCAGGTCCATCAATTTATTTGAGAATTTTATGAGTTCCAGAAGTATACGTTTGATTCAGATTACTACAGACTGCTCTGTTTTTGACAGATTCTGTTTTTCATGTGTTGTTTACTTATTTTGATGAATCTATGGCTAGTAAAAGAGTTTATAAACCATAGAGAAGTTGGAATACAGTAGGTTTAACACCAATATAAATAAAGAATGAGTTCATTACAGTACCTTGAAGTAGTGATTTATTTTCTTATACTAACGGAGCTTACGAGTTTTCTGTTAAGTTTTGTGTTGTGAAGTTTTCAAGTTTTGGGTAAGGATTCGATGGACTATGGAATAAGGATTGGCAAGAGCCTAAGCTTGGGGATTCCCAAGGCACCCCAAGGTAATATTCAAGGACAACCAAGATCCTAAGCTTGGGGATGCCCCGGAAGGCATCCCCTCTTTCGTCTTCGTTCATCAGTAACTTTACTTGGAGCTATATTTTTATTTACCACATGATATGTGTTTTGCTTGGAGCGTCATTTTATTTTATTTAGTTTTACTTGCTGTTTGAATAAAATACCAAGATCTAAAATTATTAAATGTTATAGAGTCTTCACATAGTTGCATAATTATTCGACTACTCATTTGTCGGTGTACTAAAGTAGGGGTACCTTAGTATCCCGAACTTGTGCACGGGCAGTCGCAGCGTCCCGCGGCAAGGCTTGCCGGGCGACCGCCAAGATCCTCCGTGGTTCCTTTGGAGCCATTCAAGAACAAAGTATCCAAACCAAGGAGACAAGGCCCCGGCAAGAGGAGCTTGCCGGGAAGGAGACAAGACCTCGGCAAGAGGAGCTTGCCGGGGAGGCCAACCAAGGCATCTCGAAGAACTTGCCGCAGCGCACCATGTGTCCCGGCAAGACCCAGTGAGCGACAAGCTCCTGGACACGACAAGATAATAACTGCGGCAAGGAGCTTGCCGCGGCAAGCTTCCATCCTGTACTTGCGCTCCAGCACATCCACCAACATGTCACTCTGGGACCCTTCCAGGCATACGTGGCGGAAGGCTGTGCAGCCAGAGGTACACGGTGGCGAGCGGCGCTGACAAGATAGCCATCGTGGCAAGTAGTGGCGTCCCTGGCGGTCCCTTTCTGCACCGTCTAGGCGATGCAGACAGGCATTTAATGCCTTTGTCCCCTGCCGCTTAGGTTAGGTATGATACACTGTAGTAGGCGGTGGTGCCAACCACCACGTCTTTTCCTTTTTTACCCTCGTCTATGTTGCTACCTATCGGTGACCCCTTTGACATATAAAAGGAGGCCAATGCGCAATGTAGGGGGGGAGGATCATTCTCACGCTCGGTCTCACTAGTCGCTTGAGTGTACTATAGCACTCATCGCTCCCGAGCAAGAAATCAATACAACCACAAAGCAGGAGTAGGGTTTTACGCATCCGTGCGGCCCGAACCTGGGTAAACTGATCGCGTTGCTCGTGCGCTTCGCCTCGATCTGCTCTTCGTGCACTCTCCGCCCCCCTGCCGAACCGAAAGGGGCCTCGGTCCGCCGCGGTCCCATAGGTGTCCGTGGGATCAACACCCCCGACATCTTTGGCGCGCCAGGTAGGGGGCGTCGAGGCTGTGTGAATCTGATCCGGCATTCGCACGAGCCGAATCTTCATCATCTTCATCAACATGCCGCCGAAGAAGAAGGCTTCGGAGGCAGCTGCTCCGTCCGCGCCGAGCCCACCACCGCAAGAGCGAACGGCTGGTGGAGTAGACGCTGGTGGGAGAACGGGTGCCAACGAGGAGGCTCATGGTGCTGCCAGGTCCAAGGACAAGACTGCGCTGCACATCGGCGGTGCGGTTGGCTCCCACAACGACCGAGCGCACTCCAAGACCTCGGTGTCCGTACACGCACCGCGCCCATCTCAGGAGGCGCGGGACCAGCAGCGTCATAGTACTCATGGTACCATACGTTTGCTGGGCCAAGATCAAGCTGGCGGATCCCGGAGTGCTCAAGACCAGCATGCACGCCAACGTGCTGGCGTGAGCGGGGCACGGTCGCCTGGACGAGATACTGCTCCTTCTAACGTAGTTAGAAGTCCGAGCATATCCCGTTCATCACGCCGTTCGCCGCCACCGCCTGCCACTCTGGCAGAAGCTTTGGCACGAGCTCAACTGCTCCTAGATTACCCTCCAGCGCCAGAGAAGATCGATGACTGGAGGGCCACTATCCAGAGCCTCATCGGCTTCGCCAACGGCGACGACCCACGGAAGCCAAGCGCATCGCAGCCGCGGCAAGTCAGTCAGGCGCGAGCCGGTGGCGACAAGACCGGGGAGGGTGCAACCACTGTGCACTCTCCGCCTCGAAGACCAAGATCGCCGACTCGCCGGATCCACCTCGACAGCGACTCCACCACGTCATCAGATCCGCGAGCTCGTCGCGATCAGCGCCAAGTTCTTCATGAACGACAGCAAGAAGACGCTCGAACACGCATCGAGCGCCGAAGAGAAGCGGGGAGTCAATCAAACCTGCGCGCGGGGCCCTTTGCTGACATGCATGCGCCCGGGGAACCAGGTGACTTGCCGTACGCGGTAGGTTGCCCTGCGTTTACTCGTGAGCTGCGGCAAGTCCAGTGGCCCAGCCAGAAGAACTTCAAGCCAGACGTACCGGAGAAGTACAACGGCAAGTCGCACCCGTCGGAGTTCCTCAGCATCTACACCATTGCGGTGCAAGCTGCCGGAGGGCGAGACGACAAGGTCCTTGCCAACTACTTCCCGCTGGTGCTCAATCCCGAAGTCAGGTCCTGGCTCATGCACTTGCCGGACAACTCCATATCCTCTTGGGCGGACTTGTGCCATCAGTTTGTCGGCGCCTTTACAGGCGGCCACAAACCTCACGGCCAAGAGAGTGACCTTCACCCGCTCGCCCAGAAGGAGGGAGAGCCCCTGCGCAAGTATATCCAGAGATTCAGCCGTGTACAGCGCAACATCCCAGATATCCTCCCTGCCGCGGTTATTAGCGCGTTCCATCAGAACGTGCGTAATCGCAGGATGCGGGAGGAGATGGCGATGAGCAGGATCAGAGACGTCAGTGAGCTATACGCCCTGGCCGACAAGTGTGCACGCGCTGAGGAAGGGAGGAAACTTCCTGGACAGACTACAGGAGCAGGAGGATCTGACAGTGAGGATGCCGCCCCGGCAAAGAAAAACCGGCGGCGCAACAGGAAGAAGAAGGGCAAAGAAGTACTAGTCGTTGAGCAGTCTAGCAACGACGGTGGCGCCAAGCAAGCCAAAGTTGGTAGCTCCGGCAAGGAGGTTGCCGCGTGCACCAACTGCCAGGCTGTGGCAGCCGCCGACAAGCAGGACGGCACCGACAAGCAGTATTGCAAGATCCACCGCACCAAAGGCCATGACCTCCAGAGCTGCAAGAAGGCCGAGCAGCTTGTCTAGCAGCAAAAAGCTGAGTATGAGCGGCGCGACAAGGAGAGGGCCCAAGGAGGCGGTGGAGAAGCCGGCAAGAAATGCGCCGGCCGGGGAGGACGCCGCGGCAAGGAGACAGACCTCCCCGCGGCCGCGACAAGGATGAAGACGAAGACGACGACGAAGACATGGATGATGTCGAGAACAGTGAGCAGGAGTTTCAAAAAGCTACAGAAGTCTTGTGTGTTGACGGCGGTGCTTCTCTGCATACTTCCCACCGCCAACTCAAGCAGTGGGCGCGGGAAGTCAATGCGGCAGAACCACCTGTCGAATCACGCAAACTTCTGAAATGGTCTAGCACGCCTATCATCTTTGACATTGAGGACCACCCTGATCGCACAACTGCGGTCGGGTGCTTGCCGTTGTTGGTTTCGCCAACAATCCACAACCTCAAAGTCACTAAGATGCTAGTTGACGGCGGGGCCGGCTTAAATTTGATCTCCTCCGCTGTGCTCCAGAAACTCCAGATCCCTGATAGCGAGCTCGAAGAGACCGGCACGTTCCAAGGAATTAACTCAGGAAGGAGCAAGCCGAAAGGGAAGGTCACGTTGCCGGTGACATTTGGCAGCGAGCTGAACTTCAGAACGGAGAGGGTCACTTTTGACGTTGCCGATTTTCCATTGCCTTATAATGGGGTACTTGGCCGTCCAGCACTCGCCAAGTTCATGGCAGCCTCTCACTATGCATACAATATGCTCAAGATGCCAGGCCCGATAAGCGTCATCTCTGTCCCTGGCGATAAGAAAGACGCCCTTATCTGCGCCGACAAGATTTACCGGGAAGCAGCAGCTGCAACAGATCGCAAGACACTTGCCGCTGAAGCTCCTGGGGGGAAGAAGAAGACCAAGTCCGGCAAGAGCTCTGATGCCCACTCCGGCAAGTGCACCTCCCCGGAGTGCTGTGCTGCCGTCGAGGAGGCACCATCGAGCTCCACCGGCAAGTGTAAGAAGGCAATGGCAGCTCCACCACATACCAAGAAGGTGTCCACCAAGGAGGACTGCACTGGTAGTACCTTCACCATCAGTGCCACGCTTGACCCTAAATAGGAAAGCGCGCTCGTTGCTTTCCTGCGGGCGAACGTCGACGTGTTTCCGTGGCAGCCGTCTGACATCCCCGGTGTTCCCAGGAAAGTAATTGAGCACCATCTTGCCATTTGTCCTCATGCGCGGTCCGTCAAGCAGAAGGTCAGGAAACAAGCAGTGGAGCGCCAAGAATTCATAGCAGAAGAAATCAAGAAATTGGAAGCAGCAGGCCTTGTCAGAGGAGTGCTCCATCCCACGTGGCTGGCCAATCCTGTAGTCGTGCGCAAGGTGAATGGAAAATGGAGGCTTTGTATTGACTTTACTGATGTTAATAAAGCTTGTCCCAAAGACCCATTTCCCTTGCCGTGCATTGACCAGATTGTTGACTCCACAGCCGGATGTGATTTGCTTTCATTTCTTGACGCATATTCAGGATACCATCAGATCTTCATGGCAGAAGAGGATGAGGAGAAAACAGCATTCATTACTCCATGTGGCACGTACTGTTTCATACGGATGCCTTTCGGATTAAAGAATGCTGGTTCAACATTTGCAAGAGTAGTCCAGGTCGCTTTGAAGCCACAGATACACAGAAATGTAGAAGCCTACATGGATGACATAGTGGTCAAGAGCAAAGACAGGGCAACTCTAATTCAAGATTTAGACGAGACCTTTGCAAATCTGCGCAAGATCAACCTCAAGCTCAACCCCGAGAAGTGTGTGTTTGGAGTCCCTTCCGGCAAGCTTCTCGGGTTCTTTGTGACTCAGCGAGGAATTGAAGCCAATCCCGACAAGATCAAGGCCATCGAGCAGATCGAAGCACCAAAGCGCGTCAAGGATGTATGAAGAATTGCCGGCTGTGTGGCTACTCTCACCAGGTTTATCTCTCGGTCTGCTGAGCGTGCCCTGCCATTTTTCAAAATTTTGAAAAAGGCAGGTCCAATGAAATGGACTCCAGAAGCGGAGGCTGCGCTGTAGGGCTTGAAGAGATACCTGTCCTCCACTCCAACACTTGTCGCACCTAAACCACAAGAGAAGTTGCTGCTGTATATAGCGGCAACCAATCAAGTGGTTAGTGCTGCGTTAGTGGCAGAGAGGGAGGCAGATGACGAGCTAGCAACCGAGGCAAGCGCATCCAGCGACAAGCAGGGGGCTTCCCCGACAAGCTCTGGTCCCGACAAAGATGGATCGGCACAGGCACGCGAAGAGGTGCAGAAGAAAATGGTGCAGCGCCCAGTCTACTTCGTCAGTTCCCTTCTGCAGGGGGCTAGGTCAAGGTACTCTGGTGTGCAGAAGTTGCTTTTCGGCCTTCTTATGGCCTCGAGAAAGCTGCGCCATTACTTCCAAGCACATGAGATCACAGTTGTCACTCGCTTTCCGCTGAAGAGGATACTGCAGAATCCAGAAGCAACAGGCAGGATTGTCGAGTGGGCATTGGAACTGTCGAGCTTTGGCCTCAAGTTTGAGAGTACTTCAACTATCCAAAGCAGAGCATTGGCAGAATTCATAGCAGAGTGGACGCCAACACCAGACGAAGAAATTCCGGAGACGAGCATGCCCGCCAAGGAAACAAACAAAGAGTGGCTCATGTACTTTGACGGTGCTTTCTCGCTGCAAGGCGCCGGTGCTGGTCTGCTGCTTGTCGCACCCACCGGAGAGGACCTCAAGTACATAGCCCAGATGCACTTTCCCAAGGAGCAAGCGACAAACAATACTGCAGGGTATGAAGGCTTGCTTGCCGGTCTCAGGATCGCGGCAGAACTTGGGATTAAGAAGCTCATTGTCAGGGGTGACTCGCAGCTTGTCGTCCGCCAAGTGAACAAGAATTACCAGAGTCCTTTGATGGAAGCCTATGTTGACGAAGTGAGAAAGTTAGAAGAGCACTTTGACGGCCTGCAAATGGAGCATGTCCCAAGAGCTCAGAATGACATTGCCGATGGCC